>JBAMBQ010005379.1:0-1200000 GCA_037044495.1 Stegana nigrithorax | reverse complement strand
TGTTGAATTGAATTGTCTTTGAATTATATTTATATTTTCTTAGCATAGTTACCGCTTTGAGTGGACAATGTATCTCTGTATTCGTGTGCGAATTCAGATTATCTAAAACGGATTTGATGAGTCTATTGTTAAACGTGTTTTCGAGGATGTCACAGCCTTCCCTTTGGGAATCGAAAAATCGTTTGCTTTCTTGATTAGCCAGCTGCAGGTGCAGGGTAGTACGTATGGTAAACTTATGCACAGCCTCCGCAAGTATCAGATGCCCATTGACAAGAGTCCGGTTGTAGTCCTGCGTCAATGAAACACCTTTTGAAGTAATCAATTCCGGCGCATAGCTGTCGACGCTGGCCTTGTCGATGAAAATTATGTATCCACACTGTTGAATAGTTTACTCACTTTACATTCATTGTATTTTACAGAAAATTCTTAAGTCTGGCTTAAATCTTACCTCAATTTCCGCCAATATGAACAATATTGAAAATAGTTTGTACATGTTCCTTTTTTCCCCCAACGAGTGACCAACTCAAATATTTGCCAAATGAAAACTGAACTCTGGTGGCCAGCATTGGGCTCAGCCTCAATGCTTGGGTATTTAAATACACGTTTCACTTCACATAAACGAGAAACTCATTAAAGTGTTTTTATTCTGATTAGCATCTGCTGCCATTATTCATTCCAATTATTGTAATTGGCGTTTCGAGTAATCGTTTATATTTTTGCTTTTGTTAACTGGCATTATGTATGTAAATCATGTCATGGCAGTAAATATGTACAATATTTCGATTTGATTGCAACATATTTTGCAGCATTTAAACTTCATGAAACTTCATATGCCCCTTAAGCCGACATCCAACAGCCAACTGTTGTACGTTGGGTTGCGTGTGTATGGACCATGTACATCGCGACCAGAAAAAGGACAATCAAGCAGGTCAGCGACGTCTGGTTGAGGCGGTGCACGCAGCTAGTGGCAAAATGCAAAAGTAATTAGTCAAACAAAAAGCAAACCCACCGACAAAGGCACGCATACATTTTTTAGCAGCAACGGTCCTTCGTCTCCTGTTCTCTGCGCTTCTTTTGCGGTGCGCTTTCTCGCTCCAACGTGGCGCGCATTTCGCATTTAAAAAGTCGTAAAAATCTAATTTATATTCATTAGCCGAAGTCGTCATTCATTCATTCGTTCATTCATTTATGCTGCGCTTTGGTTTAGTCCTGCTTTGTTATGTCCTTTCGGTCTTTTTTTTTGCAATGTGTGAGCACGTTGCAGCGCACATAGAACGCCATCTTGCCATCTTGCCATTGTGCCATCGTGCCATTTTGTTCGCATTGTACACAATCTATTTACTTACTCTATGGTATAAAGTGAGTATGTATGTGTGGGTGTGTGGGTGTGTATATGTGCATGTATGCAAGAACTGCAACAGCGGCGACGACAGCAAAACTGTTTTTGCATTTCATTTCATAAACTTTATTGCGGCCCGTTGCAGTTCGTTTGCCACATACAAATGGACTGCACAAAAAGAAAGCGACTGAAAAAACGAGCAACCAGGACCAACTGACCAACCGTCGGCACTCCCCCATCCAGTAGCCTCTCAGCAGCCACTGCAAACCCGTTTTTCACTTTTAATTGTTGCTTTTGTTGTTTTTAGTTGCTGCGCTTTTGCGGAATTTCCGCACATTCGGCATAACAGATACAGTATAGCCACTATGGCTATGACAACAACAGCAACAACAACCACCTAAACGAATATCCATGCACGACTGCAGAGCAAAAAAAAAGAAAAATAAAGAAGCAGAATGTTGTGCACAAAGGCTCGCTGGCAGGGATCTGAAACACATACGTGCCCACAATAAAAAAATGTCACGGCCTGGGGGTCGGATGCTGGTGTGGGCAACATTGGTCAGCGGCGATTCTTTTGCTTCTGTTTTTGTATTGTTTTTGTTGTTCATTTTATGATGGTTGCTTGTTTTTTTTTGTATTGTATTGTTTGTGTTTGGTTTTTTGCATGTGGAATATTTGAAACTTTGGTATTTCATGCACGTGTTTCATATTTCCGAGTTGACATTGTTTTCGGCGACTTTTATTAAACAAACCAAGTTGCTGGCCGCCGTTTGGGGCTGGGTAGTCTAGCATAGAGTGGCGGCAAAGGATTCCGAACAATGCTGTAAACAAAAATTCATATTCAAAGCCAACAACGTACGAAATGGCAACTTTTGAACGTAACAAACAAGCAAACAAACAAAAAGTTGCGAAACAACGCGTGCATGTACGGATTTGGTTAAACAATGAAGCATAGCAAACCGAGAAAAAAGGAAGGCACACCAAAGCAAAGGAGGAGAAAAGGACAAAACAAAGGCAACAAATCTCGCTTGCCGCTGGCTTAGTTCCTTTCGTTAACCAAATACCAAATGCCAGATGAGCCATGCCAATCGCAGTGCAAACATGAATACTCGTAGTTCAGCAGCTTTATGTCATTAAATAGGAGCGTTTTCCTGCTGCACTCGCATGCGTCGAGTGTGTCGGTCGCTTCTCTTAATAAAATGCATAAATCAAATGCTTGCCTCGAGTCCTCTTGCGACGAGCAAGCCACGGACATATTTGATTGTGGTGGCGCTTAAAAACGCTTTTGCACAAGAGCTTTGACATTTATAAAGTTTTTCGTTTTAACGAAAATAATGCAAAGGAAATAAACGTGAAGTGCATATACATGTGAGTTGTGTTTGAATGATGCGATGCGAAGTTAAGTGAAGTATATGAAAATGGGGAAATGCCAAACGGGAAACGGGAAACGGGAAACGAGAAACGAGAAACGAGTAGAAGACTTGCAATAAAGTGCGGCACTGAAAACCAAACTCAAACTGTCACACTTTGACACAAGACTTAAGTCCATTTTGCATATGAGCAAGGAAAGAAGGAAGCAAACTTACAGTCTGCATATATCACAGGCCACACTCTTATTACGCTATTCATAAAGCAGCTGATGGAGGTGATGATGTGTTTGAGTAGTGGGCCCAGTTTGAGCAAAGTTAAGCAGACACTCCCACACACCCGCACAGACCCGCACACACCGACATACACCCCCATGCACATGGTAAACACCAAACGCTTTTAATGCGGATAAAAATGCGGCTGCTGTGCATGCAGATACGCCATAGTTAACGATACTGATGGCGATGAAGACGACGAAAATGATGATGCTGATGGCGATGATGATGATGATGATGATGAGACTGATGGGGCAAGAGTTGCAGTCGAAGTTGTTGAGTTGATGAGTGTACAAACAGTGTACACATGTGCTTCACAGCCAGCCAACTAACCAGCCAACCAACCAGCCAACCAACCAGCCAGCCGACCAACCTACCCGCCATTCACTCAGTCTGCCAGGCAGCCTTTGGCCAGGCAGACAAACATGAGGCAACAGGGCACCAGGCAGCAGTCAAAGTAAAAATGATGTTGGACGCTGAGTACATATGCTCAAAGAAACGAAAAAAAAATTGCCAAAAAAAAAGAAGAAAAAAAAAAAAGAAGAAAATACAGAAAGAGGAAAAAACACAGAGATGCGAAAAAATATGCTGAAAATTGAGTTGCACAGACAGAGTGAAAATCATAAAGAGCGCGCGGCAGGCAGCATATGTGTAACCCAAAGGATGTCAACAAAAATTGTAATATCGCCGCATCCTGCTGCATATGTATTGCTTGCATTTGCCCCAACACACTCACACACACACACACACACATATATATACACATTTATGCCGTATTTTTTTGTAGAGACAACAAGTCGCGCGTCACAGCGCCCTTTTTGGACTTACTTCGCTGGCTTTGCTGCAAGCGTCAAGTGTGCATTTCTCACACTCCACGCCAGTGAGCAGCGACTGAAGCACTTTCTCGTAGACCAAATGAAAAAACAAGAGTGTACAACAAGAAACCCGCTGCACTCAGAGTATTGTTGGCGAAGAAAAAACACATATTTATATGTATAAAAAGAAAATCAAACTTGTGAAAAATGTAAGCGAAAGCAGTTCTGCCGAAACTAAAGCATGCACACATCCATGTGAGTGCGTTTGTATGCATACGATATAAGTATACACGTATGTAGAGTAGGACTCAACTCGAGTGCAGTTCAAACATCACACCTATTGCTTAAGTGCTGTGTACGTGTGCGTGTGCGTGTGCATGTGTGTGGCGGGTGTGTCTGGTCTAAATTATGCAAACATTTTGCTTTGTGTGCGCAATAATGCTTGAAAATAAAATGTCTCATAACACGATGCAATAAGTGGACGAGCGAGTTCATGTATCAGACTATCCTCGCCCTCGCCCTCGTCCGCGCCGTACTCGCCAAGTAAATGCAATTTCTAAAGTATCGAAATTATTCACCAGTCAGCAAATAGTTGGGTCATCGCTTCATCAGCGAAATCATCGTCAACGTAACACTCGGCTCTGTTTAAACACTGTCTATAAATATTTCAGGCAGCTTGATTAAATGCTATTTTAACTAATCCAAAATTCAAGTAGCACGAAAAACAAAAATCAAGAAATGAAAAATAAAAAAACGGAAGAAAACAGAAAAGCCAAAGCAAACTGAAGCGAAATCGGTGGCAGTGCTGAACATGCAAGCACAAAGCTCGCATAGATCCTTGTTGTTGCTCTGTTGTTGTTGCTGTTGTTGGTTTCGCTGCTATATATAGACAGTCTGCCAATCTGCCACAGCCATGGCATTGCAATTGGGTTGCTCTGGCTTTGTCGCTTCGTGCGCTTGACTGCTGCCTATGCATGTCTAGAGCCGTCATGTCTGTCTTTTTGTCCGCCTGTTGGCTTGCTTGCCTGCCTGCCTGCCTGTCCGCCAATATGGCTGTCTGTCTGGTTTGTCCGTTTTTATTAAATCTGCAAAATAAAGCAATGACCTGTCAACGTTTTATCCTTTCAGCTTGCCTTGTGCTCGTCGCTTGAACGTCGCTGTCTCGTGTCTATCGCGCTACTGGCTTTAACTGCGTTACTGTCTGCCTCACTGCCTGACTGTTTGCCTGCTTGCCTGCCTGGGTAAATGCTCGACCACCGTTGCATAGGCGAGTGCGTGCTTGAACGCAGCCTAAGCGCAACAGACATGGACAGGAGCATGCACAGGCACAGGCACAGGCACAGGCACAGCGACAGTCAGAAATAGCCTTTATCGGCACGAAAATGGAATTATTGCTAAGACCAAACTCAGTTTAGTTTTGGACCCCACCCAACTCAACCCTATCCGCATCGACCCGACCCGACCCGATCCGATCAGAGCAGACTCGCACAGGCCAGATGCCAACTCAAACATTTTCGTTGTTGAAATTGGTCCATCACCCGCGTCTGTTGCACTCTGCACAGTGCAAGGTACATGCAGCATGAAGTCAAACGGCATTCGATTCCAGTCGGAGTATTCAATTTTTGAGCATGACTATGATACCCGCTGCTAAGGTTGTCAAGCATAGTTAGGCTTAGTCAGTCAGTCTGTCTCTTAGTCGGTGTGTTGGACGCTTGGACCCTTGGTCGGCTGTCCTGTGCGTTTCTATGGCATTTTTATGCACAATTCCGCTTAGAGTGGCACGTTCGTTTATGTTTTTGTCATTGTCGTTGCCGTACTCATACTTGCAGTCATAGTCATAGTCGTAGTTGCAGTCGTACAAGTGTACAAATAGTGGCACTGTTTACGTAATATGTCCTGGAGTTCGTGCGCAAGAAGCGCTTAAAAGTATGCAATGGCAAACTACAATTTCTGCATGTTTCTGTCGTTTCTGTTGTTTGGGCTTTATTTGTTTGTTTTGCCAGCTTCCTCGGCTCTCACTCACGTCCGCCGATGCTCTCCTCCCGCTTTCGTCTAACTGTATTTATCCATTGCCATGACATCCAGGCTGCATTTTGCCTTAATTCGGCCGATATGTGTGCTCTGTGTGCGACCAATGCTAATGACAACATATCACATATCCATTATGCATTTGTGCATCGACTGCGGCTACGACGCCTTACCCATTGCCATGGCCAGAGCCGTTGACGACAATGGATCTGAAGACATATATGGTTTTCTTTGTAAGATGGTGATTTTCGCTTTTCTATGCAAAAATGGATTTAATTTTACGAACATTCGTCATCGTCATCGTCATCATTACCTTTAATAACATGATCATCACCTCCAGCATCATGATCATCGACTTCGCCTTCGCCATTGCAAATGCTTCTCATGGATACTCGTGTGTGGAGACAACATGAGAATGCGTATGCATTTTCAGCTGGGACGAGTATCAGTCGGCATATAATGTGCGTTCGTCTATGAAATGACTGCATCGTCATGCATAAGAAATGCAAAGAGAGTCAGCCGTCGTTTACCACGCTGCTCCGCATGCCGCTGTCTCGCTCCTTCAGATTTTCGTTTTATACCGCTTATTTTCGCTTTGCCAGCAGCTCGTCTGTCGCACAGGCGGACTGTGTTTTGCCGTGTGCCGGGTGCCTGGTGAATACTGCCTGCGTGCCAGCCCGCGTTGGTCTTTTGCATTGTGTGCCACATATGAGTGATTTATGCAAATTTCTGCAATTTTCATTTTGTATGCATGCACTTACACCACACACACCTCGCACACACCAACTCTCGGCGTTACTGCTTACCCTTCGTCCGCTCTCTCTCTCTCTCCCTCTCTCTCTATGTATCTTTATAGATCTGCCTGTCCGCCTTCTTGCCATCCTGCCTTTCCACCTTATTCACAAGCGTAGTGCCAGCTACGTAGCATATCCGAGCTTAATTAGCTTTTGTGTGAACCTTAAATATGCAAATTGCAGTCTATTGGTTTCGCATTACGTTGCGTATACGTAATTAATAATTCAATGAAGATTAATATCAATCATATGCATGAATAGCAGCAGCCAGCAAGCCGCAGGCAGAAATACTTTAAATTGCTTGAATTAATTGCCTCCTAATTTAATGTACTTTTGCATTTGCTATTCGTTACTTTTATCGTTAGTTTTTGTTTGATCGAAAACTTTTCTAATTATGTCACTTAATAAGCTTTAATTGTCAAAAGCAATGCATCGCACGCACACATTCACACACACACACACACACACACACACACACGTACATGGTACATTCAGTTAGACTACACCAACGCACACTAAGTTAGACAACAAATCAACGCAAGCCAGGGTGCAGCAGAGCCCACAATCGTCGATCCAATGCCGCAGTCGCGAACTCAATTGTCAGTGCAGCTGTCAGACACACAAAGCGAATAGCAAAGCATTAAATGCGATTAATTAGCTGCTGCTGCCATCGTTGCTGTCACTGCAAGCCCATACAATGACTAAATCGCTAAGTAGGCATGGATGGGATAAGTAGACAGAGGGAGCGTGAGAGCCAGAGAGAGGGCAAACAAAGGAAAGGAAGAGTAATAGCGGGCCATGGTGCGTTGAAGTGGGTCTGTGGACTAAAGCGAACATTCAAAATGAAACAACAAAAACAACAACACCAGCAGTAGGAGCAGCAGCAGCAGCGAAAAAATGCAACTAACGACTTTACAAAGCCTCAAAGCCAATTTCGCTGTCAATTCTTTTGACAAAATGGCATTAACAAGCGAAATGGCAGGCGGCAATGGCAGGCAGTGACGACGGCGGCCACGAGTGTGTGAGCACACACAATTGCACGTACACGTAAGAAGGGGTGAATGAATGCATGGCTGAATGACTGAATGAGTGAATGAGTTATCGAATAAACGATGCAGTCGCAGTGCGTTTGTCTATGTGTGTGCGATGGTGAAACTGCTGTCAATATTTTTCCTGTGTTTCTTCTAATCGTTATCTTTATCGTCAATATTGTTGTTGTTGCTGTTGCTGTTCTTCTTACTGCTGCTTCTTATATTTCTGCTGCGGCTGCTAAAAACGCCAATCAACGTGGCTGACGTTTTATTGAATCAGATTTCAACGAAGTTTTTATTTGTCGAAGTGCTGCCGGCAATAGCAGCAACAACAACAAAAATAACAAGAAAGGGGGCTTGGCTCTTGTAGCGCTGTACGCGTGAGGTGCCGCACGCACCGGTTTGTGTTCTTATGCACTTGACAAAATGTCACTTCAGCAATAAGATGCAGCTCAGGCAGCGGCGTTCACGTCTACACACGCGTCAGTTATGGCGTCTACTGTGAAGTGGAGTGGAGCGTAGTGACGATGAAATGATTGTTTGTTTGAGCAGCAAGCTGAAGGAGGGTAAGCGCATTCGTCTGAGTGACGGCGCAAAGTGTGTGTTCACGATGGCAGCGGCGAAGGCGCAGGCGGCGACAATAACGACGACGACGAAGAAGAATAAACTACAAAGCAGGTGGCAACGACGTTTGTCTGTGGCTGTGGCTCTGCATATGGCAATTTAGAATTTGCTGTAAAGTCAATTTGAATGCACTTGCAACTGTTGTGTATTGTTGTTGTTGTTGTTGTTGCTGTTGTTGTTGTTTCTGTTGTGGTTATTATATTGTTGCTGCTATTAAATCTTATCCACAAAAGAACAACAACAACAACAATAATAACAACGACAACCACAACAAAAGTAATAGCTTAAGCATTAAACCTAAAATGGCATAAGCTTTGAACACTGTGGTCTGGTCTGGCCTGGTGTGGTGTGGTGTGATGAGGTGTGGGGTGAGTGTATCGTGTGATCAGGCATGATAAAGTGTGGTGTGTTGCGGGCAGCACATATGTCAAAGCAGAAAAATAAATGCTAATTAAACTCTTGTAGGCTCCATCACAGCCAATTAACTCGCACTCACAGACACTTCATACTTGCATGAGAATGTCTGAGCAGTACAGTAAAGTCAGCCTACAAACGACTGAGAATTGATGGCTTTTGTGCATGTTTACGTGTTTTACTATTTCATTCGCAATCTTCTGAAATAAATATGCAATTGCCTATGTCTGCTTAGCTGCTATGATGCACTGACAAAAATACTTTTACATGCACATTACTCGAGCAAACATGGCAGCACGTTTCTATCGCAGTCGACTCTTGTGAACTGCCTGCAGCTGAGAGTGTAAAGTTACAAAGTAAGGATTCCTATTTAAATATTATATTAAAAGCATTTAAGTGACACACACACACACACACACACACACACACACACACACACATCCGACTCGACCGTCGCAATTTAAATATGCATTGCGCTTAGGAACAATTTATGCAAATTTGCCATTTCATATTTTATGCTCTCAGCCTCAACGCACTACTTTGGCCGCAGTCTGCGCACTTCACGCCGAGCGCGCATTGCCACGCAAAAGCAATTATACGCAATAGCGCTTTGTGTTTTGTGTTTTAAGCGTTTCAGCAGCAAACTTGGCGCAAGTATAAGCGTGCACGCCCCCCGCAGACGCCGGCCCAGACTGCATTGAAAAAGTGAACACGAGTAAAACTGTCAACACGCATTTAACTCAAAGACTAAACGAGTCTGGCAACTGACACGTTGACAATGAGTGGCATGGCACGGCATGTCGTATGCTGCCTGCTGCCTGCTGTGTGGGCGGCGGAAGCGAAGGCGATGCTGGCAGCAGCAGCAGCAGCAACAGCAAGATGCTTTTATGACAGACATGCATCGCATGATGGCTGCCAGAAGAAATCTTTGCGCGCACCTCAGCTGCCATAGTGCAGTGCATACGAAAAATCGATGCAGCGCTGGTGCACGCACCGTGCATCTGGGTAAGCAGGCTGCAATGTCTTTCGGCAAGTGTGAGCGTGCATTGCAGCCATGTGCAGTCCAAAGAAGAGTATGCCGTGGTTTGCTTTTTGTTGCACCGCCGCCGCTGGCGCAATTGACGGAAGTACTGCCATGCTACATCATAAATTGTTGCGCCTCTTCTTGGCTGTGCACTTTTTTGCGGTACTGTAATACACTGCGAAAATTGCCTCAACAAACGCCGCTGGCATATTTGCATTTTAATTAAAAAAATATTTTTTTGCAACGCGTGAAGTGCAGGCCGCAGAAAAAACGCCTACCCCAGGCTTGTGTGCGTGCGTGTATGCGCCTGTGCAATCAATAAATTTAACAGTTGAGCGCACAGGTGCACAGATACACGTACGCATAGGCCATATAGTATACTACAATATATGCATATATGCGATATACATATGCATGCACGTAGCTTCGGATATACGCACACATGCACATGCATATATGCAGACTCATGCATGCAAAACCAAAATGGACTTTGGTTAACTTTATGGCTTTGCCCTGCACGAGCGCACGAGCACCGAACACTGTTGGCAGGCCCTTTGCGCACTGCCATACCTTGGCTTCCCGCCGACTCGCCACTCCGGCAGCCTGGCAGTCAATATGTGCTTGCCTTGCCAGTCGTCCTGTCTGCCTGGCAGCCTGTTGTGAGTCTGTGTGTGTACATGCATTATAATGCCCGGCTGCTTGTGTGCGTGTGTGTTTCTGTGTGTATGCGCACATGTGCTTAAAAGGAAAATCAATGCTGTAAGCTGCATTAACGCTTTTGTAAGCTTTATAGACGTGCCAAGGCAGGCGGACCGGCGGACAGGCACGTAAAACCTGAGCTGGCCAATTGTGCCCACACGCATGCACGCACGCACGCACGAATGAACGTATGCGCGGCGGCCAGCACACATAAACAAATAAGTGTGTGTGTGTGTGTGTGTGTGCTCTCTCGCATACACGCGGCAATATTTGCAAAATAAGCACTCGAAGCCAATCAGTTGTAAACATTTTTAAGTCTTTAACAGCAGAACAAACTAATGACACAAGTGCCTTGAAAGCAAAGCTTATATACAGATTTAAACAATTAATTTTTGTTTTCTTCTTTTATTTTCAGGTATGTACCATCTACAAAATAGGATAAAAAATACGGCCTAAAGCCAAAGAAGTTGTAAGTTACGCATTAAACAAAAAAATGTTGCATATCTGTAGGCGCGCGGATTGCTTTTCATTGTTTTGCATACAATATAATCACAACCAAAACGATAAAAACCTAAAGGCAAACCAACAACAACAACAACGGAAATGTTGTTGCCATTGCCGTTACTACTCTAACTGCTGCTGCCGCTGCGGCTGCTGCTTCTGCTTCTGCTGCTGTTGCTGCTGCTGCGGCTACTGCAGTGCAAACAATGCACATGAACATGTTTTACAAAGCAAATTTTTTGACAAGTACAAGTTAAAACGACAGCAAAACACAAAACTCATTTACAAAAACAACAGCAACAACAACAATACAACGGCATTACAAAAAGCGAAACAAACTGAACCGAACTGCACTAAAAGCGCCAAATACACAAAAGAGGAAAGAAACAAAACAGCAACAAAAATCAACAATAAACAGGAGCATATATCGAATGTTTAAACATTTTTGCAATGTTAGTTTTATGCGAAGTACAAAACAAATCAAAACAAAACAAAAGAGCAATAAAAAAAAAAAACACAAAACAAATCACGCGATTTGTGTTGTCGGCCTCAGCCTCAGCCTGACCGTCGGAGGCGTTGTCGGCGTCGCCGTTGTCGTTGACGATGGTGTTGGTGTTGGTGTTGCTGTTGGTGTTGGTGTTGGCCTGCGCTTAAGCTTAGTTAATGCTGTTGATGAGAACGTAAATGAAATATTTAAAGCGAACAAACAAACGTGCAGCATGTAACAACAATGCCAACAATGCCAACAGGAACAACAGAAGAAAAAAAGCTAACAACAATAATGCCCTTTTGCGCGATTAAACATCGCAGATTGTTTGTTTTATTAAAACAAAAAAGTAATTAAACAAGGTGCACACAAAAGAGTCGGCTACCGCGTGCTCATGCCCATGCATACTGATTGTGCATATGTAAGTGGCTACACTCGCCTACACTCGGCTACAGTCGCCTACACTGGCATGCGGGTATGCGGGCATGTTGTTTGTTTTTTACTCTGTATTTTTTTTTTTGCTATTGTTACATATAAAAATGTGTACAGCGAAGCGTATACGCGATAAGCGTTCAACAGCAAATATGACCAACTTCATAAACGAGCGCATTCACAATCAATCAGACGAACAAGCGAACGATAGGGCAAGCGTCATGACGCTGGCAAATAACAAATACAGTATTACATCGATAATTTGCACTTGAAGCCACTGGCCAGTCCTCATTAAATCCACACTTTTCAAGTTCTCTTCAATATGATTATGTGAGACAGCTAGACAGTGAAGAGACTCTCGGTAGTGAACAGTCTCTGTGGCATTGCTTAGCTCACATTTACCACGAACACATGACCACTACACTTCTGCTTTGCGCTGTAGTGCACGTTACCTATGTTCGCTTATGAAATCTTATGAACAGCCACATGCACACCGGATTATTTTCTTTTCATATATAAGCTGACCCCTGGCCACATATGCGTGCGCACAAATCTGCTGCCTTGGAAGCTTCGCCAAGCCTGTGCAAACTCCATAAAAAAAGGAAATTTACTTAAGCGCTGCAGGCAAGCAAGTGCACCAAATTTGCAAATCGACATTGCTGGCTGTCGTTGCCTTGGATTCCGTGCACTCTCTGTTGCTGTCCTTGTCATAAACAAAAGGAAGCAAGCCAGCAATCCAGCAAGCAAGGAGCAAGGAGCCTCTATGTCTAGTCTGTGTGCAACTATCATACATACAGCACATATTGGAACAATCGACTGCCTGCCTGTAGTCCTTTTTGCCTCTTAGTTCTTCCTTCTTACTTCTCGCTTTGTTGCTTGCCTTCGATTTTGCTGCATGCGCTTGCCATGTCTCATTTGCAGTCTGTATGCAAATGTTTTGCGTGTTTTTTCTTGCTTGCTCTTATTAAATTTGTAGTGCTGGCCAATGCTTTGCCAATTGTCTTGTCAGCTGCTGTTCATCCTTTCTGCTTTTTTTCTTAGTCTTCTCTGTGCATTCACGTATGCGAATGCTCCTCATGCTTTTCATTTAAATTCAATTTTTTTGTGTTTGGCATTTTTCCTTTTTTTTTTTTTTTTTGTTTTTTGTCTTCTCTTTATCGTTTCCTATTGCGCTTTCGGGCATAAAATTCATAATTTTTTCGTTCTCGATTGCCAATGACATTTTGTGTCAAAGCAAATTCCCGTTGTTCGAATAAACTTTAAATCAAACATCGTACGAGATTCGACAGTTTCCTTTCGTGGCTGCTGCTTTTGCGGCAAACCATTTTAGATGACTTCATTTAATTTTTACTTGACTACTCCATTTTGAACGAATCGTGCAGTTGCTTGGCTTCTTTTGTGTGGATAGGCATGCTTTAACGCTAAGCTCAAAAGGGGGCAGCATGCAAGCACGGAACCGACTAATGCTCGAACGATATTTGCGTGTGGCACCTGCTACATGGACAGCCAATGCTGCACCATGCTCCGACATATGCTGCAGGCGCATACAGCAATGTGATAATGTGTAGTATGCAGTTGTTGTTGTTACTGTTGTTGTTGTTGATATTGTTGTTGTTAGTGTTCGTTTTCGTGTTCGTGTTGTTGTTGATGACGTTACTTGTACTGTTGCTGTTGCTGTTGCTGGGGCCTGTGATGTTGATATGCAGCTGCCCAAAGAGTTGCATGCAAGTGCGCGTGACTGACTGCATATTGCCTGCTCGCTCATACGTTGGCGAACTAGCCAGACTTACCCGACACTATGCACGGCACACTCCCACACTCCCACACACACACACACCCACACACACACACATACACGCAGCAGGCGAACTGTGAGTATACGTATGCTGCATATGTGCTGAACCATGTGTATGAGCGAATGAGTGTGTGCGCCTGGGTGTGCATGGATATGTTGGTTCGCATGCGATAAAGACATTTTCATGTAATCATGGATGAATAATTGGATTTTGAAACAGCTTCCAGCGCAGCACGCACAGGACATGATAAGCGAGACGCAGCCCTGGTGTGAGTGCATGTTGCTGGCTGAGGGTATGCGGCTGGCTGTGGCTGTGGCTGCGGGTGTGGGTGTGGGCGGGAGTGCGACTGCGAGTGCGAGTGCGGATGTGGGCAGCAGGACCGTATATGCGGCTAGGTAACCCGTTAAATTTGGTATGTGCAGCACATGCACAGTCACACACACACACACACACATACAGCTGGCCGCAGATGAACATGCAACCAACTCATTGCTGACCACTTCACTTTATTTCATTTGCACTGAATTTCATTTTCAACTGCATTTTCCGTTTTTAGTACGAGTACAAGTACGAGAACGAGAACCAGTTCCAGAACCAAGTCGGCCGCTCATTGTTGTTGCCGTCTGCTGATTGCCATATAAATGCATACATATAAAGGTACTTTCGATGGCATTAATTTCTTCCTATTTTTTTACTTTCTCCATGCTTATGTGTAAGTGTGCGGATGTACTCGCACATTCGTGTATGTGAGTGTGTACGTGTATCTTTTTGTAGTTGTTGGCCGCCCGTTGTTATACGAAAAATAAAAAAAGGACGATTGCCGTTGGCTTTGTGTTTTCAGCCAAAATCTATTCGTGCATAAATATTGAATGTATGTAGGGATGTGTGCACACACACACACACACACACATGCTACACTCGCAATACATCCGTGCAGTATACACTGTTGCCAACTGCAGTTCGCATGTGTGGGATAACCACACTCGCATGCCCGCACTCACACACACTCACACACAGTCAAACACAGTCATACACAGTTATACACAGTCTGCACGTCAATTATATAGCAACATACGATTATCGAATTTACTCATTGATATCATTTTCATGTTTTAACAACCGAGATTCTTTGTATGTGGGCTGACTGACTGAGGGGTGCGGGTGTTGTTGGTTGTTTGGTAAATGAGCGTTGCTGGTATCGCTCAAGGCTGAAGACGGACACACATACATATGGGCGACGCTGTTTTAACAAGTGAATAAAATACAGTTTTAAGCTTTTAATTGGGTTTTTCGCTTGTCGTCCATTCTGGTTTTTGCTTTATTTTTTTTTTTTTTGTTTTGCATTTTATCTCGCACAGAGGACTGCCACACATAGCGGTACGAAGGCATGATGTTCTTTGATGCACACGCGCTGCTGCTTCTTACTTTGAAAGCATGCAAAAATTAAAACATAATCGAATTAATATGACATTTAATTGAAATTCAACCAAACATGCTTGACTTGCGCTGTGCAGATGCACGGAGTCAAGGGTCCAACTCTGTGGCACGCTGCACAGGCCCACCGAGCAGATGACCACATCGCTATGTATGCAGCAATGCTGCACGCGCTTCAATGTTATACATAAAGACCTCATATGCAAAATATCAAAACTCCGACCATGATTGTGGTTTCTTAATAAGAAACTTTTATGGCCGCCAGACTTGTGCCAAGCGTCGGGCTGGCGGCTGTGCTTTAAATTCAATTACAGACCTGTGACAGACAGTCTGTTGTAATATGAGAAATTGAAATCAGTTTGTCATCGGGTAGATAGCCGTGCAATACTCGTATCAGAAGTATCAGAATAATGACATTAAATTCGATATGACGATAGAGACAAACTAACAGCTGCCTAAAACAGAAGCCACAACTTTTGGCTTGTGTTCATAATTTCAAACATTAATGGCATCATTTGCATCCACAAAATGAAATGCCAGCCACAAAGCCGCATGAAAGCACACGAGCCAAGCTAAGCAAGCAATCCAAGCCGACAACACAACCAGCCACCGACAGCCGACAACTCAACAAAATCACACAGGACATGGCTGTAATAGTTCAATTAAGTTTAATGCGCGCGCAACTATAAATTTATAAATTCAACGCATGCAAACCTTTTTACATGCAAAATGCCTACAAAATTATTAGCCACATAAATACAAAGCAACATTTTCATCCTTTCACCGACTGACCACTTGGCCTGCTCTAGCCCCTGGACTGGCCTCTTCTGACCTAGCCTGGCTAACTGACTGACTGGCTGACTGACTGGCAGGCTAACAAACTGAGTATCTGACCAACTGAGTTGGCTGCCTGTCTGACTGTCCGTCTATCCGTCTGTCTGACTATGAGTGCGATTGTTCATTCAGGCCAGCATAATGACCACCAGAGTGGCACTGGCCGTTTAGGCCAATTCCTGGCATCAAAGTCATTAAAAGCGTAAAAGCTATTACTTTGCCGCTTCGTGCAAACTTCAGTTCACTTCACTGCATTCCACTTCACGAGACCTGCTCGGCCCCTTTGGCAGCGTGTGTGAGTGGGCGTGCGTGTTTGTGTGTGCGCTTGTGTGAGTGCAGCTTAAATCTCTTATTTTAAAAGCAAAATGCGCCAAAGACCATTTCTGAAAAACAAATTTGCACTTAAATGCGCACCACAATCGTAAAACCAAATGTTTATTACTGACAATGAGGCATGGTCATAGTCGACATGGCAGTCACCTTCGCTTGTCTGCCGGCACCTACCACACACTTGTGTCCAACTAACCCTTCGCTAGTTGCTGCTTGTTGGTCTATCTGTATGTGCAGGCATTGTCTCAACGCTGTCGAAATCTTAAGTCGCATTGCGATTGTTGTTATGTTGTTTCATTAGCTAAATTTCGCACTTGGCAATAACAGGAACCGAGATTTTCAATAGCCCAGCCATGGTCAGTAGCCAAAACCCCTTAAACCATTCGTTGCCACTGCTGCGCAGCACAGCAGGATAAGCACGATTCTAAGGCTATTCCATTTTATTAGCAGCGCTTGATGGCCACCGCCCAGAATGCAAAGGGCTCAGTCTGACCTTAACCGGATTATAATTAAGCGCTTCGCATATTAAATATTTTAAATTGCTTTATTTACAATATCGGATACCATCTAACATCCAATACTAAAACCTAATTACACAAAAGATAGCCAACTGCGAAATGCCCAGAGTGGGCTGGGCTGGGCGGGTTGGTCACCAACAATTGCCTTACTTCCTGCTGCCTACTGCCTCTATTCCCTAGAGAGTTGGCATGTAAAATCAAATGCGCGACTTCATCTTGAAGTACTTTGGTCACTCTACGCTGAACCATGCATACACATGCCAGCACAGCTGCAGAATCTGCGCCATTTGCTTTAGGATTAACAACTGCTATGCATCAGTTAGTGGCCGCTTACAGCAAATGCATTAGCGTATGCGTATACGTTCGTTAACAGATAATTAGGTTCACCAAAAACGCCATTGCGCTGCCATAAGGCAAATGTTTTGGCTGTACACCTTTTTATTTTTTTTTTTTTCATTTGCTTGGTTTTTCTTTTTTTGGCTTTTTGTTTTTGGTTTTTTGTTTTAGCATGAATAGAGCGATACTGCCGCCGCTATGGCCACCAAATTGTTATCTACACCATTGCCAGGCAACGAAAATTCTATGCAGGCAGCAAAGGCAACAGCAACGGCAACAGTGGCAGCAACAGCAGCAGCAGCAGCAACAGCAACCGACAAATTCCAAAAGCGCAGCAAAATGCATTTAAGCATACAAATATCAGCAGCCTGGGCTGGGTTTGCGTTTACTGTGGATGTTGCTGTTGCCATTGCCATTGCCGCTGCCGCTGCCGTTGCTGTTGCCGTTGCTGTTGCTGTTCAATGAAGCACCGATGGTGGGCGGCTTTGCTTGGTTGGCTGCTTGGTTGGTTGACTGGCTTGTTTTGGTATGTTTATGTAATGACATTGTGTGGCGTAATAATTTGCAGCTTAACTCAATTTGTGTAGCGTTATTGTCGTCGCAAACTCGTGACACTTCCCTCTCCTCTAAGCCGGTTACGACACCGCTTTGGCCTCTAGCTGAACTTCATGCCGTATACCTGCATCCTGTGCTGCTTGCATCAACATCGGCGCCGGTCTTTATAGCAACAGCAACAACAACAACAACAACAATAACTCGTACATTTTAGGAAGGCACACACACAAACAAAACCACAAGAGCAGTTACCGCAACCGCTAGCCAAGTGTCATGCCCCCCAGTCCGTCGCTTCGTGTTGTTACTGTTGGCGCGTGTTTATTTAAGTAAGCAATTTAAATTTTAATAGAAGTATCTCAACTCGAAAACACATCTCTGAGGGATTTACTCAACTTTATGTCAATGTCGTTGTTGTTGTTGTCTGTTGTCTCTTGTCTGTTGCCTGTTGTTGTCGCTATTATTTCATGCAATTTATAGTCGTGTGCATGTGTATGTGTATTGTTGTCTATGTTAACGTTGTCAGTGTTGTTGTTATTGCTGTTGTTGTTGTTGTTGAACTTGTTGTCAATTTGGCGAAATTCCTGCAAAATATTTTCGTAGCAAACGCCGAGCAGCAATACTTAATAATTTAACTCGATTTGAAATTTCCCATAAAGCTTTGAGTTCATTCGTTGCAACTCATCTCGCATACTCAGCTTGTATGGCCCCGCCATCGTCATCACCGTCACCGTCATCGTCATTACTGACATCACCGTCATCACTGTCATCTCTGTCATCTCTGTTGACTAATTGACTGACTGCAGTGCAGTGCAGTGCAGTGCAGTACAGTGCAGTGGAGCATCGTTGAGTGCTCGACATGTTTGCAGCTAATGAGCTGTACTGTACTGCACACACTGCATGCGAATTTTCGGCTTTAATTAGCCATCAGATGTTGCACGTAGATACGCTTTGATGGCTTTGCATATGTATGTGCATATATATGTACGAATGTACGTAAGTACATATGTATGTGTGTGTATGTGTGTGTGCCAAATGCCAGCTCCGAGTGCACTAATTGTATTTGCAGATTTGTGCACCATTAGCTATTCAATAAGCCAGGCATTCATTGCACAACAGAACGCCTCTAATTGACTGGCAGGTGAATGCCATCAATGAAATCAAACCAGCCTCAATACATTGCATCTAACATGCCTTCTGATAAATCCTTGCCCACAAGAATATAAGAGATCAACTTCAAAGAAGCCATTAGGCGAAACGGCATCATTGCCACAACTGGTCGCCACGTCAGTAACCACGACACCGTCCACATTCACGGCTAACGTAAGCAGCAGCACACCAAATCATTTAATTCAATTTAAGACAAGTCAAACATGCACGGAGGCATGAAGTGTCTTTGTATGTATGTTTGCATGTGTGTCTGAGTATCTGTGCAGCATGTAAGTAAAAACTATAAACGATGCTGTACTCGTAAAAGCTGCCTTCAGAATGTGACGAAATATGAAATTGCCCATATAAATAAAAAGCAGAACTCAGTGCAAAATAAACACAGCATTGTTAGCTGAAATGCTTAGAGATCTTCAAGGATGTCGAGCGCGTTTAGTAGAACGCAAACTAGAAAAGTGTCGAGGCAAACAAGTTTATGGCAGAAATAAAATTATTATAGAAAAATTGCACAGTCGCAAATCAAAATACGCATAACTTGCTGCAAAAGCAGGCAAAGAAGACACAAACACAGACACAGACACGGACACAGTCACAGTCGCAAATTTAATGCCATTCGCATTCAATGGGAGCGCCAACGCAGTTTATGCGTGCATTGACGCACTGACTCAGAACGCACAGCCCGAGGGGGTGGCCGGTGGGGCTACGACGGCACGCCGATGCGTACAAAGTGCCAAAGTCACAGCAAAGTCGTCCTAAGTCACTCGCCGCTGACTGCATAAAATTGTTTATGGCAAAATTATTGCCAACTTTGTTTGTTTTAAACTTTTATTCTATTTTATTTTCTTTATATTTTTTCCTTTTTATTTTTTTATTTTCCCTTTCTATTTGTTGTGCTTTTCTGGCTTGTGTCATTTTATTTGCTAGTGCTTTATTTTATTTCAGTTTTTATATTACACATTTTTTTGTGTTAGCCATCAACGCGAAGCAGTCAGTGCAGGCGAAAAAGGCGAATTAAGTGCGTCAAAAAAAAAAAAAAAAAAAAACACTTGTGTATCTTCTTTAATCGTATTTATTTTTTAGTAGATGTATCAGTATTGCGCACTGCGCGTTTTTTGCTCGTAAATTTATGACAAGCGTCCTACTCGTAAAAGCGAAAACGCTCATCTGGCAACTACGGACGCCTTCCTACTCCCTACTCCCGCCTCCTTTCACATTTTCGCATTTGACTGTAATTAAAATTTTGTTTGAGTTGACGAAAAAATGTGCTCCCAGTATGCCATATCGTTGGGTGTGTTGGGGGGGTGTAGGGCGTGTGGAGAGGCAAGCGAACGAAGCAAAAAATCACATCTCGTTTTATTTCGTTTTCAATAATCCTTTGAAGTCGCTTTCTGCGTGCATATTTCCCATTTTACGATTTTAGTAACGCATTTTTTCGCAGTAGGATTTTTGCATTTGGTGCGTTTGCATTTTATGTTTACCACAGCGCACAGACACAGCAATAATAAAAGAAACAAAAGTCGATTTAAGACTCTGCCAGATTTCACATTTCCCTTTTAATGGCAATTCAATCGTGCTGATAAATGATCTTTAATTTTTTATGGCATTAACATATTTTAAGTGAACAAGTGAAGCCATTAAAGTCAAACCAGCTGGCGGAACAAAACCCCAACTAGAAACAACGGAACAGTCAGCGTAGAAATAAAACGTGAATTACACGCACAAGAGGCAACTGTTTACTTCTGCTTCCTTCATTAAAAGTTAAAAGTTTAACAAATCTGCGCACGTTTGCTTTGGCAATAAGTTCTTAATTTTTGCACATAAATGCGATGCGCATTCATTTTTCATTTTCTCAAAAATAAGAATAACATTAAACACGAATGGAACACCGCGAAAGAAGAAAACAACGAATACACTTAAGCGAGTAAAATGCAAATTTGGAACAAATTGCTGCTTCACTAAAGTCAAAATCAAAACAAGTAATTTATCATGGGCGCCTACTCACACACACGCGCGCGCGCGCTTCCCTTGCTTATCCCCTCCCACAGTGCATGGCGAAAAATCTGATTAACATAAATTAGGCATTAGACGTTATTTGCTGTGCTGTGCTGGCTGGTGCTCGCGAAAAACTCGCACTGGCTACGCGAAAAACAAATTCTTGAATTTAATATGGCGACGATTTGTTTTCAAGCTGACGTGGCCGCAGAAAAAGCAGCGCCCCGAAACCAAGAAAGCCAACCACGAGCCACCGACCAACAGCCAAGAGCCCACAGGCAGCTGAGCCGGCTTCGAAGGAGAGCCATAAGAAAACACATCCAATGTGCAAGTTTTTGCGCTAATTTAGCGCCTTTCAGTTTGGATGATTTTCGCGCTGAGCTGTGCAAGGCACAAGCAAACAAAACAAGCCCAGAACCCAACCAACCAAATGCTGGCGGGGGTGTATGAAGTGTGAAGTATGCTAAGCGAATTGCCTCAGCAGCATACGCAATGAATTTGTTTCACCGTGCAATGTGCTGCTGCAGTTTTGTCGAAAAGTAAATTAAACTGCCGTCGTCGATTGTCGGACGACTGCGTTAGCAGCAGCAGCAGCAGCAGCAGCAGCAAACCGGCATCGCCCAGGGCCAACGCCAACACGGCCGCCAGCCTAAATACACACACGAGCATGTACAATATGTAACACGCCAGCCAAGAGGCAACAGCCAGCAGCCATCAGTTCGAATCCACCGGCGAGTGCAAGTGAGTGGTTCGACACAGGCGCAGCCATAGCTGCGCCAGCGTCTGTGGCAGCGCCAACGTCAGCGGCAGCGCAAAAAGCGACAAACGTAAACTGCTGAGTGTCTGAAAACTCTCGTTAAAAATCACTTAAAATTCCATCATCATAAATTTGTCAAAAAATTTTCACTCGTTGCTGGCTTCTGCGTTGCATGGCCTTCTGCGGCGTGCGTTCGCGCTCGCTCAGTTCTGCTGCTGCTCCGGTTTCAGTTTCGGTTTCGGTTTTGCAATAGTTTGCGGATTTTTTCCGCGAACTTTGGATTCTTTGAGCAACGCGCACAGATGAATTGTAAAAATGTTGAGTAGCATCGAAATTCGCATAAATTCATCATCAGCAGCGCTGAAAAAAAAAAAAGAAATGAGCATAAAGCGCAAACAAAATCGTTAAGAAAGCACAGCAGAGTATAAAAGAAAGCAAAATAAAAAACGGAAGCCAACTCAATTTTGTAGTAATACTCGTAATAAATTTTTCGGATAGCAAATTTGATTTCGAAATGCGTATATCACTGATTGCGCCGGAATGCCGGGCATGAGGTTCGTCAAAAGTCAATCTTGTGTAGCACAAACTCCCACCCACAGTCAATGAGCGTTGCACACTGCGTATGCGTGATTTCTGCCCACAGCTACGTGTGTGTACCCACAAGCCAGCAATTTCTGAGTCATTCTTACGTAATGAAAGCGGCAGCCAGCCAAGCCAGCTCCATCTTGGCTTAGAATAGCAATACTAACTATAAATATGAACAGCACCACTTAACTGCTCCACCGACTGCTCTTGGGCACAGCCATCTGGCAACGGGGCGCTGTTGGCGTCGCGGGTGTGGCGGACGTTGCTGACGTTGTATCGTGTTGGCAACAGCAATATCGTCGTGCACAGCATGCCCTACACGCTTTGCAAATTGCATTTTAATGACTTAATCAAACGGCGTCGAATTCATTATAAATACGCATCGCGCAGGCGGGCACATGGGGAACCAGCGAACGTCAAGGCGACAGCACGAATAGCGCAGACACATTCGCAAAATTAATACAAATTATAGTAAATTGTTGTAATTATCATGGTTGGACACCGAGCTGCGACAACAGAACGCAAAGCTGCAAATCACATAGCGGCCAAGTCGAACGCAAGAAGAAGATGGCGTCGAGCTGCAGAAGAATACCAAGACAGAGGCGAAGGCCAATGCCAAGACAAAGTTGAAGGAGTAGAAGATGTGAGCCGGCATTATTAGTTGTGTGCCTTGTAAAGGTCTCATCTATGTGTTCTCATTAATTTTGTGCAAAGGTGCGAAAGCAAACCGCCTAGAGGACAATTAAATTGCTGGCAATCGCCGGCGAACCGCAAAACGAGCGACGTTGTGAGCTGGCTGGGCTTGGTCACTTTCATTGTAAATGTACGTAATAATATTTGGGAACAAAGGCGTTCCGGCTGAGTGAATGAAGATTCGAATTCGTTGAGAAATGGCAAACTTGTGCAATCATTTCGTTTCTCGCAGACAGAACAAAATATTTTTGTCCGAGAACAAAAATCTGGCTTGATGAGCCATGAAAAAGGAACTTCGATGAGGAATTTTCACTGGCAAACTTCAATTTCCCACATTGCAAACGACAACAAAAATGCGATGCTGTGCCGCACAACAACAACAACAGCAGCAAAAACAACAAGTTCGGAGTGTAGAGCAGCGCAGAGTGCAGAGTAGAGAAGAAAAGGCTAAGTCCAGAGCAGTCGCCGCAGTCGTTTTGGACTTTCTTACGAACTTTGGAATGAAAACTATTCTCAAATGCAGCTCAAATGCAGCTGAAAAGCAACTTCAGCTAACTTGCAATGCGTCGAATTGAGTTGAGCGGAGTGGAGTGGAGTGGAGTGGAGCTGAGCTGAGTTGAGTTTGTTTATTGGCCATGCAATTGTGTTTGCGGAGTTTGCGGTGCTTAGGGCGTGGCATCGGTTGGCTTGTGCGTGAAGTGGCAACATGTCCATGAAGAGCTTGGTCGGTGTTCGTCGATTAGTGCGTTACATCGCAATATTTTGGTTTATCATGCCAGAACGAAAAGCTGCGGATTTTAGTTCTTCTTTCTTAGTTTTTTGATATTTTTGCTATTTTTGTGTTATTTTGATTTTCTTGTTGCTGTCAATTTGTTGTTTCCAGTTCAGTTCGCTGAGCTTGTTTGCGAATGCTGCATTTTGTGTCGAAATGTGTATTTATGCGGCAGGGGGTAATGGAGGTAATGTTTCTTTACAGCACAGTGGGACAGGAGATGAATTGTAGCAATTGAAGCGAATTTCTCTGTGCAACCTTTTTTTCTTAGCTGAGTTTTCGAAACGCAAAACCAAAGTGTAGCTGTAAAAATATTTAAAAAATAAAAACATTATATTCCGCCTGGCTCCATTAAACGCAATTAGTAGTCGGGGCGTTGCCCGTTTGCCGTGACAATGTGCTACTTTATAATTTGCATATGACGTAAAAAAACATTTCATGTAAATCATAAAAAATACATACAATAGCCAACAAATGATGCTCATTAAGCTTAAAGTATTCTTTTTTTTTTTTTTTTAACTTAACGCTTTTTTAATTTAATATTTATCTGTTTTTTTTTTAACTGTTTCTCCTGTTCACTTGGCAAACAAAGCCTTCCGTGCATCATTTAAAATTCACACATTTTCAGAATAAAAAAAAAGAAAAACAAAAAAAAAAAAAAACAAGATAAAAGCAATTAAAACAAAAAGCGACAACTGACACAGCGAAGCGTGCAAACGAATACAATGTATTTTGTTTAGTTTACCTTAATTATAGCAACTGTCACAAAATACGAAACAAAAAAAAACTGAAAACCAAACGAAAACAAAAACAACGACAATATTAAAAAATGTATTAAAAAGTGCTAGCCACTTATTAACTCGTGCCTTACACTCGCATACAGTGTAGCGGGATGCTATAATTATCAAAGCGTAGCTAAATGAACCCAGCAAATAAGTGTGCATGTGTGTGCACAGCAATGATGTGAAATACATCAGAATGACAACAACAATGCCCAGCTTAGTATTAGCGTAAAATGAGGCAGCTTATATTATACCATAATCAACATTAATTGTATTTTCAAACATGGCCCAGGGCATGCTCACGTCACGCCCAACTTGTTGCATTGAACACTCGCCGCCGACCCCTTGCAAAACTGTCATAAAGCTAAGCAAACAAAACGAGAGAAGCAGAGTAGACATGCAACCATGCAACAATTAAATGCAAAATTTAGCAATATTTTCATAAACATTTCCATTCATGTGGGTCGATGGGGCCGCCTGAGCTCACCTAAGCTGAGCTAAGCTAAGCTCAGTTGGCAATGCAATTGCACGGGAGTGCGAATTAAATTCATTTGCGTCAGCAGCTGCTGCTGCATACGTCAGCATCAGCTACATCAGCAGCCACTAAGTGAGCAACAGCAGCGTAGACAATCTAATTACCAAATAATTGAAAAGTAATTTTGTTACAAAGAAAATAACAAAAACAACAACAAAAACTTGAAACGAAAATGCAAATGTAAAGTTGAAATTCAGCCACTGAATGTACTCAGCATTGTTGCTCTATGCACTGTAGTACATATGTATATAGGAAGTTTCATTTCACTCCACTGCGTTTATCCTTTGTCTCGCATTGTCTTACGCTTGCTGGCACAGAATTGAACTTCAAGCGCAGTGCAGCAATGGGTTAATTTGTTAACTTTATCAATGTGCCACTGTTATACTCGTAGACACAATAGACACTTTGTTTGTTGGTGTGAAGCGTTTGCGGATAAAGCTTTCCATTAACAAATTGCGAACTCAAATTCACTTTGGCGGCAAATCGATTATGACTGCAATTGCAAACAAATTGCGGAAGAGATACATGCGCAGGACAAAATAGCGCAGATGTTTAAGCATTAACGACGATTGCACGGCAACCAGCTGAAATGAGATTGCTGACGGGATAAAAAAATGAGAATTATAAGAAACAAGCAACAAAAAAAAAAAAAAAAATAAATAAAACGTGAAACTTTAAAGTTGACGTCGCTGTTTTATGTCGTAATATTTTTTTCACCGTTGCAACTTTGTGTATCGATTTTGCTTTTTAGACACGCTAAGAAGGATGCAACAGCAGCAGCAGCAGGAGCAGCAGCAACTTTGGCGTGTTGAAAGCCAAACGAAATGCGAAGCTGCCAACTTGCTGCTCGTACTGCAGTGGCACGTTAGAAAAGAGAAAAAAGAAAAGAGAAAAAAGAAAAAACAAGCAAGTAATGGTGAAAACTACAACGAATCAACTTTTATTTACTTTTCGTTAACTTTTTGGCACGAGGAGTCTAAGTTCTTATTTTATTTTTGTACTTTCTTTTTTCGCTGTGCGTAGTAGCCGACCTACTCAGCGATACGCGCGCCGGCCCCCACTGCCGCTGGGTCGCAGTGCTGTCGACCACTTTTGCCTGCCATAGACATTGTCCCTGTAGCACTTTTACTTTAACTTTGACGAGACAAGAAGTTCGGAAGCATAAAAAATAAGAAATGAAAACAGAAAAATAAAATAAATAAATAAACGAGAAGCGAAAAAGTTTTCTTCAAAATGAAAAGAAAGCAATGGAAGCGTATGAAAGTTCGCTCAATCAGTTAAAAATAAAGGCGAACAAAAAGTGCAACTAGAAAAGTACAAGAAAATTCTATAAAAGTGTGGATGAAGTAGAAATCGTTCGAATTGTAAATTATAAAAAACAAGTTAAAGCAAAAAAGGCACTTCCACGAAAAAAAAAAAAAAAAAAAAAACAGAAAACACAGCCAGAAGCAGCAGCAACAACAACAACAACAAAAACAATAATAATATTACTATCAAAACCATTCATCATGTTGTTGCATGCAATAAATTTTAGAAGTGCAACTCACTGCAACAAAATGCTCAAAATACTTACAAAAACGGGGCAGCAGCGGGAGCAGGACTGGCAGCAACATGGTGTATCCTGGCAATGTGAGGAGCGAGCTAACAGCCTCTGCTGGATGAGTTTCTCGGCGGCACATACGAGTGTGCACTGTATTACAGTGTTACTGTGAGTTAGTCTGTGCGAGTGCCAAGGAAAAGGATCAAGGATCTGTGTTCGCCCGCTATCCTTGCGCTTGTTTCCTGCCATCTTGTTGCCATGTTTCCTTCCGCTTGCACTCAACACGCGCAGACAGCGCGCCACGCCCATTTGCATGCGCCCAAAGCCATCCAAACCATCCAAGCCAAACACGACTAAACCCAACCAAACCGCACCGCGTCAACTAAAAATGCTGCAGTAATAATTTTGCCGAGCTGTAAATTTAAACATTACTTAAGCTTTCATCAATTTCGCATTAAAAAGTTTTTGTCTACACAAAGTGAAAATAAAGGCAGCAGCAGCACAAGGCGGAGAGTGGCAAGCCGTGGCAAAAAAAAAAAGAAAAATAACAACAACAAAAATATTCACAATATGTGCAAGCGGCAGGCAATTCAGGACATTAGACGATGAGCCAGCGAGTCAGTGTGGCAATGAGGCAGCGAAGTAGCGAGTGAAAAAGTTGCACTTAAAAATGAAGAATCTTTGTAATTTGCGAAGTGTCTGCCGCACTAAGGCAGCAAATAGATAAAAACGCGGTCTCACAGTCTAAAAGGATTGGCTGGGGTGTCACGTTAAATTGTTAAGCGAGCACACAACATTGCTCTGCTGCCCTTGTTAATGATTAGCTAATGCAATGCGATTACGCATACGCTCGGTGTGCTGTGAGCTGTGAGCTGACTGCTGAGTGTTGATGGCTGAGTGCTGAATGGGCTCATATCTCGTTGATAATGATTGGCAATTCAATTTCACCATTACATATTAGTCACAACGTACGACATGTGCTAGCCCAGTATTTCAACAGTTTGCCTATCTGCTGCCATGTTTATTTAACACAATATTGATTGTGTTTTTTTTTTTTTTTTGTTTTATTTTGTTTTTTTTTTCGAATTTAAGACGGCATACCGAAAGTATGTGTCACTAATATGCAAACAATCAATATTTGATATGCAAACTTTGTTAACTTTGCGTATTGCCAAATGTTCAGCACATTGACAAAAATGAAGCAAAACCAGAAAAACAAAAAAAAAAATCAAAAAAAATCCAAGAAAAAAATATTAATAATAAATCAAAATGAAGCAAAACAAAGAGCAAAGTAAAGCAAAACAAAACACAGTAAAACAAAACGAAAACAATGCAAACCTCAAAAAGTTACTCAAGTTCAAATATTTTGCGACGTTGCTGTGCAAACTCATTTAAAATGCAAGAAACGCGTTTCAACACAATGCGAAAACTTTACGATCGCACATAGGACGTCATAAATGTTTCTTCGTTTGCTATTCTTGTTGTGACTTTGTACGTTATGTGTTTTGCTGCCCCCGCCTCTGCCGCCGCCGCCGCCACCATCCATTCAATGTTTCTATTGACATACTGGACGATTGATTGACTTGACTACTGTAGTTAGTTTTAATAGTTAATCAATATTTAAACAGCAACAGCCACAGCACGTTGATTACAGCAAATACTCGTACACACCCACACATATGCGGCGTACACACATACACATGTGTGTGGGAGTATGTATGCAGTTATTGTAGTTTACCTTGTGCTCGTGTTGCCAGGTTAGAAGCTTCCTAATGCAAATATGTTTTACCAACGTATTATTCTGTGGCTTCGTTTTGCAGTCATTTTTTCTGCGAAATAACTTTGGGCTTTTGTCATCGCTGAACAGAAATAACAGAAATATGTTCATTAATGCATTCTCGGAAGAGCTGCGGCATTCCGAATTTGCACAGGTGTTGAAATTTTGGCTCAAATTTGGTTTGATTTCAATAACCTCTGCGGTGAGTTAGGTTATTATGCATAATGTGTTCAACGAAAATAAAAACCACAAAGAAAGAAAAACCCCTCAATAATTATTATTATGCATAACAGGCCAGCCATGCACCATGTGCCTGTCAACGCAGAAGACTAACAGCGCAGCACACTAACAGCTTATTGTTAACATTCTGTTAAAATGTATACAAAAAGTTAACAGGGGCCACTTATATAGTTAACAGTCTCTGTTGTATTGCAGAAGTTTAAAATGTATGCATTTCAGCTGTTGTGGTTGTTGTTATTGCATTGTCATTCGCTTGTGGCTAGTGGCAACATTTACGCTTTTGTTGTTGTTTTTTGTTATGCTTATATGTGACGAAAGGCAAATGTGTGTGGGTATGTGTATGCGTATGTGACTAACAGGGGTTGAACACGTTTGTAAAATATTTTAATTAGGCGCGTCATAAATAATAACATCAATAACAACAACATCAACAACAATAACAACAACAGCAACAAGATACAACAAGCGACGTGCCGTGCAAAACGCAATTAGTCCCATAGCAGCAATTTAATGGTTAATATACGCACGCACATGCAAAAATTAAACAATATTGATGGCGTATATCATTTACACGACGCATGCAAACATTTACGCGGATCCAGCATTTAACGCGATTCAACACGGCCTTACTCGCTGCACAGTGTGCCTTGACAGTGTGCAATAAGGCAGTCGTATTATATGCATTTAAATTAATTTAATCGTCTTGCGTAAATCATAAACGTGCATATAGGCTCATATAAGTATATGTATATGGTCGAGTATATAGTATAGCAAATAATTTGCATTTAAATACCTACAAGAGCTATTAGGCAGCTGGATAGCGCAAGGAGAGCGGAGCGGGCGGCAAAACCGCAAGCCTGCATTCGTTAATATATGCATGCATTCTCCGCTTGGCCACATCATCAAATGCAAGACCACAAATGCCACACAAAATGCTTATTGCCATGGCCTAAACCAACAGTGGCGGCAACAACAACAACAACATTATCATCATCATCATCATCATCATAAATGCACACATAAGACATTCGTAGTATGCATGTACATACACATGTGCGTGTATGTCTACATATGTATATAAGCAAATGCATATCTATGTATGTATGTATGTATGTGTACATGCATGTATAGTATGTCATGGTATATGCACGTAAGTAAAGACGACTCTGCCAGCTTAAGCCGATAGTTTCATAGTTTTTCGGCCGGCGCCTGCTGCATACTTATGACCCAAGATTGATGTCTTAGGCGCTTAAGATTGTCAGTTTCGGCATCGGCTGGAGGAGTTAAAGACAATTGGAAAATTGTGAACGCACGGCAGGCAGGTGGCCCAGCCATACACAATCACACATACATTCGCACAATGGAAACTCTCGATGCGAGTGCAAATTGGGATGATGGCAGAAACGAAAACTGCTGCAACGGTCCCAATGCTATGCAGACGATAACTACATGGGAAACATGTTCGGTCGCGAAGGGGAAGGATGCAGAGCCGATATTTTAAATGCAATGTTTGCAACATTGTCTGCAGTGTGCATGTGTGTGTGTGTGTGTGTGTGTGTGTAAGCGGGTTAAGGAGCGCAAAGACATTTATTTCTAGATATGTTCAAATTACATTTGATAAGTATTTGCAAATTTATTATTCTGACATTAAATGCAAATCTTAACAAGCAAACCTACACACAAACGCAAACACAAATGAAATACAAGTACAAATAGTAAGCAAAGTGAAAATTGTGTAGTGGAAAATTCAATGTTGCATGGAAAATTGTTAAATTATTGCCACAGAAGTTAAGCTTTTGATATACGACACGACGAGCTACCTTCATCTGTGCGAGGACTCTCCTACTGCGGCTCTGTCATGTAAACGAGTGTGTGTGAGTGCCCATGTATGTAGGGAGGTATGTATGCATGCGCATAGGGCCACGTGTGCTTAAGTTAGTGTGACGTGCTCTCAGGCTGTGTGTGTATGTTTGCTTGTCACCGAGAGGTAAGCAACATTTGGCTGCTTAAGTCTGCCCTGCTGCCACAGGTTTGTTGCGTACAGCGTCGGCGTCTTTAAATGCAATTGGCTTCCTGTGTAGTTCAGTTCAAGGCGAGCGCATGCTGTAGGCATGCCTTTGTTTGTTGGCCTGAGCTTTAATTAGAAATATTGATTTTGCGCACACAAACGTGTGCATACATAAATGCACCGCCCAGTGGCACGAGTCTCATTCTTAATGAAATTATACAGCATTCGTATTAGAGAAAAAAGTGGACAATATTTTATTATGGCAATGTCGAAGAATATTCCGACGCCATATCCATATGATGTGCTTAAGTTACTTGCCGAAGCCGAACAGCTCAACTGTTAACTGTTAAATGTTATGAACGCCATTATATTCATATGGCACACAACACCTCAGCACACCAGCAAGCATACCGTACCATAGAACCGTCCCAAACACACTCAACCAGCTGAGGTGTTTGCATGCACGCGCGGCAGACACCGCAATGGGACAGAATCAATATTTGCGTAATGCCCGCCTCGCTTGCGCGCTGCTCACTTGCTCGCTTACCCAACAGTGCTGCGCACCTAAGACAAATGAACTGAACTCATCGCGACACGACGCAGTACAACACAGCACAGCGCACTCACATCTTTTTAGCACTTTGTTGTGCTTTGTTTGATAGCTGTGATTCATATAAAAAAAAGTGACAACTAAACGGGCGAGAAACGAAACCAAAAAAGTTGAACCTAGTCAGAACAGAGTGTGCCAGTATGCTTTTGTCAAAGCAAGCAAGCGAACGGGCAAAAGAGCAAACGACGAGCGGGCAAGCAAACGACTGCGATAGGTTAAATGAACGTGTGCGCGCGGTGGGTGCGGATGAATGAGTTAAAGGTGCGCGAATGTGAGTATAAGTGCACGTTGCTCTGTGCTACTCTACACACTCCACTTCATTTTGATTATACATACGTACATACAAACATACACATACATATGTACGTCGTTCGTTTATTCCGTTGCGCGCCTCCAGCTGACACCTAAACAATTGTCAATATTAGCGCGCGCGTCGCTATAAAAGCGTAGATAATGCGCAACAACAGCAACAGCAGAAACGACGGCAACAGCCACAGCAAGAGCAAAAACAAAACACAGAAAAAAAGACCTATTTAATGTGCCCATCTAGTCGCACCGCACCTGCGCCGCGCGCAACTTACCCCGTGCGCCTATCGTCAAGTGTCGATAATCGACGCGACAGTGGCAGACTCGGTGACTACGGCCGATGTGTTCAGTGTTTTGCCGTGCCGTGCCGAGCCGCGTTGTAAACACAAAGGTGCGTCGCTTAACGTTCGTGGTGGGGAGCATTATGGGAGAGACGTTAGCGGCTGACGGTTGTGACGGTTGCGACGGTTTTTGTGCTGCTTGATAACGTACAACATACAAAGAGCGGCCGCTACGATGGCAATTTTTAATTTATACAAAACACACACACTCAATCACTTGTGCTCGCGCTAGCGTTGCTGGCTCTCGCAGTCTCTCGCAAAGCGTAACTATGAGGTTTTCGTTTTGAGTCATTACTTTTTTTTCTTTTTTGACTTTGAATATTGTTAGTGTAAGTTTTTTTTTATCATATTTTCCACTCGCATGCACTCAAACGCTTTTTTAACGCATGCTCGTTTACTCAGTCACCCACTTATTCACTAACGCTCTTTCTCTTTCTCTCTCTCTCTTTCTCTCTTTTGATACGTTTGCGCTGTATTATAGCACACTACACAATTTAACTTAGTTGAACTCACTCAACTTAACAACAACTCGGGCTGGATTGGTTTGTGCGCCGCCGGCTGATGACTGACTTGAATTGAATTGTTCTGCGCTCGCTTTGACTGCGCTGGTGAGGCGTTTGCTTTGGCGCGAAGCTGCTTAGTACGGTTGTGACAGTAGACGCATAAGGAAATACGCACGGAAGTTTGTCGGTCCGACTGTCCGCCACACGGACACTACGGATATTTAGTTACGCGCCGCATTCAACAATAAACATCACAAAGGAGCATTATCAGTCCAGCACCACGCTCTGGTCGACTAATTTGCACAGTGAGTGGACCTAGACAATGGCCGACTCGTTAAAATTGGCAGAAATGCAACGCACTAGCATCGAATTTGAACGTCAGCGTCATTTGGCCAATTGGCTTATCAAAAGCAGCCCGCATATGGCGACACCACCAGCGAATATGACAACTGTAAATACAACTACAACTACAACAACAACAAGTGGCTTAACGGGCGCGCAACAGATTCACACAGCAGCAACAACAACACCGAGCTCATACAACTCAGGCGCTACACCAACAACAGCAACAACAGCAGGAATAGCATGCAATGGTAAGTTAGCGATTGCAGCAGCACCAATTAAAAGGAATAAAAAAGAGAAAGAAACAATATGAAACACTGCAGGGCAGATTAACTAACTGAGTACACTCGTACATATGTATATACAAATATTTGTTTCTACAAACTAACAACGTAGCAACGCGCAACGAATGCTACTGAGTAACCAAGTGCGCGAGTAAGGGAGTGAGTGAGTGAGTAAGTGAGTGCTAGTTCGCTCTTGTCACTTTTTGCTTTGTGCGCCGTTCGTGTACTTTGAACGCTGAGCTCGAAGCTGCATACGTCATGGGAATTTCGTTCATGCTTTGTCGTGACGTGTTCTTCTCTTATCTGGTTCACAACTTCTCAAGTTCATTTGCAGCTGCGGAATGTTGTTACTGCTGCCGTTGCAATTCCTTCGCTTGATGATGCAATTTGCAATTGGTGGCATATAGATTGCGTTGAAAAGAATTTACATACTTGCATACATATGCATGTACAAATGTATACATATAACACTTTAAGAAACCCGTATTGTTAAAAAATTCGTTGGTTTTTATTTAAAACCGAATTTGTTGCAGAAAAACATCTTTTGGCAGTAAGCTCTATAGATATTAATATGAGCTACTTAACAAACGATATGCGCAATTAAAAAACTTCTGCGACCGCAATGAACACTACAACCAGAAACAAATGAGTTAAATGGACTTAACCACTATTATTGCTATTGTTGTTGTTGTCTTTATTAAAAAGTTAAGTCAAGTGTATAATTAACTTGGCAATGTGACGGCATACACATGTACATATGAACACATACATACATGTAAACGCGCCTAGCAACAGCATTAGCAACAGCCGCAGGGAAGTCGAGTGCGTCGTAGCGGCAACTCATTCGTGATTCCGTAAAAGCTCAATTTACAAAGCCTCATGCACGCAAGTCGCTTGGCAACAAATTTGAAATATATGATTAATTTTAACTGTGGTGATGGCAGCAATCACTGCTGAGATTAATAAATTCGCTTATGGTGCACTTACCCTGTCTCTCTTTCTGTCTTTCCCTCTTTCTGTTTGCTGACTTTTGTTCTCAGATGGCAACTCAGGTAATGGAACTGGTACCAATAGTAGTCGTACAATAGTAAATCAACAACAACAGCAGCAACAGCAAAATAAGAATCACCATCAACAGCTACAGCAGCAACAACAACAACAGCATCAACAAATTAGTACAAAGTCGTCGATAAACGGCCACACAAATATTAGTGCTAACACAACTCCCGTCTTTTTTCTAATGTCGAGCAATGGCGGCGCCATCAGCAGCGCCACGCCTGCTGTCAGCAAGCCGAAGCCACAGAGCGGACGCAGCACAGTGTTGGGCGGTAATGCAACTTAACATTGTATTCAAATCCAGATTAGATGCAAATAGATGAATTTCAATTCAATTTGAGACAATTAACTCATGCCACAATCGGCGGTTGTTTTCTTACAGGCACCAACGGCCTTGGGCACCTGGGCCACGGAGTCGAAGCGCGCAAGCCAAAGCTGCGTCGTTTCAATTCGCACGACACCAGCTCGAACATGTTCTCCGTGGCTGACTTCGAGAATGCACGACTCGCACGTCGCAACGAGATCGAGCTGAAGCAGCGACTTGCGCGCCGGCAGCGTAACAGCGCGAACAGCAGCTACGGCATGGGCAGCGGCAGTGGCAGCGGCGGCGGATACACCAGTGGCGGCATGGCCGGTGGCATCATCAGCAGCACCAATGGCTACGGCGCCGGCTTCTGTGGCGGTCTGAATAGCAGCTGCGGCGGCGACTACTCAACGGGCGATAGTAAAGCCTCGAAATACAGTAATGAGGTAAGCGGCTCAGTTGCCTTTATGTCTTCCATCCAATCAAAATTAAAAATCTTACCTTTCCTTTCATGTTCGTGTCAATCCGCGTGCAGTCACAAACTGAACCCTTGCCGGCGGAAATATTTCTCGATCGGTTTCAATTGCCGCGTGTCGTGCGGATTTCATACAAATCGAAATTCTCCGACGAGACATTACAATCGTCCTCATCGAATGGCTCCTCGACAGTGACCTCGAGCTCCTCGGCGAGCGTTGGCACTCAGCCGACATTGCATAATGCCAGCAATGGACTCGCACACTCATCTGACACCGCGACGTCATCGTCCACAGCCTCATCGAGTGCGTGTGTCCAATCGAATCCTGCAAATACCAATCACAACAACAACATCCCCAACAACAGCAGCAGCAGCACGGTCAACGGCAGCGGCACCAACTGCAGCAGCGGCAGCGCCAGCTCAGCATCCTCCAGCAAGCAACTGCAATCCTCAGGCACCGCAACGAATGTTGTGAACGCTGCAGAGCAGCAGAGCAACGGTGAACTATTTCTGCTCTATCGATTAATTCGCCAGCGGCATGTCTACCATGGCCACAACGCCAAGAGCGCCGCGAACAATCGCAAGAAGGGTGTGCTCATACCGCAGGAGTTTCCAGGTGAGTCATATTTCTGTCCTTCTATCTTTGTTAAGATCAGCGTTAATCCGTTGGACTTGTGCCACACCCTCACCTTCACGACAAGTTAGTTCTGGGCGTTACTAATTTCCTAACGGTATCTGCATATCTGCATTAATACACTTGGGCGTGTCAGCGCCATTTCTCATATGTCCTTTTTGCATTGAAATTAATTGCCACTCGACGCAAGACGCAATTAGGCAGCTCACAGAAGTCATCAATGCATAAATAAAGAGCCAAGTCGAGCTTCACTTTGTACCTGTCACATTATGAAAGACGTGTTGGTCCGACCTCACCCCCCCACCGCCCCCCTACTCTAATCGCTTAGCAGTGCTGAACGTGTTGCCAGCGAATTTCATGAGCAAATGTTCATGTCTGCAGTCAATTCGAAAAAAAATAAAAGCAACAAGCAACACAAAAGCGAATAGACGACAATAATAACAACAACAACAATAACAACAACAACAACGTGACGATTGTGCACATTTTATTTGCTTTTGTTGCGCTGTCAGCGACAAACGTAACATCATAAAAATATCGTAACGTGATGTAACGTCACATAACGATAACACAACATTTCGTCATATCGTTAAAAATGCAATTTAAAACTGCAGCCCACGCGCCACCCACCCATGATGCGCTGCCACTTGTTTTTTGTTTTTTTTTCTTGCTTTTGTTTTTGTTTTTGCTTTTGTTTTACTATAGGCACAATAAAAAGCGTCAAGTGTTGCCAACTAACAAATGCTCCGTCAACTGATAAACGGACGAACGAACTGCCGGACAGGCGAATGGTCGGATGGACGGACGGACGGACGGACGGACGGATATACGTACGAGGGACTGACTGTTGACGGCATGTGTAAATTTGTTAGAAACGCTATTGTGAAAAACCCTAACGAAATGCATATTAATAAAAAACCAACAGCAACAAAAGCATTCAAAGGCTTATAACAATAAATGTGATGAATGCGCTTTTGGCATGTAGACTCGAGTGCATGACACACAGATACATATATGCATACATATGTACATATGTTTACTTTGCATATACAATGTGTTTGTGTGTGTGTGTGTGTTCATATGTATTCACATATGTTTGTAATTGTGTGCAAAAAGTTTGAATTTTTGACAACATGCCAGTGTTGCCAGCTACTGACTGTAAATGTGAATGCATGTTGCAAGTTCTTATATTGCTTGTGCTTCTTCTTCTTTTTCTTCTTCTGCGTTTGTGTTGTCGGCTAAACTGGTTTTTTGTGGATTTATTATGCACCAGTTTGCATCATTAACGTTTATTGGCTGTCGTTAGAGCTAAGCACCAGCAGCACCCATACGACGCCCAACCAACCGACCAACAGCCGGCAACCAGCTGCAGAAATAACAACAACAACAACAACAACACTTGTGCCTGCTGTCGTTGCCGGCGCTAGCGACACATTTGCCAGCAATGCAATGTGCGCCAAATGATTTGCCAAGTCTCGTCGCCTGGCAGTGTCGAGCATGCAGCCACACGCGTGCTCCTTGTGCCACAGTCCGCCGGGCAGCAGCAACGGCAAGAGCACGCGTCCCTCCTCGAGGCAGTTGCTGTGCAACAGCAAACTATTATTGTTATTATGCTTAACAATAATAAAATTATACCCGACGTTTTTCAACGCTTATTGTTTTTAATAATGCTTGTAGCCAACACCAACAACACCAACAACAACAAAAACAACAAGCAACGAACAGCAAACCACAACATGAGACGCCAATGCGACTAAACTCAGCGTCTGTTTTTTGTAACTGGTCGGCACACTTCCACACGCAACTCCACTCCATTGCACTCCACTCCACTCAGACCGCATGTGGGCGGGTGCACTGTGAAATAAAAAAGGATACAAGTTAAAAGGATAACAATAAAAATTAATGAATCGTGTTGATATTTTCGTTGATATGTGTTACTGCTGATAAGGTTTCTGGATTTCGTTTTCTCATTTTTTTTTTTACATTTTTATTTTTTCTACTGCTGTGCCGCCACAAGGCACATACAGTCAGGATACCAAAGATAAAGCGACCGCCGACTGACTCCTGTGCTTGGCTCTTTTTTCGACACCTTTCACAAATGACCAAAGTAATTGTGTTTAAACTCGTTTGCTGCATGAAAAAACAAAATAAGTAAAAGACAAATAAATAAAAAAGGTAAACTGAACAGGAAACTCAGAAAACCAAAAGAGCAAAAAGAAAGAATTTATAAAAAACTGAACATTAAAACATGTAAAGTTTGATGCCAGACCGGCGGTGAACCTTCTTGAAGGTTATCATAAGTTGCTACTTTGCCGCAAGCTAATCCGCTGCTCCGCCATAAAGCCACTCACCTGGCCATTATAATAAATTGTCAAGCGTTTCGCGCAGCCATGTCCTGCCTGTTCCGTGCAGGCTCCTGCCTAGGTCCGTGCAGCTTGTTTCGCCATCGTCGCAGTCATTGCCAAGTGAGCGCAGAGTGAGCATCCTTGGGCATTGCTGCTCCTTGTCGCTGTCCTCCTCGTTGTCGTTGTCGTCGTCATTGTCGTATATCCTGTTACTTTTAAAGCTTCTTATCTGCCTTGTACACACTTTTAATTATTATGTGAAGTTGCAAGCTACAAAGTTGCCATTAAATAAAAGAAGACTTTGCACAGAAACCAAAAAAAAAAATAAAAATAAAACATAAATATGAATAAAGACAAGCAAGTGAAGTTCAGCTAACACGAAGTACACTTGCAGCTAATAGCATGTATAGGAGTACAAATTTATGTAAACTTACATAAATATACAATTATCCTTGCACAGAATAGAAATTCTAGCTTTGCTACTAAAAAGTGCCAGCAGCTTCGTAGCTTATCATGTACGATGGACTTATTCAATGTGTGCAAACTTGGCAGTGGATAGAAAAAAAAAAAAAAAATTAAAACAAATTGGGAACACTAAACACATAATTCTAGGTTGTTCACAATAATTGTAATTTAAATACAGATAGTTTTGTTCATCCTCAGCGCGAATAAAATAAAATAAAAATATTGTAAACCCTTCACTTTTCTTTCTTTCTGCCCTGCGCTGATGTGTGGCACATTTGAAGGTTTCAAAAGCGAATTTCGGTAATAATTTCTGATTTAATATGCTTAATAAAAATGTCACAAAAATCTGTCAGCAACACTAAAAAATGCAATGACGACAATAACAACAACAACAATAACAGCAGCAGTAGCAGCATAAGCAACAACAAAAAAAGCAACAGCCAGCCATAAAGTATAAGGACAAACTCGGCTTGTTTCTACTCAGGCCCGTGCACGTCGTCTGTTTGGCTTTTGTTCGTTCACACTGTGTGTGGTTTTTCCTTCTCTTTTTGATTTGCTATTACTCTGATTTTCTTCTTTTTGCATTTTTTTCTTTTTGTCGTTTTTGTAATAAATGAACAAAAATTTAATTTATTATGGTCACATACATTTCACTTTGGCTTCCAACTTTATGCAAATCTACAGCGAGCGAATGAGCGAACATGCATATGAATATATGTATGTACATACATAGCTAGCTAGCTACGTATGTGTGTGTGCATACATGCATACACACACACACACACACGCACACGCACGCATACACACTCACACATGCAAGCAAGTTGTAGGAATATTTTGTATGACATTTTATGACAGTTGGCAGCAGTCGTTATTGTGCTTGCTGTTGTTTGTGCCATTGTTGTTGTAATTGTTGTTGGTGTTGCTATGTCTGCTGTTGGTGCTGTCGTTGAGTTAAGCATTGTGCAAGTGTCACAGCGAGTTGACTTAATTTTGAATTATGATGCTGTTGACTTTTTTAAACAGCACAAAAAAAGTAAAAAGCAAACAAAAAAAGAAAAAAATAAAAATAGAAAAGACAAGAAGAGGAAAATATGCAAAATGCTTTTTAATTTACGAAAAACGTTATGCACTTTTAATAGCAGTCGTAAAGGCTTGGAAAAAAATGCGAAATATTTTCAAGGAAACTTCTTAAAAAGTTTCCTACACAGCGATGCACGAATGCGTGCAAGTCATGGAAATTCTTGTTTGCAGCAACAATGAAAGCATTTAAATACACATAGCAGAGAATAACTATTAAATTAAATTGTAATTTTTTTTTTTCGTTTTTTTTTTGTATTAAAAGTGTTAAAAAATTATATACACCAAAAGTAGCAAAATAAGCCAATATAAAAGCTGACAACAGCAAAACAATTGCAGCGCACAGCGGCTCTGTCATCTGTATGGCGGCTCCGCATTACAATAAGCGCAGCGCATGTGAATTTTCACAGGCGTGTGAGAAGCGACAAACGACCAAAGCTAACAACAGCCAAACTGGAAACAGAAAACAGAAAAAATAAAAGAGCGAATTAAATAAAAATAATGGCAAACAATAACGTTAAACAATTTTCATGCAAATATCAGGCAATTGTCTGTCTGTAGTCTTCCTTCATGCGGTTGCATGCAGCGCATCTGTCGCATCTGGCGCAACCGCTTTTCCTCGTACCGGTCCCCGTCCCCGTTCCCATCACCATCCCATCTTGCTCTGGGCATAATGCTGTTAAGCTGCATGAATGCGAAGTAGCTTAGTTTCCATATTAAGTTGTCGCGCAAAAATATGCTGTCATCAGAGGCATTTAAGAATGAAAAACAAATAAAAATAAAAAAGCCTTTTTTTTTGTTGTGGCTTGATCGTTAGCTGCGCATATATCATATGTACATATGAATGCATGTATGTATAAGTATGTACATACAATGTACATACCCTTAATGTGTGCGTAGTGGCTAAAGGATCATTGCGCAGCAAAGCGGCGTTCTTCTGCTGATCTGTTCTGATTTCATTGAATATGCATATACACTGGCATAGCGCATACATTGCAGCGTGCTCCTTTGTATTCAAAGTTGTCGTAAAGATTTGAAGACGATTTAAATGTTGAAACAACAACAATAACGAACAAGAAACAGTAGAAAACAACAATGAGGCAAGCGATGAAACGACGACAACAGCAGCAGTTAAGAATTTGGCACACATACAGAAAAACGCGCAGGGGGTACAGAGAAAGACTAATGGAACATCATCTGTTTGCACCCGCAAATCCATCAGCAGCGAACCTCAACAGCAGTCACGGCGTTAGTGACTATGACGACGACTGCAGCACTGACAAATACAACAACAATAACAACAACGGCAATGACAATAACAGTTGCTCGCACAAACATGCACAAATGCATACAAAGCAAATAACAACAGCAGCAGCAGCAGCAACAACATCTGCAAGGAGACTGCGGGGACATACGATGCGGCGGCAACGACAAAATTCGCAACTGAGAACGCATAATAACGTTGAAATGTCATTTTTGGTCGTTCGTCTTGTTTGCTCTTGCCGTTGCTGCTTTTGTTGTTGTTATGCAGTTGCTCGTGCATGCACTGACTGACTCATACTTGAACGCTGTTTGAGACACAAACAGAAATTTATGATTTTTTTTTGTTTTTTTCTTAATTTTATTTTTAGTCTGATTTTTGAGAATTTTCTTTTTTGTTTTATTTGTTTTAAGTGAAGTTGCGGTGCTAAAGTCCATAGTCTACATAGCCTAGCCTGGTATGCTAACGCAATGCCAATGGCTTACCCGCCTGTAGTTGCGTTAAAGTTAAAGTGCTTTTGTGGCTGTAATTTAAATTAAATACTTTTTATGTCTTTTGCTTAGTTCGCAGCCAAGAGCCAACAGCCAACAGTCGAGAGTATTTTTTTTTTTTTGTCTTGTTGGAACAATTTTAAACAAGTTTGCTTTGCGCTTACGCTCGGTCTTTGTGCTCGTTAGTCTCGGCTAAGTTTCGGTCTGGCTGATCTTGAACACAAACAGAAACGGAAACAGCAACTGGCCACAAAGTATGCAATAGAGCATTTCTTTAGTTGCTTTGTTCTAATAAAAACTTGCAGTACGCAATTTTAATGGTGATATACAAAGTTTTGCATGTTTCCTAAGAGGCAAATGCCATGCAGTCCCAAAGTGAGCACCCAAAAGTATGCAATGAAATATTTAAATAATTTAATTTGACAACTTTGTGCGCACGTTTGTCAGCACTTAAAAAAAAAAAAACAGTATAGAGCAAAAGACGCGAAATAGATTTCATTTGTTGTTATTAAATAAATTAAATTAATTTTTGTGCGCTTTGCAAGTAGCCGCCCAAAATGTATAGTATTTTTTGGTATTTTCGCATATTTCAGCATTTTTTGCATTAAAAGGAAATTATTTTTATAGAACATTAGTTTTTACAACGTTGCTACGCAGCACAGCAGCAATGTTGTTCCTTTTGTGGTTGTTCCCGTCGTTGCTGTTGTTGTTGCTGTTGTTGATATTGTTATTGTTTTCATTTAAATACTAAAAGAGCGGCCCAGCCAACGGAAAGTGTCGTTGGGGCGTATGCAGGGCGCAACTCTCCCGTGGTGAAATGTTTGACTATGAAATTGTAAACGACAATAAAACTTTTTAATTTTGTCATGGGCCCAAGGAAGAGTGGGCACGCATGTTAAATAAAATGCAAAACGGGCAAAACCATAGGCCGTTATTGCTCAAAACAAAACGAAACAAAACAAAAATACCAACAGCCAAAAAAAAAAGTGAAAAAAAGTGGAGTTGTAAAATATTTAAAAGTGCCATTTGAAAAAGTTTATGACTTTAAAATGTTGACTGCTGACTGTCGAGCATCGCCTGCTGCAGCAGCATGAAGTTGGCTGCGTGGAGGGCATAGTCTCCGCTCAATGCTGCGTTGTGCCTTCCCTATGTTTTGGCACTAAAATATTTTTACAAGCTTTTCGTAAAAATATTTATAAAATGTTTCTCATGAAATTGTAAACTGACGAGAGCGCATAAATAGCGGCTGAAAAACAAGAAAGAAAGGCAACAAAAAAAAAAAAAAAAAATAGCGAAAAAGAATTGTGACATCGAAATAAAAACAACGTTAAAAATATGCTGTCAACGTCATCGATGAAGCTGGCGGAAATTCGAGCGAATTCTTTTAGATAAAAATTAATGAGTAGCATAGACAATTTTTTGTTGGTTTATTTTATGTTTTTCCCGCTGACTGACTGACAGTAATTGATAAACACATTTTCATTTGCTCAACTTGGCTGCGCCTGGCCACAGCCAACTTCGCCATGCCACTGGTGCAGTTGGTATACGCATACCACGGCGTGGATCTGGGTCTGGGCATGGGTCAGCATGGCTGCAGATTTTCATATTTGTTTTGTGCGCTTGCCTGCTCGACGACTGTGACGCTGATTAAATTCGGAATGGCATTTCCCATTCATTTAACATTAATTTCAACTAAGCATGAAAGTGACAACCCCATCAATGTCCATTGGCTGACTGCCCGATGTAGCATAGGAAACAAGAAAACAAGAAAATAAGCAAAGCTCACAAAAATAGCCTTAAACCAGAAACTTGGCCAACAACAGGCAAAGAAATTGCAGCTTTTGAAAAAAATCTGATACAGACAACGGACATCGGACGATGGAAAGCGGACAACCAACAACGGACAACGGGCGGTGAGGACACTTTAAGTAATATTGACGCAACTGAAGAAACACGCACACACACACTCATACATACACACACTAACACACACACACAAGCACCACCCCATCTACTTTATTTATTTTTACGACATGCGGGTGTAAAAGAGCGAGGAACTCAGATTGAGATTGAGAGTACGTTGGTGCGAGTGAGAGGCAGATACAATGACAGAGACAGTGAGAAGCCAAGAGGCTGAGGAAGTGAAGTTGTGCATGTGTCACCAAAGTTAAAACAATTAAATCCCTGTAATTAATTGATGCTCATACATTGCAAGATATTCTAGCCCTTTTCAAGCGGAGCCACAAATGACAAACCAAGCCAGCCACCACCCACCGTTTACCGCTCACCATCCCCACCACCTCACTATCCCCAGCACCTAACCGCCAGCACACACCCTCAAAGACCCCGGCAATGTCTGCGCAGGCAGGCACACGTGGCCTTGTAGTGGTGCAGCCCGACACGGGTGTGTGTTTGTTGTTTCACCAATTAGTTGAATCGTAACAAAACTAACAACAACAACAGCACAGACTTTCAACACGATTTGCCAATGTTCTCATTGTGTGTTTTCCGTATGTGTGGGTCTGTCGGTGTATGGGTGTGTGGGTGTGTGTTCCTGGTGACTGGTTTTCGGTGGTTAGTAACACCATCAGAAGATAGCGCCGCTGCTGCTATTGCTGGTGTTGTTGACGCTGATGCTGGTGCTTGGTGTATCCACGCTTGGCTGATTTGCCATTGGCAGAGACGAGGCCGGCAGTCAACAGCCAGCAGTCAGCATTCATGTTGGCTTATGTACATATTTGTGCCTCATTAAACATTTTCATTTTACGTGCTAATTGCAAATTACTTAATGTTGTAACAACAACAACAACAATACCAAAAACGACGATGACTACGATGACAACAGCAACAGAAGAGACGAGTGCCCAGCCATGAGGCGTTGAGTAGTTTGTTGTGTGAAACATGATGGCTAGGGAGTCTAACACAACGGGGAGATAGGAGACCAGAAAGAGTCGCGTTCACTTTGCATGGCTTGAGCTGTAAGCGCTCGGTCGGCTGTGTAGAACGCGGCTAAGGGGGGAATCGGATAAACAAGCGTGGAGGTTAGCATTTGGAGGGTGGTGGGGTTATAAGTTGTGGAGTCCTTCCTAGACCTTTGACCTTTTTCGCTGCATTTAAGTCGTTTCCAATTCGATACTCAAAGGAAGTGATGCTTAGAATGCTTGTGGTGATAGTAAGTGGCTTACATCAGATGCAGGTAATCATTTGGCCTACAATTAATTAGTTCTTTTTGTATGTTTTATCGAAAAGAAATTGTAACATTTCACCAATTTCAGGTTACTTTTCGCTGATGAACGAAAAGGGACTGCCCACAGCGACGCAGTACACCTCGTTGATACAATTGGTGCGTGAGCGCGTCTACAAGTTCGTCTCCGTGGACAACATGCCCGCCTTCACGGAGTCCCAACCGAACACGAACAGTCCACCCAACGAGGGCTGCCTACCGATATACACGACTCAACCACCGAACAGCAATCGACCACACTACATTAAGACGACCGCGCGCGGGGGCCAAGTGTTTCGTCTGCTGGCGGTCTTCGAGGATGGCAAACAGGACCACAATGCCATTGCGGGCAATTTCGGTGGTGGCGTTGTGGGATCTGGTGCTGGCATTGGCGGCGGCGGCGGCAGCAGCAAGTCGAGCTCACATCATGGCCGCGAGAAGGAGAAGGGTCGCTACGCTCAGCTGCTGAATGAGAATCGTCAGGTTTTGTATGTTTCGCTTTCGACCAAAGGCAAGTTCTATGAGATTGAACCGGGCATACCGCAAATACTACAGAAGCTGGGTGGCATGCAGAACGATGCGCATAAGAAGGTTAATCCGGAGTGCGTGCATCGCATCAGCGCATTGGTGACGCCTAATAGGGAGTTGCCGCTGACGCTGCGCTATGTATCCGGACCGAACGGCTGTGCCAATGCGATATCGGAGAATATCTGCATTACGAAAATTACCACGGAAAATGTGATAATCGCGTGTCCCATCGAAGATGTTGAGGCGCAGAGTCGACTGCATCTGCGCAAGCTGCACCTGACCAAAGAGATGAATCTGATCAAGAGCTACATGGGCTTCGAGAGCGAACAGCGCATGCTGGCCAACCCCAATGTGCAGAACATACTCAAATATTGTCAGTTTAACTGCGATCAGTTCTTGAAGCTTGTCGAAATCGAGGTGCTTAATCGTGCGGAGCGTTCGGGCTCGAAGAGCCGTGTCGACGGTCTCAAGATATTGAAGCCGTTGCATTTGCCGAAGTTGCTGAGGCGTGAGAAGACCACAATACCGGCGCATGAGAAAGAAGACTCGATTATTTTCCTTAGCAAAACGGACCTAGCCAATCTGGAAGCAAAGGAGGCAGCAGCAGCCTCCGCGGCAGCTACACCGTCCTCGGCGACGGCAAATGAACAGCAACATCCACACGCTAACCGCATCACCGAGAAGATGAAGGTCTTTCAGTCAACGAAAAAGAAATGGTTCAAGAAACAGGACAAGCAATCGGTCAACTCGCTGACATCACTTGAGCTGGATATGCAAGCGAAACGCATGAGCATGGAGCGGTATACGGACATGTCGAAGCTGCTTCAGGAGCGTTTCGGCGACAAGCCAAATACCTCCCAGGGACGGCAGTCCATCTCTGAGCCGAGCAGCGCCTCGGACAATGGCTGTTCTGATACAGAGACCACAACACTCGCAACCATCGAACAGAAGCTGCCTAAGCCGAATAAGTCGCTGGACATGCTCCTGCAGAAGTCCATGTCGCTGCAGGACATCGAGCTGATGTCGAGTCAACGCAAACCGGATCTGCTGACTACCCACAACACCACTGCGGACACCATCTCCGAAGCGGGCACCGAACTGGATGATCTCGAGAACCAGGCGCCCGCTCAATCCTTCATCACCGAAAAACTCTACAATGAGTTCCATGTGAAAACGCGCCAGTACAGCAAATCCTCCTCAAGCCTGCATCAGTTGTTAAATTTTTCGTTGCCGCAAAAAATGCAACTGCACGAACGTGAACGAGAGCGTGAGAAGCGTAACTTGGCTCAACTGAAACAGCAACCGACGAACAGAGCGAATGAAAAGCGCACGGAGCACAGCAGCAGCGAACCCATAACCGGACGACGCGCTGCCGGCGGCCTCTCCCTGCTTGGCGGCAACTTCCAGCAGCAGGCAATGCTGATGCAGTCGCCTGTGGCCAGCCTCATCGAGGATGATCTGCCCTACTCGAGTGTGCGTGACTCGCTGGTGCTGTCCAGCGATGATTCGCCAATAGATGAGAATGGCGGCAACATCTGCCAGGCGCTGAACATGATCGAATACACCAAGGAGAACATCTATGCGGAGATTTGCCACGAGGCAAGCGTCATGGGCGGCATACCGAGCTCGGCCACACACGACACCAGCTTCAGCGGCGACACACATTCCACGCAGGTCTCAAACCGTTCGACCACTTGCAGTGCTGGCGGCGGCGACGACGACTACGGAGATTACGCATCGCTCTGCTATCCGCCCGTTGTCGCAGCCGGCAGCAGCAGCGCAACGCACATTGGCAATGCCATCAGTCGCGTTCAAATCAACTGTTCGGCCAGCCCCATCAGCTATCAAACGGTATACTTTGGCGAGGAGCCGCTCGGCGAACGATATGCAGAGCAGCGACGTAGCGCTCGCGACCGCCAACGCGAGAGGGAGCGCGACCGAGCGCATGTGACCACTGTGGAGCTGGCCGGCGGAGGAGGCGACAATGATGGCAACGCTGTGGCCGCCGCTGCGGACGTTGCTGGCATCCAGTCGGTCGACAATATTTACAATACGCTCAAATGATGATTAATGTGATTTAGTTGCAAACTGGGCGCTTCGGTGCTGAGTGTCGTTAACAGTGGGGGCAAGGGTCTGTTCTGAGTTCGGGGTTCGGAGTCGCAAGCGCGTGTGACTCCAGGGTGTGCGAGGGCGGAGTGCAGCAGATAAGTTGTGTAGCGTTTCGATGCGTTTCATAATGGTTCGAGGGATCAGATAAATTATGTACTAAAGTTTCGTTTCCACTATGGGATTGTGCACTTGCAGCACATTGCCATAAAGATGGTTTTCTTTTTTTTTAATACAACAACAACTACTACTACAGCTATAGCAAACTAAAGCAAAATAATCACACAACAATCCTCTGGCTCTTATGACTTTGATCTATATACATATGTATGTTACTTACATAATATACATATATGATACGAGTAAAATAAGGTGTATTATTTTGTATTTTAGGAACAAACTCAGAGCATGCCCACTTGCAAAACGTAAAGGGAAGATCAGACACAAACATATGTTATACCCACATTTATAGTCAAGTTGGCTGCCCATTTGCAACTGCAACTGCAACTACAACAACAACAACAACAAATCTATAATTATAAATCAGCATATTTATATATATATACTTAAATATACAATACATAACTATTTATACAAATAACTACATACAATATATACAATATACGCGATTATTAGTTGGTAAGCAATGCCGGAGGTGTATTGAAATGTGAATTGGATGAAATATTAAAGACAGGTACGCTGCAGCAGGAACAGAGGAGCGGGGGTAGGATAGTGAAACATTTAAACAAACTTATGACAATGATGAATTTCAATAAGAGAGCGAAGCAAACTAAAACCAAACGCGTCCAAAGCGTAGCTTTGAGCAAAATGCGGAAGCAGAAGAAACAAAAATCTACTACGAGTAGACAAAACACAATATTTTTCTACGACAAAAAAAAAAAATAAAAGAAAAACATTAAAATAATAATAATGATATTTTTTACACAAGCAAAGAAAAGAACCTTGTAAATAAAAAAAAGAGTAACTTAGAACTAGAACGTCAGAAGCGAACATACATAGATTTGAAAAATATTAACACAGTAAACAATTTTTTATTATTATACGCTTGCTGAGAAAAAGGCAAATTTTGTTTTGCAAATAGAGTATACAAATATGTAAATTAATTTATAATTTTGTAAATTACGTCCGAAAGCCGACGAAAAAAGTAGAAATGACAACTCAAATTGTAATATTAACAATTTAAGAGCTAACAAAACCGCAATTAAAAACTGTACATAAACAATTGAAAGCATATACACATACATATATACAAATATAAAATAGAATATAATGCTAAATACAGCAAAAACAAAACAAATGAAAACAAAACAAAACCTAGTTACCTAAGCACTAAAGTCAAGAGCAAAGAATTTGCAATATAATTGTAACTGTATTATATGCATTGTAAAAAGAGAATAACAAAAACAAAAACTCAACAATTTTAAACTATATACGAGTATGTACAGATGAACAGTAAAACAAGAAACAAACAAAAAAACGCAGTAGCAAAACGAACTTAAGGTATTATTAGCTTTTAGGCAAAAACAAGTCAAATATTGTAAATGAAGAAAAGATAACTTAAAAACACCACCAGCAAACATTTGCACACATGCGCTGGGAACAAATCAAAGCGATTGCACCACAGATTAAGGCGACCAGGCAGGAGGCAGCAGACGAAAGGGTATGTCCCCTTCGAGCCATCGAAGGCAGGTAAAATCAGATTGAAATAGAGAATTTTTATGCTGTGGGGAACTCTATTTGTTTGCAATAGTACTAAAAGCAGTTGAATGCTGCCCAGCTGTAGCTTGTTGCGCGTATGCTGCTTCTTAGGCCGTCAATTGCAGGCTGCACATTCAGGCAGCCTGCAGACGAAGCACACCACACCTTATTCATTTCGATCTCTACCTACCACAACACAACTCACCACACCACAAAACACAAATCACAAAGAACTCCAGTTTGTTTCTTCTTCTTTTTCGTTTTGTTTTTTGAATCTGACAAAACAACTGCTGCAACTGTCCCCTTTGAACGTTGCCTGAACTGCAAGGGCCAACTAATCTGTGTTGTGGATTTATTAGGTAAATGAAGATATAAATTGGCACAGCTAAGTTTTTTTTTTTTTTTTGGTTTTGCATTTTAATATTAATGGGATTGTCAAGAAATTGTTTTTTATTTTGTTTTAGTTAAAATCGCACCCCGAACGTTGTCCATGTGCACTGTATTAGAAACGTCGCTTGCTCTGTGTAAATATTTTGTTTTATTCAAAGAATTTATGAAAAAGAAAATACGTTATATTTGTATAAGTTTTTTTTTTTTGTATTTATAGTTTGTAGCGACTTACAATCATTGAAATTAATTAGTATTTTATTTAAAATAAAAATGCAATCGTGTTAACAAAATTTTAAATGCGAAAGCAAGAACAGAAAAACATTTTTGTCATTAAAATTGTGCAGATTTTCTTTTTTGAAAATTATTGCAAAAACATGTTTATGGTTTCTTTATTTCAATTTCATTTAATAAATAGTTTTTTTATTAGTTAACCTTGCCTCATATCCCCACACAACACCCTCCCCATGCAGCAGAGCGTGCGATAAAATTATATGACACATTGCTTACGTCTTTTATTTGTATTGGCTATTAAATACGGCAATTATGGCCATTACTGCATATAATTATTTTGCACACCGTAACAGCGAAACCAAAACAAAAAACAAAAAAAAAAACAAACAATAAAACTCCCACAATGTAACATATTAGCAGACTTGTGTGTAAAAAGGTTTCTTTCCATAATAACAAAGTAATGCACTCTAAAAAACGAAAACGGAAAACTATTCCAAAAGCAAAACAAACCCAATAACACTAAGCAGGGATCAGTTGCAGGACGGCAAGCATCGGAAAGCAACGCAATGCCGACAAATGCGCAGTCTGAGCATGTGACCGGTCGCTAAGGACTTCAGGTGGTAGGTGGTCATGTACCTTCAATTAAAAGTGTTTACTAACATCTCCTCTCTGCAATTACAGTTACGCAACGACGACGGCTACGACAACAACAAGCACCGAAAGCCACGCCTTGGCTCAGCGCATGCGACGGCACCAGGCACGAGGCAAAATTATTTAAAATCGCCACAACAAAACTAAGCAATCACACTTAAATCAATAAGACGAATAACCCGCAATAAGGCGAATAATTGCACAAATGTCAAAGGCAGCTATTTACTTAGAAGACATACCAAAGTCAGAAACTGGGAGGCATAGTTAAACTCAGCGCATAACTCTGGGCAGTAGACGCAAGGAAACCAGCAGCAGAAGCAAAAATAATAACTGGCTGGCATCCTGGCTACAGGCAGCACAAAAACCAATACGTATATTTATAACATGCCAGACCCTGCGGGCGCAAATTAAAGGACAATTGAAGTCCTGTGACAAATCGACGTCCTCGTGCCGAGTACTTTTTCCTTAATTCTCAGACCAAACAGAAAACAAACAAATAATCTAAAACCGAAGCACCGCAGCAGTAGCGTGTAAAAATTGTAATATTTGTGTAAAGTAGTTTATGGTGTACGAACCTGTAGAGAACACACGCATAGTAATGATATACTACATAACATACATATGTAAGTCTGTGTTGTATGTAAATGTAATCTAAAAAATAGCCATAAATAATAAGCAAGCAAAACAAAACCGAAAAACAAAAAGAAACGCACAAAATATATTATATCTTTGTTTAAATTTGTTTGATGTAAAAACAGAAATGCAAATTAAATTAATTATTATTTCTTTTTTATTTTTAAGTTTCGTTTTATTTTTATGTTTGCACTTCTAAAACTTGTTTTAATAGTTTATTTTAACGCAAACAGTATCTTTAGAAATACATATAAATATTAACATATATATAGTCGAACATTAACGAAGAACGAAACCAAGTTGTATAAATATGAAAGAATACTCACAAAATAGCTATGATACTAGTTTATAAATTAAACTCAAAGTTAAAGCAAATGCAACACGTTGCATAAGTGTAAATAACAAAAGTAACAACAAACGCAAACGCAAAACCAACAAACCAAGAATACAAAAAAAGAAAAAATAAGAAAAAAAAAAGTATATAAAAGAAAAACTAAAGTTAAAGATATTGTCAAATGTAATTTTGTTTTTCTTTTCGAAAGCATTCAAAAGTGGGCAACGACAAGACGGACACACCCGAAACTGCATTCGCCCCATAGGCAGCTGATTCGTGAATGTTATGAGGTGTTCTCGTCCTTGCCGTTGCACCCGGCAAAACCTCTTCTAATAATGAATGTGATAGTAGCATAGTCTATTTTTGCATAAACAAAACATAAGCAGAAACTAAAATAACATAAAAGCAAATGCAAGAACATAGAAACAAATAAGACAAGAATAACCGAAATAACCGGCATAACTGAAATAAGAAGATATTGAGTATATCTAAATTTTAAGCAAATGCTGTGGCTTAGCAAACCGAAGGCGGCAAGTTTTATGCAAAGTAGACTTTTAATCAACTGTAAAATAGACACTTTTGCGCTCAGTAGTGTTGACTTTTATGTGTGATTTATTTCGTTTGTTTTTAAGCAAATAAACAATTAGATATTTAGATAATATTTTACTGTACTCGCCCTACTTCATGTGCGTGCGTAGCGATCCGCAAGACGGCGAGCCAAAGCAAAAGCAAAACCAAAGCGGAAGCAAAAGCAGAAGCGAAAAACCTGTAACTAAAATTACATTTTAAACGTAAGCGTCATCTCACTGATAATGTTACAAATAAATCACACTAAAACAAAACTCAACTTACAACATACTAACTAAAATTAAAATAAAAAATAAAAAATATAAAAGAAAGAGATTGTGTAATTGTGCAACGTTGTATAGATTTTGCCGGTTAAGTTATTTATAAATAAATTATTTAATTTATTAAATATTACAAAAGGCTTCACTGTAGCGAAATGGTGATACAAATAAACGTCAAATGTTGTTATGCGCGACGCAGACTCCGCAAATTAATTTCTATACAAAGCAAATGACTCAGATCAACAAAGGCAACAACAACAAGTTGAAACAAAAAAAAAAAAAAACAAAAAATAAAAAAAGAAGAAAACGGATAAGATAGATCGGAAAGAAGAAGAGCAAAACGAAAGCCAGCACCGTGCAGCAGATGGGAGGCACTTGGGTAAGCGGCGCATTTTTGTATTTTGCATTTGTAAAGTATTAAACGAGAAGGAATCTAAATGTATTTGAAAGGAATGAAAATAAGAATTAAAGATAAACATAAATATTAGTAAATGTGATATGAAAACAGATAATAGAATATTTAAAAAGAATGTATAAGAATTATGAAAATGAAAAACAACAAAATATTTATATAAAACGATACTCATTAATTAAATAATAGCAAAAATATAACAAATTGATAGGTATTTGAACAAATTGTATGTTAATTACTAAATTAAAAACGAACGCATAAGTGAAAAATTAAACAAATGTATAATGTAATAAAGAAACCAACCAACAAAGAAACAAATAAACAAAAGAGTAAATAAGTAAATGTATAATGTTTTCTGCAATTGTTTTAGCAGCAGAGCATGAGACAAAGCGAACCTCCCCGCCAGTATATAAAATGGTGTGATAAATAATTGAATAAATTAACGAACAAATGCTAGCAAGAAAAGGTAGTTTAGTGAAGCAAAATAAGCAAACCAATGCAAAATTCATTTGATACTTTTTCGACAATTGCAACAACAAAACACAAACAACAAACACCAATAAAACCAACTATTTTCTTCAATTCGTACTTTGTAGCAAATGAAATTAATACAAGAAAATACAAGTAAAACTATAAATAGCATAAAAAAGCAACAAAAATAAACAATTACTAAATGCAAAATCCATTTAACGAACATAAACAAATTTATTAATTGTGTATATCTAATAAACAAATTAAAATAAACAAAAGTTAAGATACGCAAAACAACTCTTTTATACTTTTATATACTTTAGAAGAGCATGTGAGCAGCAGAAACCACAGAAATAACAACAACAACAACAAGTATAAAAAGAACAAGAACAAGAAGAAACCGAAATACATGCATAATGAAAATAATTTTTATCAGGGATTTTTTAAAAATGAAAATGAGGACTATTGAAAAAATGAAATCTAGCAGACGAATTGCAAATAAATGCAACAGCACCTTTCAACTTAACGTCTTAGAACCACTCACGGCGACCCACTCACGACTAACGATTAACGACTCAAACTCATATCCCCACACCGACACTTCACTACAGGTCCGCACTCACCTCGACACACTCAATTTGTTTTAACGCCAAACACTCTCACACACCGACACACCAACATTTCCCAAAAGAAAATGCATTTCTCGTTTGTGCAAAGACAAACTAAAAAAAAAGAAAAAAAAAAACAAAATATGCTCCTTAAACAAAAATTTGAAAATTAAACAGCGTAAAAAGCCGCCCATTGGCCTTCTTATTGAAGTGTGTATGTATGTATGTGTAACAATAGTAAAAGCTGACAACGCAGAAGTTAGTTGAGCAGAAGTTTCACGACGGCGTGAAGAGCTAAACACGAAAACTAAACCTATATACAAACGAATGGAAATTAAGAATATTTGTAGGAAACAATGATATGGAATTTTTTTCGATACGGCATAAATATTAAGCGTATAAAATAAGTAGAAGGCAAAGGGGATGAAAAAGGAAAAGTAGAACGAGGAGAATAGAGAAAACGAATTGCAATTGCAGCACATAATACAAATAAAATATAATTAAAATGTTTCATTACAAAAAGAAGATGTCTATTAAATTATAATAAACAATTTTTGGTGTCTATGTTATTCAATGTAAAATTTTATTAATTACGAAAATTAAAGAAACAAAAAAAAAATAAGCGATACAAATTATAATATATAAATACATACAGATAGTATATGTACGCCATGAAATTAATCAAAAACAAAATTAAATACGCAACGTAAATAAACAATAAAAATAATAACTTAAAAAATACATTTCTTTAGTGGCAAAAATAAGCAACAACAGCAACCAAAATTATTTTGCAAAGCAAAACAAAACCAAACAGAAAACAGAAAAATAGTAAACAAAATATATTTAGCAAAGCTTACTTTCAATATGCAAGTCAAAAATTCAACATGAATACTAAATAGTAACCGTAATAAAACAATATGCCGAAAAATAAAAACGAAAACATTACTTTACTCATTTACAAAATATGCAATAAAAACGAAAAAAAAAACCAAAACAAAAATCCAAGCAACTAGTTGACAACAATAGCAACAACTACCATAACCAAAACAATAACACTTTATTTATTTGTAAGCAATAAAAATGCCCACGGCGGATGTGCGACTTTGACGCGAAACCAAATGGCAAACAGAAAAAACTATATGCGCCTGTAGGTATGCAACAGAACTTAAAATCAAAACAACGTATGAACAATAAACTAAAAGCACTACACACCTTTTTTGCTGCAACTAAAGCAATATTATTATAAAAAAAAGATAACATGAACAATACAAATTGGCAAATATATGCACTTAGCCTTGAAAAGTTATTTAACTATAAAATAAAAATAAATAAACAACAAGCGTAAGCTTGCCTAACTAATGTAATAAGAAGTTAATGGCCCCAAAAGAGCTCCCGAATACACGAGTGACCCAGCCAGCAGCATTTAAGCTTGGCGGCAGGGCAGCGGCCTTTGGCACCTTCAGTCGAAGGCAGGTGTGTGGGCAATGCAATAGGCGGAAGTAAATAGGAGAAGAAAGAAATTAAGCACTAAACAAAGAAGTAAGAAGAAAGAAAGAGAAAGAAGAAGCTTCATGAACTTTTTATGTATGTATGTAAATGTAAAACTTTTGGAAAGACTGAAATCACGAAATTAAATGTTAGACGTGTTGATGAGTGCATGCGAGCCACTAATTTATTTGTTGCAGAAGTTCGTTGAACCCTTGCCTAAAGAGGATAACTCAATGGAAATTCGTGCAATCTTTTATTTTATGTTTCCGTGTATATTTGCGTTTCATTTTACTTTAACGAAAATCTTATTGAAAAGGTTTCGTCTTATTTGCATATCAAATAACAAAATGTACTTTGAAGAACAGAACAAAATAAAGAGCAAAACCAAATATGTCATAAAAAAAGAAAAAAAAAAGGATATTTAGACATTAATAAGTACATATATAAAAGTACTTAGAGCAGGCGATGCAGCAGCGACGTCACATAAAGCAGCCGCTGCATATGGCAAGAAATTAAAAATATGGGTATATATTCAAAAGAACATTATAAAGAAAAAAATTAACAAATCACAAAAATACGTATATATATAAAGAAAAAACAAAATAAAAACAAAAATATTAAGTGAACAAGAAAATTAATCCAAAAAAGAAAAAACACGAAAATAGCAATTGAAAAACTTTTCTCTTTTATGTGTGTGCGTAGTAGTTTATAGTTTAAATAAAACAATAACAAAATACAACAATGATACATCAGTATGCTCACTTTGAGTCGTATACATATGTACTTATGTATAAGACAACCTAAAACTACATAGGTGTGCAAACACATTCGCTATGAATTTCATATTACCATAATGCATATGCTGACAACAAAGAGAGGAAGAGAAAACGAGCAAAACAACAGCAACAACAACAACATTAGACAAAAAATAAATTTTAAAATTTTACAAAAACGCAAAAAACAAAAAACCACAAAAAGGATAAATCGAAATTTACTTGCATTACTTGCTGAGCAATATTTTTTTAACTAAAGAGAATCTTAGATTTAATTAATTATGTTAACAATTAAATGTCAAATCGTATGTCTCGACTAAATTTGGATTTTGTCTCGGATCTAAACGTTTATTTGAAGTTAACAGACACACGATTAATTGTATTATTTAACTGTTTGAGAAGTTGGCCTGTTTTTAGAGTATTTGTATTGCATACTTTGTGGCAATGTCAGCATTGCATATGTGCGCAGAAAGCAGCATATACACAGCATATATATAAAAATATATGGAATTTAACTGAAATGATAAAAAGTATAAATAACAACTATTAAATAAATAATTTAAATTATTGCAAAAACTGTTTCTTTCATTTTATGAACGCACGGGAGGAGTTAAAAATAGGGCAATTGAACACTATCCAAATGTACTCCTTACTGAAAAGTTACACATGATCCTCTTTGAAATTTTTGGCTTAATAATTTGACCAGGTGGATTCGTCACAGCTTCCAAGTCGTTCCGGCATAAGATTCCGAGCAACATGGCACTCGCGTGCCAAACTTCCTAATTGAACAACTCAACAAACTTCATACTGAAAGATGAGACAGTGCTGTGTCAACTGCTGCGAACTTCCGCAGAATTGACTATTGAATATAAAGTTTCATTTGACCAGAAAATATAAAGTTATCTCTATATTCTCTGGTTTGAGCTTGCAGAGAAACAACAGCGCCAGCTGTTGGCGACTTGCGATAAAGCAAAGAAACTGGTGACGCGAGGCGCCATCTGTGTGGAACAATGCAAATTATGCAAAAGCTCACTGCTACCAGAGAATATGAAGATAGGTTGGCACCGCGGACTGCGGACGAGGAGCACAAAGAGGAATGGCCGATAATTGCAGAAATTGACGAGAATGGAGGAATGACCGATTATATGCGGAAGAAGAAGAACATTAATGTGGAGTGCGTTCCCTCTCCCTCTCTCGATCCCATTTCACGGACATGCGTTACAAATAGTGATACGGCAGCTGTTCGAGTGCAAAGTGGGTTTGATTCGACCCCTCCAAACATTACGACTGAATACCAAATACATTAACTGCAATAACTGTGTGTTGTGTAGGTTCACATATTCTTTTCAACTCAAAAGCAGAGAACATGAAAATTAACCGGCTGCCCGGATTTGCCTCTAAGAAACTAGCAGTAGTCAGTATAACTGTTTTCTAATAACTGTAGAAGATTCTTCCAAAAAGTATCTGCAAGTTTGATTTATTAAACTTAACTATAAACAATATGAGCAGGTTTATATTAAAACATTGACAGAGCTTAAGTTTATAATACTTCGGACGAATCATCAATTTCTACAGCCTTCAGTGAGTATTTATACGACGACATGCCACGGCACAGCCAATTGATACCTTTACCATGCATATGGTTGTTCCCATATTCGCCATTCAGATTGCTGTGAAGAATTTTTGTTTTACTGCCACAAAATGTAAACATTCTAAAACTAATGGATACATACCTATGGTGGCAACCCTTATACCACCAGGCACCTTTATACAACTGTGCACAATTCTTATCCGATTTATCATTATCACGGTCATACGCACTAAAATTCTGTTTCGTATGATAGCTTAAGGAATTGCCTGCATTACCAGAATAATCGCCAAGTGTCTGCAACGCATAATGTTCCATAAAACTGTCATATCTAGCATATATTTCATTATGTTCCAAGTCCTCCATAGTTATAAGCAGCTCATGTGGCTCAGTCGAAGTTAAATCATGTAAATGATCCAAACTTATAAAGAATTCTCCTTTTGGATCACCGAAGCCAGTTTTGTAATCGTTCCAAGGGCGATAAAAGTTAACACTTCCATCCTTGCGCCTCTGTATTACTGTCCAACCGCCGCCGTGTACATTTGCATTGCATACGACTCTGTATGGGGGAGTAATTACGTTGAAGATACCAGTTTCGTTGATTGCAGCACAGTTTATAGGTAAAATTTATTAATCAGCGGCAGTCTGAAAGCGAAGCTCGATGAGTGTCGTGCGTGTGTGTGTGTGTTGCGGTGCGGTGTGGATTTCTCCAATGACATTTTAATTGATTTATGCATTTAGTTTGTTTGGCAATTGGAGAAAGGGCTTAGCGGAGTGAGGGGATTTAACTGTTGAGTTGAGCGTGTTTTATTTGTGGTTGGCTTTATGACACTGCTGCAGTGCCACTGAGAAGCTGCGCCACAGATTGTCTGAGTCGTCCGATGTCGGCGGCGGCGGCGGCGTCTTCTATGTAAACAACATCAGCTGTTGGCAAAGCACGAGCCTTGCTGGCATGTCGCGCAATTCAATCGAATGTGCAAAATATGCAAAACAACACGCGAAAAACAAAAGACACGAACACGAGCTCGGTCACGGTTGGGTGGGGGTGACGTGCTTGAGGTGAAAGTGCCAGAAAAGCGAGGAAGCGACTTTCCTTAACCTTTCTCGATTTGTTTTCCCTTTTTTGTTTCCTTTGTGTTACATGCGTCTCGTGTGTGCCGGGCTGGGGTCGAAGTGGAACGTGTCGCGAATGCTAACAACAACAAGAACAACAAACAAACAATAAAAAGAATTACATTGCTGCAGCGCGTGACGACACAGGATTTATGTGTGTGTGTGCGTTCGTTTTGACGCTTTATCGTGATGTGCGTAAGCTTAAAAATTGTTTGCTTCGACGCTCATTGATACATAGCAGCAGAAGTGTCGGGGGAGTGACGCAGGGTGGCTGGTGATGGCATTAAGGTATGCATAATGTACATATACGTAAGAAAGCGAAATGAACAAGAAACAGCGGAAAATCAAAATGCGCCTAAATACACAACATCAATCCATTGTTGTTGTCATTGTTATTATTATCATTTTGTTGTGGCTGCTGAAATTCGGCAATTTAAATCGATTTGTGCCAGCGAAAAAAGAATAAAAGAAAGAGTATTGAGCAAGCAGATGTCAGCCATCCTGGGGCTATCAAATGTTTATTAAGAAGCAGACCAGGCGGGATACCGTAATTTTGTAATAGACGGGCTTGTGTATATAGTAAATGACTTCACAGAAGCTTCTTAGCTAGTAACAAAATTAATTAAAGTTAATTATTTTACCGGAAACAACAGGATCGAGTCCCACAGTCGGTTAGTGCAAGTGGGCGGGTGGCATTGCACAAGTAGCTTTTGGAGCTTTTTGTCACACACATGGCATGTTGGCAACCAACAACAGTCGCTGCCGATTTCGTGGGCAGTTCTTGCCAGTTTTAATTGTGGCTGCCACAAAAAGGCGAAACAGAAACCAGGCACAAACCGGCTTTTGCCTTCCCAAATGATTTTCCGCCAACCAAACAATATTTGTTCTTTGCTTGCTTGAACTTTGGCCTGAAAAGAGCCGCTAAGCGAAAATAGACAATAGACAATCGAAATTAATATTTTTTGCCTGAGGTGGGTTCTTAGAACACAGCTTGAAATGATCAATTGCTGAACTGTTCCCAGCTTGCTTCCTCTGCCCTGATCCTGGCACAACTTCGCTAAGTTGACGCGTAACTAGAGAAAAAGAGAACGAGACAGTGAGAGCGGGAGTGGGAGAGGGAAGATACTTTGCATTCGCGTTCTTCTTCTTCCATGTATAATCGGCCATTCCTCCATTCTCGCAAATTTCTGCATTTATCGGCCGAATTTTCTTTCTGCTCCTTGTCGTCTGTCCGCGCTGCCAACTCAGCTGGCGCTTTTCACTTTCGTTTGCTCCTTTGCAGCCACTTTTTGCGCCCATCTAGCCACTTTTTCTCTCTGTTGTCTGGCTGGTGTTTACAGACAAGATGGCGATTTCTGGCTCCAACAACAATATACACGCAAAACAGTGCACACGGGTTTTTGAGAAAGAGAGCTACTTCGCCATCTTGTTTCAGTGTGAGCCAGACAGAGACCACACTATGTCGGCTGTTATTAGCAGTTACTCAAATTTCAGTTAACAGTCTGAGAGCACTCACTGCCATCGTGAGAGTGAGGGAGAGATTGAGAATTACAAAGATTGCTTTTGTGCGCTCTCGAAAAGCTCATCTATAGGGGAGAAGCATGTGGGGGAAGGTGATTCGTGGTAGTAGTAGTCCGTGAATGCATGCGTTGCGAGCTCAGTTTCCGACGGACTCCTTAACCGTCGCGTTGGTACGTTGTGCGCGTTTGTGTTGCTGGGTCGCGCTTCGGGAGTAGCAAGTACCGTTAGATTTGTTTTCAAATTTCGCTGCAATTCGACGCGTAACGAAACATTTGCGCTTTTTACAAAAACGCAATGCGCATAGTACATATGTATATAATGAACGTAGTTAATAATTTAAAAATATTGATAGTATTGACGACATTAATGGTGTGACGAGTAGCTAACCCATGTTTATTTTAATTATTAATGTTAACAAACACGAAATCTAGTGTAATGTGCGACCTGCGGACAACTGCAAGGCATTGGCCAAAGTATTTGTAACAATAATAAACCGCGTCTCAACAACAACAAATGCCAAAAACCAAAAGTCACACTTAGAGTATTTGTCGCAAGGAATGTGGCTTCCGACATTAGCATAAGCTAAATGACGGTATTTGTTTAGCACAACTAGTGTCCGCTTTCGTGTTTCGCGCGTGCAAGTGTGCATCTGTGTGAGTGTGCGAGTTCGGCTCAGCAGCAAGGACAGCCAGTATGCATGGGATTTTTATCGCATGCGTTCGCGTCCGTGTTGCTTTGGTTTTTTGTTTTTTTCTCGCACGTTACTGTGTGCGAGTGCCGGCCCGCAGTGTGTGCGAAATGATTTACTGTGAGAGCTGTCGGCGCGGCTTTTTTGTCGCAATTAAGTTTTAATGGCATGTGCGGCGATTACATCGGTAAATGGATTAATAAAATGGCGTAAAAAGGCGGCAGCAAATTTGCCATTTCATCTTGCTCGGATGCATGGAGCACACGTTCAAAAGCGCAGGTGAGTGATTCTAAAGTGTTTTTTGTTTTTATTTGGATGTTGATGCTTTCATTTCGTTGTGTGTTGTTTAACGTGCGTTTTAAAAAACATTCTGGCTCATTTGTGGCAAACGCCGGAATCAATTTAAACTGTCAAACACCTGCGCAAGGCACAGCTTGCTTTGCTGTTGTGTGCAGAGTTCAGCAGAACGATATGTGACAAGCCATTTTATGCGTAAATTCATATTTTCACGCAACATTTTCTTTCAACGTTTGGTTACGCTGTTGTTGCCGTTGTTGTTGCCATTGTCATTGCTGCTGTTGCTGGCGCACAAAGCACACGCAAAAGTGAAAGCGAAAGAGGCACTAAAAGAAAATTGAATTCTGCGCGTAGCGCAGTCAGCGCATCACGTGCGAAAAAGATGAAGTAATCTAGGTAATACCAGCAGCCGCACCACCCCCATGCTCACCCCTTACTTAACGAGACAACCGAAGTTGACTATAAAAATATTTACGAGTAAACATTACAACTGACAAGCGGCGCCGCCAGCAGATCGGGCACGAGCGCGACCGCTTATTTTCGCAGGCAGCGCACGTTGTATGGAAGTATTTTGAGCCCCGGGGTCTTTAAAAGCGCCGCCTCATGCCTCCCATTCGAGCATATGTTAGAAGGCACGCTGCAGCATCCTCACGTTGTCCTTGCAGCTCAGGCTGAATCATGTATTTTTATGGTGTTTCTTCTCTTCGTTTTGTTTTGCTATGCGCTTTGTCAACATTTTTATGCTCGTGATTCATTCCAACGGACGCTGGTGACGTCGACGTCGTGGCCGATTTCGCTGTAATTTGATATTGGCTAAGCTCTGCGCCGGCTGCCGTGTCCCGCTCCACGCTTCGGGGTTAGCCAGTGCATACATGTGTGTAGTATGTGTATGTGTGTGTGTGTGTGTGTGTGTGTGTGTGTGGTGCACTTGGCATAATAATGAAATAATAATCTTGCCCTTTGTCTCTGTTTGATGTGCAAAAAAAACCATTGGGACATTGCTGAGGTGTCGCTTCAAAAGGGGGGACAAATAAATTAATGGACGCACATAAAAAGCACCCTACAGTTTGATTTTGTATGCGACTACTGTTCCTTGCTGTTCTGTGTGCTCTGATGTGCCGCGGTGTGGCGTGTGTGTGTGTTTGTGTGCTACTTTTTAATGCATGTGAGTGTACCTCGTTCATGGCACTGTGTGTCTCGAGCATTTTTCGCCACTGTGCGACAGAGAGTGGGGTACGTGCGGTTTGGCCGCCACAGTGTCAAATGACTTGAACTGGTGCTAATGGCACTGCGTGGGCGCCGTCGGCGTCGCTGTGCGCCCGAGGGTAGTTTCAAGCATCAATCGGTGGGTGGTAAATTAGTTTAACTTGGCTTGCATTAAACTTGACTTAGGCAAATAAAGTATATCTTCTTCACTAGTTTGGCAACACGTCCCGACGACTGCCTACATACGACTGCCAGCTGCTGCGGAGCAGGCAACATTCGCTTCATTTGCCCACTAAGATTAGCATAAATACGTTTGTGTTCGAGAAGTTCCAAACTTTCTTACGTTCTCACTGCGAGGCTCAAATAAAGCTAAATAAAAAAAAAGAAAAACAACAAATACAAAAAAAAAACATAACATAATAAAAATGTTTGGTTTGTTTACGGTGTTTTTTTTTCCTGTCTTCTTATTTTATGTTTAAGAAAATTAAACTTTTCGTGGAAAACATGACCAAAGTTGCGTTGAGTTGTAGACCAATGCAGATAAAATGCTAATCATAACAATGCCATGCGCACGGCATGTTCAACAAGACGTAAGGCAAGATAGACCATTTTCACTGTAAGTTTCTACCCAACAGGCGCTCATCATCCGCCGCTCTACCCGCGCACAGACCACCTTTCAAAAAAGAGCCAAAGAAGCCTGTCTGCCTTTTGGGCTTTTATTTGGGATGCTGTCGGCTGTTTGAGGGTTGCTCAGGTTGGTCGACTTCTTAACGCTCAAATCGAATAAAAAACCCACACGCTGCGCAACCTTTCGTGTAACTTTTTACATTTTGATTAGCAACGGAGTTTCGTGCGGCAGACGCACTCGCGACGCACTTGCGGAGTTTACATTTTTGTGGCACATTTAAGGAGTTTTGAAGGACGTTGCTGTGCTTTAATTAAACTTTAAAATACTTTGTCTTATTTGTCAAATGTCTTCCTGATTCGCCCGGGCGTGTGGCTTAGATGGCTTAAATCTTAGCCCAGCTTTCACTGGCTCTCTTGATGTGGCTGATGCTGATGCTGATGTTAATGATGCCGATGACGATGACGATGTGCTGCAGTCTTGTGTTTATCCTTGGTAATTTGTTTTCGTTGATGGCTTTTTTGTGCAGCTGTCTGCTAAGCTCATAAATCATAATGAATTTTTCATTTAGTATGGTCAACAACAATAACAACAACAACAACCATGATGACCAGAGTCATAACATATTCATCAGTATGGAATACCCTCCCCCGAAGCAGGCGGCCAGCCCGCCTCAAACATTTAATTTTGTCACTCATACTTTACGAGTGCGGCTGGGAGTGGGGCTGGGATGTAGGTGTGGGCGTGTTGATGAGCGCCATAAATAGGCACTTATGGCACACGCCTGCCACATAAAAGATTCATCTGACCAAATGTCAAATACATAAAATTCTGTCATCCATTTTGGTTTTCATTTGTGCACACAGCCAACTCGACTCCATCCGTGGCATGCCGCCATTCATGCCATGGCTCCTGTGTGTTTTTCACTTTTTCAAACGTGAGTGTAAATGAATTTACGTGGCTTTTGTTATCAACAAAAAATAAATGTAAAAAAAAAGTCCGATTTCCTAATGGCTAAACCGAGCCGAAGCAGATCCGATCATACCAAGCAATTTGACTGCCTGCCAACATATGCATCCGCCTGTGTGTGTGTGTGTGTGTGTGTGAGTGTGTGTGTGACTGAGTTTCGTTTCAATTCAATTTGTATTTGCCAAATGAACTGTACGTTTTTATCCTATTGCCAGACAGGCGCTGCAATTATTTGAGTCAACAATAAGTGAAGCAACAACACCAACAATAACAATAACAACAGCACAAGCAAAACAAACACAATCAACGCTGTCAAATCACCCCCTAACCCCTCGCTCACGGTATCTGAGCACGCATTCGCACAAATCACATTAAATTTACTCATTATACTTCAGCAGGTCAATTTGTGCCACAAAGTCTTTTTGGGGCAAATAGTTGCAAATGGCAAATAGCGAAAGTAAGTCGAGCTTACTCTAAGCGCACTAATGCAGAGCAACCCCTCCAAGCCCAGCCAAGTCAAGCCAAGCCAAATCGAGCCAAAGCGGGCAGGGGGTCACTAACAATGACATCCACCCTCGGTCGCCATCGCTTTGCAATTTGCACTTCGCAAATAAAGGAGTGATTGGCGATACTTCGATTTCTGTCAGCTATTTGGGGGCGAGTGTGGCTCACTTGGTGGCTGTCAGTGCCAACGGCTGCCATGCACTGTGAATGCGTCGCAATTGTAGCACAAGTGTTGTCGCACCACAACGCTTCGCACCGAAGCGGCAACGCATCGCCGCACATGCCACGTTGTTAAATAAATTATCGCCTGCGTCGCTCGGAAACGCATCCGACGTCAGCAGTAGCAACTGCCACGGCAACGTCAGGTCGATGTCTTTGTCATTGGCATATCGAACGTTTCGTGTTGTGCAGCCAGCATATGCGGCATGCAGCATCCACGAACCACTCCTCGTCCGGTGGGTGCCACAGAGGCACGCATGCCACATGACTGAAATGTGCTGGCGTGCGGCGTCAGTTGGTGCGAGCATCATTACCCTTGGGGCAGCAGGACAAAGGTGCTGCTGGCTGATTGCTGGCCATTGGCGTGCACTGCGGAGTGCTTAGGGGACGGAATGTGCTGCAGACGCTGTTCGTGTTTGGTTAAAGTGCATGATGCACGTTGTGGCATGATTGACATGACTGGCTTTTGTTTTGTTTGGCTCGGTATCGTTCAAGTTGAAGTCGAAGTTGAAGTTCATGCTGATGGTGGAGTGGCTATGGTACACTCGCATAGTTTAGAGCATATCAGGGACAGTGGGCAGAGAGAGAGAGAGAGAGAGAGATACCGGAAATACCATGAATTCCTAATTTCACTCAAAGATTTATGTTCGAAATTGAATTTTCTGACTACTCGCACGTGCCTTGCACGGGTTAAACAGCAAAGCCACAAAAGCCAACTCAGTGCAAAGTCCACTGTGGGCCAGCGAAGACGACAAGTTTAAAGCTATTTCTGGCTTGACCAAGCAATGCCTCAAAACCCAAAAAACCGCTGGCAAAAAACGAAAAGGTATAAACTGTAACCAAAAGTCACCGTTGACTAAACGCAAAGCTGGGCCAAGGCGCCAAGAGTCAAGGCGTAAGTGTCAATGGCTGCTAAGTGGCTGGCTATCAATAAATCGTATGCCCCGCCAGAGTGTCTTAGGTGGGCCAGCCGTCGTGGTGGCAGAGCAAAGTGCGTATTGCTGATTGCTTATCTAATTCGCAAATTAGATCGTTTTCCGTTTCAGAGCACTCACGTGCTCGTTAGTGCGGGCTTACGCAAGGAGGCATGCCGGGGGACATGCCTGTGACTCCTCGCTGGCACTGCGCTGGTCATTGGCCTCGAAACTGACAATTGATTGGCACGGAGGCTGTTAAGTTGGCAGCTGTGCTGTTACGTTCTTTTTACTGGCTTTGATGTTGGTTTCTTCTTGCAGTGCGACGGCAGCTGAAGTGGCACGAAAAGAAATTCTCATCTTGGAAACTGTTGCCGAAATTTAAGTTTTACTATTAACTTTTGTATTTGGTGAGCTACAGAATGCTTGGTCCGAGGTGCGCACCAGTCACGTACAAATAGTTCGCACACTTGCAGGCAACCAACCGACCAACCCATCAACCCACCAACGGAGCCACCGAGCAACCCCGCCATAGCTGACTGACTGATTGCCTTAAATTGTTTTTCGGCATTTTTTCTGCACATTTGCTGCGCACGTTGTGCGGCATATTAACGACGTTTACTTTGTTTTAGTTGCGCTGGTTGGGCAAGGGCGGTGGCACGGGTGGAGGCAGGGCTGCGTGCCAGGATTAACGTTTAACAGCAAATTAGTATAGCCGAACTTTCGGCAGTTTAGCAGTTTATCAGCTTTTGTGCAGCTGCAGCTGAATTTGTTGGCTGATTAGTTTTTGTGTCTTTGTTTATTTTCATAAGCTAAAAATACTTTTATTTGTTTGCGACGTTCCATTTCAACATCAGGCTGACAGTTTTCCAGCGGGAATTAGTTATCAAGAACGCATAAATCCTTTTAACAATGTAAGTTCGCCTGTCGGTCGGTTAGTTAGTTCGTTGGCTTGTGAGCGCGGCAACAAGTCATACCATGCACATCGGTATTAAAATAACGAAATAAAACTGTTGACCTTATTTCCAAGCCAAGCCAAGCCAAGCAAAGCTGTGCCATGCCAAGCCGCGGCAAGCAACGCGAAGACAAGCCAGCCGAGTCATGCTGAGGTAAGTGAAGTCATTACCACTTCAAATGGCTTTTGGCTGCCTCTTGTGCTGGCGCTGCGTTCGTTCGTTTGTTCATTCATGAATTGCCTCATCTAGGAAACACATAAAATACTTCATTGTCATGTTTTCTTATGCAAATTTTCATTCGTGTAATAAAATTATTTCTGCCATTGTTCTGCTGCTGCTGCCGTCAGTGCGCGCTGCACATAAAATAAGGAAATCAAAAATGTTCACTTGAGCAGCACAAGCGGGATTTTGGCACGCGACGCACGAACAAGACATTTTGTTACCATTATTGGCATATTTGCCGGCTGCCTTGGACGCCAGCTCCAGGCCGACTGTGCTGCTGACAGTCTCATTTGAACCGAGAAGATTTATGCGTGTCTAGGAATGTTCGGCACAAGCTAAAATTGTTTCGCATCGTCAATATTAATTTTTGACATAACTGCAGGGCATTCAGAATCAAGCCAATCCTTGCAGCAGCCTTGCTTGGGGCAAAAATGTTCGAAATGAAGCGAAAAAGACAAACTTCCCAGTCCTGCCAGAACTCAATGGCATAAAAACTGTTGCCAAATGTTTTTTGGGTTTGTTCTTCTTTTAATTTTCAACCAAGCCGAGTTATATTGAAAAAGACTGTACAACTTGTGTAGCGTGGTGTCCAAGTCGTCTCCTGTTTCCCGTGTCACTCGACACGCTGTTGACTCACGGCCAAGCTCTAACCCCATTTGGCCTGCATTTTGCGCGCATTTTGATTTGCTTTCAAGTGCGCCTGCAGGGCGTTGAACGGCCCCAACCCGGGCCTGCAGATTTTTCAGTTACACACGAGGGTGGCTTTTGGATAGAGAATACATATTACAGTTTTGCAGCAAAAGGGCAGACAGAGTATGAGCGACATGCAGAGTGGCAGAGAGTGCGGAGAGGAATACGAGCCGAGATAGACAGCAGGCTGTCTGTTTGTCTGTATGTCTCTATGTCTGTCTGTGTGTCTGTGTGTCGGTCAGGCCAAGCGGCAGACAGTTGGCCATTTGTGCAGTTGCGTCCGTGTCTCAGCTGCCTCCAGGCCTCCAAACCATCTACGCTGGGTCGCTGGTGCTCCTTCAGCTTTGATTCGAGTGTGCTGTCGACGACAACTTGTAGCGAATCTGCTGCATGTCCTGCAGGTACAAATGCTTGTTGCAGCTTGTTGTTTGGTTAATTTTACAAACCCAACTGACACGGACACGGACACGGACATGTACATGTGCAGCAGAGCATGCCTTGGACACGGTTCCATGCGGGCTGCGCACTTCCTTGTTTGCGCATTGTTAATTTTTTATTAGTTTTGCGCTTTTGCCTTTCGAAAATTAGCAGACGGCTGCCGGCTGCCCGGTCTCGGCTCTCGACTGAAAGCAGAAACAGCATAATTTAATGCCCGATAAAGCAAGACGTCTGACCAACCTGGCTCATGGCTGGCATTCAGGAGGATCTCTTTGTTATGCGCGCACTAACTCAATTGTTGTTGCCCCGATGCCCGATTCCCGATGCCCGATGCCCGATGCTATTGTTGTGCCTTTTCGCCTTTCTGCTGATTGTCGAGCACTTAGCTGCACTTGAACTTTGCGCTTATCCCTTTCTTGTCCCACTTGAAGTTTGACTCTCAACTAGAAAAGTTCGAGGACACTCCTGCGCAAAAACTTGTCAGCTCAAGAGTATGTAATATAAACATATTTTGCTAGTTCTTCTCAAGCAGCTTTTGTGACTCTGACAATACGTAGACCAGATCCTTTCTTGCTTTCAGAGGATTGCGTTTGAGGTAATATTTTGCAAAATTACTTTTGCAGCTGCGTAATAAATATATATATATGTGTGATTATAGAGAAGAAAAAAATAATAATAATAAATTACATGCCGAGACTTTGCACGCTGAAGCCGCGTAAAGCACTTCGGAAGTTGACAACTTATGCTTGGCCTACTGCGGTCCTGGCAGAGTGTGTGTCCTGTTCCGCCCGCGAGCTGGCTTATCTAGGCATGCCGACAGCGCAGCTTACCTAAATACGAATGTGTTAAGTCCCTGTCTCGGCGGTGCTGTGCGAGTGTTGTCGGCTAAGCGCTTCGCGCGTTTCACGCTTCTTGCCATCATCAGCCTGAAAGTATGCTAAGCGAGAATTGTGGGGCTCGCGCCTTGCTTGCGGTTTCACTGCGGGAGCCTGACACGCTCTGCGCCTGCATGCGTCTGCCTTGTTTGCCTGGCTGTTCCTTTGTTGATTCGCAACGTTTTGTCTTTGTTTTATTTTGTTATTTATTTTTTATTGCTGATTGTTTTACTTGTTTTAAGGATAACAATAAATTTTTATTGCTGAGTGTAGAACACTTTGTGTTTTTTTCTTGGGTTTTTTGCTTTCTCTGTTTTCCGTTTTTGTTGTTTTATTTTTTTTTTTAATGCTGGATCGGCTGATTCCGCTGGCATGCAGGCAGACACAGCACAGGCACAGGCCCAGGCACGGAACACTTCTCAGATGTGTCTTATTTATTGATTTTTTCCTTTTTAGGTGCAAGGAGGCATGGTTTGTGTTTTGGCATTTAATTCTGGAGTTCGTTTGAGCTGGTCTGGCCTGGTTGACACATGCCAAGCGCAGAGTTTCCTTTTTCTTTGTTGCTGTAATGCTATTTTCATTGTTGTGGTTGTGGTTGTGTTTGTGTTTCTTATTGCTGCTGTTGTTGTTGTTGTTGCTTTCTCATTGTCTGTTATTTAATTTTGTAATTAAATTGCGGCACATAACTTCAAACTTAATTTTCGAGTTCATGTCGTCTGAGGGCATGAAAGCGAGCATCTGCTGCCGAACAAGCATTTCGAGCAGCATTTTTTGCGCCAAGGCAGCATTTCGTGAGCTTAACACGCGCATAATCATTATTCACACTCACAGCGAATGACGAGCAGAAGAATAGCAGAAGAGGAGCCTGACTGGCGATGCGCGCTAAGCCGGCAAACAACAAACAGCAGCCGGCAGCAACAGACAACAACAAACGTCGAGCAACAGTCGTCAGTCTTCATGCAAATTCGCTTCATGTTGCTGCTGCTGTCAAGGGAAGCAAAGTCGAGTAGTGTGTTTGGCAGCAGAGAGGGGAGTGGATTGGAGTGGCACAGATGGGCAGGGTGTGGTGTGCAGTGCAGTGGCGCTGTGTTTTATAATCATAACAATGATAAAGTTAATGTTGTTGAACACAAGTTTATTAAGCAAAAGTCGGGAGAACTCTTAGTGCATCGAGTCGCATCGCATCGCATCGCATCGCACGGCAATGTGTTGTCTTGTGTTGGCGTCGTGTTGTCTCGGGGCGGCAGACGTTGACGCGCATATAAAAATTAGTAATTTCGTCTACAAGGATATTGAAGTTTTACGGCCATGTCCTTGTGTCGCGCTGCGCTGAGTTTCAAACTCGTGCTGCGTAATTAGCTCGAGGACCTCTTAACCTGCGATTGAGTTGCACGAGTTGCAAACTTTCCCTGCACAAGTTGATAAAAAAGGTTTCCTTTGCTTTCTTCTGGTTTGCACGAATTTTCTGCCTTTGATATATAACTGGCAGTTTTCCTGCTTGATTTCATTTGCTTTGGCTGTGTCACCAAAACCCAAGGCAAAAAACTTTCCTACTTAGCTTGACTTTGCAGTGAAGCTTCTTCGACTTAATAACTTGCCAAGGCGCGTGCTTTCATTGCTTTTTTCTGTTTGTTCTGTTTTGCGTAGTTTCTTTGGTATGTTTCTGTTTTTGCATTGACTTTATAGTTTACTGAATCCTTTGGCTGGGCAGCTGTGTGGCGTTTGTTGCTGCCGTCGATGTCCTTTGGCTGTGTTGCTGTATAATTTATGAGCAACAGAGCTTAGCGCCAAGGCAGTAGCTACGTGCAACATGGTGCAGGGTTGAGCTTCTGCTTTCATTTACTCGATGTCCTTGTCGCTGTTGTACGTGTGAGTGACCTTTGTGCTGAACAAGAACTCAAGTACTCGATTGGCTCACAGATACCTTTAAGCGTATTATTAATGCATATGCTAAGCACGAAGGCATTAAGGAATTTTCAATTTCGATGCAATTGAGCTTAAGGATTAATGGGTCCATAGCAATTAAATTTGCTCAAAATCGCAAAAACTTTCCATCCAGACTTTTGCTACATGCTGCAGCTTCGGGCAAGCTAACTCAATTATGAAACATTTTAATTCATTTTCACTTCGACTACGCCAATCTCTCTCTCTCTGACTCTCTCTCTGTCTCCCTGCACCTTTATACAGTGCACTGTGGCCGTCGTCCTACTGTCCAGTTGGGGCGGGCGAATGCGAGTTTACTTTATGAACATTTTATTGCTTTGATTATGGCACCATAGTGATTTGAAATGAACATGTCCTTTTCGAACATACTTCAACACGTTGGCGGCATTTCCCGCCTCTGTGTGTCTGTGCCATAAGCAGCTAATAAATTTTATATGCATGCGATTGCCTACGCAGCCGAGCCCACTCAGCAAGTTTGAGCATTTTATGAATATGTACGAAATTTTGTGGTTCATTTAATGAAACAAAATGGATCCAAGCACACACAACAAACAGCAAACAACAAACAATGAACAACAAGCAGCACAACAACAACAAACGCCAACGAGCAGCGAGCGGCTAGCATCGAGCAAAGACTTTCAATGGCTCGGGCTGTGATTATGCTCGGCTATTGCGGCCAACTAATGTATGCATAGGCGAACGTTGAGTATGGCTCGCCGTGGCACAGGGGAGGAGGCATGAGACACGGGGGCGGTTGGAGTGTTTGCTTAATTAGTGAAATGCGTTTTCAGCTGTGTGTTTAATAGGCGAGATCCGGCTGGGCAGTAGAGTGTTTACGGTACTCACGCGTATTGCATGGCGGGGCAGAATGGTGCAAAGTGCGCGGCCGGGGGCTGAGGTTTAAAATGTCGAGCACAGCTTTAAAAAAGCCAACACGTGATACCCTTGGCGTGTGACTGAGCCATCGACACTCTGCACCCTGTGCTGCAGTTGCTTGCCATGCTTGCCCTGTTTATGGCTTTTACGATACTCTGTTTTTTGTTGTTTAGTTGATTCTCTTGTAATCGGTCGGCTATAAAATCGCGCATAAAAATGGCAGCCATGATGCGGCTTCGTTGTTGGTCATAAAGGCGTCCGTAACGACGGCAGCAACAGCTGTTGAAGTTAAGTTGGCTAATATGGATATGCCTGCAGCTCAGCGCAAGGCTCGCAGTGAAATGCAAATATTTGTTATTGCTGAAGGCATCAAGACAGACGGCAGACAGCAAGGCAAGTAGTTCGCAGTTCGCAGTTGGCAATTGGCAGTTGGAAGTCGACAGTCAGCTAGGCACAAATAAAGCAAAAGTCAATTAGCTCATTATACGGTTCAACAAACTGGTTGGCCTAGTTTTCATGCTTTGCACATGACTTGACTGATACCACATACGCAAACTAAAGGATGAAAAAAAAAAACCAAGCAAAGGCAGCGAACAGCCAACACACAAGCCACGCTGGCAAAGTGAAAATGTGACTGCTGCGGTGCGAGGGGTAAGGCGGGCAGGCTGCAGGCGCAGAGGGGCAGAGCATCGGGCGTTTGATTAACTAAGCAACATATGGCAGCTTCAAAGGCTTGCGAGGTTGCTTCTAATATGGAACTAAAGCCACAATACATTGCGTATTATGTTGTTATCCTGTTGTCGGTTTTAGGTTGAGTTTTGTGCGGAGTAGCATGAAATAATCGGCGCTCGATTACATATGCACCGAACGTACGCACTGAGCCTAATTAGCCTGCGTATGGGTGATGAATTCGCAAATAGACTGGCAGCTCGAGAATGTAGCTGAGAGCGCGAACTGGCGTCGCCAAATGTAGGAAGGCAGACGCTTAACTCGGCTTTGGTTGCAAGTTAAAAAAAGAAAAGAAAAACACAAGTTTTTGCTTTAAACAACAAAGAAACGTGTAAAACAAATTTAAATCCCCGATAACATTACTTTGACTTTGGAGGGGCGTCGGTAGCATGTTGTAAATTTCAGTCTGAGCACGTAGCGTAAAGTTAACGAAAACTGCTTACGCACAAAGAAAAGGGAAAATCAAAGCTCGGAGCCGAAAATGTTGCCGACAATAAGGTGCACGTGTCGTATTAGCAATATCAAAACTGGCAAACAGACGCAGCCGACGCCGTGAGTCGTGAGCCGTGTGACTTGTACGAGCCAAGTTGTGCAAAGTGCGCAATGTTGCGGATTTTTGTTATCAATAACATATTGCGTAGGACGCACAAGGACAAAAAACAATCTAGGATGCTTAGAGTAATGAGAAAATGATTAATATAAAAACATTTTAAATTTCGCCATAATAATTTGGTTTCGCGATGGGAGTTTAATATCTGATATTAGTCGGAAGATCGGCAGCTGGACCTGAGCATGTCCTCTGAAAAATAAATTAGCTTATAAATAGAATAATAGTGTTTTTTGTCCTTACTGGAATGACTTCTAATCTTGCATCTACTCTATAAAACAATTTGCTGTTTAGGAATGTTGCAGGAAAAATTTCTTAATCAGTTGTATAACAACAACTAGGATTAATTTTACTTTAATTTCTCTGCTTACAGCTTCCTACATTGCTGATTTGAAATGGGTTATGATGTCAAGCGGCGCGCAACGTAAAAAAGTCAACCCATTGAGATGACATAAACATACCAAAAATGAACGCAAATGAAACATAAATTGACATATCTTGAAACTCATCATCATCAGCATTAACAGCAAAAGCAACTTCAACTTCAACAGCCACAACAGCAACAGCCTCGTCGTCAACCCCCACGACAAACCTACAGTCGATAACACTCACACTACGAGCCACAGACAGACACACCAACGCCAACACCAACACCAGTGACGGTGACAGGGTGAGGGACACGCACGAGGAGGAGGACTGAGAGGACAGCGACAACGGGCCAACACGTGTTAACAAACCTTATCGGAGGCATTATCAGGCTTAGGCACAAAATGCCGAACCTTCATCATGTCGACTACAACCGGAAGTATTCCGCCCAGGAAACAATACAGGTAAGTGGCGATTTGGCGACTGTCGTGTCCTCTTACAGTTTCTCTGTGGGAAATGTTTAAATTATTGGCCGTTATTGTTTTTATTAGTTGGAGCCATTAAAAATTCCACTTGTGTGCGATAATTAAAATAAGATGGACGTCCATTCCGGACTCAGCGACCTTTGACGGCACGCGACCTGCAAGCGGAAGCAAGTAACGCAGAAGCACGCGCTCCTTGCCTTCCTTGCGTTTCTAGCTTTTCTTGCCTTTGTTGTTTCTACTCGTAGCTCTGTTGCTTTCGGTTAAGGGAATGGGCATGAATTTTCACACGAGTTTGCGTTTTTAATTTCGGTTTAGGTCGCACTTCACTGGCTGTTTGTTTGTCCGTCTGTCTGCCGTCTGTCGTCCGTGCGGCTGCCTGCGCTTTGATTGATATTAAAGTAGTCTCCGAGGGCTGCCGTTGATGTCTGTGTCTGTGTGTGTGTCTGTGTCCGTGCCGCGCGCTTCAAAATTAATTGCGGGCTAGTGAGTGCACACCAGAAACGACGCTAATTGCGACAATAAATTCCAAGACTACTTTTCACACATTTTTATGGGCGCGACTGTGCGCTTCGTTTTGTTTCGCTTGGCTTTGCTTCGTGTCGCTTCGCTTCGTCTTTCCGCGGCCTCGTCGCCGTCGTGTGAAGAAATGCTTTTAAACATATTTGGCATACTTTTTACGTACGTTGTGCTTTTTATACGTACATATCTGCCGCTCTGGCCCCCACTCCCGTTGCCGTTGACTATCTTGGCCAGATCAGGCAAACACGTTGAGACTGCGGCATGTGTAAAGTTGCCAACGAATATACTTTGTTGCACACGAGACGGTGGCACTTTCGCGTTGAACCGCGACGTAGGGGTCACAGTTCGCCTGTTTCGGCTGAGTCGTCGTCTTGTTGGCGTGTGTATGTGTGTGTGGGTGTGTGTGTGTGTGAAACTTGATTAAGTAGTTTCCGCGTGTTTTTATTTGCGCAATAAAAACATAAGAAGTAAATAAAGAAGCGGCTGAATTTGCTGGGCAAAAAGAATGCTGCAATAGCATTTTATGGCATGCCATGCGCACATTGTTCCCAGGACATTTGCGCCAAAGTGGCAACATTAACAGCAGCGAGTTGCAGCAGTTGTGCACAAAAAAAGGAATCGAAATACGTGAACTATTCGCACAGGAGCACACGTATGCCATCCTGTCGAGTGAGTCCACATGTCTACGCTGCTTTGGTCAATCTGCCACTTCTGTATGTGAAGTAGGTTCCTATGATGCCGAGTGAACCAAAAAGGATGCTATAATGGCGCAGTGATATGGAGGAGATCAACTTAAGTTAACGCGTTAAAGGTGTGTATATAATCTATAACTAATGGGGCTACATATCTGACCTAAAGTAGAATCATATCGTTATTATTAGATCTGGATTGTCATCATGGAAGCAGACTGAATTGATTGAATTAATAGTTGCCACTTAAATTGCTCAGTTCTTTTTTGGTGATTGCCTATTTGCTGCTGAACGGGAATTTAAACTCTCGGTTGCCACACTGAGCCCATGTGAAAGCAGACTGTGACCACAAGTGGAACATCCTGCGGTTCGTAAACGCCACATGTGCCTACAAATAATAAACTCACAGGTTTTGCGAGTGAGACTACACCAATCTGCCCACTTGACTGGCTGCTTTGTTATTATTTTTATGCCGTAATTAATTTCAATGAGTGGCTGCAACGCTTTAACGCCTTTAAAATGACCGTCCGTCCACGCTGCAGCGGCCAATGTCAGACACACATTGAAAGTTATTGCAAAGTTTCGTCGGAGTCTGGGCTTTAATGTAATTTCACTTTCCACCAACTGCGAAGGCGACAAAGAAGAAGAGTCAGTGTGGCCGACCCGGTGCTGTGGTGGCTGCAAGGCTTAGGCACGCGTGTGCATGGCGAAGCTCGGCGAAGTTTGGCCAACGCAAACAAACAACATAAATATGGATTTCTCATTAAAAGACAACATTGTTTGCCGGCGGATGCCAGCGCGTGCGCAATGCCAAAGTAGCGTTGTGCGAGAGATAGAGGGACAGTGAGAGAGAGAGAGAGAAAGAGAGCGGATTTGGTAGCGAGCTTTTCAATGTCGCAATGTCAGAACTACGCTCGGCGCTTGCACTCAATGCACGACGCAGTCACGTGCTGCCATTGAAGGAATTTCATTGCCTTTTGCCGGCATTCAGTCTGTAGTAAAATGTATTTTGGCTTTTCTGGAGACGCTCGCGGGAGTGTGGGATGTGGGGTGCCTCTACCTGCACCCTGCATACGTTTTCACACTCACGGGGAGTGTTGAACGTACGAACATTTGTCATGAAGCGGATTTCCGGTATTGTTTTGCGCTATAGACAGTCGACGACGTCTTTGTAACTTTGGCCTGTAGCCGTTCAAGCGACTTGTACGCTTTTTTTATTTGTGCGCATTTTTCTTTGCTTTTGTTGTTGTTGTCGTACTCTTTTTTTCGCTTTTTAGTTGTTCTCCCCGTGCTGGTGGACTGGTGGGGTGGTGGGGTGGTGGCCTGTTGGGCTGACGGTGCCTATGACATTCTTGACTTTCGCAGCACTTAACGTAGCCTTGTGCCTTTCAACCGCTTCAATTTTTTATAAGGACAGTCTCGGGGGCCACTAGGCTCCTTAGCATGCGCCATTTGTGTCGCAAGTGCTGTGCTGTTGTTGTGCATTAATGTTGTTGTTATTCTTGTCGTTGGGAAAGTGGTTGGCAAACCTTGCTTATGGCAAGGAAACTCATGCACAAAGTCGCGCCACAAAGTGGCTATTTAGCATTTTAGAATAGCTGGCGTGCGTTGGCTGCTTTGTTGTAGTCTCCTCAGGGAGCGTAAACAAAGGCTAAGGCGGACACTCAGCTGCCCAGTCTGCGCGAGTGTGGCGCCCGCAGCATATTGATATTGCCTGGCTTGACTTGACTTGGCTCGATAGCAGGGCGGACATTAAACTCATCGAGTTTGGGGTCAGGTCGCGTTTGCAGCATGAATTTTTCATTCATTTCATTAGAAGTGGCCGCCTGCACTGCAATATAACGAAAACGTGTAGCTTCATCCAATTGCCAACAGCCAACTGCCAACTGCCAATAAATACTTACGATAATCGCCTGTCGTAGGCTAGTTCGCTGTTAGGCTGTCTGTTCTCTGCAAAGTGATTACAATGTTCCGACGCCGTTTGTGAGCGATTAATGCGTTTGAATTGTGGCTGACGCAGCCGCAGAGTCAGTTAAACGATTTAGCCTAAATAAACAAGCAATTTGGAAATATCATTGCCTACTCATACGTTGGCTCAGGTGGCGGGGAGGTGGAGATGGAGATGGAGGAGTATGGGTGGCGCTTATCATTTGCAACATTAGAGACAATTAAAGTTAATGTAAACTTCAGTCAAGTCAACGCGCACTTAACCCTTTTCAAATGCCAACCACCGGCAGCAGCAACTGGGCGCATCGGAATTTGAATGCTTGCGTGGGTGGTGGCTGGACAGAAAGACAGACAGACAGCATACAGCATACAGCAGACAGCAGGCAACCGACACCACCACCAATTATTGCCACAATTTATGTTTATGTGAGTCTGCCTGTCTGTCTGTCTGTCTGTCGGTGCACAAAGTTTTCTTGTTTATTTTTATAAAAAGCAAATGTTTTCATAGTGCGCAGTTAAGTTCGGCATTCCGCACAAGTTGGGCATGTAAATAACATGGACCGAAAAGAAAGAAAAAAAAAAAATGCAAAAGATTTTCTAGGTAAAAGTTGACTGAGCGCATGTAAATTTACTACTTTGTAGTTTCCGACTTGAGCCTTTTTACGGGATTTACTGGGCTAATTTTAGGCAAAAGCTGGCAAAAGGGCAAACTGCGAGATTTGTGCTTTGCGCTTTGTGTGTTCGGCATTGATGCTCGATTTGATGCACTCAAGCGAACCGGTCAACGTTGACTTGGCAGCAGGCGGTAGGCTGTGTGTGCGTGTGTGTGTGTGTGTGAGTCAATGATTGGATATGCATGTGTGTGTTGGCGAAAGGTGGACCGAGCCAACAGAAATTTGTTTTCGGAATGATTTTCTATGCTTCGTTTTTTTATTTTGATTTCGTTTCTTCTTCTGCGGCGTCCCTTAATGGGGAAAAACAGGCGAGTAATTCGTTACAAATGCAAACATATTTCATTTTATGCGCTACTTTATCAAAAAATATTGCTGCCTCATTTTTATTTTGGTTTCCTTTTGCTTTTCTTTTTCCTTTTTTTTTTGTTTTTTTTTTGTGTTTATTTTGTTTTTGCGTTACTTTGTTTGCTTTTAATATGCAAAGCATGTTGCGCTGTGGCGTCTCCTAATTTATGCGTAATTTATGCAGGGCTATGCGCTATTGATGAAGATGTATCTTTGGGCTTGGCCACAGCCGCCAACAACAAAAGATGAAAGCTAACCGAAGATATTACATACGATTCGTCTAGTAAAAGAAAAAACCAAAAAAATAATTCAATTAAAATAAAGAAATGTCGCCTTGATTGCTTTGCTGCACGACGCACGGAGCACCACACAAATTCGCTAGCACACATTTGCCCTTTCCCCGGGGATGCCACCCACGCAAGTCACTTGACTTTTTAATTTCACACAATTCTCGCTACAGCTGCCTTGCTTGGCTAACTCACCGACTGGCTGCTTTGGCTGGCTACACCTGCGGTAGATGTTCGACATGGTTTGTTTACTTGTTTTACGAGAATTCGGCAAATTTAGTTGGAAAGTTGTCTTTCATGGCTTTTGGAATGGCTACCATGCTGTGCCGTGCCGTGTCGTGAGTTGGGCGTAAAACCAATTTCGATTGCTCCTTCCTGCAAGAATGCAAATAGGATACACAAAAACACGCCATTTGCAACATTGCAGCTCCAGCTTGGATTGTGCTGTGCGCAGCACTTACTTGGAGACACACTTTGTTAGTTTTCATTTGTTGTTGGTGGCTTGTGGCCAGCCAACCTGACACAGAAACACAAAGCGCCAAGGCACCTCACCACCCTCATGACGCATAGTCGGAGTCGCTGCCGTTGATGTTGTCGTTGTCACAAGTCGTTTGGAAAATTGAAATGATTAATTGTTTTGCCAAATGCAGCCACTTGACTCTTGAGCATTCACTTAGCGCTACTAACTAGGAGCCAGGACTACTCGTACAACTACAACGAGAAGGACAACGAGAAGGGGGACTACTGCTGCTAGTGAATTGTTTGGCAACTGTCGCGATTTATTGCCTGCTTTCGCAATGCGACACCGTCAGCATCAAAGCCAAATCGATTCTCTTTTTATTTGCCATTGACAGGAACTTATTTGTCTGGATTTCTCGCGAATTTCCGATATTTATTTGACACTTTGTGCGACATGAATCTGTCACATTGCGCTGACATTGCGTTGATGTCTGCAGCGTGCCTGGCCTCACATGAGTGAAGGCCAGACGTCACATGGAATCAAGAGTAATTCAAATATGGCAAGCACAAGCGACAACGAATGCTCGGCTACAATGGCAAGGAATGTGTCAGGTCACTGATTACTCGCGTGTCTAAGCAAGCGTTAAACCATCTTTGCCGCCTTTTTCTATTCCTATTGTTGCCTTGCTTTCAGCTACCTTTTGTTCTCTTCTGTTGTGTTGTGTGTTTTCTAGGATCTCTTACACACAGAGCACGCTTTGTTGAGTTTCTATGAGTCGTCCTGCTTTTGTGTATTCTTTGGCTGGATTGCATGTGTTTTCTTTACAGTGTTGAAACAAAAGCAGGTTTAATGTTTATACTTAATGGACGAACTTTAACTTGCGACTTTATTTGCATTTCTGAAATAATCTCGAATTTATTTTCCTTAAAGAAATTAAGTTCATCAAGTCAAACAACTGTTTCTATCATACAATCATTAGCAGCAGCGAATGATACATGAACCCAATGCTTTGTCACTATTCGGATCAATTTCCAGAATAATGCCTCACGTTTTTCTCAATAGTTTCAATAATCAATCCATTGGTGTTGCATACGGATTGATGGGAAGGCATCAACATCAACAGCAAAGATTTTGATCTTAATGGTCTGACAAAGAGCATCACAAGTGGATAATCACTTTTGCCAGATTAGATATATATCTTCATATTTATTCTCTTCTTCTTATTTATATATATCTTCATATACTCTGCTTTTTGTTTGTTGATTTATTTGTGTTGGTCTTCAGTGCGATTGTTGTTTTATTTATTATTACTTTTTTGAGTTTCTGAACCGTCGTTGAAAATAATAAGGGAATACTGAAGCAGGCAAATTTTTAGCTGATTCCTTCGTGAAGGGTATTGTCCCGATTGTAAAATGTGGTCAGCAAATAAAACGTAGCTGCGGCATTAAAAAAAAAATAAATTTTTGAATTCAAAAACTTCGTGCAACACAACTGTTTAAAAGTTGGTAACGCGGACTTCGGTCTCTGTTGAGCACAAGAGGCACAGAATGTCTTCAATTTTCCGAAAATGTTTCCATTCCATGTAGAAATGGTTGTATCCAATACAACAACCAATTCGAAGTTTAGCTTGTTCGAAATACTAATAAACTCGAATATTCGAATTCGGTGTTCGAATACTTTTAAGTTCGAAAACGACAATATTCGAAACAAAATTCGAAATAAAATTCGAAGAAAAATTCGACAGAAAATTCGACATTCGATTTAGCACATCCTCGAACCTGCGTGGCTATGCAACATTCAGTGATTATAAACATTTTCTTCGGTGACAACAATGTTGAAGGAGTAATGGAGTTGGATTTGTTATGACAATTTTGAAATTCAATTTACTTATGACATTTTACTAACGATTAGCACCTTCCGAAGTGTAAAATTGTGCACTAATGCAAAAAGAAATCACTAAATAGAGAATTTCATTATGAATAAATTATGCTTGGCTAGAGTCGCATAAGTTGGTTTGATAATGGGGGTTTTCTTTGATTCTCGAACACTGGAAGATTCTGCTCTTAAACAATTTGAGGCTGTAATTGAATTGTTAGTGATGCAGCTTCCTCATTTTCCTCTTGACCCTAGAGTCGGTGAACAAAAATAAAACAGAAACTATATTAGATATCTTTAAAGGTACACCTTAATTGTGACTAATTTAACGGACACAGACGGCGGGGGACAAATGGAATATTTGTTCAGACCGTACACTTTGGCGTCCATGTTGTTTGGCATTTGTATTTTTTTCCAACATCTTTCTTGATTCCTTGTTTTGCATAAATGTGCGCTTTGTGCTTTTTATCAGCAGGATCAGCAGCAGTCAACAATTCTATATTTATACGTTTAATTTTTTGTTGCTTTAATTTTCAGTTTTTGCTACTTTTTGTTTTCTTTCGGTATGCGTCGAGATTTCCTATTGAGATAGTAGCGCATTGTGACGCCCTTTAATCCTTCTGCTAACGCGAGTCGGTGGCAGCCCTTATTGGGCACAAGCAAATGCGACAATGACTGCGCAGTGTGCACAGTGCAGAGGGTCGCGGGTCGCGACGGTGTTTATAGTTATTGCCGAAATTCCCCAGATGGTTTAGCAATTTTTTTTGGCATATATCCTTTTTGCTGTGTATGGAAATCGCTTTGCTATTGTTTTATAGTAGACGCAGACAGCCGACCTATCAATGTAAGAAAAAAAAAAAAAAAAAACACGACAAACGAATGCAAGCAAAAACAAAAAAAATCCTTCTTAAGTGGAAAATTTCGAATGTGCGCAAATTTTCCCCGCCGTAGTCATGACGTCACAAATCAACCTGTTAAACGTATTGGAAAACAGAAGTTGCCAAACTGGGCAACATGTGACTTTTCCAGTGAGCAGGGGAAATGCCTGCACCACTAAGAAAGTCCCATTGAAAAAGTACATCGACCCTTCAAACTCATTTCGCGCCGGCAAAACGAAGGCTAAGGTCAATTGCATGTCGGCATATGGAAAATGCAACCCCGCTTTTCCTTTTCCAATTTCCAATAAGCGCAAATATCCCAAATGGCTTGCAAGTTGAGAAAATAACCCAGATCCTGTTTGAAATTGGTCGCAGCTTGGCGTGCCGTGTTGTGCTGTTTCAGTTCTTGTTTGGCGGTAGAAACGCAAGGACATAGGCGCTAGCCGTGTTATTGCTTAAAAGGAAAACTTGTCGGAAGTTGTGCGCGCGTAATATTTTGTTTGAGTGCGTGCGTGCTGGTTTTGTCGTGTCAAAAAGGACATTCTTTGGCATTTGTGGATTATTGAAAAGAATGTCCTTTCAGTGAAACTTATAAAACATAAGGCATTAAAGTGCAAATAAATATTGCAGGTGTGTGTGTGTTTGTGAATATCGCCTATTTACAAAACAAAAATTATTTAAAAAAATTTTTTTTTAAAGTTGTTTGTTAAGAAAATACATCGTGTACATGAAACGAGCTGCAAGGTAAAGAGTGCTTAATTATGGCGTACTCATATAAAATTTAAGCTTAAAAAATACACACACATACACACACACACGCACACAAACAAGGGTGAAAACACAACCAGTAAACATAACAAATCCGTACAAAGTAACACTTTATGCATAAAAAATTAGCACTCTGGCAGGCACCTAAAAGCATGAAAGCATGCGAGGACGACACAACGCAGCCAAGCAGTGCCGACGTGCCAAGCAAACGCTTAAAAAAAGAAAACGGAGAAGCAAAGGACGGAGGCCACAGCAAATAGACTAAAATAAAATAAATACCAAAACACACTTGCATGCACATGAGCACACCATAACGTAATAATCATAACCGCCGCAACATTACCATGTCTGCCTCGAATGCCCCGAATGCCCCAAATGCCACACATGCACCACTTCCGTTTCCGCTTTTTGTGGCGGTGCTGTTTACGACTCACTGCTGGGGCTGCCGTTTCCGCCGAATGCAAGACGACGCGACATTTGTTTGTCTTTGCCAGCCAAGCAGCCAAGCAGGCAGCCAGCCACTCCACGGGCCAAGACTTGCTTAGCGACAAAGACACTGGCAGGACACTAACTCAATGCATGGGCACGGCAAACAAAAAAAGGAAAAAAAAAATTCACAAAAATAGAAAGAAAAATATAATAATGTTCATTTCTGAGCTGTTACATAGACTAATGTGCTTAAAGCCGAATCCGGTGGGGGAAGGCGGTTAGCAGCTGTTTATGACCCGGCTAAAGTAGGCGTAGCGCAGCAGGAGTGGGTTCCCAGAAAGTGTGCAAAAATAACAAGGAAATACCAAAAACGAAATAATAGATAATAAAAAATAATGTCGTCTCAGGCTTAGTCCCCAGCTCTCAGTCTCCAGTCCTTGCCGCTGTGCTCTGTGCCGCAAGGACTCGGGCGTGCATGGTTGGCTGTTGGGACAATCACACACACTCACAGAATTTCCCAGCGCTGTGCGTTGCTCGTGCGTGCTATGTGTCGATTATTGCGACACTGCCAAAGCGACTGCCTGCCAATGCGACTGCCGGTGCTGGGGTATAATAAAAATCAGTCTAAAATCCCTGCACATAAAATTTACACTAACAGCAAAGCCCGAGTCCGGGCATGAGCTTCTTACATGTCAGTTAGGCGCCTTGGCCATGCCCCGCGATGTTTGCTTGCTTATGCCTGCTCGCGGCTGCTAGGCCATGCGCGGCTTTAAATTAGATTGGATGATGTGTCATAATGAAGCTGTTTGCCGTTTCTTGCCTATTTGTTGCGGCACATTTGTTTCTCTGCGACTTTGGCGGGTTTCAAATTCATATTGCATGCATTTCTGCACAGGCTCGTACTTGCTTCTACATGCTCGTACATGCTCGCTGACGTGGAGCTATGCAAGGCATTAGCTGGAGTTTATTATGCGGCAAATGTAGCCGAAGACAGGTGAAAGATTGCACGCACGAGTTGCGAGGCATGTTGCCTAATTTCAGGCGCTGCGTGCTTTGCTTCCTTTCCTCATGTGTCGCGAAACAGGTTTAGGCAAAAGATTCACGTGCACCTCATGCATAAACTCACGCTGCGGGGGCGACAGCGTATGAAGCAGGCGTTTTCTGATTTATATTGGCATGCGAGTGACTCAGGAGTTTGTCGTTTTTCGATTTATTTGTCAAACGGGCGCCAGCTGCCCTTAGAAACACACACAAGTGTGCAGTGAATTGCTAATGGGGCGAAGTCGGAGAGAACATTGTTCTGCGTACGATTCAATTTGGCACTTGTAACAATTATACAGCGACAGTGTCACGAGCCGCGAGTTGCTCACGCACGCTCACAGGCACTCTGTCGACGCATCCGTCTTTGCAGCGGAAGTACTCAAGTAAAATAGAGAAACAAAAGTGAAACATGAGCGAAAAAATAAAAAGGGCAAACAAATCCAAAATAAACAAACAATTCGCATGTGTTCCTGACTGAAACGCCCAAAGCTTCTAAAAGCATGTGCAACTACAGGAGCATGTAGACAAAAGACGTAAACAAACAAACACCAACAAGAAGAAAAAAAAACGGAAGGAAAAAGAAAAAAAGGAAACACGAGAGCTGTGAAAAAAATGCTTACAAAGCGGAAATTAAGACTCACTCCAGCCCACAGCGAATCGTAAGCAAACACATGCGATGCCAACAACATCTTTGTGTGCAGTTGTCCGTCCGACCGACTGTCTCTATGCCTGCCTGTCCGTCTGTCTGTGGGTGTATGTGTGTGTCGCTTCGATTGTCTGTCTGTCGGTCGCTGTGTGTAAACAAGCAAAACATATCACATTTTAATCCGATGTAGTGGAAAATTGTGCAAGGAAATGCTGCACGCAATGAAACAAAATAAAACAAGAACCGAACACAACAAACAGCAAGTGCAGCCAAGCGCAGAGCTGTGTGCCTTAGAACTCCTGTAAGGAGTCGGTCGACTCATTTGGCTCCCAAGCGGATGCGTATTCCAACTCGTATGACTTGCAGATAACGGAGCGTATGTGTGCCTGCGTTCGTGCGTGCATGCGTGCGTGCGTGAGCAGCATGCTGCTAGGGACATGTGACATCGGATTGATTATGCGCCATTTTTTAGCGCATAAGAACGGCTTAGCAGCGTGTAATAAGTTTCAAAGTGAAAAAGTCAACGGGCGTTGAATAATTAGGGACTTTTAGGGATTGCGAATGGACTAATTTATGCAAGGATAGCATGCGCAAAGTGTGACGGAATGTAGGTGTTTCGCATTGCCTTCCCCATGAGTACTCCGAGGAGTCTTTATCGCTACTAGCTGTTTTGATTACACGAGCAAGTGTGGGGAGACTCTCTTGCAGGAAACTTCTCTGCTGGCGAGTGTCTTAATAAGAGTCAAGCAAAATACTATCAAAAACTGCACTGAGGCTATGGGGGGAAGTGCCGAAAGTAGGCAGCCCATAGTCGGCTTTGGTTTGACACTTGTTAGCACTTGTGCTCAAACATTTCGCGCCTTGCGCTTGCATTTGCACCTGGGTTGCATTCGTGGCGCAAGGGCCGTGGGCAAGTGTGCGATGCGGCGTTTAAGCTCGACAATTATTTATGCTGAAAATCCTTACAAATGTGTCGGACATTAAATTTAATAGTCCGTGCGCTTGTGCGCTATTGCAGTGGAATGCCGCGTTGGCGAAGTTATGACTCCGAGTCGTGAGCATATGCAGCGTGTGCAGGGCAGAGGAAACCCGAAGATAGTCCACATTTGTGCACTGGGAGTTATGGCGCGAAATGTGCTCATGCACTGAGGACGCCCATCCACTCGTCGACTGGCAGTTAATGGCTAGAAAATTGCTTGGCGTGCGCGTCTACACGAGTGTCCTGGGCATAATATTTATACGAAACTTTAAATTAGTGTAATGAATGTCGCTTTCAACGCCCCAAGTATGCAAATATCCCGTTATTATGTTGTATGCGCCCTGCACTGCACTGCGAATGGCAGAATACATTTTATTAATGAAAAACTGCCAGTTTGGATATTTTTAATTTGCTTCGCTGCTGGCCCGTAGACGGTGGCTCGTGGCCCATGGTCCATGCCCATCGCACGTAGTCCGTGCATAAATATTTGCTTGTCATACTTTTAGGCATTTAATATGTTTTATGACTCTGCTGTGCCATACTGTGCCATGCTGCACTGTGCTGTGCGCATAAAAACTCATAACTACGCCATGGACTGCCTCTTACTTCTTCGCTTTGCTGTTTTAAGGATTTTTTCTTTCCATTTATTTATTTATTATATTTTTCTTTTTTTTTTTAATAAAATTCGTCGTTGGTTTGCTTCGCCTTGGGCTAGGCAAGGTTTTCCTTGTACCGAGCTGACTGTACACAGACACATGCGCCATGTACCATGGCCCTTCCCGGGTGCTCCTCCTGTTGCGAAAATCGCAAATATAGGTATTTGCGTAGCGCTCAATTTCTTTTGCCCATCTTCGCAGCACAGTACGTTGCTTAACTCATTTTCCGTTTTTATGCGTCATTTTTTCTGCACGGCGTTTGCCTGTGCGCCCCAAAGTATGCAACAATCTTTTATATGAGTTTATTATGTATGCTTTTGCTTAAAACATACAATTTCCTCAAGCGATTTCCGTTTGCACTGATGAGTCTTATTAAGCTGAGGGCAGCCCTGGGTGGGCTTGCCATCCAGACAGGCACAGTCTCTGCCGCAGTCACAGTCACGGCCGTCGCCTCAGCCGTGTTCGTTTACGTCTTTGGGCGTTGGCAAGGACTTGTCTTTAAGGGGGCACACGGATATAATGATAATAATAGTTTGCTCATGAATTTTTGCGCTCCGTGTTCGCTCGCATAAAATCGAGAATAAATGGCGCAGCGTGTCGGTGCCTTTGCATTCGTGCGTGTGAATCGTACTTTAATTGAATTTCGCCTTCAAAGCCACTTTAAGCATGTTGGCAATTTTATTTTTTCACTTTATAATTGAAATCGCCACTTTAGCCATGATGGCCACTGAAAATGCTGCCATGCTTGCCTAGCAAGAAATTTCAAGTATTTGTCTGCGGATCGTTTGCTGCTGTCCGAAAAGGCTTAAAAAGTGTTTGAAACTGTCATACGCACGGATATCCTGCGCTGCACTTTATTTGACTACAATTTAGCCGAAAAGTATGCGTCTTGGCTTTGCTTTTATTTCGCAAAAGTTTTGCGCTGAAACTTCGGCCACGCACAAATAAAAATAAAATGGCAGATGTACGTAAAAGAAGGCGAGCACTGCCAGCCAGAACTTGAGCAAAGTTTCGTGCCTTCTTATGGTGGTTCTGGTAGGCAGCATAAAGCCAAAGGAACGGCGACGCTCGCAAGTGGCATTGCGACTGAGATTGAGTGCAAATAAAATCATGCCATGAAGAAGTGCTGCTGCGTGTTTTTTTCTTAGCATTTTCTCAGAACTATCAACTCGTACACTTCGGGTTGTCTCGCAGGCGTTGTAGTGGGTCATCACGTCATTGAAGTGAGCGGGGCTTGAATGCTTTTTGAACTGTTTAGTTGTGATTTTTCTACTTGAACTACTGCAGCGACAAGAATGAAAAAAGGAGGGAATAGAAGGAAAAAACATCGACTGCAAAGTTGAACAAAAACCGCAAACATGCAGCATCAACTTTTACTATTACAAAAACAACGACAACAACAACAGCAACATGAAACGAACAACAATTACAATGACGAAGTCGCTGCCTTTGCTCACAGCGTTCCAGAGTGGGTCTAGTGCTGATGACGCTGACAAGTATTTTGTCAACTTTTGAGCTGCTGCTGCTGCTGCTGCTGCCGTCAGCTCCGACTGCATTTGTTTGTATTTCGCGTTATTTAAGTTGCACTCGAGCGTGCAGGCGAGCAACTGACGAATGGCAAAAAGTGCCGCACAGTTGGCGATAAAACTACAAAAATGAAAATTGTCTCAAGTGTTGAAGTTTCTCTCGCTTTGCTTTGCCTCACAATTGAAACCGAGAGTTAAGTTTAGCTGAGTCGAGTCGAGTTGAATTGAGTTAAGTGTCATTGTCAGTCGCTGCACGCTGGGAGGGACATTGACTTGTCGACCGAGTTCGCTCGTGCCTAGTTCACTTGGCAGGTGTTGTAAGTTTTTAGGCAGCGCACGTGAAATTTATTAGCATATGCTTATTTAAATTAGCTCATTTATTGTTGGAACTCGCTCAGCTGTGCTAATTAGCATTTTCTCACGTTCGCTGCGCCAAAAAGTATGCCAACTTTAATTGCCCATCTTGCCAGCCGGTCTGAGCCGTGCTGTGCTGTGCTATGAGTTAAGCGCTTCTTTGCGCATTTGCTTTTCATATGCGGCGGCACACTATTCAATTAAAAATTAACATTTTAATTGCAAATTACTTTATTCTTTACGACGCCGCGTCTCTGTAATCGCATTCGCAGTCGCAGTCACAGTCGCTGTCGGCGTCAGTGCACAAATTACACACCTTGGCATAGTAATGAAGTCAGTTTTCAGCGTCGAGCGCGCACACAGCGATGCCTCTGCACCTTGGCAGTGCCAACAGCTCATTTCATGCCATTTAATTTTATCATGCGCCAACAATTATGCAACTTGTTGGCTGCTCTTGCTCCACACAAGGCGCTCGTTCGACGGCTGCCTTGTTAGCAATTTCAATTTGTTAGCAATATAACTTTTCCATTTTATTTGGTTTGCTGGGGATTGCGCCGGGCAACAGAATGGAGTGTGTGCGGTGGAACACTGCACCAATTTAAAATGTTGTTTGAGTTTAGCACACGATTTGCTTTCCGTTTCTGCTTTTGGTTGTGCAACGTTTTTTCATTGCATACTTAGCTGCGCTATGTGAGTGCCAGCCAGCCAAGGGCCAGGGCATCCCTTGGTTTACATTTGTAGGCAATTGAGATTTGCTTGTAGGTAGGAAAAGTCAGATGCCGGCAACACTTGCTGAAGTGTAGTACTTTTTAAGGCAGTCTTGCTAAATGGATTTTTCTTTAAGGCGTTTTAAAGTGTTAAGTGATTTTTTAAGCTGAAAGCTTTAATATTTCGGCGGCCTTCATACTGTTAAGAGCTAAGACTCACGAGTCTTTTGACATGTCAAAAACAGCGAAAACCACTACAAGGCAACCCTTCGCTCACTCAGCAGGCCAGTCATTTTTAATTTAACTTTGACATACAGCAGCTCAGAAATCCAATTACAAAACGAACGACCAGCCTTACTGGCAAAAATTCATTCACACACACACACACACACACACAAACACTGAAGTAAACACACGGTCACTGTTAGCGAGTCCGTCCCGCCGGGCATAAACACTAAAGCCGAAAGGCAAAGCAGAAAGCAGCTAGAAAAACTGTAGCTAACCCCATTAACTTCGGTAGAAATACAAATAATCTTTTTTTTTAGCCAGATAGAGTGTAGAGTAGTGAAAAGCGAGCCACATAAAGATGAAGATTTATGAAACCATTAATTTCATTTTGTTTCAACGCCAAATGCCAAATGGCAAACGCGAAACGAAGTTTAAATGCTGATATGCGTCGGACATGCTTTGAGTGACCGAACGCAAATCGGCGAGTAACAAAATATAAGCAAACAAAGAAATTAAATTAAAAACTGCTGAGTGAAAACAGAACAAAAATTCAAAAATACAAAATAGTAAAAAAAAAAAAAACCATAAAAATAAACACACGCACATGCACAGACAGAGAAAAAGAAACTCAAGTGAAAATTAAAAAGCCAAACTTGTAAAACGAAAGAACGAACGAACTAACGAAACGCAGCGCCAAAGTCATGTTCATAATATTAGTAAAGCCAACAACACCAGAAACAACAACAACAATCACAATGCATACGTCTACAATGTGGCATGCTTCAAACAGCGGCAAGGACGACCGCAACATCGGCAACGGCAATGTGAACGGCAACAGTAAGAGCGAAAGCAGAAGCTGCAGCAACAATCACAACAACAACAAACGAACATGCCCTGTGCAAACTCAACTTTAAGTGATGAAGTTGTGCACACAATCAAAACTTCAACAAAAACCAAAATAAAAACAAAAATAAATACGAATACGCAAGCAAAAGCAAATGCGAACGCGAACATAAAGCTGCAACACCCACAGGACAATAACAACAGGCAACAAAGCACAAAACCGACAGCAGGCGCAGTGACAGTAGCCGAGCTAAACATAGGCACGCCTCACTGTACTGCGGATGCCTCGCAGAAGGACTTAAAACAACGAACACGCGCTCGCGGTCAAGCACTAGGACGGAGTGCAGGATACACAGCAAGACAAATAAACGAGAAGGCCACATCCACTTTAAAAACTTCCATTTATGACTGGGATTCGCCCAGCTCATTTACGGGCACTGTGAAGCGGCGGCCGCACTCGATTGCCACAACAACGACAACAATAACAACAACAACAACAACAGCTGCCAGAAGAGCCACATCAAACGAACGAAACGGGACTAGCGATGAGTCCAGCACGCCTTCGCCCACAGCCCACTACGATGGTCATCAGCTGGGAGCAGTGCGCAGTTTGGGCAATTGGCCAAAACGGCTGCAGCAGCAGGAGCAGCAACAGCAGGTAAACAATAAACGACAAAGACGTCTGCGCCGCAGAACGATACACGAACCGGGTGTAGAGTTGCACTCTTGGAGCGCACAACCCTCGGCCACGAAAATGTCAAGTCAACAGTCAGCGAATCGATGCAAGGAGAAGCCTAATAAACTGCGTCTGCCTACATCGGATCGCAATGCCAACTCAACGCTGGCAAACGAAGGCATTGACGGCATTGTGGCTGGAATTGGTGTTGGAGGTGGTGTAGGCAACACGAGCAGCGGTACACATGCAGAGGCGACGCATGAGGCGTCGGTGACCTCGACGTGTGGTACCAAGCCCAAAACTACGAACAAGCAAATTCTGCAACCGAAGACTGAGAACAGCAACAATATGTCACGCAAGAAATCAAAGTTCAATGGCGGACCGGATGGTTTTTCGAATTACATGGAGCTGGAGTTTTGCGGTGACGCTGAACATCCTGCAACGGCAGCTCATGTCACACAGCTTTTCTGCGATTTTCCCGTAAGTTATGCCACGACTAATATTGGTGCGGCGAATCAGTATCCGGCAAGTAAGCCGCCGCCGCAGCCGCCACCTTATCGAGAGCCGCCACCGCCAACGCCGCCGCCGCTTTCGCAAATACCGTCGCGAGAGTCCAGATTGCTCGGCGGTGCCGCGGTCTCGGTCTCGGCGCCCAATTCGCCCTCACGCGGCAAGGTGGTGCTGAGCAAGAAAGAACGCAAGGAGCTGAGCAAGCAATTGGGCAAGCAACAATACCCACATGATGCCAACTCGCTCGGCTATGAGGTCAATAGCGGCAGCGCCAGCGCGCATTCGAGTCCCTACAAAGGACGCGTGACCGAACTGAAGAACTGCATTGCCAAGATAAATTCACGTGGGTTGTTTGCCTCGCTGCATCGCAACTCGCAAAAGTCGCTGAATCAGGCGCAAAACGATGCGGAAGTGACTTCATTGAACGAAGTGTCGCCGCCACCACCGGCGCCGGAGTCCAATGGCATGTCTACTTCGGCCACCAACAACAACGACGACACTGCCGACTATAGCGAGAAGTTGCGAAATTTGCCGGTGCGTCAGCGCAAAGCGGCCACTTCGCACATGGACAACTACTGTCTCTTTGACCCAGTGGATTTCATAAACGAGAAAGCCATGCGTTACAATAATCAGATCTCATCGATATTGACTACTTCGGTACAGGTGCACGGACTGCGGGATCCACTGTTTAGCTCGCGACAGCATCTTGTCTTCGATGAGGAGGAAATGGTGCCCGAAGTTATCTACGACGAGAGTGAATTGGAAGAGACGATTATTGTGGAGACCGCTGAGGCGCCTGACGCCGAGACTGAGTCCACGGACAACTTTGATCATCATAATTATTTTGTCATTGATCCCGAGGATTTCATGGAGGAACCCATGCTGGATATTGGCATACCTAACCCTTACACAAACGAACGTCTAATAAGTGCAAAATTAGCAACCGACGCCACAAAACCTGATGCGGAGCTACGCACATCCGCCAGTCTGGAGAAATTGCTAAGTACATTCGAGGCTGCACCTAGCATGTCCAATAGTCAGGAGTCCAAGGACACGAACACAACGAACTCAACCACCGAGACCACGTCGACTGCACTTGTGGAGTCCTCTACGTCGACCAACTCAACTAGTTCGCACAGTTCTTCCAACGCGACGGCTTCCAGCGCCCAAACGACCTTACAACGCACCAAGAAGAAGCTGACCTTTCTAAATCTCTCACCGTTCCGTGCACAAAAGCAAAGCGACCAGAAGCCAAACCAACAGAAAACACAACAAAAACAAAGTGATAATAAATCAAACGACCGCGCAGTCTCTGAACTCGTGAGTGAGGAGCACTTCCTGCACCTGCAGAGCATTCTGCAGGACGCCAATAGCCGTGACAAGGATATGCGTGCGCGCACGGTGCCAATCGAATTAAATTATGTGCTCTTCAATCCGGGTCCGGTGCCCAGTCGCAATGTGCAGTACAAGATACGCAAGCCACGCCCCCTGTCGACGCACAGCGATGCGGACAGCGGCTTTCTGAGCCCGTGCTCGCCGGATGAGCTTAGATCCAATCCGGCCATACTCGTGCTGCAGCAATGTGACAGCGTGCAAGGTTACATGGAGGTGAGTACCCAAGCCAGCCGTCCCATTCCCATTAAGGATTCTGCATGTTGGCTTCTGTGAATCATAAAATTTTGCATTATAAAACTTTCTTATCGTAATTCCCTTGCGGGGGCAGCGGCTCGCAATCAGGCGGTGGGGGGACCGGCGGCTTAGCTGTGCAGCCACTTAGCACTCACTCATTTCTGGTTCACTTATCTTAACGACATTCGCAAGCCACATACATAAGCGTCTTAGCTTTGATATGAGTGTTTACAACGCGTTAAGACACCACTGACGTCAACCCCCACGCAACATGGCAAATGGCCTTTGTGGGGGGTGCATGTCACGAGCATTGTCCCCTGTATAATGTCTAATGAGTTATCAGCACCCATGAAAATGCAGTTTAGGCTTAGCGTAATAAGCTCACAAGTGCAGCCCTGCTGCTGCCTCGGCACTTGCACCCCCAAACGGACGTCGAAAATCATGGCAATTCGTTTTTCGTAACTTGCTTTTCATTTCAGCGGAAGTTTTCTTTAGCAAGTGCAGGAAAAACACTTGATTTGCCGTTATGTGTTTTTGTTATTTTTTCTTTCTTGCGATTTTTTATTTTATTGTCGCGTTTCTCATTTTACAACAAGCGACAAGGGCAAGGAGTAAAAAATCGACAAGGGCTGTTGATTGCATAAGTTGCCCTTCTTGTGTGTTCTTGTTGTTGTTGTTGCTGCTGCGTTTGTGCCACTTGCTGCTGGTTGCTGAGTTGTGTTGTCGAAGTGTTGTGTTGTGCTGTTTCTGTTGATGCAGCAATGCCAGAAACAAGTGAAACATTAAAGGGCAACTGCTGCTCGCGCACTCTCTGGCTGCCGTTCAGTGGCTGCTGCTGCCTCCAGGGAGCAATCAATCGTCGCTTGCGTCATTCACATACAAATGAATGCTGTTTCTCTGGCTGCCACTCGCAGTATCCCTACCCTGCTATGCCCTGCACTGCCTGCTGCGGCACAAGTGAGGTGTTCGCTTCATTAGTTTGTTGGCTGCACAGCATTTGCAGCTCGAGCAGCAACAGCAGCAGCAGTCATCATGGCCGACGTCGTCGTCAGCGCCAATGGCATCGAGTTGTTCTGCCTTGCATTGTGCTGTTGTCGAGGCATTAGTTTGATTGTTATTCTTGCACGTATGCGTGCGTTTTTCCAACTGCCAACTGCCAACTTTGACCCACACTCTGCCACCCGCTCTCGCACCAAGAAGGAGAAAGGTGAGACTCCCTGAAGAAGTGTTGAAAATTACAGCATCCACTTAGTTTAATTTTTTTTTGCACAGATGTGTCCTCTCCAAAATCATTGTCGTTCCATGCTTCTCCACTCGTCTCTTAACGATATTGAATTAAAAATTGGTTTTGTTGCTGTCGAGCCTTTTTTGGTCCATACGCATGCTACTGACATTTTTCCACTTTACGTAGTAGACCTGCCTGGCGCTGGCTTTGTGGGGCGCAAATTGTGCCTAAAGCAGTTTGTATCATTTGCAAATTGAAATTCACAGCAAATTCAGCTCTGAGCTATGCAAGTGCCTGTGACAGTCGCTTGGTGGTTGCAGCAGATACACTTGCTTTCCATTTGGTCTGTCTGTCTGTTTGTCTGTTCGTCTGTCTGTCTCTCTGTCTGTCTATCCGTCTGCTTGTGCGTGGAATTGTTGACTGCTTAATGCTCATGAATGAAAATGTTTTCAAGTGGCACTCGTGCTAAATGGAAGTTTTTCGACAAATGTCAACTGCAGCAGGCATCAGCCACTGTTCACTTGAGATATGCATATGCATATGCAGTGCAAAGGTTTTTGGCCTTTTGCAGTTCCTTAAGGAAGCTTCAGCTTCTTAATAAGATTGGGACAAACCCATTAATAACTGAAAGGTTTGTTGCATGCAATAACAGTTTAATGTTTAGGCGCGTGCAGCACACACCGCAATTTGACACTGACACGCCACTGCTGCACCCCCGCACACCCTGCACACACCAAACACACCGCACACACACTGCGCCCTTACCGCCTGCCATGCAAGAACGACATTAAAAAGTCTCAATTGCAAATTGCAACATTGCTCAAGCGTGCAATTTTCAAATAAAACATTCCTGCCGCCAACACACCCAGCGAACATATAGACTACACCCCTCCCGCCTGCACCACTCCACCCTGCACTCCACCACCACTCCGCGTAGCTTCGTCCTGTGTCTTTCTCTTTGCATTTGTTTTTATATTCGTTTTGTTTTTGCTTTTGTTCCTGTCTGCGCCTGCAGCCAAGGCAAAGCGTTTTGCAATAAAAGTCCGCCGTTCAACGCTTATCCCGCATTTTTCGAAGGCGCTAAGCTGTCAACTGTCAGACGACACAACGCAACAGCCAAAGGGGTGTGTTTTCGGTTAGAAGTTTGCGCTTCGACACCCGAAGTATAAAATTCTACTCACTTGCTGCTGATTTGCTTTGAATCGTAGCTGACTGACGACGTATACGCGGCCGCCGGAGTCACGTGGGCAACTTCTGCAGTCTGTCTGCGTCGTCAATCGCGTTAAATGGAAAAACGCTGAGTTTTTCGTCGCAAATACTTCCGGGCGCAACCCTTAGCGAATCATTTACAAGCCCAAAAAATGTTGCGTGTGGGCTACTTTATTATGGACGCGTGCTGTGCTGCACTTTGTAGCCAACTCCCCACACATACACACGCAAAGCGCAGCAGAATTACTGATTAGTCCAATAAGTTGTAAAAAGTGTGTCGCCTTTGTTCGCATGCACTCGGGGCGCCGCTTGACTCCCACCCGCATGCAGGAAAAACAAAACAGCAAAAAATCCTGACATACGTTAATGCGACGGATTATCAGTGTACGGCTTTTTGATTTATGACCGCAATAAATGTTCGCTGTGCTTCATAATTATCCTTGAGTTGGCCCACGCTTGAATATACGCATCCATTCCTAAGACTTGCAGTGGCTGATCTGCGAGCTTCGGGCAGAGCAGCAGCCACGAAGTGGACGTGAATTAAAGTGCATACAGTCGCTGTTATGGCTGCATGTTTGTTAAAAATGTTTAACATGTCATGCTTTAAAAATTGTGACCACAACACGCCACATGGCCCACAAAGGATGCAGGAAGCAGGATGAAACTGTTTTAACAAGCACATTAAACTATTTTAAAAATGCCATTATGAGTGAAGTTGAACTCGTTGTGCAATTACAACATGAACTGATAAGCTGATCAACTGTTAAGCAACTCTCCATCATACACACACATACACCGATGTGCTGTGTAACGTTTCGTTGCATGCATAATTTGTTACAGCGTCGGAAAGTATGCAACAGAAAATATGTACATTTTCCCATTGAAGCAATACGCAGAATTAATAGCCGGCGCGCATTAAGCTCTGTAATTTATTATAATATATTTTTGAAAAGAGAAACAAAACGAGAAAAAAATGAAGCAAAAAGAAATTATTCGCTAACTGCCTTCTGCTTGCCGATCAGCTTCCGCTCAGCTGCCACATGAATGTACGGCATTTTTAATTCAATTTTTATATGAGAAAGTTTAAAATTACTCAACGAGTATGAGTCCATTTTATAGCCAACACACACACACACACAGAGTAAGCGACGAGTGAGCAACGAAAGTTGCTGGCGAAATGAAAATGCATTACAGATACTTGTGCACTTGAACGCACAAAGCAGCTTGGCCAGCTGCGAAGTAGCCGTGGAAGTGGCAGCGGCAGTGGACATGGCAGCGGCATGGCAGCGGCGTGGTCTGCCTTAATTCGCGCCATATTGCAGTCGCATTTTTAATGGTCGCGCGTTAATAATGCCGTGTCGCGAGCATATGTGCCGCACGTCGTCGACGAGGTGCAGCGCGAAATGAGTATTTAATTTTTATTTGCTACTGTGTTAATATTTTCTGCTTGAATAGGCAAATGGGCTCTGCACTTTGTCGCTGCAGCTTACGTTTTAAGACTAAATTCATGCAAAATTTTGCGAAACTTTTTGCCAGCAGCAATTTAAGTTTCGTCTATAAGCAGGCATTTGTAAATACATTAAACGTCCAGAATGTGTTGGCGAGTGGGTCGACTCTGGAGACGATGACGATGGCGATGGCGAAGGCGACGATGTACGCTGAAGATAAAGTCCTCCTTTGCCATTTTGTAGCTTCCGTTTGGAACTTGATGCAGCTGCGTCTGCTGCTGTTCTCCTGCAGGCCTGTTATTGAAGAGCTGCTCGTGCAGTGAGTGGAGTGCAGTGCAGTGCTGCTGAAGAGAGGATGTGCTTTGAAAGAACCCATTGCCTTGCCACTAATGTTGGTCCACTTTTGCGTGCGTCGTTTACATTTAGTTTTCTTCACTTGTGCTGATGTTGATGTTGATGCTGATGCTGATGCTGATGCCAATGCAACTTGGCAACGCTTAGTGCCACTTGCCGTTTTTAAAGGCAGCCAGCAACACTCTGACAGTTAAATGCAACGCACTCAAATCTTAAACATGGCAGACTGACATGGCTGACAGACTGAGAGACGGTTAGTCGGTTAGACTCACTAGCGAGCAAGGCAACGACAGCGGCAACAGGCACACACACTTGCATACATGCAGCAGACGCGTGTGTACGAATGTCTAAGCTGAGAAGGAGCAGTCGAGGCGTGTCGAGTCGAGACGAGTGCAGTGCGGCCGAGTTGCGTTGCTTTGCATTGCGTTGAGTTGAGTTGAGTTGGAGCAGTCATGTGCTGTGAGAGAAATAATAACGTAATCTGCGCGCTTCGTTGGGTTTTCATTTGCTTGCTTCTTCGCTTGGCGAACACCACTTTGTGTGCCAGTAAGTGAAAAATTATGGTTATAATTTTCGACAGCAAGCGAAAGGCAGTTAGCCAGCGGCTGTAATATTTTATGGCATAGTTGCTGGCGCACGAGGAATGTTTGCACTGGCTTTTAGCGTTGTTTGCAACTGCAATGGCGAGTGCAAGTGTAAGTCCACTGAAAAAGTGTGTGCAAGCGGCGTTAACATTGCAAATTAATTAAAAAACTTTATTGCATACTTTCGAGAGTTTTGCATATACATACATAAGCAAATGCCTTTTGGCTATAACACAAAACTAACGCCATTTTTCGTAATACGAATTTATAGTTTCTTATAAGTCGCTTCACATTAGTCCAGTGTCGTGTGTCCCGCACGGCGCGACAGGCGCATTTGCGTTTCATCCACTTGAGGCGCACATTGCAAGTTCTGCCCGAAACTCAGTTGGCATAAATAATTGCTTTGTTGCATTGTTGAATGGTTGCATGGCTGCCTTCTTGCCTTGTTGCCATTTGTGCAGGTGAAATACCAACTGCAATTATTTACGATTCTTTTTGCATAACGAGTTTTCTTTGCAAGAAATCTTCGTTTCGTGTTGGCCACAGAAACTTGCTCGCTTTGTGCATTTGAAAGCAGGCAACAAAACAAAATCCCGAACATAAAAACCAAAACCAAGAATGGAACAGAACAGAACAGAACAAGAAACACTAACAAAATGAAACAAAGAAAACAGAGTAAAAAAACTGGAAATAAATCAAAAGAAGTAGATAAAGTTGTTGCGAAAATAGCTTTGCAGATTATAAATGCGTAGAAAATATTATTTGCATAACTTTAGGCAACTGTACGTCCGCAAAAACCAAGCAAAACTTGAGCTCCTAATTCGGTTAGAAAGTGGAAAACTTTTTGTTTGATTCTGCTTGCTACACCCAAATCATTTAAACGAAATTTAAGGCAAGCGAGCGAACAACAAATTTATTTTCATAGCCTCCATTCAGTATCAGTTAATCAGCAATAAAATAGTTGAAATAAGAGAAGCGATACTAAGAAAAAGTTGACCATAAATGTGCTCGAAAATCACTAATAAACGGTACAACAACAGCAACACATGCAAAAAAAAAAAAATAAAACCAACAAAGCGACATAAAATGCAAACAAGCGAAATTAATAGTAAAAATGTCAAGAAAAACTTTTTATGGAATAATATTTATGAGCTGCTCTGCTGTTAGCGTTTACAGCACAAAAGTAAGCAGCGACAAAGCCGAGAACAATGCCCAAGTGGAAAGCGGAAAAAAGATATACAAAAAAAGGAAAGCCAACAGAAATAATACTAAAAGCTATCAATAACAACAAATAGCAACAGCAACAACAACAACAACAGCGGAGGCAAACAAAACATACTGAGAAAAAGAGAGTCTGTACGCGACAGCAATGGGCATAACAATAATAATAATGGCGCTGTCCGAAACGTTGCCATGGGATAAGCGAGCAGCATAAAACACGGAAAAACAAAACCAGAGAAAAGCAGAGAAAAACTGTCACACGAGCATAGAAATCGAGTCAGAAGAAAACTGGCATTGCGAAATTAATAACCAGGACTTTCCTATGCCACTGACCCCGGTCTCGGGTATGCCGGGGAGGCTGCTCATGGCCGGGATTTATTTGCCGGAAATAAATATTAGCCATAGCCACACACACTTAAGCCCGAGCAGTCGCACGGCGGCGGAGCAAGTTGCGTTGGCGGGAGTTTTTAGTTTTTACAGGGCTTAAGTGGGCTTAGCGATTGCTCTACACGTAAGCACACACGCACGCACGAACACGACTAGCTGGCTGAGCCACACGGCAGTAGTCACCCTATCGGCAATGCCGCTGCCAGTGATGAATGCGGGTGAACTGCGTGAATCGGCAATTGCTGCTGAGACACATACGCATAGATTCCCATAATTGATTTTGTATTGGTTTGTGTTATTTCAACTCGCAGAATGCGTAAATTGGCGGCATATTTTACAAACTTGAGGCAGTTAGCTTGAGGCAGCACCGGCAGCAAAGGGACTCTTGGCAAGGCATCAGGTCTACGAAGGTGAGCCATACCGGCGTGTGCCTTTCGTAGCGTATGTCATGTGCCCGCATTTACTGTCTGTCAGACTGGAGAACTATTATGCAACACATTTTTCAACGACTTTTGTTTAATAAAATTTTCGGATTTATCTCAAATGTTGTACATAGCTAAATAAACTGTCAAATGCACACAACATCATATGCAAATGCCTTTCAACATTTTCATGCATTCTCATTCTTATTTCCCAAATCGTCATCGGCATCTACACATGCTGGCGAAATAACAGCAGACACCCAAACAAAATTGTGAAAAAAGATGAGCTAAAATGAAATTAAAAATTTCCAAAAACACACATAAGCATGGAAATCCATCAGCTAAACAAATAGCAGCAGTCACGCGAGGCGAAGTAGCGGGGTGCTGAGCAGGAAGTGAAACCTGCAAATGTGCTTATTTTGGCTGCTTGCTAAGCAAAAAACACACACACACACACACACATGCAGTGCCAGTGAAATAGCAAAAATCAGCAAAGCCTTTGCCATCCACCACCAGTTAAAACATGAAGGACATGACAATACACTCACACACACACACACACACACACACACACACATCCATACATACAGACACACACAGCCAAACGAGCGAACGAACAAACAAATTTACTAAGCCACCGGTTGCTGTTAGAGCACCGCAAGTGCACTCGAGGCCGGCTGCCTTCGCCGCTGCCAGCGCCCGGCTCACTGCCTCACTGGCGTGGCTCAACTGAGCCTTTTGCTTTGGCTGCTTGCCACCCTCGCGCCGTGTGTTTGGCTATTGGACCGTTATTTAAATTTGGCAGCAGTCATTTGTGAGGCCTGCCGGGGAACACTCACCCAGCTCTGCATAAATGCAGCACTAAGTAAACTATTAGTGAAAAGGATATTCTTCGTCTTGGCTGTGTGCGTGCGTGCGTGTGTCGAAGGGTGGAGGCCGCTTTTAACAAATATTGTTGCTCCGAGCCGTGATATTGGAATTTAATTTCTTGCGCCGAGAAGCATTTGCCTGATAAGCGTGCGAATGTTTCTGGCTTGTATTTGCATTTGATGTGGGTGTCAGTTTTGCACCGGAGGCGTGATTAGGGTGGTGCAGGCGGACGTTTGGGCTAATATGGATAACTTACGGATTCCGCACACGTGCACTTTCTTTGCACTGGCGATTGCTTTCACTGCTTTTGATAGGCAAGCTATCAACTTACTTCTATGATGATGCTGAGCTAGAGCCGTAAAATAATTTGTTGCTCACGGCAGCACTCTATAATTGTTTATTAAATTGAGTTGGGCACACGCCGAGTCTGCAGACTCACGCACACTTGCATGGATGCTGTAAAATGTGCAACTTCATCGTCACAGCATAGTGGGATGTGAGGCAGCCAACTCAGCCATTTGTGCGCTCCGTTCCACACAAAAACGTGCCAGGCTCCACAGTGTGTTTCATGCAAATTTCCCGTTGACACATGGTCTCCTAAAATATGCAGCCAACGAAGCAACAAACCGTTGCCAACACCGACACCGACACCAACATCCACAGAAACAGAAACGGCAACAGCAAAACCAACACCAAAGCCAGGAGCAGCGGCAACATCACAAGAGCAGGAGCCAAGATATGCAGGCAGCTTCAATGTGCAGCACACGACGTGTGAGCTCTCGCTCTCTTTTGCCGCTTGCTTGTCAAATGGGATGTTAAGCACAGGATAAGGATGTTTGTTTTCTGTACGAGCATTAAATGACGTTTTCAAAATTACATTATTAGAAATTGATGGCGCTGTGCGTACTTTTCTCACACTTCGCCTCTCTCCCTCTCTCCCTCTTTCCAACTAGCGTACTTTCCCTGTCTCACTGGCATAGCAACCCCGTGCTCAGCGTGGAAGCAGGGCGAGTTGATTTTTTTTATTTGCTTCTGTTTTTTTTGTTATTCAGTACATTGAAAACGTGTTTGAAAACCAACAAACAAACAAACAAGAAAAACGTTGTATATTCGAAATTGTTTGCTTAGCAACAGAAATGAACAAAAATATTTCTGAAAATTGGGGTTTCACTCAAGTGCGCGTGAGTGAGCGTGAGTAAACGTGAGCGTCGTGGCATGTCGAACGCTTTGCCATTTTAGAAAAGTTTTTAGCACAAACGTCGTCATAGATACATTTAATGACGTTTTAAAAACCGCCAATGTAAACCGCATCACCAGCAGTATATGGTCTAGAGAAATAATAACAACAACATACTTTTTTCGTAAAGTTAAAACACATCAAATCCGAGCATCGCTACAAATCGCGTACAAAAAGAATTTTTAATAAAAATAAACCACATTTCAAATGTGACAACATCCCCCGCCGCCATTTGCTGCTACTCTGTCCCACATCCGCTGCCGCCAACTGCACTCAACTCTACTCCGCTTGGCTCTATTCAATTCAACTCGACGCGAGTTGTTACACACTCATTTGCGACTTTTTAAAACCGCAGAACAAAAACAAAAACAAAAATCAAAACAAAAAGCTAAAAATAAAATACACATGTTTAAAATTCTCTTTTGAGAGCTTAGCACTTTAAAGTTCTTTCTCGTTTGGCAAACCAATGCAGTCATGTCTCCATAGTCGACACGACAAAGCTTAGAACTTCTATGATCCATTGCTGCTGAGGTTTATGCAGCTGCAATGTTTGCTTGCCACGAAACGGAGGAAAAAAAGGAAACCGTTTCTATGTTATTTTTTCTGATAAACGCCAAAGTAAGTTCCCATTACGCCAAAGCACCGACACCATTTTAGTGTAAAAAAAAGCAGGCCAACTCAGGCACTTGAAAATCACATACACATAAGTTTCTTTAGCAACAACAACAGTAACTGCAGCAGCAGCTACACTAAAGGATAATGTTGTACCATTGGCATAGATTTGCATAGAAATATGCCAGCCTGACGTGGCGTGGCGTGCAGGACACAACGACTGTGTAGTCGGCGACATATTGGCAAACTAAATAAAAAAAAAGGAAATGCAGGGAAAACCTGTATCGCATGTAGTAATCTGCATAGCGACAAAAGGACATATTGCACTGTGCTGCCAAACTGAAACGGAAGTTTTTCTGCTGGCAATAAAAATGCCCAATATCGGCAATCCCTTTCTGTTGCCTTTACCTTTCTTTCTTTTTTTGTCAGAATTTTTTTTAATGTCCTTCCCGCTTACAGAGCGGAAGCACCCGCTCTCTGAGCCTTGCTCTGTCCGTGATTGAATTTTTTATTTACAGAAAGTTAGTTTTGATGGCTTTTTTTTTTTTTTTATTACTTTTTCATGCTGCTCTGGACTTTGCAGGCTTTGTTTGTGTTGGGTTTGTAGGGCAGAGGTGTAGGTTATGCTTTTGATTGGTTTTTATTTAAATTGTGCTAGGCGGCACTCGGCCGGTTTGAGAACAGGTGTTTGTCTAGCTTTAATTGTTTGCCTTTCATTTGTCGACTCGAATGAACAAAAGGAACTATGAATCCAAAATGGTTCATGGTACAAAATGGAATGGATACGATTACTTCGGAGGAGGTGGTCGCTCATATATAAAGCGAGTCACGACACAGATCACTATTAATCAAGTTGATTGGCGTACGCTCGCGTTGAAAGTAACTCCCAAGGGCAAGGACAGCAATATGCGCGCAAAACAGTTTGCATGGATAATTAATGAATTTCTATGAATATTTTGTGCGCTGTATGCTTTATTTTGTTTCGTTCGCATTGTTTGTTTGGGTTTGCTTAGGCAAGACTGCAGCGCCAAGGCGACACATGCTAATGTGACGCGGGTGCGCGCGCCAGGGGAATCGCAGAGCATCCAGACAGGCGTCTTCAGACGTTTAATGAATTGTCAACTTGACTAACGTGTATCAGCACGTTTTCAGCACTACGACAACAAAGTTGGACAGCAGACTCAGCGAAAAGTCGTGAATTTCATTTTCCCGCTATACAATTAAAAAAATTCTACACTTTGCATGCAATCTAAATGCGTTTTGGGTCACTTAGTGCCGACGCGCATTTCCTATCCTGTCCAATCCTATTCGCGCAAAAGTTGATAATAACTCCTGCAAATGTTTTCATTGCACGACTAAAGTGCAACTGCGCGAAAACTTCATTAATCTTGCGGGACTTTGTTGGCTAAACTTATCAGTCCAACAAAAATACCAATAGCAGCAACAGTCAGCGGCAGCGTCAGCTCTAACACCCGCGCCAGTGGCTGCCTTAGCCTTCGGGTCGGCGATGGCTATGGCGAAGTGGAAAGCTCAATTACACGAACGTCAGTTACACGCTCGCCACAATTAAATTGCATTAAGTTTGAACGCAAACAAACTATGATGCAGCGAAGCTCAACAGCGGCACCTGAGCAACGGTCACCAAGGAGAGCTCTGTAGTGCTGTGTATCCTGCGCAGACACGCAGCCAGCGAGCCAAGTGTGTAGCCGGGCAGCCAGCAAACCAAACCAACCACCCACTGTGCGGCAGGAGTCGCTTGTCAAATTGATATTTGATTCATGGCTAACGCATTTGTCAAGTCATTCATCTTTTCCAGCCAGTTTTTGGTTTGGTTTGGTTTCTTCTTCCCCGCCATAGCCATGCTCACACCACGCGGACCCAGTTCGCCGCAGAGCAGGTGGCCGGAAGTTGACTTTGCGCAAAACTTTTGCCTTTGACTTTGATGGTCCGTGTTGCCGCTTTTTCCGCTCCTGCTCCTGCTGCTGGCGCTTCTTTGTCGGCCAAGATGAATGATGCATGAAAATCACCCTTTTGCGCGCTCTGTGCCGAGCAGAGATTTCCAACTGCTAGCAGTAGCAGAAGCAGCAGCAGAAATATATATGACTGTAGTTTGAGTTGATTTCACTTAAGTGTAACCCCTAAACATATTAGGCGGCGTCCTGGGCGCTTTTGGCGTTTATGCATCATCATCATCGTGGTTGCCGTTCGCTTGGCGTTCAGTTAGCATTCATACGTTCGTGAGCTTTACACGCAGAGCTCCTGTATACAACTCAAGTCAAGTCAAGCCAAGTCAAATGCAGAAGTCGAGTTATGCTCGGCATTCTCGCAGTTGTAGTCAGTCGCACAGTTTGGCACGATTTGTCAAGTCAGCGGAAATCATGCAAGCCTGCCACGTCGGATTTGGATTCGGATTCGGGTGTCTCGTGCCGGCGCAAGGTTTGCCACTGCCGCACGATATAAATTGAAAAATTAGTTTGCGTGGCGAGCAGCACAAAAACAATGGCAAGCATCCTGCATGCGAATCATTTGCCGATTGCGGCGCCAGTCCAACATATGAAAAAGTCATAAAATGCTTTTATTGCTGCCCTAGCGCACTAAATTATGACAGCCGTGTTGCACACGCGTTGTGCCAAGTTGTGATTTGTGGTTAAAGTAAACGCGAGCTCTGCGAAAAGCCAAAGAAGTGCTTGATGTGGGTGGCTCAGGCGGCATCGCATACTTTGAGCAAGCAGCCCAGTTGAACTCAAACTGTTTGCTTGGAAAAAAAAAAACACGAATTAAATACGCTGCTGACTGACTGAACTCAAGCTTCGCAAATGGCAGCCGCGAGCTAAGCGGTTTAAGTGATGGCGCGGAGTGCGCTTGCCTGGGTGCTGAGCAGAGGCGGCCGACAATTTGTTTGCTAAGTGGGCGCGCATTATGCGACATCAGAGTAGGCGCGGTGCTTAACAGTAGCCTGCGCGCCTAAGAGCAAGCAAACTAAAGGCGGACAAGGAAGAGAAGCAAAGTAAACAGGTAGGCAGGACGATAGGCAGGCAGGAGGCGCACACAACAGAGGCATCAGAAACTTTTTGCGTCTATTTTGTTTTGTTGTTTGGTTGCTTGTTTATTCAGTGCTGTATTTTATTTATTTATTTAATTTGGCTTGCTGTCTGTTTTTGTTTGTGTGTGCGTGTTAAAAAATAATTTCCCAGGATAATTTGAAATGCCATTATTATTATTATTCGAGAAGTTTGTGCAGGACCCAAGAGCAAGCGTTGTCAGGGCTCAAGTTGCTGCTTTGACAAAACTTTTTATTGTTTCTTCATTTTATTTACTTGACGCAGTTTGCGTCTGTGTTTATTTAATTCTTATTAGGCTATAAACTAAATTGTCGCATTGGCAGTGTCGTTGGCGTGGGTCTCGGGGCGTGGTTGGGCGCGGCCCAGCGTGTTTGGTGGCCATCGGTTAGTTAATTATGCATTACATACAATTTGTACATAAACACATAAAGGCAAACTGCTAAAAAGTTGTCGTCAATAAATGCCAGTTTTCATAAATATGCAACGCACAAAAGTATGCTGCATTAAATTTTCATAATGCCATTTGACTCTTGCGACTTCATAGACGCCAGCAGCTGAGGCTCAATTTCCATTATAGACTTTATTCATTTAACATTTTGTGGCATTAATTTTTGCCATTTCCTTTACGCAAGTGGGAGCTGAAAAACAGTAAAACAAAAATAATAGGAACAGAAATAATAAAAGTATCATTTAAATTGAATATTCGCCGCTTTCGTCGTTTCTGTTTCTGTTTTTCCACGCGTAAAGTGGCCCCAGACTGGCCTGCACTTGGTTTTGTTTGCTTTGTCGTAGGCTTAAGCTGCAGGACGTGACCCACGCACCCGGAACTGTTTACATAACTGATATGATTGTTCTTGTTGTTGTTGTTATTATGCTTTTCAATATTTGCCGCATATATTTGGTCATGTGGGAGTGTGGGGAATGCGTCTTTGGCTGCCATTATTGGTTTTGAGCACTGTTAAGCCTGCAAAAAAAGGACGCTTGCATACGCCACGTGATTTTTTTCGCTACATTCTGTTGGTTATTTATTTGGTTTTTATTTTTGTTTTCTTGTGTTTGCTTCTCCTGTTTTTGTTTTCTTTTTTTTGTCTCTCTTTTTCTTTTGCTATTTGTGAAAACAAGTGAAAGTGATTTATGTATAACATTTTTTAAGCTGTTGACTGAAGCGTGTGATTACTTTTGAGTGCTGGCAATTCTATTGCATATACATACGTAAAATAAACAAGTCTATAAAACGACGGCGTTAAAGTAAAATCGCATTTTGTGTATTTTTTGGCATATTTTATGTTTTTATTTTCAGCCCTTTTTGGGGTTTTAAAGTCATTGCATTTGGTTTAATTACTTGGGCTTCATAACTGTTAAGCATAAAATTAATTTAACGCCAACTGCTTGTTCCGCACACACACATACACAAACACACGAACACAGCCATGCATCACATCACGTTAAACCGATGAAGTATATAACTCAATGCATCATACCCGTGCATCAGCAGCACCATTTGGTGACGTCCAGGCTCAAATCCCTGCAATGATGAATAAAAGCCCAGGCGGGTTTTGTTGCCGCCAACATAATAATAAAATTAATCTCAATTTTGGGCGAGTACCCAACGCACGAAATTTCTACACACAGCTCCACGACGGCACATCACATCACACCAATCCACTACACACCACACCTCAGCGCACAGCGACTGTTTTTATACCCAAGGCAACTGAGCCAAAAAGTGGCAATTATTCATTTTATGAGCTTCGGCTCAGCGCAGCACAGGAGACTCGAACACGTGAAGCGGAAAAATTAAAAATTAGCTTCAGTTACGCAAGTGGCACAGAAAGGGGGAATTAAAATACACGCACGGTCACAGGATTTGGAGTACTTTAGCGTACACCCTTTGAGCTACAAGGGTCGCCACGATAACAAAAACAACAAAGTCGAGGACTATTGCCTTGTAAAAGTCAAGAAAATTAATATTTATGCTTAGCTAGCGACGAAACTCCCCACTAGCATTAATTCGATGGCGATGGCGGTGGCGATGACGATGACGACTCCACTGGGCAAAAGCCCTTATAAGGCAGCGGCAACAACAACAAATACAACAAACATAACGAACAACAATAACAACCAGTTGGGGATAATCCAGGCACATGTCAAAATTTTCACAACATGCACGAGACATCAAAAGGAAAACTCAAAACGAATGCCACCGCACAAGAGCCACGACTAAGCAAACCGACCAGCAGCCACACATGCTGGTGCCCTCAAACAACAGTCAGTCAGTCAGTCAGTCAGTTGGAGTGACTTCAGTTGGCAGCTTTTTAACAACTCAAGCTGCTGCAGCGTCACGCCCTTCGCCCCACCCATGGTGCTTTGGCGTTTTTTACATGGCCACTTAGTCTTGCGGCTGCTTAATTCTGTCTGTGGTTGCTGCCGGGCACTGCCAAACCATGTCCATAAGGCATAAGGCATACACACGAATATATTAGGCAGGCCAGCGGTGTCCGAGTGCCCCAAGCAGCCAACAACCAGGAATTAAATGCAATTATCAGTACAGAGCCACTCTTTGCCCATCAGCTTCCACACACGTATTAAGCAACTGAAAAGTTGTTAACTCATTTGCTTACTTAGAGCAGACACAATAAACCAAAAGTCTTGCTTATAAAATATAGATGCGTGTTGGCAGCGCTGCTTGGCTTGACTTCAATATGAAATAAATTAAGAAAACTGTTTCGGTTTGCCCATTTTGCAGCTGACTTAAACCCCGTGCGAGCCTCAAAGTCTTTGTTAACAAGTGTAACCCCGAGAAACCACACGAGACAACAATGTGCAGCTTATGAAGTTTCGTTATAATGAGAAACTTTTGTTTGTCAAAGTAACAATATTTAATCCTCGTTTCTGCTAAAAGCCTCGCAGCTGCAGGACTATCAGGCTCAGAGGCAACGCAGCGTCTCGTCAAAGTTTGCAATGCACTAAAAATCTGATTTCGTCAGATTACAAAAGGCTTAGAGGTGCTAAATGGGTTAAGTGAGGCACGCAAAAAGGTACAAAAGTTTAAATGGCAGGAAAATCAATTTTCCTTGTAGCTGCCTTTAATAACAACACAACAAGTTCGAGACCACAGCAAAGCTGAAATGCCTAAAAGCATGCTACATTTTATTGCTCAGATTTTGTAGCTTCAGCACCTACGACTGCCCAGCGACGGCGAACAATGATGCGAGCGTCACAGATTGTTGCTGAAAATGCGAAAGGACAACAGAAAAGAAAAATATTAGCATACGTTCTTGTGTGTAGCAAAAGGACATTTAAGCAGGTTAAGCAATGCCAGAAATGTAAATAAAATCAACCCCGGCCGTGCTCCTCCATGTGTCCTTGCTGCTGTACAGGCCAAGAAAAATCACAAGAATCTCAAGTTGAAAAGAGGAAGTAGAATGGAAGACAACCCAAAAAAAATACAAAAGAATGGCAGAAGCAACCAGGAAAAATATCATTCTAAACCGTTGACAGCCACTTACACATGTCAAATGCAAAGAAAACGAGTAAAACGGATATTAGACCGTATTAGACAGGATGCTGCGCAAGCTTAACCTTACCCTTACCCTCACTCTTACCCCCAACTGTTACCCTTAGCCGTACTTGTGCCTTTTGTTTTTGTTTTTTTGTTTATTTGCTCCCTGGTATTTCGAGTTGTGAGTCCGAAATGCTAAAAATTAAGAATACAGAAGCAACATTTTAAACAGCCTTTGTGCTGATCCCGTCCAGGCTGCTCTTGCTGTAGGGACGACGCATGAGTTTCTTTTACCTTATTTGTATTTTTTGCTTTTTAAACGAAATGGACTTAGCAGCAGAACAAGGGACAACAACAATATGGCATATTAACTAGACTATGTTAGTGTAGCGTAAAATGAAGTTAAAGAAGCGACAGTTATGCGAGGCGATTCGTCGGGAGCAGAGCAGGCTGTGCAGGGCAGGGCAGTACAGAACAGGACAGGACAGGACAGGACTTGGCATTGATTGCAAATGCGTAGCAAGCCAATAAGCAACAAGGATAAAGGTCTCAGTCACGCATTACTTATGTATGCAGACGTTTTATAAGATTTGCTTAAAATTTCAGGCATTTGCTGATACGACTCTGTAAAGTGGTTCGCAAAGTTATGCGCACGAAACGAAATCCTAAATGGTTCCAGGCTGTTACGCATTTTATAGCCGAAACGTAGGCAGCGCGCCACTCAATTAGGCGCCAGCTTAAATTTACTTAAAGGCTAATTGCTGCCTGAGTACTGGCGAGGCGAGTAAGTGCTGCCAATTTGTACTCGCAAAAGTTGTTGTTGCTGTTGCTGTTGCTGTTGTTGGTGTTGTTGCTGTTGTTTGTGCAAAGTCTACGATGGCATTTACAAACAATTTTGTGGCTAATTAGCTTTATTGAAACAAGCGAGCGACGCACCACAAGTTGAGCACTGCCAGCCAGTAGCCGTTGTTGACCAATCTGACTGACTGCCTGCCTGCCTCCCTCCTTGTCTGCCTTCCTGTCGACTTGTATTTAGTTTAATTAGCTTTTTCGGTATAATCCAAGCTTATTGCATACTTATTGAAATGTGTTTTGCACGCTCTTCTCTTTGCAGGTAAGCGTATTAGCTGATAGACATAAGCAAGTAGCCAAGCAGAGGCAGCTGCCACGTAAGTTCAGCGTTGATTTAATTCCGTTGTCTATTTAGCACATTTATTTATATAAACCTTGTGTATAAGCCTTTTTATTACCAAATACTTAATGCGCTGACTTATGCTGCTGCTGCTGCCGCTTAAATTCATTAAATTTATACACATTTAATTGGCTATCCGGCGTCAGCTGCATCCCGCTTGCTCCTTGACTCTGCATATGTGACATGACCTCAGCGCACGATGTCGTCAAACTCATAATTATGTGACATGCAAGGAGTTATGTGTTTTTTACACTTTTGAGGCAGCCAACGGATAAAACAAGCAAATAAGAAAAACTGTCGACAACAACAACAACTACGAACACTGCAAGTGTGTCGTATAAAGAGCAGGAGGAAGTGTGCGCAATCTGTGAGAGAATTAAGCGAAAATTATGGAAAAAATAATAATGAGGGGAAAAGCGTAAATGATGTGCTTCCTTATGTGATCAGTCAAAGTGATATTTATTTTACGCATACTCACACATGCGAACGTGAATCGCGTGCGAGTCTGCGACACAACACAAAAACAACAGCGAAAATAAAACAAAAAAGCAAGAGCAGCGCACTCGAGTAGGAAGCATATCTCTTTGGCAATTAATTATGAGGGGCTGCGACATTTTGCTGCCCTGTCGGCGACGCCCGCGGCGGCAGCTGTGAACCCGCGCTCGTTGTTCTTGCTTTGCCTTTTAGCCCAGCGCATAAAGTTAGTGGCGCATTTTTTGTGTTTTTTTAGACTTTTTACTGTCTGTTATTTTTAGTTGCTTGTTATGGATTACAGACTCCCTATTTGAACTTGACGCAATTTATTTTAACAACATACTCGCACACACGCCTGCCCGGCTCATCATCGCCTTCTTGTCTGTGGCCTGCCGACCACAAAAGTTGCACATGTTCGAGTACTGCAAAACAAAAAAAGAAAAACAAAAAAAAAAAATAGCGAAAACTAAATAAGCAACCCTGCTGGGAAAATGCACTTGTTTAGCCGCTATTCTCTAGTTGGCTGCGTCATCGGTCCGTCCAGCGCAGCGCAACGCCGCATAATTTATGTACTTGGCCAACTTATTCCCGAAAAATCAACAAAAAATATTTTATATGCACTTCTGAGTTTGTTGACTTCTCAACATGATTTTATTGCATTTGGCACCTTTTACAAATGAGCATAAGTATCCCAGTATCTGCGTATCTGCTGCTAACTTGCTGTCACAGCCGAATTTTCGTTTGATTTCTGAAGTGTTGCTAAAAATAACACTCGCGCACACAGCTGCCGACTCTTGCCCTGCCTATACTTGTGGCTGAGTATGTGTGTGTGTTTCTTGTTGCTGCCGCTGCCGCTGTTGCAGCCGCAGTCGATGTTGTTTGTGTTTTGTGTTAATTAACATGAGTATTTTCTCAATTAAGCGTGAATTCAACATAGTCAACAACAAAGTGATGGGGGACCCCGTGTTGAAGAAACTCTTTATTATTAGTATGTCATATTTATAGTCACATATTTCAAAGTATGCCAACACCTCGGCCCATCCACACCGCCATGCTCATCGATTGACAAACCTGCAACGCTTTTACGCAACATTAGCGTCAATTAGTCTTCATCAAATTCATGACTTTGTCAAGTTTGTGAAGACTTTTTTTTATTTTTATTTTGTTTTTTTTTTTGATATCAGCAAACAAAAAAGCACAAACCTGTCAAAGCGATATCCTTTATTAACAACGAGGCTTGGCTGCAGAGCACATACACACACACAGACACACCTACGACACTGTTAATGCCCCTTTCGGCATCAGTGTGTGCGCGTTGTTACGGTTCAATGCCGTTCGTGCATTCCTCGCGGCGTGCGCGTCTGCCACTGCATGGCATCTTTGGCCGTGCGCCGGCTTGTTGCTGCCTATGCAACTCATTGTCATTGTCAGATGTCAACTTTAGTATGCATATACACAGTCACTCGTGTTGGTTTTATTTATGTAAAAATAGCACAACAAAGTAGCAACTGTCTAGCGAAGCCATGCACTGCACGCGCTGCACATACCCACATAACTACATACCTACATGCCCATTACTCGCTCATGCAGCTCTGCACGTTTGCATCTAGAAGCTCGTACATTTTTATTGCAGGCATAGCCAGGAGCGCAGTCAGTCAATATATTCTTTGCATTTTTTTCGCTGTTTATATTTCACATTGTATAAAAAAAGCTAAAGTGGCATTAGACCCTGCATCAACGAAACCCCCACACTCCCTGCCCGAGCACAGGCAAGTCGCAACAGTCGCGCAGCCCTGCCGTCTGGCTTACTTGTCTTGTTTTTAGCGCCACCACTGTACGCTTGTCTAGTTTTTATGTAGCATTGTTTTTGTTCTGCATATTGTGCTTTGTTATTTGACGTCTGTGTTTTTTTTTCTTTCTTTCTTGCGCTCTTGCTATTTATTTTGAAGTCATTTATAGTTTGCCACAGGATAGTGCTAATTTTCCACTGGCTTCTCAGGTGACTGCTCACAAATGCCAGCGACTTGACATTGGCTAGCGCTTTAATTTTCAAGCGAATAAAAATGGAAAAACTGCAGCAAACTGAAATGAAAAATTCCCAAAGACATAAAATAAAATAAATATATAGGAAAAAGCTGGAGAAGCGTCTGAAAAAAATATTGCGGATTCACTTTTGCTCATATGAATTTTATCTGAGCAATAAAGTCTTCGCATGAAAAATAATAACAGAAGGCATTTCCCAAGCATTAATCTTTGAACTATTTGCGACTGTTGTTCTACTCCATTCCATTATACATCCATTATCCTGCTGCCATTATGCTTCGGCACAGTTAACACAAATAAATGTAAATTAATTTACTCCTCTTCTTCACATTTCATTTCGGGCCAGAAACAGGCACGTCTACAGTAATTTTTGCAACAACAACAAGAACAACAAAAGAAATCATTTATTTATGCTCTGCATTCGCTTCGTTGGACAACATTTTTCGCAGACGTGAAACTTTAAACTTTGGCTGCTGCTTTTGCTGTTCGTCCTGTACGTAGTTCTTACTCTTGTTGTTATTGTTGTTGTTATTGTAACATATTGTATTTCCATTTTGTTGCTTCAATTGTCTTGCCTGACTTTGCTCAACATAAGCGGGAGCAGCATTTTCTAGCATGCATTACTGTATTGGCTTTGCCGTACCTTGCTCGTCCCGGGCACCCAATGACACCCACGGTTACACATTCTTTGTACCACCATCAACAACAACCACAACAAGAAAAACACTAACAACAGCAACAATTACCCCAATTGCTTTTAACTATTGTTGTTGTTATTGTTGTTTGTATTGTTGTTATTAAAATGTTAATGCCTGCTTGCCTGCATTCTTCAGATTCATTCTTTTGAGTTTCTTCTGTTGTTGGCGTCTGCTTTCTTTTGTGTACTACGCATGCCTGCTGCTTTGCCGTTGTTATTGTTTTTGTTGTAACACAACTTCTTCTATTTCAAATCTAATTGTTTATTTTGTAATTTAAATATTTTTTGGGTGATTCAGTGCGCAGTGCATACACCTCGCACAGATTTTAAATTTGAAAGCCAAACAAGAAAAAAAAAAAAAACAAAACGAACAGAGAACCGAAAAAGACAGGCAGCAGGACAAACAGTGGTGTGAGTAATTGAAAAATGTTAACAAAGCTTTGGCTAGATTTACAAGTGTACTATGTTAAGTTGTGACGTGCGTAAGCTGCGTGGCAGACATGCTCTTGGGCGCATGCAGTGGATCAACTTGTGTAACGCGTAGAAGCCTGCGATTAGAATGGGGTTTCATACGAAAGTAATTTGTGTCATAATTAATTAAAGCTAAGACCCACCGAGTATGCATAGGCAATTAATCTGCAATCAGCGAACGCCCACGAGCCAAATAAAAATGTCACTTCCGCTGAAGGACAAACGGGAAGTAGCAGCATGCAGAACACAAAGGGGAATAACTCTCTCACACACATATATATATATATATATATATATATATATATATATATATACGTAGTTGACGATGATTTTTGAAGAAGAACGACAAATCCATGCGACATTTTTCAACAAAAACATTAATCTTCGAAAACACCAAGATCGAAACGGGTGGACCGAGAGAGAAAGCGATAGAGGGGGGATGTGAAAAAGAGAAGATAAGTGAGTGTGCCAATGCGGCACGAAACGCACGCAAGCCATTTCGAATATGTTCGAAAACATTTCTGAGGCAGCACACAGCAGAGTGGAGCATCGAGCATCGGGCAGCGTGCAGCATAAGAGCATTTTCAGTTGCCGCTGAAGAATTTCTGGCATTTCACAAAAATAAAACTGAGCGCTGAGGCGACGCTGCTCTGGCATAGTCAATGAGAACATTTTTCCCAATTAGCGCGAAAAAAGCGCCTGCTGCTGCGTTTTTAATAGCAGATCAGATTAGTACGTCTCCAGAAGGCAGTCTGCTGCCGATCGTGAATGCCGCCGCATGCTGTAAGCAGCGGAAAACTTTACTGCGTGCACGTGCTTTCTTGTATGAGAACGGAAAATAGAAAAGCGCCAAGCGAAACGTGTTTTCTTTTTTCGGTTTCGTGTGCGTCTTTATTTTCGTATTTGTTTGCATTTGATTGGGGTTTGTGTATTTGAAAATAAATGCGCAACAACAACAAGAAGGGCAGCAACGTAGCAGCAACATAGCAACAAATTCGAGCGTGTGCATGTTTGCAGAGCAATGCGGTCGGTTCATTGAAATGCGTTCATTGCGCTTTAATTAATTAATTGCTTTTGGTTGGCAAACGCACAAAACCAGAAGAGAAGCCAAAATAATAAAAACAACATAAAAAAGTGAAAATAAAAATTGAAAAATTAAAAAGTAAAACAAAAAAAAAAACCGAATCGGATAATCGTGGAAAATGTTAAATGCATTCGTGCATCTTTGTGCTGTTGTGTGCGCAATAAAATAGTAAATTTCCCATTTTCGCCCCACTTGGAAATGGGTTAATCAAGTGTAATTTATGTGGTTACGAATGCAGTTAATTAACTGTAAATAAATAAAATACAAATTAAATTCACTCACTGCCGATGGAGTGGTCGGCATGCGCATGAGATTATGCTCTAACGTAACAATAAATACAAAAAAAACAACAACACAAAAATAAATTATTAACAAGCATTGCAGGGCACATTAACTTAAATCATTTTCTGTTTATTGCCCGCCAAGTAATTAAAACATAATGAAAATTAATTTTCCAAACAGCAACAACAAAACGCAATGCATTGTGTCTGACAGTGCAACATCTTGAAGGCGTTTTCGCCTTATGTTCTACGTCGTACGTTCTACGGTACATGTGCGAGTTTCTAAGTCCCTGCTGCGAAGCTTCTTACCATCGACGTTCAAATTCAATTTAACGGAGGTAAACGTGCAAATGCCATGAATAACGCTCGCGGTGAACTTTGATTTTTGTACAGCCTTTGCTTTTTCCATTTTCTTTTGGCTTTTCTTTGGCTGATTGCTTGTTGGGCTGCCTTATGTGTATAATTGAACGAGGCGGAATCCATGGCGTATGCGTGATCTGCAACAAGGCGCAGAAAAAAGGGTTGCCTTCCTTTTTGCTAACGTTAGCCGCCATTGTAGTCGCCATTTTGGGCGCTTTTTATGCGCTTGTTAACGCAAATCATGCCCCAAAGGCACCAACTACGCCAGCAACAACAACACCAACAACAACAATATTGCGCAAATTTGCGTCATTTGCAGGTGACTCACTTAAGTAACGGTTCACACGGCAACGTACGGCGCAGCACAAATGCTAAAGACATAAAAAAAAAAACTTGGAAAACAATCGACAAATAACAACACAAGGCAAACAAGGAAAACAAGGAAAACAAGGCGAACAAGGAGAACACGGCAACAAGGACACCAACAGCTGTTATCGTTCGGCTTGGCTCGCATATTAAGCAGCCCCACTCAGGCACAGGACACTTACGCACGTACGCGAATGCGTTATTGTGGCTGTTGGTTCTTGGCTGTGGCTGTTGGCTGTTGGGTGTTTTCGTTGTTGCTGGCGCCTTTTAGCGGTAATTAAATTACCGTTCGAGGCTGATCAAAGTCGCAAAAAACACAACATAATGCCAAAAAAGGAAGTCGGCTTGCAAGCCAAAAGTCTTAGACAAAGGCGCGCATAGCTGTTGGCTTTACTTTCTTTATTTTTATTTTGTTTTGTTTTGTGTTTTTTTCGTTTTTTTTTTTTTGTGATAACGACAAAGTTTTCCTTTTGGTTCGTTGCCCATTTCGGTGTGGCATAATTAATGGCAAAAATAATTAAAAATTTTAACACCAAATGCGTTTGATGGCTTGTGCTGGGCAGCAGTCCATAGCCTCAATTTGTGTGTTCTGTGTAGGTGTGCCTCTTAAGTGTTTTTCCGTATTCAAAGCATATACAAAAATAGGCTTTGTGTACGGCTGCTTGATGAATCGGTCGTTGGACTAAAAGCAAAGGTCAGAATCCTCCCAAAGAGAAAATGCCTTCTGAATACCGACAGGAAAATTGTTTTTTACAAAAAAACATCATTGAAAATGTTGATTTGCCTTGTCAATTTTTATAATTTCCGCATTTTGTGACAATTTGCCAATTAGGGGATGAGAAAGGACCTATGAGGGCCTGTCCTGGCAGTCGCCCTACGGAAGTTGCAGCAGTCAATAATATTCAATTTACTGACGGTCTTTGCCCTCGCACATACCAAGGCTTCCTGCCCCTGCCCCTGTGCCTGTCCTTGCATGCCCATCTACATGAACTTACTTTGTCTGCCATGTGACCGTTGTCCCTTTAGCTATTTTTGTGCATATTTCCAAAGTAAACTTTGCGCAATTTTCTATTGATTTCGTTTTATAAAAGTCGATTACCTAAGCTGTGTCAGTTCAACTGCCTTTAGTTTGATGCCGATTAGTCGCTGTTGTTGTTGTTGTTTCTGCTTTCGTTGTTGTTCATCCATAAGAGTTTTGCCAGTGACAAGTGCTGACATGCATTCGAAGCGTAGGCAGGCAGGCAGATGGGCAGGGAGGCAGCTTGGCACGGAGGCAGAGTGGCAGGCAGGCAAGCAGACTGGGGGTGAGTACAGTCAGCGACATCGCTTACATTCTTTTCAAGCTGTTTATTGGTTTCCCGTTGTGTTTGTAATTGTTCGATACATATTTTGTACGCTTATTGTTGTCAGTTAGTAGGTTATTGTAATTTTTATATACACGCACAGCTGTGCTCAATTGTGCGCAAAGATTGACTGGCGGACAGGCGGGCCAGCAGAGTGCTGGCAACAGGCAGGCAGGGAGGGATGAGACAGACCAACAGCGCACATGTGTTGTCTAGTGGTTTTTCAGTTCGGTGCAGTTCAGTTCAGCTCAGCTCGATTCAATTCGATTCGGTTAACTGCAAACATAACATTTACACATGTAATCGCATTTTTGTGCAAATTTTATGCAAAATAAGTGGCAAATGTTTGGTGGTTAATTCATTCAGAGGTTTCCCGCATTAGGCCGATCGACTGAGTTAATTGTACTTTATGACTTTATTCGCCATACTGAAGCAAGTGAAATCAGTATTCGAAAATTTTTGCTTAAAGTGTGTTTTACTTTACCTTAAATAAGGCAGCAAATGATTCTGAGTAATAGATCATCTTCCGTACCACGTTGTGTGTTTATTAAATATGTCTTGGCAAACATCAAACAATTCTCCACGGACTATCAAATTGCACTAAATGCCAGGGGCACTAAAAGTCAACTAGAGAAGAAAACAAAAAAAAAAAGAAAACAAAAAAAAGCAGGAATGAAGACAAATATCAACTTTCGACGTTATTTTTGTATTTTTTTCACTTTGTTTTGTTTTTCAGGCTTTTGTTAGATTTTTTGTCTGGAATTTTTTGTTTTTAGCCCCGCACAGACGGAACACATAAAAAGAACTCCGTCCTGCGCTGTCATTAGGCAATGAGCGTCCTCGCCGCAAGTGGGTCATATACATTTTTGATGAGTTGCCATTATTTAATGATGTCATCTCTGCAAGTTTACGGTAGCCTAGTCTGACATGTTGCTGCTGTTGATGGTACCCGCACTTGATGAGCCAATGCTGTATTTTTATTTTGCTTCTTTTTCTTTTCGCTTTCAGTTTTTTGTTCATATATGTATAGGTATATGTGTTTATAAGTATGTACAATATGTATATGCCGATGCCTTCGTCTGGTTTGTGACATCTTGCTTTATGAGCATTTTATATCCCAGGGCTTGACATGATTTTTATTTAAAATATGCGCCTAATTTTTTATATTAATAGGCGGTTTTGTCCAATTTGTTAGCCAGCATTCGGTCTGATATATTTGGTGATTACAAAGTATCACAACAAACGCCGAATTACTTAATAAATAAATGATCAACGCAAACAATTAATAAACCACCAGTATAATGAGTGACTATTCTTGTTGTTGTTGTTATTGTTGTATACTACATTGTTGTTGGTATTGTTGATTGCAACATAATACACGAGACACCCATCGAATAGAAGCTTTTGCCATGCCGGACACACCTACGCTAAAAGTTTTCACATGTTCTGCTGGCGGCTTGTCAAACTAAGTATGTCACTTTTTATTAGCCGTCAAAAGAAGCAAAATGGCAACTAACTGACAGCCACATGCCACATACTCACACACACATTTACAGACATACTCTGTATGCTTCTGCTGATATTTTGCAGCATGGCTGATTGCTGTTTTTCTATATTCTTTTTTTATAAATGCCCTGTCAGATACAAAAATTATGTTTTTGTTTTTTGTTGAATTCGTTTTTTTTTTTTTATTTTTTTTTTTGCAAACTTCCGCTTTTGCTGCAAATGAACTGAAGATATGGTGGAAATCACTCCTAAGCTACTTATCGTCTCTTTTGTCTCTCTTCCGTTCCGTTCCATTCCGTGCCGTTCTCTCTCCCAGTCCACCAGTCGGTCGTTGTCATTCGTGCTTCAAGTGCCTTTGCTTATAAATTGACAGTCGCATGACAACTTGCTTTGATTGCCTCCCAACAAGTTGTCAGCAGTTACCTCAGCGCCCCTACCCAGAGCAGGCCCAGGCTCGGGCCCACCTGTCTGTGTTTCGTGTTGAAATCAAAGTCAGCGACTTACGAGCAAATTCACTTTGCTCATCCTCGACAACAACCGCAGTCTGATTCTATTTCCCGTTTTGTTGTTGTTGTAGTTAGCTCGCAAAGGTTCAGCAAAGCAAAATTGTTTTGACATTACTTTCAAATGTCAATTGACTTTTTCCTTACAGTCACTCACATATACAATCTTATCTGAAGGTTAAAGCCAACATTGTGTTTGTGTGCGTGGGCATGTGTGTGTGTGTGTGAGGGTACGTGGGTAAGCGATTGAAGGCGTTGGCGTTGCAAATTGAATTCGACTTGAATGGTCAAATTCGATAAAGTTGATAATTCAATGAAACTTAATGAGGTTACAGGAAGCTAAAAGCACCTTATGTTCGTAGACTGGCACTAGCAGATCAAATGCATAAAGACCTTAAGGACGGGGGTTCGTGGGGCATTGTTGTTGAGATCGACCCTCATGATTTTAATAACTCAGTTAGGCACTTCATGCGATAATGCGCATACATTTTAGTATAAAGCCAAATAAATATGCCATATAATAACAATAAAAAATGTCAGTCACCTCCAGCCGCTTCACCTGCATATGAGCAATAAAACTTAAACGTCGTCATTACTGTGGCGTGTCTGCTTAACAAGTCTCGTGACTCGTGTTCGATTTAACATAAATTTAGCGCAAATACTCATATCTACGAAATTTATATGGCAACCTGTCGCAATTCAGCACAAAATGCAAATTCCAATAACCTAAAGTACCAGGCCACCAGCGCCACCATTGCCCGGACTGCCTGCTTTGTCAGCGTAGCCACCAACGAGGACGTTATGAGTGTGCAGCGCCGAAGACACACACGCCAACCAATGCCACTTTGTGTATTGAAATAAAAGCTCCCAACAGGAGGACCTTTTAAAATGTGAATAGCAAGCATAGCAACTCTGATAAAAGTATAACAACCCCCGAAGGCGGTTTGAAGCCATTCTGACATGCTATAAAATTTTTATCAGCGTTCGCTTTACTTTTATTTTGACATTTACTGACATTTCAAAGTTTCGCCAAAGTGCTGGGTCCCCTCTCCACAACAACAACAGCAACAAACACACAGTTCCCAAACTGAAAAAAAAAACAAAAAGACATAAGACTCCCTTTATTCGTTTGTGTGTCCGCCGCCCGCCTTCATTTTCATGTTTCCTGTATTCGCAAACAAACCATTTCCGTTATTGTCAGCAAATTTTCGTATGAAATTTTTCATTTAGGAAATTGTCTCCGGCTCCACGCACTCCACTCCGAACTGTGTGACCTTTTTCATGTTGCATAAATTGCGAAAGCCCAGTCAGAAGTGAAAGTTCTCCAAGGCAAGCCACGCTGAGCTCCAGCGCAGTATAACAAACAAGAAATCTAAATTGATTTCCATGCCGATTTGTCATTTAGAAATCAACCCTTTGACTCCCTTGGCTGCCTCCAATAGTGACACGCACTGAAATTTATCAAATCGGCCTAATTGTGTTGCCTACATTTTGGCGCTCAAGCACGCCGGTGATAACAAAAATCTTCACATCTCAGCAGATTTGACAAGGGTGCCGGGCGTTTTCGTTGACGTTGTTGACGCCATCGTCATTACCAATTATGCAAAAAGCAAGCAAGCCAGTCAGCCAGCCAGCAGGACCACAGGACTGCAGGACAGCAGAACAGCAGAGAATAGCCTAAGTAGCTGTAGCCAGCAACCTGTTGTCCCAAGTGTCTGCTACAGAACTTTCAGTTTCAATTATTGCCGAGTTCTAAGTAGGCGTGTACCGCTCAACGCCTCTCCGAGTGTTGGAACATGGAGAAGGCTGTAAAAGGGTTGACATGAAAGTGTTTGGCTGCTTTGTAGATAAACACTTGGCGCAGCTTGCCGTGCCGAGCTTGGCAGGGAAGTTAGCGTCTGCCTCACTGCCTCTACTGCCTGTTTTAAAGTTAATGTTTATTATTATTGCATACTTTATGGCGTTTGCGCGCAGAGATGCGAAGCAAGCAAGTAAGTTGACTTTATGTGGCACTCTGTTATTGTTGTTGTTGCTGTGTGTGCGCCGCTTCCGTCGATAAGCGTTAATGTGCGTTTGCACGGTGCCACAATAAAGCTTCATCATAATTGACAGTTTAATGGCATGCAAAAATGCCGTAGCCCACTTTGCGGCGTTGTAAAGGAGGCACTAAAATTACTTTGCATTTATTGACCATATCAAAGCGTAATGCGGCGCTATATGCTGCCAACAGCGGTAGGAAGTGTTGGATGCTTTTTGGTGTACGGAGTTAACCTCCGAATGTAAACTAAACTAAACCCTAAAATACTCGTATCAGTTGCTGCGACGCGCGTGTGTGTGAAAATGATGCTCAAAAGCTGAACATTTATTAAACTCGAAAGCAAGCAAAATGCTGGGTCGATGTGTCAGCTACCAGGGTTCCTGCGACAACATCAACGGCTTGCAGAGCCAGGACTTTGCCAAGGTTTGTATGCGCCTGCCTGCATGACTTACACTAGCTTAGCATAACAACACCAAAAACAAACCGAAAGTGCATGCATGCCCATAAATTAATTAAAAAGAAATTCATTTATATATATATTGTATATTTTTTTTGTTTCTACAAATTATATTTACGGTTAAGTTGAGCTTACTCACATGCTTTAACATTCATGTGACTTGTTCATGCTAAGCAATTTTCCATGCTGTTGTCACTGTCTAAATCCTTAGACATATGTACGTACCTCGCACTAGCACCAGGAGCAGCTCATCGACGCGTTCAGTTTATGCTTATCCTGCTGCTGCTGCTGCTGCTGCTGGTGGTTATATTTACTGAGAGTGGCTTCTTTTAGTTTTTGTTGTGTTTAGTGTTGCCAAGAGTACAATGGCGTCTGTTTGGTCACTGGGTGCGAAATAGACATTTGCTGCTTGGCGAGCAGATCCCCTTGCAATATGCAATAAACAATGCGAGTGTCCTTTAAGCGTCAGCATTCACAGACTCACAGACAAGGGTGTACTAAGCAGCCGGTTAGGCCGCACACAAAAGGACTTGCAACATATTCGTGTGCGTCACTATCAGCAACAGCCACATCGGCTGTGTGGCACACTTACACTCACAAACTCACAAATACACATTGTGCATATGTGACTTGATAGTTAACCCTGAGTGCTCCAACTCCCAAAACACTGCGCAGCACTGTATGCCAAAGCCAACAGTTTATTGTTGCTGCTCGAGAGTCAGCCAGTGTTTTTCTTTTCGAGTTTTATTTATTCTGTTTTTTTTTACGGAGTTTGCAAAGTCTTTTGAAGCTTCCTGCATGAGCCGTGTATACCGTGAAAAAATATTTGGACTGGTTGTTGTGTAAAGTTTTCTTTAGGCTTACGCTTATGTCTGTGGAAGTTTTCAATGGATGGAACTAACACGGATAGAGTGTCAACTGCAGCTACGTTGGCCACGCGAACGTGAGCAGTGGGGGCACACACACTCGATTTCGATACGCCAGAGTGACAACATACAACTCAAATGCAGCAAACGGATGATGCCTTTAGTTTCATTAACAAAGGATTCGGGTTTAAAGCAAATGTAGCTGAGGCAATTCGTGACCAACGATTGTTGTGCGCTGAATGCCTGTGAGACGCCGTTAAGCCAATGAAAAGTGCATACGCAAACTCACACATGCTATGGAAACGATAGCACGGCAAATGCAAATGCCCTCCATTGCTATGCGAGAGTTGTGCTGCTGTTCGTACTTTGCAGTTGAAGTTGGAGCTGAAGTTGTCAAGAATGAAACTGTAATCTCCAGATGTAGTTGGCCATAATACAGCCTTCAGCCTGAGCCAGTCGGAGCACAGCATGACAGCATGTGTGTGCTGTTGTTGCGTTTAATCTAGCTTGTCTGCTGTTTGTGTGTGTGAGTGTGTGTGCGCCTAAGCAAATTCCCCAAATAATAAAAATCAACTTTGCCAAATTGCGGCAAATCACAAAAGTCATATAATAATTATGATAAAAATTCAACACACAACACAAATTTCCTTAACGACGTTGCCAGTTGTGTAGGCAGATACATGATCTGTGATAGGCGGACGGACGGACGGACAGACGGACGGACTATCTGACAGGCAGGCAGTCGAGCAGTGCAGACCATTTGGCTTAATTCGTTCAGCATAAATGCTTAAAGAATATGTTGCACAACCGAAATTGCATACAAACTCACACAGACACACACATATACTAATGTTCTTATGTTGTTGGCTGTGTTGTTGTTGGAGAGCCATGCTGCTGCTTGCTAATGATTTCCTGATAAGCACAAGCAAACATGTGTACAAGTGCCCGCTGCCATGGATCTGTCCAACATTAGGCGGCCAGTCTGCAAGCCCGAATTGTATGGGAAGTGGTGCAACATGCTCTGCGGTGGCAACTGGGCCGCGCTGTGCGGATGCCATGGGAAGTGGCTGCTGGTTTGTGCTGCATGTTGCTGTTTAATTAGTTCGTGTAATGGGAATTAAGTTGCCATTTGATAGTTTCGAAATGACTTTTGAATATTCGCTTTAAGTGTTTAATAAACGATTTTCTCAACTTTTCATTTACCACACAGATCTACACGGATTGGGCCAACTATTACCTGGATCGCGCCAAATCCAAGCGGAAGGTAACTGATCTCAGTGCTGACTGTCGAGATGGTTTGCTGCTGGCTGACGTCATCGAGGCTGTAACCGGCTTCAAGGTGCCCGATCTAGTCAAGAAGCCAAAGAATCCACAGCAAATGGTAAGCTCATGGGAAACATACTTTGCATGCTTTGGTTTATCGTTTAAATTAAGCAAATGAGTTAAAGGGGGTAATTTTCCGAATTTCATGTCAGCAAGTCAAGGCACGTCTCGAGCAGCATGACAAAATAGGAAAACGTATGAGTCATTTTCCGTGGAAATTTGTTAATTGTTTTTTCCACATATTCCCACACGCTAACACCGAAAAAAATGAACTCGCGCCAACGTGCAAATATTTTTTACCCTGCGTCACTTTTTGCTTTTTTTTCCGTTTTTATTTTTTGTTTTTCATCACGTGGTTTTTCATGCATTTGAAAGGTAGATGACGGCAGCAGCATAACCGACTAAACTGACTAAAAGACCGGCTGACTGACTGACTGACTGACTAACTAAATGACGTCTAACTTTGACAAACAAAACTCTTTATGGCATTTGTGCCCGTCAGCGTTGGCTGGGTATGTATAGAGTAGGCAGTAGGCAGTCACCAGGCAGGAGTGGCTCTCATGCCTTTTTTACGCCTTAGTATGCGCCAACGCTCCATACTTTTCACGCCCAACTGGCTGGCATTCTGATGAAAGTGGTGACGTTGGTGATGACGATGGCGATGATGACGCCGGAGTACAAATAAAGAACGGCGCATATTCGCATGACGGGATTTCTGCCAGGATAACACGGCGTATGACTAACTTTTCCACTACCTGGCTACACACACACTTACACACTCGTGGCTTGATGCCTATTCTGCCTGCTGCGTTTTTCAAATTCGGTTATGCCTAAGTTGGCAGCAAAGAAGTGGCGGACATGTGGCCGCATGTTTGGCTTCGTGGCATGGTCCTGTATGCGCTTTAAGATCGCAATTTGTCAAGCCTCAGCTGAACATCGGTGCTGTCATTGATATGCGAAGAGACGCCGTTGCCTGCAGTCTTTAACTCATTTATGAAATTAAAATTAGTCAGGACAGCAATGTAATGCAGCGCCAACCCTTCTCCGGGCGCCTTCGGAGCTGACTGCGACTGCTGAGTTTACTTTCGCAAAATTAACGAAAAATTTCTGCTGCCCGTCTGCTACGTGCACGGATTGCGCAAAATACTTCAAGTGGTGCTTAGCCGTATTTTGTTTTTGCTGCTGCCTTGTGCTCTGCCAAGCACGTCGCATGTGTGCAGAAATACAGAACTGAACCAAAGCAAATCAAACCGAACCAAACCCAAGCAAAGTAAAAATGAAAATGCAACGCAAATATGCCACACGATAATTTGAGTGAAAGAAAAAAAAACACCGCATTTTGCTTTCATAGGACCTTTCTTCGAGGTGCACAGCCACAGCCGCAGCCCAAAACACCAAACTGCTGATTACTAGTGGAAAACTGCACCAGCAAAGTCTGGTGCGCGACATTGGCATATTTTTATAGTACAGGCGGCGGAGAGAAAAGCGAATCAGCAGCGGAAAAGCAAAAGTAGCCGAGCAGAAATTTTTTCAGTGGCACAAGTTCATTGTCGAAATAAATAAGCACCGCAGGATAAACACAAATACAGGCTGCGGACTGCCAGGCAACCCGACAGACACTCAGTCAGTCAGACAGACAGACAGACTGGCAAGCGTATCGAGTAAACGAGCAAGTGAGCAGCGAGGATTGCGGTCGCAAGTCTATGAAATAAAAATTTATTTCAACTTTGTCAGTGAGTTGACGTTTTGCATATTAAATAAGCAAGCCTCGAGTTGACTGGCTCGGAGCACCTCCTCAAATAATAGGGTGGCTAAGCTGCGCTGGGCCAGCTGCTGGTAGGTGCGACGAGGTGGCCACTGCAGCAGTCAGTGGGATGTAACCAACCAACCGTCGACGTCTTTGAAAATGATAAGCTCAGCTAAACGTGCTGCACGAACGTGCTGCAGGGAAACTCGACGACGACGGCGACGACAAATTACCAGGGGGAATGGGTATGCATTTCGGTGGGAGTCAGGCGAGAGGCGTTGACGTATGTGACATACGCGCCAAATTGAGTTTGTTGTGCGCATTTTTGTGCATTTTTCTTAAGCAAATTTTTTTTGTTGTTTCATTTATTTCATGTATTTTGTTTTTTTTTTTTTTTTGTTTTTGTTGTATGTTTTTGAAAATAAAATTTAATTTTAAATGCGTAACGCGAAATACCCAAAAAAAAGTCACACGGGACAAAATAAACAAAACAAAAGAAAAAAAATTCGGTTTTGTTTGCATATTAGAAAACATGCTCTAGTCAACAACAGCAAAAGCAACAACAACAACAATAAGAGTAAACCTAAGCGAGTAATAGCAAATAGGCAAACCGTAACGGAAAATGGCGGCTTCCGTTTCCATTTGAGCGAAATCAAACAAAAGCCAGCCGCGTATTGCGTTGTGCGGCAGTTTCCGGCATTGTTTCGTTTCATTTCGCTTCGCTCCGGTTTGGTGTGGTTTGCTTTGGTTTCTTTGCGTCTGATGGCTTCATATTTGCGCTGCCAAATGGAAAATCAACACCATTGCTGCAAACGTATAGAAATCAGAATGAAAAGAAGCGCGACAAAATGAAAACGTTCGAAAATCCACGCTAAAATGGAACAAAGAAATAAATGCCTGGCGACAACATTTAAATGAGTTCTGCACAAAAATTCTGCGCTGAAGAATTTCACTTGAAAATCGTTTAAATCAAATATTCAACTTTTATTCGCTGCAGCAACTTCGTTTAATACTCACTTTGGCTATTGCTACTCGACAAACTTTTTAATAAAGTTTTTCTTAGCAACTTCCGCAGCCATGTCCTTTTATCTTTTTTGTTTCTTTTCCATTTTCTATTTTTTTTTTTTTTTTATTTCTGCGCTATCACGCGTGGCGCGCACTTTTTCTAATGAGTAACTAGTAACTGCAAAGTCAAATATTTGCGGCAAAGTAGCGAGTAAATCAAGAGTTAAAAATAACACAAAAAGCAGCAGGAAAAACGACATTAAAGCTGCACGCGAGCATAAAGGACTCTGCATCACAAGGCGAGGAGCAAAATGCTGAGCAAAAACGCAGCGAAACGTAAAAGTGTTCAAAGTCAACTTCTAAAGGACTTTTGCCGTAGCTTAAATAGGAGCAAAAACAACTTTCGCCTACACTGCCTGCCGAAAGTATCCGCCCACCAGTCGCTCTGGAAATCGTCCGCCACAGTTGAAGGCCTTTGCTCGTGTGTGTTCGGCGGGTGTGACAGGTGCAGTGGGTATGAGTGTGCTTCCTCTTCTTCCTATTCTTCTCTTTTGCTTTAATGTATATTTTTGCTTTTCTTTTGAGCTTCTTGCCAACCGAGTGCCATGTGTGGGGTAGAATATTTTTTATATGGTTCAAATAGAAGAAAAACTGCTGGCTTTAAAATTGTGACTCTGACTCTGTGCTGTCGCCTTCTTTTACTTTGACTCGTACGCAAAGGCAATTTTAAAATGAATTTTCCGGCACTAATTTGATTTGCTCCGCATGCAGTGCGTGTGTGCATGTGAAAGTGTTTGCTGTGTGAACAAAGCAACGCCCATTGTTGGCATAAATTGGCCTGCAGCCTTTGATTTGGACTAAGGCAGCCACCGTAGCGAACACAGGCTGCCTGCTTCATGCCGCCTGTTGCCTTTTGCCAACCGACAGCCAGCAGAGAGCTAAAGAAATTGCCACATACTCGTGCGCTTGAAGAAGACATATTTCTAATCGAATCGAGTATGCAAATGACATGCTTCGACATGGAAATTAAATCAAAATAAGCACAAGTTTATTACCCTAGGAAATAAGCTGTGAGTACTTCGGCTATTGAACATGCACTAATCGATTATTATTATGTAATTAAAGTTGAACAATGTACATAAAATTATATACGCATATTTATTGTAAATATTATGCAAGGCAATAAATAAATACGCATTTTCATGCTTCGCATCATTCTGAATTTGTGAAAACCAACAAGTCAATAAACATCTGCATCGACATCTGCAAAGCAAAAGCTCTGAGCCAAACTGTTAGCAAACACCCATATAACATGTTCACTTGGCATGCTTATCTGGCCAGGACGCTGCCAACAGACTGCACCAGGACATTTAACGCTAATTGACAAGGTGAGGTGCAGCAAAGGCAGCGGCGGCATTCCTTGTCTGCCATTCTCCTGGCTAAGCTGTGCTTGGATCTGCCTCACCGCTCAGCGGTGGGCAACGGTTCAAGTTGTCGATTGCTTGTGGCAGGCGCACAGCTGCATGCCAATTGTTTACAAATTTTGCCATAAAAAAAATCTAAAATTAGTTCTTCCGAATTTGTTTGCTTTAGTTTTTATTTTTTCCTGCGCGGTCGTCTTGAGTCTTGCACAATTCCAGAGCAAAGCAGAAGCCAATTGTTGCTGTTTGTTTTAGACCAGCTATAAAATCTGAAAACAAAATAAAATCCAGGCAGTGCATAAAAAGTAAACGCTTCAAGTGTTGTTTTGAGTTTCTTGTGAAACAACATTTCGAAATTGTGGAAATGATGAAAATTCAAAGAACAAATACTAAAAACAAAAAAAAAAGAAAATATAGAAAATAAATTTAGTAAGCCATAGAAGACTATGCCACACACGCGGCATTAGTCAACCCTCTTGGAGAGTGGGTGGCGGACACGTAACTCGGATGCAAGGGAACTTTTGGCAAAGAACGCGACGGAAAAGTGTTGCGCAGCAATAAATATGAAATCGGGCACACAAATTAAGTTGCAGGCCGCAGAGAACTTGACTCAGCTGTGTGCGGCACGTCAGGTGACGATAAATCAGCGAGTGCACAGACCACCCCGCCGCGTGCCTAGCCCCGAGCTCACCAATCAATGCCAACTAATGCAAGCCAAGGGCCTAATAGCGACAGTAGCAGCAGCCGCAGCAGTGGGAGCAGAGGTGGGAGAACGTGAGCAGCAGCAGACTTGCACTTGAGCGCAGCAAGGACATTGTGAGTATTGCGCATAAATTAGGCATCCTGTGCATGCGGGATCGGCATTCTGTACGTGGGTGCTGCGCCGTTTGGCTGCAGGAAGTTTCGTCTATACGCTGTAGCACTTGAATGCATTTCAGGTGCATTCAACCTGCACACCTATGCAAATCCTGCGCACACCTTCGGCGGCGATGACGACTCCATGACGAGGCAATACACATGTCGGGTCTTAAAGCCGACTTCCACGCCACATTATTGCGGATGATATTTTTCAATTACAGCTTTAAAGCGTCGAGCGATAAAGTGTGTTGGGGGCTGAAAGGATCTTTGGCAGGATAACGCAAAAACTTTATGTTAAATACGCGCAGCGAGAGGAACCGTCAAAACAAGTTAATCAACAAAATAATTTTGGCTAGAGTTTATTATTTTGTGTGATATTGGGAGTCGTTGTTGCTATTGTTGTTGTTGTAGTTTCAATTTATCATCCTGTGGACCATACATCACGAGCGAAAAGTTTGCCAAAGCATTCTAATTACTAATGTAAATCCCTTCGAAACGTGTGTCGGACAGCAGGACTTAGTTGGCAGACTCGCAGAGCAGATGCCGCCGCAGCGGCAAAGAGAAAGCGACTTGATTGCAAAAAGGACAACACCACAACAACATCAACAGCAATAACAACAATAACGACAACAATGAGTACCGACTACTTAATGCAAAAAGCATTTCACGTTCACATGCTGTGTGTGTTTTGTTTATTATTTATTTATTTGTTTATTTATTTGTTTGTTTGTTTGTTAGCTTGCCTTATGTGTGCTATTTAAGTTGTTGTTATTGTTGTTGTTGCTGTTGCTGTGGCTGTTGCGAAAATCCTGCACAGGAAGTGACCGCCAGAACCTCTGCACATACATTTAACGAGCATGAATCGAGCTGCCATTGAGTTGTTGCTCAATCGAATGTGAATTTAATTGAAAATAAGCGTTTTCCTTTCGGTTTTGTGTCATTATTTATTTTTCTTTTATTGATTTGTTCTTTTTATGGGTCTTGTGCGAAATTGCGTTATTTATTTGGCATCGCTTACAGCTTTGCCTGATGCAGCAATGCGCTCTTAGAACTTTATCGATATTATGTGTACAGATTTTTAGCTGATGTGAAGTTTCAAAGCGACTTTAAGTCAACAACTTTGCACTCGCAGACGTCGAATACTATTTAAAGATTGTCTAATTAGAACTCAAAAACTAAATAACAAAAACTAGAAAAAAAAACGACGAAAAAAAAAAAAAAACTAAAAACAATTAACAGTAACAGAACTAATTGCATTTGGTGCTACGGGACCATTTCAATTTTTCCCGAAACGCCAAACGCAAAACGTAAAAATACAAAAACACACTCGACCCAAATTTCAAAGACTGCCAGCCACGAAATGAAACACATTGGCACGAAAATCTTCTAGTGGGGGCCAGGCGAGCGTACATCAGCAACACGCAACGTGTGCCGCCTATTTTTAGGAGCATACAACTTTTGGCTGCAGCAGCCATAGACAAAGCCAAAATCAAAGCAGCAGCCACATGCATATGTATGGATGTGCGTAGGTGCTCTGCACAGGTTGTAGGCGCATCGTCCATCCGACCATCCGCCCATCCGCCCATCGCCTACAACGGCAGCCTTGCGACTTTTAATGTGCGCCGGCCGCGTGCGTCGCCTTTGATGACTTTGGGGAACTAATGCGATGGAAAGAATTCCCGGATAAGATTTATCTAATATGCTCAGTGGGTTGACATTTTGGCGACCGACTTATTTATTGTGAAAATCTGTTAAAAGCAAAACAAGTTGTTGCTGTTGTGGCTGTTGTTGTCGCTGGCATTGTTATTGGCAATTTATGTCGTCAATGGCCATTAGCTTGAATTATGCCGCACAAAGTGTGCTTCGGGCAAAGTCCACTTAACGCAATTATTTATGTTAAACGCTAATCGCCACCACCCACGCAGGAGTTGCATTTGACCAAAAGCACGACAAAATGGCGCACTGAAGCGAAAACCGCTGCAATGCTTTGAACCAATTCTATAAATGAGCACAAGTTAACTTGCCGCTGCTTACTTACTCGACTCACTATTTCTGCCAAATGCGCTTAAAGTGTGTTTTTGCTTTTTGGAAATTGTTGTGGCTTTGCCAACAGCAGCAACAACAACAGCGATAAAGGCGCTGGGGCGCTTGAGGCCTCATAAGACTCGTGTTGGTTCAGTTAAGTTGCGCTGCAAAACTGCTGCAACAACAGCCGCAAATGTTCAAATGCCAAACGACAGCCGCAATGGCAATTGTTACAATTGTGAAATGAGTTTGTTGCCTTTGCAGCTTTTGTTTTCGATGAAGCTGAGATCGTGCGCGTGCAGAAGGTTCGGATATTATTGAGAAATGGCAAATGCACGCCGACGAGAACAGGCAAAGTTCGCTTGTGGGCTTTTACTTTAATTAACGTTGAGTTGTGTTTACTTTGTGCCTTTTGAGGTTTTTATTAGTTTGTTGACAAAAACAAAACAGCTCAAGTAGATTCGAGTCTAACTAATTTCTACACGTTTTTGTACATTTTCAACGGTTCGCTGAGCACAGCCGAAAGTTGCGAATTAATTGAATAAGTGCACAGTGCTGGGAGATGTAAGATTTTTTAATAAATCTAGAATTTATGAATTCTAAGTTGTTTCGTGTTTTCATTTTCGTTTATTTTTTTGTTAATTTATTGCTTAATTCGTTACATGCTGTCAGTCAATGTTGGCAGCATAGGTAAATGAAGAACAGCCTAAAATCAGCATCCGACGCAAAAGTCAATCAAGCCAAATGTATTGGCGGATCTTTTCGTTATGCTATGCCGCCGCAGCTAAAGCAACAAACGACGCACAGCAACGTCGATGACTTATTAAGAATTCCATTTAAAAATTGTTTACTCATGTTTGTACATTGTCTCGAGACGCCCGCGCGATCGAACGATCGACGACTGTGTGATCAGTACACGATCATCTGTCTGCCAGACGCTTTGGCAACTCATTAAGAAACAAAATTCAAACAAATAACATTTCCATTGTTGCAATTTTAGTGTCTGTTTATGTCTGCGCTGCTTATAAAAGCAAATATCTGTACATAATATAATATTTTATATTTATGCTTAAGATTAAATGTTTAGCTACACAGCATACACTTAGCAACATGCTGCACAGTTGCCAGGGCAAGTTGAAATGTTGCTAGCGAACATCTGTTTGGCAGCGAGAGCGTGCATGATCGTCGTTTGTTTACATGCGTTGCATGATCATATGTTAACGAGATACCGCAACAACAACAAAAAGAAGATAACCACAAACAGCAACAACAATGACAGTAACCACAACCAAACGAACGGCGGGCGACGAAACAAACAACAGCAGAACACAAAACAAACAAGCAAACAAACAAAAGTGTCAATGGTTATATTCCCTTCGGGGGGTAGGCGGTCACAGCTTTGCACTTAACCACATGTAGCCTACAACACATACAACAACAACACATTCAATATGATCATTAAGCCATGCAACACGATTAAGTCAGCAACATGCAGCGGCAACACGAAGCCAATTTGTGAACGATCGATTCGATACGTCGGCCAAACTCGTTGAAAAAACGATCGTTACGTTTCAGTAGGCAACCAACTGTTGAGTGGATCGCGTGGAGTTTGAGTGTGAGATTTAAGTCTTTAAGTATCCTCCGGCGCGTTCTGTGTGCTATGAAAAATACGTAAAATAAAGAATGATTTGCAGCTATGCCCTAATTGTTGTTGTTATATTAGAAAATGGAACAATGAAATGAACATACATCATGGGCTTTTAAATATTTCAACAGACTAAGCCCATTTAAATTGATAAATTGCTTGCAAGGCAAATGAATAATAAAAAAATACAAAATAAAAAAAAAAATAGAATAAAATAAGAAATGCAAATAAAATTGCAAAAAATTAAGAAATCAAGCATAAATTGTTTAATTAAGCGCAATATGCAAAGAGGCGTATAAAATTATTGCCTTAAGTGCTTTAAATGATGGAAAGTCTGTGCTAAAAATGAAGCTGAGTTCATGCTAATTTATGACTGCCGCCAGACCCGACCAAAGACGCGCACAGTTGCCGGCTGTGCGACTATTGTTGCCACACGAATGTTGCTTAACACATTTAAAACAACAAATAAAATAAAAACAGAAATAATCTATACAAATTATAACATTAATGGCTTTTGAAGTGCATATTTATAGTGCTGCTGTTTCTGACTTTTGATTGCTTCATTTTGTGAATTGGTTTTTTTTGTGCTTTGTTTTTAATTTACGCCAGCAAAACTAAAACATTTGAAGTGTGCTGCGACGTGTCTGCGGCAAGTGGCGTTTTTATCGCGTTTTCCTCCCAGCGCTTTCTGTCGCTTTCAAAACGCGCGCGCGTTTATAGCACAAGTGTATTCCGTAAATCCTAACTGGATTGTTGATGTTGTAGTTTTCGTTGCTGTCTGTTTTGGATGTGCAGAATAAGGCTTCATTTGTGTCAAGTGCCGACTGTGTGCTGACGCCAAGCGTTCAGTGTTGTCACCATATAGTCGAAGTTGCGAGTGCGGTCTCTCGAAGCAGGTAAATTGGTTAAATAAAATTTTATTATTAACTTATTATATATATTGTTTTAGCAATTGTTTTTGTTTATTTTGTTTTTGTTACATAATTATTTCTAAATTTATTGAAAAACGGAAGTGCTCTTCTGTCCATTTAAATGCTGCCAATAACTGTCAACTAAACTCATAAGCGCGATTCTTATCAATTTTTCGAAATGAAAAAAAAAAAACACTCGAAAAATTAACATGAAACAAACATAAATAAAAGCAGCAAATAGTAAACAAGCCTAAAACAAAAAAACAAAAAACGAAAAACAAAAAAAAAGCAACTCACAAATTATGTGTAGAATATTTGTCAGCAGCTTTGTTCATTTGTTTTACTCGCATGCGTTATAAATATGTTAAATACGTCTGCCTGCACGCAGAATTGAACCCAAACGCTAAATCAGCTAATTATCATGGCACAACCAACTGACACGGACGGCACAGCCAGAGCACACCGGCACATCGCCGCACCGTCGCAACGGCACACCCTACCAGGCACACACGCAAAGGCAAAGGTAGACTCAGACTCAGACTCGGACGAACGGACAGCCAGGAAGCAGGCAAGCAGAGGCCTTCACTTTTGTCTGTCTGCCGTCTGTCTGCCGTTGAGCACTCGTGTCTTAGGGCAGACTTACTTTCATTCATTGTGCTGCAGCACATCGTGTGTCCGTGTGTGTGTGTGTGTGTGTGTCTGTTGTCAGCATTGTGTCCATTATGTCCTGCACCGCCTATTCATAAAAATTATCTGCATTATTTCGTTAACTTTCACTGCTCTGTTCACTGTAGTTGTTCTTGTTATTGTTGTTGTTAATGTTATTCTTCCTCCTCTTCTTCTTCTTCTACTGCCCAGACAACATATGTATGTATGTATACATATTCATTCGATACCCTTGTTACTGGTGCCTCGTTGCCTACCTTTTCCTCGCGCCATTAGCTGTGCGCAATTAGCTTTGTGCCTCCTACCTTTGTGTCAGCAGTCGTTGGCTGCTTTATGTAACATTTTGGTGTCATTCTTTTAATCATTGACATTTCAATACAATTCATCGTCATAGTCATCGTCATCTTTATTGTGTCTGCTCATGTAAATGTGTCTTTGTTGGTGCCTAAACATAATTGCATGAATTGTTTGTACCTTTCTTTCTTTGATTGTGTGTATTATCGCTACTTTGTACGTAACTTATGCGACAGCTGTCAAGTCACAATGCATCCGCCGTGCCTGTGTGGTCCTACGCATTATGTACGCTCCGCATCTCTTCGGGTGAGCTGCCGACGCACAGTGCAGGTACACCGAGTGGCCAAGTGACCCCATGCGTCAGCTTGGTGGCTACAAAGCTGCTGTGAGAGCAAGAGTCAATGTCGTCGGCGATCATTCAAAAGCTTAGCTGAGCCGAAAGATACAAGCAATAAATTTCCGTATACAAATTAATTAACGTTTGGCGTAGCCGAGTGCTGCCAAACAAAAGCTGCAAACTGCCAATCGGGCTAATGAGTTTTTATTTATCAATGACAAACAAGACAATCAATCATCGATACACTTCAAACTCTGTGCGCAGCACTTCAGCCAATTCGGAGCCAGCGAACCAAACTTGGCTAACTCATTTTTGCCATATGCGGCTTAAGTCTCTCCAGTGCGCCTGCGATGCCGGGCCCGTTTGCCAGAAGCTGAGCGCCTATTAATTTAACATGATCTGCCGTTCGCTGATTAGTACACAAGGCACAGGGGGCTGCGGCGGGGCGAGTGACTTGACGCAACATTAAATTTAATTTCTTTGTAATTTGACAGCGTTAAACGCTTTGAGCTTGCTCATTTCGGCGAATTAACTGCCAGTTAAACAGTCAGTTAGGCACGCAGAGAGCAAATGGCCGACGGAGTGTGTGTGCCAAGAGGCGACGGGGGTGCCGTGGCGGGTTTACAGCGGCGTTGTCGGCATGGCTTGGCGTCGTTGGCGGTTGGCTTCGGATGCGCCGTGCCGTGCGTGCTGCGCGTGCACTTTTGACAGCTGTCAGCCCATGCGTGCTTTCGGTCTAGATAATAGACCTGGCGACACTGCCATGAAAGATGATGCTTAAGGTGTAGCAGCTTGCAGCCCACTCACACGCACACACACACACACACACACACATGCAGCATACACCACACAATTATGACTCATGTCTGGCAGTTAAGTGCTGCTGCCTGAATCATCTAATGGTCATGGCTCAGTTGCTGCTGGCAGGCGGCTTCTCGTAATCTAAATTATGTCATACGTCGTGTGGCATGTTGACGCCTCAAAGTGGCTTGGATTGGCTTAGCTTGGCTAGACTTAGCAGAACGCAACGGTCATGAGCCATAAATTGCAAAGGCATTTAGCCATTCAAGAGTCATTTAGGGGCACCCATTAACCTGCTTCTCGCAAGCAGCCAAGTCGAATAAATGCTAATTACTTTTTGTACATTTTTACGCATAGACACTTTCGAAGCCTTTTTCGTTTTATTTGGCACAACGCTCTGCAAATTGACGCAGATATAAATCGGAAATGGTTCGGCCATTGTAGTGTGGCCAAACGCATGGGAGTCACGTACATAATTGGTGCTACAGTCTGCTTAGGCCCCCAGGTGTGTTGCGTACACAAACACAGAACCTCATACGAGACGGAGTGTACTGAGTTAGTTTATGAAATCTTTTTATTGTTGTAAAAGTGATTTGAAGCAGGTGTTCAAAGCTGGTTTAGAATATTATGACAATTTATGTTACAGCGTAAATGTTGAAATATTCGATCAACTGAAAGCAAGAAAGAAGTGAGTTAAGGCCGAACTCTATAATTTAATGTTGCGTATATTTATTAGACAACCCATGAAACCACAAAAGACAAATCAGTTTATAATCTGAAGCGGAAGAAACACGAGAGCGAGCTTCAAGGCAGCTTCTGCACCGCAATGATGACGATTTATGACCTGCCATTTATCAATACTCGAAAATCTCAGTTGTCCTAATTATTACTTTAACATGGCATACCAAGAATTGCAGTTGTTTCTCATATTTAATGTGATTCTTTCTTTCGTGTTGTTATCAAACGTGGAACCGGCAGCAATCTGCCATCTAAAACGCATCAATAACACGCTTGAGTGTCGACCACACAGAGTCTGGGCATATGAATGACTCTGTATCCGGTGTGCGGATTCCCACAGAAACCACAAATTTATTTGCCAATTCAATGCACGCCAAGCAGGCAAAGAACACAGACTGATTTGTGCGGACCACTTCTCAGGCATTTAAAGCTCACATTTAACTTGAAGCAATTATTTATTTACTTTGGTCGATCGATGTCGCATATCGGAAAACCGTTAACCACACACACCACACACAGCACACACACGACTTACACCACTGACCGCACACACAATAAAATCAGGGCTTTGTTGTCTGCTCGCTGCCGGGATCCATCCGCATTGAGGCGACCACAAAACCATAATTCACACATTTTTAAAACTGCGCCGACGGCGACTTGCTCTGCGGCTGAGTTTTATATTTGACCAGTCGCGCTAATTTGTGTCGCCCATTTCCGTTCTGCCCCGTTCTGTTCTGCCCAGTTCGATGCTGATCTGGTTTGTTCTGTTTGCTTCACTCGCCATGCCGCCAAACCCCTCTTCTGTGCTGTCGGTTTGCCTTTGTTTATGCCTTGACACCTCTTTCATGTTTTCATTTCGGTCTTTTGCGATTTTTTTATTTTTTTTTTTGTTTTGTTTTATTATTGTGCGTCAATTAACACCGCAAAGGTTCAAAACAAAGCAGTGCAAGCCGAGCGTTGGCTCCAACAATATTTAAACGATTCTTCGCGCTGACAGAGTGCGCAGTCCGCTGTCCGAAGTCGTCTTTACGCCGTCATTGTGAGTATTTGCAGAGTGCAGTTGTGGCCAAGTTGGCAACACGCACCGCACAAATGCGACCTTGACTGGCAGTGTGCAGCCTGCAACACAGCAGCTCCGCCGGCGCACATCGCGGCGTCGCTTGTTTTATTGCATCTTGTTGTCCCACATTGCGCGAAGCTGTCTCACAAATTGCAAATGCGAGTTCAATGAAAAACGTCTTTGGAAACGAGTTAAGCCGAGCACATGTTTTATTTGCTGTCGCTTATGGGAAATAAACAAAAAGCACAAGCAAAGAAACAGAACAGAGTAAGTCTGCGATGCATACGACATCTGACGATGTGAGTCATGGATAAGCTTAAACGGCAAACTGGTTTAACATTTGGCCAGACTTCGTTTATTTTTCTTTTTTTGTTATTGTATTTTTTTTCTTTTTTTTGTTTTCTTTCCTTTGAGGTTTGTGAGCTGTATGCACTTTTGTGGCAATTTGTATACTTTCCTGTAATTCTCTTTTTGTTTTTTCTTTTGCGTTACTTAGTTTGCGTAAAATTGTTGCATTTAAGCTGCAATTAACCCGACTTAAGTTGGCAATTGTACAAATACATGCACATATGCTGCAGCTCGGCTTACCTCACCTCACCTCACCTCACCTAAACTCACTTCTCCCTCCCTCATCTGTAAGCGGAGCCTAATGAAATTGTTGGCAAATCTCGCGCACATAAATTATTATTAACTCGACGATGAGTAAATCGTAAAAGGCGAAGCTCCATACGTGACGCTTATGTAAGTAACATAATTTGGCAAACAGCGTCGACAACATGCAAAATTCAATTAGCAATTGTCATCATCATTGTTGTTGTTGTTATCATATCTGTTGTTGTCATCGTCGTCGTCGTGGTTGGTGTAGTCATCATCAAAATGTGTAAGCTATGTTTGACTACTATGGACGGTCAGTCTGTCGGTTAGTCGCTTACCTAAAGCACCTGACTATTCCAACTCCCAACTCCCAAAAGCATCCAAGTGAGTTCACAGGTTATGCATATGCATATGCACTGCTGCCCTTTGGCTTTACGTGTTCGTGGTCTTCTAACTGTACACATGTTTGAATTAGCAAACTCTGCGAAAATTACCCAGCAACTATTTAACTGCATTATTCGTTGTGCCACCCTCCGCTCTCCGTTCTCCGTCCGCCGCTGGCTATCCAAGGGCCATGGGCCATAGCTGTACGACACAATTTCTCCTAATGCATAATTTTGCCAAACTATTTGTGGTTCGCCTGTCGTTGACGTTGGCTTTGGCGTTGCATGCATGAACTGCGTTGCGTTGTTTGCGAGCCGAGGCATGTGCAAGCCACCTCAGACTTACCTCACTTGCGCCAGCACCGCACGAGAATCAGGCCAATTTATTTGTCATGTCAATATTAACGAAATGCAACGCTCGACAGCAGCACTGAACAGCATCAGAGCGTGCGTGATTCTACCGCCTCGTGTAGGTGCTGCTGCTGCTGCTGCGGCTGCTGCTGCTGTTGGTGCCTGACAACAGACATCGGAGATGCTCTGCAACAGCAACAATGCCATCAGTGTCAGCTACAGCAACTGCATAATATTTCGCTTCCGCCTGCTGATTCGGCAGTCGACTGACAGCAGCCGCAGCAGCAGCAGCAGCAGAGGCGCAACAGCAACATTGCCAATATTGATCGTGTTTCGTGGTTTTGACTGCAAATTTTTGGCATATTCTTGCAAATATTTGATATTTGCTAAATAAGGCAGCTCTGCTGCGGTTTGCTTGCACCATCCTCCTCCATCCTGCTGTGGCGACCGTCTCTGATGTATCGACGTGCTGCGCTGCCATTATGCAGGCTAATCGTTGATTACAATTTAATTACAATATGTAAAACTCATGTCTACAGATTTTATTTTTTTTTATTAGCATCAGTTTGCCTTTGTCTAGCTACGAAAATTCTTAATTAGACGCTTGACTAGCGTCTGTCATAAGCCACAGAGCCCAGCAGCATGTTTTGTTTAATGCTGACAGCTGTCAATTTTAATAAATGACTTATTCTGGTTGTTGTTGCTGCTGTAAGGTTGTTGTAATGATGCTACGTTAATAAACATTTTCTCCAGTTGATTGAAAATAGAAGAATAACCCCAGACAAACTTCATCAGCTGTGATTTGATACGCTACTCAATGCACGACACAAATAAAATCTAACAAACAAAACCGAATCTCTCCTCACCACACCGAGCCAAAGTGAATCTTGCAAACGAAACGTATGCTAATGAAGCCGTAGAAAATCGAACCCACAAGCGATTGCAGCGCATTTCAAATGAAAATTGCCTACGAGTGCACAATTTGTGGCACGTACAAATTGCTGCCACGCCCACACGGGCAGCAGTCGTACACCCGCTCACTCGTTCGTGCAACTGTGGCGCCTGCTGCTGTGGCCACGCAATGTCTGAACGCTTCAACTACTGAACGGCTGAACGTCTGAACGTCTGAACGTCTGAACGCCTGAAACAAAGCATAAAACAATAAACGCAACAAAGTACTTAACAACATTTAAGTGACATGACAACATTTTGTCGCGCGCATGCGCAGCATAAACTCGGCACCTAAGCGCGAGCGGGCGACTGTGGCTTCGTCTGCGACTGCGACTGCGACTCTGTCTGTGACTGTGCGAAGTCATGCCCCAGTCGTTTTTCATTAATTTTCAACGCCTTTGAGCGTCGCGCAGAAATATGCGACTCGTGTTGTTGCAAATAACAAAGATTTATGAGTGCAACAGTTGCGCAGCTAACCACGCAGCCAGTCACGCATGCGTAATGCATGCAGCGCATCGACAGACGATCTGGCGGGAGAAGGACGGGCGGCTGACAGTTCGCTTGCTTACTATACACAGAAGGAGGGGCGTTCGTTTATTTTCCGCAGAACCTAAGTTGGCTCACTGAGTGGCTGCTCCGAGTTGTGGTCTGCGTGTGAAATGTTTAATGTGCACTTTCAATATTTTGATCGTTGGCATTCATTAGACGCGGGAACGTGTTGTTCTGCCTAATGAAGTGTGTTAATCAAGGGAGGAGTCAAGTGGCAAACGGTGCCAAGTGGCAAATAGTGGCAAGTGCCGTTCAAACTTCTGTCGCCAAAAATGCAAAAAGGGAAAAAGTCCGCTGCCGATTGCGTAGAATTCGAATATACTTTAAAACTCGTCGACTGCTCGACTCGACTCGGCTTGACTTGAACACGCGCCCAGGCCGGCAATCATTCATTCAATCACGCGCAAGTGCCACTTGACAATGCTTCAGTTCGTGTTCGTGTTCGTGTTCGTGCTTGTGTTCGTGCTCCTTTCGCCAGTGCCCAAGTGCACGGTCGAGCAGTGGCTGCTGCAGCGCTGCCTCAAGTATGTGGCACAGCGTCTGTGGCATTATGATTGTCCCAAAGTGCTGCCGCGGCTGCTGCTACTTCTGCTGCCTCATGCTTTATTCTTGTTTTCATTCATTACGAGTAAATCGCAGCGACAGCTGGCCTGCTGCCTCTCCCCCGGTATACGCAATCTCAGCTCTGTGAACTCGCGTTCCTGCGCATTTTTTGGCGGCCTATGTGCGGCGTAATAAATCGTGTCGGTTATCACTCGCAGTCGAGGGACTTCGTTGGCACAAATGCGAGTATGCAGTCAGTTTATTATTATGCAGATTTACTTACGCTTACAGTCGATGACTTTGCCGACAATATTGATGTTAATGATGATGATGATGACGATGATGATGATGATGATGATGATGATGAGGAGGATGTAGTTATTGGTGGGGCATGCTGGCATTTCGTGCATTATCTTGTGCATAACTCGCACATCAACTGGTTTTTATTGTTTGCCACTTCATTTTCGTCGTCGATGCTAACCAAGCGAGAGCGAAGCCACGCAAAAGGCAACGGCACGAACGCCAGCAAAGGAGCAGAGCAAGCAGCAAATATAAACGAAAAAAAAAGACAAACTCTTTTTATTTTTATTTTTTGTTTTTTTGATTTTTTTTTACTCGTTTATTATTTTTGGGTGTGTGCTTGAAATTAAATTATTGTATTTTGCTGATTTTTGATTGAAGCAGCAGCGGAAATACTCAACTGCACAACGAGGAGCGATTTTTATCTGAATAATGCTGCATGCGCAGCTTTGCGAGTTGCTCATTGCGACAATTTGGCAATCTCTCGGATTGGCAGCAGCAGGGGAAGAGAGCTGCCAAGTGGAATCGACGTGTGTGCATGTGTGTCTAACGCAACCAATCTCCCACATTGCGCATTAAAAGTGACCTCGCGTTGTCTTCGAGTGCAGCTGCATCGTCTGTGCTGCCAACTTTGCATAAAGTGCACAGAAAAACCTACTCATCTAGCTGCCGAGAACGGCGTCTGCCACCCACGCAACTGACGCACGATCCAACTGGCTGCCAAGTAAAATCGCAAGAGTGAAACATTTCAATTCTTGGAAACCGGCCGACGACGGTAACCCGCGAGCGAGCAGAGGCTGCGAATGGCCATGCTGCTGCCCTGATGCCTGCTGCCCTGATGCCTGCTGCCTGATGAGTCGGTGTAGGGCGGCTAGAGCAGGACGCTCAATTAGCGTAATTATAACGGAAATTGCTATTGTAGCTGTTGTGTATTCGCTGCATTGTACATTCATTTCGAGGAATTGTTTCCCAGCTCAAGTGTTTTTCGTGCCTTTTTTTTTTTTTTTTGGTTTGCTCAGCCAAATTTTTGCTATAGTCTACATTGTCTACATTTATTTATTTATTCTGAGGTGTGTCCAAGGTGGATATACACTGCACTGCATCAGCATACTGGGTGGGCATATACATATGTGTGTGTAGGTGCGTGAGTGTGTGTGTATTTAGCCTTAAATGAGTATATTAATTGTGGTATTGTTATTGCAGTTGACGGTGTTGTTGTTGCTGTTGTCACCGCTGTCAGTAAGCGCCCGCTGTGCGTAGACATTTTAAATTGTTTGCATAAAATATGTGTGTGTAGGAAAAAAAGTGAAATAAACAAAATTGACTTGCCATCGGGTCGGACGGTAAGAGTTTATTCTCATAATTAGTTGTCAAAAACGGTTTATGTCAATTGACGTCGTTTGTGTAACTATTTTTGTACGTCATGTGTGCAAATGGCTGCAGGCGAAAATCGGTTTAAATTGCAAATGTAATCAATGCAAAAATAATTCAATGCGCAATTATGAACTTCATTAAAAGCGCAAAACAAAATAATAAACAACAACAAGAAAAACAACTGCAAGTGCAGAAACATTTGAACTATTTTATAAATGAAAGTTAATTTATAACATCAAATGAAATTTTGTTTATATTAGCATTGGCTTGTGTTGCTACTTGTGTGACCATGGCTGTCGACGATACAATTCGATTGTGCATTCATGTAAAAAATACAATAAAGAGAGATTTCATTAAATTAATAAAATTTGCATAATTTAATATGCCATAAATCAGTTTGAGTGCGCTACTGCGAAGAGAAAAATGGAAAAACGGAAAAACCAGAAAATGGCTTTGAATGCATTTATTTTAAATGCAATAAAAAATAATTGAAATAGCAAACATGAATGCGCACGCCAACAACGTGCGTGACAATTGCAACAATTGGTGGCAGCAGCATGGGGCCCCGCTGTTGCACATATCACTCAATTTGCTGCTGCTGCTAGCCGCTGCTGCCCGTCCCTGCTGCATTGTAGCAAATGTCAAATGGGCATCCAATAAAAAAGACAATAAAAAACCCATAAAACTAACTGAACAGCAGCCAGCTCGCCCACGTCTCAGCCAACAAATGATGATGAAAAAACCAAACAAAAAAAAAAAAACAAGAAACAACAACAAACAAGTGAATGTGAGTGTATGGTAAAAAATTAATATATTTTTTAAGTGTTGTGCACGCGAATGCGTAGACAAAAACTGCAGCAGCAGCATTGACAACAACAATGCATGCAACAAATTCATTCATTTAAACGTTGACGCGTCAGTGACAACGACAACAACGAAAAGACCAACACCAACAACAACAACATGAGAACAACAAGCATATGAAAAACGTGCTCAGGCTGCGCAGACGCGCAAAGAATGCCAAGCCAAGCAGAGTCAGCATTGCGCAAACCATGTCCCTGGTGGGCAGCAGAAACAGCAGCAACATCAAGAAATACATACAGAAACAACAGAGCGTCAAAGTCAATATGCAAAAAATGTTGACAGTTGAGAAGAATTTACTTCAAGGATCGCACTGCGTGCATGTGCCTCATTGCCAGTATAGCATTGCAATAACAACAACTGCGACAATGACAACAAGCAGGATATGTCGTGCATGTCATGTCAGACAAACGCTCACTCATTCACTCAGTCACTCACTCACACGCTTACAGAGTCATTCAGTCAGTCGTTCAGTCCGTGAGCCAGTCAACGCGGCAGTCACTCATTTCGGCCATGAGCGGCATTCAATCACGTCGAGCCGAGCTTAAATTAATTGAACTGACCCGAACTGAGCCAAGCGGCAATCAAAACAAATGCCAGTTCATGGCTCGGCCTGTTTAGGCATAAGTGGGGGGGCATAGTTGGCTTAAATGCCGCATTAACAGCAATTAGCAGCGATAAAAACTGTGCCGCCATAGCAAGCCCACAAAGCCCACAGTGGACACCGTTACAATATGCGTAATGAGCACAACTGCAGCCGCATTTGGTCAACTGCCAACGGGGCCACGGGGGCCTAGGGGGCCAAGTCAAGTGTCAAGTTCAAGAAGTGGCGATCGAGTGCAAGACAAACGAAATAGTTGCACATACTCGTGAGGGCTTTGTTAGCTACAATGGCACAATGTCATTACAAATTCAAATTGCTGTTGTTGTGTTGCGGCTGCACAAGAATGGCAAAAGAAAAGCGACACCTGTAGAAATGTAAGCTGGTCTGCGGTGCAGCTGCAAAAGGGCATGGGAGAAAAGCGAACCAGCGAATAGGCGAAAAAAGAACGAATCAATGCAAACAAAGCGAAAAACAAACATTTAATAAATAAATACGTATAGATGTGCCCAGAGATTGGTTGGTGCGTTGAGTGTGCACCACAACAGCAATAACCACAACAACAACAATGACTAGCAGCCATGGCTAAACGAAAGCCAAATAGACGCGTCGCTGCTGACAGCAGATTTGTCATTTGAAACCGAAGCGCTGACACCTGTGCGTACTCTCCGCACCGCTCTCCTCCGCTCCACTCTGCTCCGTTCTGCTGTTAGTTTTCAGTAACTCATTTCGTTTTATTGTTGGTTTTGCCTTTGTTTCGTGTTGTTTGTATTTTTGTTTTTTGTCACCATTTGCCCTAATGTTTTTTTTTAAATGTGGCTGGCAAACACATTTTGAAAACAAAATCAAACACTGCCTGGGAAAATGCATTGCAAATCAAACAATTGGCGACAATCATCACGAGCAACGGCAAACAGCCGGCAGAAATCTATACGCTTGACTGACTTTCCAGACCTAGGTCGGACTGACTGACGTTCGCGGTAAGCGAAACCAGAACGGAAACCCGCGTGCGCTTGAAATTTAATTGAAAATAATTATTTTAGTAACGACACGAAATCAACTGACATTAGATAAAGTCAGAAGAAGTTCGTAGCACGTTTCATTTTTTTTTTTTATTTTAATATATTTTTATTTGCTTTCTTTTTGGTTTTGCTGTTTTGGCAGTCACTGTTAAGACATGCCGCCAGGCACCAGAGGCCAGTCGATGGCGGCAGGTAGAGCGATTTCCTACCAAAATATGCCCAACACGTTTCGCAACGTTTTTCGTTTTTATGTTTTTTCTTTTTTTTTGTTGTGTATTTTTGGCAATTTTTTACGAGCGTCATAAATATCTTCTAAAGTGGATATTTTTTATTACCAGAAAAAAAACTACAAGAAGACACTCTGACTCTGACACTGACGAAATTTCATAATGACTTCTGTCAAAGCGCAGAGCACGTGTTATGCTTGCCTAATCTGTTAAACTCCTTTAATTACACAAACACTCAGATGTATATTTGAGAAATGGCTTATTATGAGCTACTCATTTGTTTTTCAACATTTCGAAATGAGCTAAACAAGACGGTTTATGTCTTACACATTAATTTAATTGAATTTATGAAGACTTCATCATTTGATTTTTATTATCGTAAGGGGAGCGATCACAACGCGATCAGCTCAGATACATTATTCTCCCGTATAAGTAGATAGGATAGTAACAAAGTGACGGGTTTCCACTTCCATCTTCTAATAGTACAATTTGCTGTTATATTAGGCTGCAGGAATTCTTTCCTTTAATTGAGACTTTAAAAGAATAATCGATAATTGTGGTTCTATACATGTTGGATTAATATTTGAAGTGCTGCTCTACAACTCCGAGCCAGCAATTTGTGCTGGTTGATGATGTCTTTATCCGTTGTATGATTTTTTTGTTTTCTAATTGGCAGATTAAATATTGAAATGTAAATTGAAAAGAACACGGATAAAATGTGTTGTTTTTATTTTTAACAAATTTTTACAATGCAAATTCTCCATTAGATTGAAGAGCATTGAAAAATCAAAGCAACTAAATCAAAGCCAATGCAAAAAGGGAAAATGGCTTTGTGCTGGCTTAGACAATGCAATGCATAAATAAAATCAATCTGTGAAAATAAATAGCATAAAATGCTGAATAAAGCACAAAACAAGAAAATAAATATAAAAAAAGTGAAGCGAAGTTAGACAAACAATTTCGCATCGACATGAGCAATAAACTTGGCAAAATGCGCATAAAGCGATGAGTTTGGAGTGCAATGCCATAAAATATCAATTTCGTGTTAGTTGCGCCAAAACCGAGACTATGCATATGCATATGTGGAAAACATTACAAAAACAAACAAACGACCAAACGAACAAACAAATTTTGTAAAATCCATTGCAGTAAAAAATGTATGCAAAAAATTGCATTTTCATGTTGGAAAATATTGTGTGCGCACGCTCAAAAAAAAAAAAACCAAAAATAAACAGATAAATAAAAATATTGTAAACCAAACAAAAGCAAAAACATAAAATAATAAAATATCACAAGCATATTTCATTGTTTGCCTGCTGCGAGTGCGATCTTTTTTTGCACGCTTTTTTTCGGTTATTTAATAACATATCAAAATAATTCTCGCCATTTCGAAAAGCATATAAATAAATATTTATTTATGACGCTCAAATATTAATGCATATGCTGTGTTGTGTATGCAACAACAACAAATACAACAACAACAACGACAAATCAATGGTGCATATCCCCTCCGCAGTCTTTATCCCAACCCGTGCGACCTGGCCTCTCACGCTCTCTCACTGTATCTCACAGTCTCTCATAGTCTCATGATGCCCTTACAGGTGAGCCTCGATTACGCTGTTTGATTAATTACGCGTGCCTTGTTTAAGTATAAATGGCTTTTTGTTTTGGCTTTTTGTTTTCATTTTCATTTTGTTGCAATATGTGCAACATTTAATTTTAGCCCATTTCACAGTTAAATTTTTGCAGCAAACGATTTTGCACTAATTGCAATTGCAATTGCAATTTTACGCTGAGAGCGCGGACAAAAACTGCCGGCCATACAAAAAGCATATTGATTGATGACTGTGTTGCTTAAAGTGAGTGCAAAAAGTGTACTAACAGCAGAGCAAAAATAAAAACAAAAGCAAAGCACATTGAAAAGTTTGCATAATTGCTCTGCCAATAATGAAATTTTGAAATAATAATAAATAGTCGCGGCTCCTTTTGGCGCATACTCATCAGCAGAAGAACACCCCGATGAAGTGCAGACTGGCTGGTGGGTCGCCTGGTGGACTGGCTGACTGGCTGTCCGGCTGTCCGTCTGGCTGGCTGGCTGACTATTAATTAACTAAAATATGCACGGCGACTGTGTGCATTTGACCGCAGCTGATTAAATAGCTGATTATGCAACCAATTAGCGGAATATTTCATATGCACAGAGTCTCTGCCTGTGCGAGGCACACACGTGCGCAAGTTTTGCATGCTCTCGGCTGCACAAAGCTGGCATGGCATACAAAATACATATGCAAGCTAACTAATTAATTTTTATGCCCGGCCAGGAGGTTGCTCGCATATTATGCATTGGCGCATCATGTTGCATTTGTCGCTGAGCGTGGCATGTATGTGAATTTCCTATTTCGACGATGAACGCAAAATTGGCAAAGCGACAATGAAACGTACACGTGTAGTCAGTCCACCACTAATTGCCAAGTTGATCTAGAGGAAAAGTTGTTTATTTATATGAGCATGGATCCGTTTAATTCTTTAAAAACGCTTTAGCTCGTTGCTGACACACTTACTCATGAGCGTGTGCTGCTGCTGCGTGTGCTGGGTGAAATTGCTGCTGCAACATGCAATTTCTCCTAATCTGAATATGGCTACTCGGCTTACAGCGCCGCGTCGCATAAAAATGAAAACAACTTAGCAGACACGAGTGTCGCTATGCTAAACTGCAGCGACCCAAGCTGGCCTCAGGTGAAGTGTAGCATGGCAGGCATGCCACGGACGCCGACGCCGTCGCCACGCGCAACCTAGAAAACACAATTGTGTACGCAATGGCAACAGCAACAGCAACAGCAACAGCGACGGCAACAATGCCGACGACGACAATCACGCCAAGAAACACTCCAAGGCACAGAAACGCCTCACTGACTCACTCACGCATTCACTCGCTTTTCTCTTCTGGCATACACGACAGGCGCACAGCTCGCCATCTAAATTTGTTTCAACTGGAAAGCATCTGAGCTGCCTTAGCCTGCATTGCTCTGCTGTGCGCGCAGTGACTCAACGCCTCTCGCATTTCTTTTGCAGAGTTTAGCGCCGGCACTCGTCGGCATATCTTTTAGGCTAATCTCTGGCGTGTGCACAATTCGCGCTGCGTTTTACTCCATGCCATGCCATATCATGCCATGCTCGGAATTTTCTTTGCTGAAAATTATAGCTATTTGACGATGGCGCACGTTGGATCTTGGCTGCTGGCTGCTGGCTTCTGGCTGCTGGCAGCTGGATGTTGGATGTTGAGCACAGCTGAGGTTGCACCTCACTGCGAATACCAAACAGCGACGGCGAAAATATGCAGTAAATAATAATATTTAAATTGCCATTGCCATTGCCTTTGCTTCTGCTGTTGTTGTCGTTGTCGTTGTCGCCTGTGTGAGCCGGCTTGCATTACGCTTCCTGTGCCATTGATAGCAATCTTCCGTTGCCATTCTTGCCGTTGCCATGCTCCCACTTCACTGCCAGCACGCAGAGGTGCAGCAGCACGCGCTTTTAATAAAATACTCAATACGTACTTTACGTTTGCCTCCTGCAATTTCTATCCAACTATGTTTTTTTATTTTTTTTTTTTTTTTTAATTTCACATCAGCACTGCACATACTATATACATGTGTATATCTGTGCACTGCTCTGCCCTAGACAATTCTAGCGTAGGAAGTGTGGGCGCCAAAAAACGCCACGCGCGGAAGTTAGTCGGAAAATGTGGCCGGGAAAAGGTGGTAAGGGGCTGCCCCATTGGCGAATAATGGCACGCAACGCATGCCGTATGCCGCACCGCCCCTGCCAAGGCATTCGCAAGCATCAAGTCATCAATAAATCGACTAATAATAGATGCGAACGTTGGCTGACATTACATTTACTTTTTAATAAACGTAGACGATTAAATTTTATTGAAATCAATTTGTGCAGACAACTGCAGCTTATTTGTTTTGTTGCCTGCCTTGCACACACAACAGCAGCAGGTCAAAGCAACCGTTGAGCAGCGCAACTGGCTGCGTCTTAAGCCAAAACGAAATGAAAAGCAAAGCGCATTGTATGGGTTTCCAAAAATAAAAACAAAACTAAGAGAGAGAGAGAAAATGGGGAAAAGCCTCAGTGTGCATTCGAAGAGGATTTCGGCACATGAGCAACATTTCAATTACATTTGGTGCTGCCATGCAACACACACACACACACACACATGCATACTCGTGTGTCGTTCGTCCTGTGCCGAATGCACTCATTCGTAAATTGAATTTGCAGTTAGTCGGACAACTGCGCTTTAGGGGGCAGCATCGCTGTGCAAGCTTGCGGGCTGAGCCAGGGGGTGTCGATGGCCGATGGTCGGTCGTCGTTGGGTTGTGTGTGTGGATTTCTTTCTCTAATGATTACTGTTGGCTGCTTATCTGCGACTTTTGCGGCTGCAGTCACTAATGCCGCCGCCACTACCGCCTTTTTGCCATTTCGTATTGGCTTCTTATGACTCAATGCCTGCAATGAACTTTCTTCGCCGTACACAGTCTTGCACATCTCCTGCGGCGCCTATGGCTGTCCTATCGACTTGAATCGAATCGAATCTAGTGCGCACTTGAAATTATTGAAATTGTTTTGCCATTTCGTTGACAAAGATGCCAAACAGCAGCAGGCGGCAACAGGCGGCAGCGGGGTAACGGCGAATGTCTCAACATCCCAAAGACTTTTCGTCCGTCTGCAAGTTGGTCTGCACGAGTGACTGTGGGTTCGATCGTATCGCCGCCCTCGGTCTGTCTGCCTGTTTGTGATTATCGCTTTGGAATTTCTCATTTTGTGTGATTTTGCAAAATTTCTAAAGAATTTGTGGATTTTGGTTATTGATTTTGGGCTGCAAATAGCAAATGGAATTTCTTTGACAGGGGGCGGGTGAAGCGCAGCTGAAGTTGCTGCCAAGTTGCCGAGTGTGTGGCTTTTGTGATTTTAATTAGTTGCTAATTTGGTGCAGCATGTGCAAGGCGAGAATGCTGCTGATTTACGAATTCTAATTTTATTTTGATAAATTATCCTTTTTTCATTTCATTTAAACATATATATTTACTTTCCCGATCGTGTAAATTTAATATTTATAAATAATGAATAATATACTTTTTAGCACATTTCTGCAAGTTAGTTGAAATTAAAATACGTTGCTGAGTTTGGTCCTCGCTCTCATTTGTGGGCCCACCGTGAGTGTGGGGAAGCGATTTAATTAAGTGTGAAATAAATGATGATTTGTTGTTTAAATTAGAAACCATCTACGCGATTTGCGACTAAGTCTTTTAGCACGTTATCATCAACAATAACCATAACAGATACAACAATAAATAATTCAAGAATAACTTCAACGTTATACTTGGTTCACACCGGGTCCGATCGTATGATAGTCATAGGCACAACTAAAGTGTATAAATCTGTTTTTTTTTTTTTTTTTTTAGAAAGTCAAATTAATAATTATAGTTATACTTCTTACTAAAGCCAAGAACGTGAAAGCGCTAACCGATTTGTTTTGTTTAGAACAGACATTGTACAAAAATTCAGCCGACTGAAATTCGGCTCTGAGGTCCCTCGCCAATGTCCCAGCTAGCACCACCACCTAGTAATGTACTTCGCACCTCGCGCCAAACGACGATTGTCCAAAGGGGCGACCGGACCCGGTGTGAACGTAGTATTGGCTTGACAATTATGTCGCTGATACACAATAGGATTTTCCGCTTCGTGGCTGGTGGCTGCTGACTGCTTTTCAATGGCTGCTCCATGTCGCTTTGCTTCGCTTAACTTCATTTCATTTTGTGTCGGTCGTTTGCTTACTCTCCCGTTCCTTCGCTCCATCGTACAATTCATTCATTTTCTTGACCACACTTAATCTTTCCTGCAGTCAACGAGGATTCGCATGTTGGTTGCGATGCATTTTCGATTTTGCTGGTCAACCAGTCAGGCGTTCAGACAGACCGACAGACGCACAGACAGACAGACAGACAGACAAATGAATGCATGCTTATTTGAGTTGAGAAGCAGAATCTGCGATAAATCCACAGCACATTAAATACAGAATTGAACAAAAGCAAACTCCGACTGCTTGGCCGAGTGACCACCAACAAAGACCATTCATACATGACGTGCCAATAGAGCAGCTCAGAGTGTGAGTGTGCTTATGTGCAGGCCAACGATACTCGCATACGCGTCTATTGAACGATAACCACTCTACACGATGCGCGCTCAAGAATGCCAATATGGCAACTGCGGCTCCCGCTGCTGATGCTCAACAGTGCTGCTGCCAAAGCAATTGCCACTAACGAACGAATGAACGAACGAACGTACGAAGCAGCTCAGTGTCAACGTTATCGTCATCATCTGCAACGCCTGCACCAGCAGCAACCAGCACCAACCAGCGGCAACCAGCATCGCAACGCGGTTTTGCTCAAGATGTTCTTCAAGTTGATGATGATGATGATGCTGTTGCTGCTGCTGATGATGACGTTCATGTCCTTTCATACGCGTTGACAATAAATGCCACTTGGTGTCTTCATTTCGCGTGGCCAGGCGTAGCCAAGCCAGGCTGCCGCCAAGCAGCGTGAGAATTGCCAATGCTGGCCATGGCTGTGACAGCGGCAGTGCAGGCGACGGCGTCGGCGATGGTGCGACCGTTAAGCAAACCGAAACTGGTTTCAGTTCGGCTGCGGCGGCGAAGCCACACTTCGTTCGTTGCGCTGATAAGAATTATTGCAATTGGCATAAACGACAAGAAAAGCATACAATAATATACTAAAGACAACAACAACAACGCGAAGCCTAGCCGCGACAAGAATTTTAGCACATGCCTCTGCCACGGCACTCACAATAGGACACAGACAAACTCGCACACTTTGCGACATCCACACATGCGCTTGGGTACTGTGCAGAGGCACTTGGCTGCACATACCCTGGCGGCATGTTCGTGGTTCCTTGTGATTTTGTCTAGCCCAAATGCACTTGCCTTTCGCCTGAAGAGTTTCCTTTACGCGGCTGCCGAGTCTAAACGCAATGGCGCAGAAGTGCAGCAGGCAGCCAATTTCTCACAGTGTACTGTGCTGTCGTCATGCGGGGTCCACAGAGTCGCTGTTATAGTTTATTGCTTATTGCTTCATCGTGTTTTTTTATTATTAAGCACTAGTCACACTTAACACAACACACACATACACACACACACACACACACTTAGCCTCCTCCTCCCTCATGGCATCTGCTCTCCTCGCGTCTCAACCCTTATCAGGTTATGCATTCGCGGTTGGGTGCTGCAGCAAGTTTGCCAATCTTTTCGGTTAGTTTTGCTGTCACCACGTTCTTGATATCTGCGCTGCGGTAGGTTTCTTTTGTTGGTTTATATTTCTTTTTTGCTTTGGAGTTGCTTTTGTTGATGCTGCATTTGCGATTTGCGATACTCGCTGCTCAAATGCTTATTGCGGTGGCATTTGGCGGCAAAGCTATTCGCGGCGTATCTATTTGATTATTGGAATTGGGATTGGGATGCAAGTGTCTGGCGTTGCTTAGGTTACAATTTCTGTTGACGCGGAAATTCCGACCGTCATGAGCTGCAGCTTTATCCTGCACATTTGACTTGTCAACATTTGTGTTTGATTGATCGCACTGCGCTCAGTCAGCAATAAAAAGACAAGCATTTGTGTGAGTGCAATCAAAGGTTATGCGCTTCCCCCCCTGCATCGCAGTAAATGTTATTCAGTTGTTATCTACCGACAGAAGTTTCGGGAATACAGAAGTAAGCCTAACAATATCAGCACGCGTCACAAATAATTGAAACAATTTATTTAATGATGACCTAAATCGGATAAGCTGCGCAACGTGGAGCAGTCGCGGCGAAGTCGTCGCCGTTGATTATTTTTATATCTTTTTGCCACTTGCGCGCTTTAAAACAGAAAATTAATTTTAATTTATTGTCTCAATTTATAATGCAACAAATTGTGTCTGCGCCTGCCTTGCCGCTCTACCACTCTGCCGCGTTGACTGCCATGCGCAGCGTTAAACGTCTGCGAATTGCCAAAAATAAATGCTGACAGCAAGTTCGCGCGGCATCAGCACGGCATGACTATGGCATCCGTGGCAGCGCATGAAACTCAGGTCAATGCCGGCATTTTTCACACTCATGCCATACAAAAGCCCAAGTAACTGCTGCGTCCTACTTGCTTACGAAATGTGCAAAAGCTATAAGATACTCATGCTCATACTGATACTGATACAGTTACAGATACTTTGCACGCAGCATTGAACTTGAACTTTCTCAAGAATTGTGTGTGCATGTGTGAGAGTGTGTACTTCCCATGGAGTTCGGCTCGGTTCAGTTTGGTTATGCGAAAGTTGAAAAAGTCATTGAGAAAGTTGTAAATGCAAAGTGATTTTCGGCGTATTTGAAGTTTATGTAAAGTTTGCGCAGTTTGTTGCTTTTCCTATTACGCAGGTCCTTGTAATTGCAGTTACGACAAACTTTGTTCAAACAATGAAAATAAGAGAAACGATTGAGCAAATTTGCATACGAGTCGATAAACAATCAATCAGCAGACAAAACTTGGCTTCTTCTCAAAGATTAGGAAAAGTGTAGCGCAAGACAAAAAAACAAAAACAATAATTGGCCACGTAAAATAACCCAAAGTAAACGTTTTAGGGAATAATAAATTGAAAATTATGACTTTTAAGGAGGATGCAAGAACAAGTCCAAGCAATGACATCCGATTGATCTTCCATTTAAACTTGCCATGCCATTGCATGAAAGCTAGATATGGGATGCCTGCATAACAAAAGACATTTCCCCCCTAGAAGCAAAGAAGCATTTGCCTTTTAACGCTGTGCAGCTAGCAAAAGTACACAACAAACATTACTCCCATTCTCCTCCCAGCCTCCCTCCTCCACTCGTTGTCTCGCTGTTGCACTTACCCACACCTCTACCCCTAACCAACTTGCTGGTGGCCCAGTTAACGATTGAGCGCAAATTGAGACAGTAAAAAATATCCGCACTGAAAGAGTGACCAGGCGAGGAGCGAGCGAGGGCGAGACGTACGTATGCCATTTGTCTGGCTGTCATGTCAGTTGTCAGTTTGATTTTCAACTTTTTGAAATTGTAACATATACAACAACAATAACAACAATGGCAATAATTTTAGTATAAAACTCAACTCAAAAAAAAAAAAGAAAAAAAAAATACAAAAATCGAGTTAAAAAGAAGAAAAGACAAATTGTCCGCTCAACTCGTGTTGACAATTTTATACTTTTTTCACTGTGTAATATGCCGTTGTGAGTTGCTGCTTTTACTGTAAATTTCTTCTTGCAACATTTGTTGACATATGAGCTTCGTCTTCGTCTTCGTCATCGTCATCGTCAACTGCTTTGAATGCAGATACTCGTCGTTCATCATCATATCTTCAGCTGCAAGAACTTCAAACGTCTGCCGAGCGCCGAGTGGCGCAGCTGAGCACTGTGCCACTGTGGCACTTAACTTAATGCCTTTCAACGATGAATAGCCAAGTGGCGACGAGACGAAGCGACGCATGCGACGAGACGCCGTGTAAAAGCACGACAAAAACGTGCTGGCATATTTGTGCGTGAAGCAGTTAAAAGCGATAAAAATTAACTATAAAAAAGCCATTTGTATCTAATAGATACTTGACGCACTTTGTTGTTGCAGTTACCAACAAATGGACAAATACACAATAGAGCAGCCCAGCGAACGAAGATGAGACCGCTTTGTTTTCATATTGATGACAATTTGAGCTGTAAAAATCACGTCGCTTGCCGCTTCTTTTTAATGGCCTCGCCGAGGAACTGCATGGATTTGTCTGTCTCTGACTGTGTCTGTTTTCATTGGAGATAACGCAGCCATTTGATTTACATTTACATTTCGGTATGCTGTAGGTGGCGACGGTGGCAGCCGCGTCGGCTTAGGGTGTCGTTAGTTAATGGCCATAATGCTGGAGGCGGCAATTCCAGGTGATATCTTTATGCGTTGATGAATCAGCCAAAGCATCTTCCCTACCTAGCTGCCGATCAACATACAAATGTGTCTTTTGTGCTACAAATTGCTGCTTAAATATTTAAACCTACATAAATTATGCTAACTTGACAAAACTGACATTCACTTTGCTTGTTTTTCATTTTCCTTTCCATTCTGGTCGCCTGCAGTACGACAACGTGAACTCGTGCCTGAATGTGCTGCGCTCGCAGACGGTTGCCGGCTTGGATAACATCACCACCAACGACATCTGTGCGGGTCGACTGAAAGCTGTGCTCGCTCTCTTCTTCGCGCTAAGCCGTTTCAAGCAGCAAGCGAAGCAGACGAAGTCCGCGTCGATTGGTGTTGGCATCGGGTGCGTCGGCGTTGGAACTGGCACCGGTTCGGTTGTTGGCATTGGTGTGGGTGGAAGTCTGCGGCAGCCGAGTGGTAGCCTGCTGGAGAAAACTCACCAGCAAAATCAACAACACCAGCAGCAAGCGAATACAGCCACCAATGCGAACGTGGTTGTGGTCTCGACTAACTCAACAACACTAACGGGCACGACGACAACGCTCGCTGTGAATCAACAACACCACCAACAACAACAGCAGCAACAACAGCAACGCGAGCAATCGTTGCAGAACGGCAATGAAATGGTGAACCGGTAAGTGCGATAACAAAACTTATCGATAAATTTAGTACGCGATTGGTTTGTGTCTAAGATAAGTGGTGCATGGGAACATTAAAACGATTATTATTTTTTGGGAACACTTTTGACTTCATATTATCTGTTTCAATGCATTCTTATATGCGTGCAGTAAAGCATTTTTTAATCAAATGCTAACGCAAATACTTGGAAGTATCATATCGGCATTTCCGTCTTGTAGCACTTAACAGAGCCGACGCTCCAATAATCCCATGTAGTTATGTACGTACACTCAAAGTGACATGCTGCCCTCGCTGTTGGCACTCGTTATCAAATTCCAAGCAAATCTAATATGATTTATTGGTTTGTTTGCCGGAAATTACTGTGCATTCAATCCGAGTGCCACACCACTGCCACGCAACGCTAGGCAAGCAAACAACCTAACAACCCAACAAACCCCCGGGTGGGAGCAAGGAACTACCCACACCTGAGCTAAATCGCATAAGCCACAGAGCCACTGGGGAGCTGGGGCTGCATTATAAGAATCTCTGCTCGTGGAGTGCGTTCCGTGCGCAAAGCGAAAGCAAACACAATTGGCATACTAACGTAAAAAAGAAAATCCGAAAAATTTGAAGTTGTCCTTACAGGCGTGCAACGCGTAGCTGCAAGAAAATTCAAAACATGAAGACGCAAAATTAGAAAAGTTTATTTGTGCAGGCGGCGGCAGCGTCGGCGATGCAAAGTAACCCCCAAAGCAGCGGGAAATCCCTGTAGACAGGAAGCGGAAGCTTTTGTGTGTTTCGTCTGTTGCGTGTTTGCCTTCTGGGGGGGAGCCACAGGACAACGTCTGGGGGAGCATGTCGTCGTCGTCGATGCTGTCGCCGTCGTCAGAGCTAAATGTTCTCGTTTAACTTTCATTTTTCGAGACGTCAACGTTTTCTGTTTGATTCGACGCACGATTTGTTCCGTTGCTTTGTTGTAGGCAACTGAGTCAAGGACTTGTGGGTTGGGTTCCGTTTTCGGTTTTTGGTTTTCGGTTTTTAGCTGCCGGTTGTTTGTTGTTTGTTGTCGGCTGTCGGTCGTCGGTTTGTTTGCCCAAAATGTGTTGATGACTTTCACCGACTGCGAAATTTAAATGCGAAACGGAAATGCTGCTGGCATACCCGACAATCACTCGACCATGTTCGGGCATGTTCTCGCCATGTCCTTGTTGTTGTTTGCCTTGACTCTGGTTTGAGTCTGGTTTGAATAGCAGACAAATAAATTTCAATCGTACTTAGTTAGTTTGCATTCGCCCTGCCGAGACTACATTTCGACGACAGCATTTGGCGGATAGGCCGATGACATTTACACTAAACTCTGCGACAGGATCACTCATTGACCAAAGATATTTCGGCTTTCGCAAGTTTATGGCCTAACTAAGTTAACTTACTTAAAAATTCAGTCATGAGCATAATTTCCAGTCGCTGAAGTTGAAAGTTCCTCGTTCGTTCGTTGTTTGGCAGCTCTACGCACACTTCGCACTCTTCACCCTGTGGACAACGGAACGAAGTCGCCTGTGTTTGTTGCCAGACATGTTGGCAGTTGTTTATAACGTCTGCGGCTAACCAGCGCCGCCCGTGCGCGCGCCCCTCACTGGCGCCATTGCTAGTCGGCATCGACCTCGACATTGAAAACAAAACTCGGCAGCAGGCATTCAAACAAATTTTTGCATGCAAAGGACACTTGGGCAGACTGAACTGAGACACAAGAACGGGAAGAGGGTCAATGCATGAGTTAGGGATTGGGCACGCAGTGCGTGAAACAACCCCAAAATGTTGGATGCCAAGCAAAATAACAAAAACAACAAAAATAAATAAAATACAAATAACACAACAACAACAACAGCAGCAACGAGAAATATACACACATTGTTTGCAAACATAAAAGAGGCGGCGGCGGCAATGTTTGGAGCGAGAAAGTACATTAGAGTGCAAACAACAAAAACAAAAAAAAAAACTCCACAAATAAATTCAAAAAAAAAAAAACCTACAAAATTCAAAACCATTAAAGGACACAACGCAGCTGGTGTTCCTGTTGACAACAATATACCAGCATGTAGGGAGTGTGGCGTCTGAGCCGGATGGCGAATGTCGGGTGGCGGATGGCGGCTTATAGGATTGCAGATCCTTCGCCACTTTCACTATTCAGAACACACTTTTTAACTTTTCAAGTGCACAATTATCCTGTCGCAATTTTCATTTTCGCCGACATTTCGGGAGAGTGTCATTATATTCCACTTTTACACTCTGGCTCTCACTCGCCGGCGCACGCCCAATTGCCCTTTTTCACTGCTATTCTACTTCAGTCATGAGCCAGGATTTAGTAATATTATCCTGGCGCTTAATGCGGCGGCGCGTTCAAAAGGACGTCACAAGCGGCTGTTGCATTCCATTGCTAACTAGAATGGCATTGGGGGCGCTGTGAAAATTAAAACATGCAAATCCTTGTTGTCTCATCCCTTCTTGGGCCATTGCCGCGATGCTGTCTGCGCATACGTACATAATGCGTAGAAATTAATTAATAAGCAATAATGTTTCTGGATTAAATTCATCATATCTAAGTGGATATACATCGACAAACGACACTTTTGCACATTCGCTAATAAATTGATTTCATTTATTGATGAGTGTTGTTCTAGTCGGTTAAGGATTAAAATAGGCACACTGCCATTTTCGTTGAAGGTAACAAATTTCAGTGGATGACATTTTTGTGTAGCATATCGATTTGTTTAAATTCGATTTGCTACTCAATCAAAGAGCAATCGACTCACTCCAGTGTGAAATCCATAAAATTCAAGCGATTCATTTTCTTCTTTTTACGACATCCGAGGCAGCAGCAGCCTGCGAAGCAGCTGATCAAAACTTTCTCAAACAAGCATGCACCGCAATTTTTCATCACAACCCAGTCACCAACCATTCCCCCAAATCCATGCCACGCAACCCCACGCTCGCACAAGGCGGGGGGCAAATGTGTTGGCAATTTCGAGAGACGCAAGAACACAATATGTGCCCGAATTGTACTTACAAGTGGAGACATGCCATGCGTACGAGTGCACAGGATATGCTTGCACAAAGGAGCCCGCCTCGTCTAATGGCCGCCGACGCAGCCACCCTGGTGGAAATTCCTATGCATACGCACATTATAATTTGCAGCTTAGCATTAGAGCCGGCTTCGTCGTTGGCGAGGCATATCCTTCTGACTTCGTCGCTTCGTTTCGAGCGCTGGCTTGTCTTGGCTTGCGCAGTCATATGTTCCCTCTGCCTCTCTCGTCGCCGAGTGCGTACGTGTCTTTAATTTAAATGCATTTATGCGTGCACTGAGTACTTTTCACATCAAAGCCTCGATCTCGCACCCGCACTCCTCGCTCTTTGGCCTGGGCTGTGCACAAACGCATGTCCTTGCTGCATGTGCTGAAGCGTAAATGTGGCCACTTGCCATTCATTTGGCTTGTGCCAGCCCACACCTCGAAGGGGAGACAAGGCACTGACAAGTTGTCAACTAGCCATGCACGAAATTTCAGACTTGCACGGCATCCTTTGTGGCTTAACTTTTGTTGTCCTGCGGGCATTTTTAGCATTTTATTTATTTTTTTTTTTTTTGCTTTGTTGTTTTGTGTGTTGTTTCCTCCTTCCCTAGCAAGCAAATCGGCAGTGTTGCATGCTGTTTCCATGGCTTGGTTGCCAGGATGCTCTGCTGCGTTGGTGGCGAGTGATTCCAATGCTGAATTTATAATTCAATTTGTGGTTTTAATTTCGTAAATGAGAAATTAATTTTATTCAATTGAATTGAATTGAATTCGCTTGCATTGTATTGGAGTTCTGTCGATTCGAGTGTTGGCAGCAGCTTAGGACGCGAACGTGGACTCTGCTTCGGTTTTTGGTTTCCAAAATAAAACTTGCTCCTGGCGTCCGTCAACGCTTTGTTGAGCTGCAATTGTTTTGTGAGTTTTTAGCTAGACTCGTTTTTTATTTATTTATTTGCTTCAGAGCTGTCGAAGCGTTTAATTAATTTAATTTTATGAAAAACCAAAGCAACTTGCTTTGCCTTATTTCAATAACTGATTTGTTGTTGCCTTTGTGTGACCTTGTGCTCGAACATATTTGATCATATCATCAAACAATTTTTAGAGCTTTCTCCATATGGACACACATATCAACTGGCATTGGCCCGAGTCAATGTGAATCATTTGCTGCACAACCCTTTTTCGCTTCAAAGCTGCTGCCTCATGCCACATGCCTCACGCCTCGTTCCCCTTAGCACACGACTCATTCCACTTGCATTGCCCATTCATCTGCGCGCTGAGATTATTTTGCATTAAATATGAAGTGACTCTCAGCGATCTGATGTCCTGTGATGATGTCACTTGCGGTTTCATCAGGGTTGCTACTCACACTTTACCTCCTGACTGTTTTTCAATAAATCGGCGACAATTATCACCCCAAACTTTGTCATTTACAAAATACTTTTTATATGTACATTTCATATTTTTGTTCAGTTTCTTTTTTTTTTTTTTTGTCACTTTCCCAATTCAGCAGTCCACCCAACTGCGTTTGAACTCATCAGCGACTATTGTTTATGCTTTTCATCTACGCAGTGTTGCATTTTTTGTGATACGTTTCCTTCCTGCCTTGCTGTTGTGTCTGCTTCCTTAGCTGCTGCTGTTGCCTCCTTTCTTTTTTCTGACATGGTGATTTCATGGGCGTTCTGTTTTTTGCTTTTAAATCTGTCCAACCGTTACGCAACGGCAGTGGGAAAATGACTTCTCATCGTTTCCTGTTGTCGCTGTTATCTATATGTAGAAATGGAGTATCCTTTCATAGTTAATGACATTTTTTTATGGTTTGTTGTTTGAGCTTGTGATGATTTTTGTGTATTGTTAAAAAATATGTAACGAGGCGAGTGTTAGCTTATTAAATTCTCTTTGTAATACACATTAAATTAAAATTCTCTTAACATAAAGTTGCAGTCTTCTTCGCTAGCCACACATATGCTCGACTCATTGAAAAGAATTTATTTACTTCTTCTGTTTACCTTCACAACGTTTACTTTCTTAATGCAGAGCACCAGAATTTATAGCGTGATTATTATAAAAACTGTCATGGACACGAGTCGCCACTCAATCACAACTGGGCATGTCCTTTAGCCCCACTAAGAGCATGAGCAAGTTTTGTTGCTAACATTTTTCATGGCCATTGCTGTTTTTCTCTAATAAACTTCGCTATGCCTTTTATATATAAATATTTCTTTTGATTTCTTGCACTCACCCACAATATAATTTTTTTTCTCAAAATACTTCTGGCAAGCGCAGTTAGTCATTTCTTTTGGAACTTGAAAGACTTGAAAGCAGCGGAAAATAGAAAAAAAAAAGAAACAGCAAAAAATGTACTTTATGTGCAAAATGTCGTCTACAGCAGCTGTCTTAGATCTGCAGCAAGCCACCCCAAGATACCGATGTGGATGTGGCTTAAGTGGGGTGGGAGTGGGAGAAGTGGCAGTAAAAAAAATGAGAAACAATTGCAACAATGATTACTTTTGGCGCTGTCGACGGTGAAGTTGGAGTAAATCGAAAGCCCAAAAAGAAACAAAACAAAAACCAGAAAAAAAACGAGAACCCAGGCAACTCCGCCTTGAGCCGGTCTGCCAAGCTGCCTTCATGAAATATTCCTTGTTACGCTTGTTTTGTTTATTAAAGAAGTTATAGAAAAATTACAGAATAAACGTAAATTGAATGACTCGAAAAATAGCAGCAAATCAAGTGACTCTGGGGAGCACTTAAGCGAGGCTATTGTTGGCTTATTGCTGTTGTTGTTGTTGCGTTTGTACTGCAAGTGGGTGCTGTTGTGCCTGCGGCATTGCCTGCCAAGAAAGCAAACTACGTTTGGCTCTGGACTTGGCTTTTATAATTATAATATGCTAACTGTACGTCGGCAATTAACGCCTCCAGGAGTCTAAGGACACTATTTGCCACTAAACATAATACATAATCATAAGCTCACGCAGCGTAATGAATAATGTCTATTTGGTAATGAGTTGGCTTAAGAGCATTTTGCCATCAGCAGCAAAAGCTGATAATTGAACTGACAATGTTGCTGCTTATGGTGATGTTGTTGCCTGTTGCTGGTGTTGCTGCTGCTGCTGCTGCTGTTTATAATTTTAATCCTTTTTCTCATTAAACAACCAACTGACAGGCAGGCAGGCCACTTTGAACACCCTGTCGCTTTGCGAAGCGCCTGCCGTAGAGACTATTGACATTAACTGTAAAACTAACCCCCGTCAGGGACATCAAACATTACTAAGCAAACTTAATAAGTACGACAGATAATCAGTGCTTCAGCGAAAAACGCAACTTGTGCGAAATACACGTCTGTATAATCTGAAGCCAGCACCCCCCCGGCAGATATGAGCTGCTGAGTTAGTAACTGCTTCATGGTCATGAGCACGCAGCAGCATGTTGCTAATATCCGGCCGGAGATGGTTCAAGGGATGTGGCAGGGGGCGCGTCCATTTTTTCATTATTTATTATTCCTTTTTCTATTTTTTCTGCAACTCGGCAACAATAACAAAGCAAATAAAAATATTTGCATAGACAACGTTGGACCATGCGAAATGAACATCAGCGAAGTGGACATCTGCGTCGGGGTTGGCTTTGTGTCGCGTGGACGAACAGCAGCATCAAATGAAAAGTAAACAGAAAATACTCTGAAATGATAAAGTGCTTCAACTAAAACGCAATAAAATGCATGCTTACAGCAGACTAACGGGATATAGACAAACTGACAGTTGCTCAGCAACAGCGTCGACGATGCCCTTCTATCTGAGCTGGGAGACTGTAGTGTGCGAAATGCAAATCCTTGCACGGACAGCAGCGTAACAGCGCACAAACAAAGATTTATGTGCAGCGCACATGCCTCGTCGTGAATAATGCCACTTAGTGTGGGTATTTTAGTCCAGAGCTAGAAAAGGGTTAACGCAACTCAAAGCGCAGCGATAAACTTTTTAAACGCTTCTGCCAGCGCTGGAGTCGCCTATCGCCAATCGCAGTCACTGCCAGCTGCACAACGCAGGCCCCATTAGTATTTATTGTCGCCATATTTCGACACTCAGCGCACGATAAACATCAGAGAAACAGCGCCGTAAACTTAAAAGCCATCGTTAAGCGAAATGAAGTCACTAGCAGTTGTTTTTCCACTTCTAAGTAAATTTGCAAGCAGTCATGAAGCCATGAAGAAAACTTCAACAAACCAACATCACAAATAAAACCCAAAAACAAAAAAACACAAGAAACACAAAAAATGGAAAAACTGAAATCGATCGCGAGCGACGCTTGCGCATGCGCTGAGCCGACGACTCGCTGTGGACGGACCAAAAGCTGTCAAGTTCAGCAAATAAACCGAACGTAGCGCGATAGGCGACAGCCGATGCGCAATGAGCGCTGAGAGCGCGGGACGGGTGAGATGAGTGCAGCTTATCAGCAGAGTATTGCAAACGTGTTTGCTGAAATGCCAATTGACTTTCAAATAAACTTGCATGGGGCCATGCTGGCAGCGGGAAGGCGGTCGACTGCAGGGGAGGGCTGGGCAATGTAAAGCAAAGCGTAGCAGATCGGTTATTTGTCCACTAAAGTAGATTACAGTGACCGTAGCAAAAGATGCTCGAATAGCGCGCAGCATTGCGGCAGGCAGTTGTGTGCGAACGGATTGGCGCGGGCTGTTGCTGTGGCTCGGCTCGGATCGGCCGTGAGTGTAGCACAGCGTAACGCAATAGACAACAATTGAAATTAAATGCAATGATTAAACAATTTTCTTGTCGTCATCGTTCGAAATGAAATTGTTTGAAAAATTCATTTACTGTGCGCAACAATTGACTGACCACCGCCTTGAACTTGTTTTTGTGCAAATATTGTACAATAAATGTATGTGTGTGTGTGTATGTGTGCGTTGTGATTTTATTTGACAGCAGCTACAGCAGTAATTGTTATTGTTGTTGTTGCCATTGTAAACCGGGCGACTGGCAAACGTTGACAATTATACGCTTTAATTGGTTTTGCTTGCTTGTTGATTGCTCAGGTATGCGCAAAAATTGAAGCTAATTAATCTTAGTCAGCACGCGCATTTATTTAAAAAACAACTAAATTCAGCTCCGAGGAGGCACTTAGCTATGCGATGTAGAGTATAGCAAAGCTATGATAAATAAAACAGAAAAAAAAAACGTTGTTGAACTTGTGCACTGCACGTGCATTGAACTTGCAACTGCTTTGGCCGACGCATACACGCCATGCACCGCACACCCACGTTTCTGGCTAGTTCACATGCGTGTGCGGCTATTTTTAAATTTGGACACCTAAAGGAAACGTGCTAATACAACGAAATACGCCAACATACATCATAACTGTATCAATGCAGTGCTCACGACTGCATAAACTAAAAAGTGAGTGCCAAAGTGAGAGCGAAAGAGTGCAAGGTATCATGCGTATCAAAGCATTGCTTGTTTACTGCAACAGAGAGGTAAACAACCGCTGCTGACTGGCACCAATTGAAACAAAAAAAAAAAAAAAAAAAAATTGAAGCACCAGCAGATAAGAGTTGTGGCAAGAAGTATCTGCGTACAATGCAGTTACATCGGAACATAATGTCTTACTACCTAAGATATATTCGGCAGCAATTATTTAATTTTTATGCTTTCAAAATTTCATATTTAAATTTTTGCTTCAGCTAATCTAATAGAATTTTCTGCAATTTTTAATAAAGTTTTTATCGTCCAAAAAAAAGAAAGAAAATAATAAACACAAAAAAAATAAAAAAAAATATAAACAAAAAGTAATCATTTAAAAATTAAATTTTCAAAACGGCGACTCTAAATCGACTGCTTTTCAACAGTGGCTAAAATTGCGGTGTCAATGTCGGTCGGTGTCGATATGATATGGAATTCGTAGCGAAACCACCAATATCCAGAAGATAGTCATAAACTGTGACTATTTGCCGCGCTTTCAAATTTTGTACACTGCAACAAAGCACACCAGCACCAAAATGAGCTTCGAACAAATCTTTACAAGTATTCTTGGCAACTTGCACAGCGAAACTTCACCCCTAACATCTTACACACAGTATCGAGATATATTGATGCCATGTTCGCTTGTTGCTCTCTGTTGTGTTGTGTTATAAGGAACGCCGACAGCTGGCTCAGGCTGTTATGAGCTAACTTCAATCAACACCATCACCCCATGGTATAAGAATTTAGAAGGCAACGAAAATTTGTGTTCGGTTATTCAAAGTTCTCTCAATATACAATTTGTGACGTCATGCGTCATAGTTTTCTTAAATTTTACAACAACACAATACCCATGACAACACAAAATGTGACTTCATAGAATGGGTGAATATTTTTTGAGAGAGTAAGCGAACGCATTGGTGTTACCTTGCAACTCTTGTCCGTACATCACCACCCAAAACAACGTCGAGTTTGTGGCTCTCTCTGGCTTGCATGGCGTTGCGACTTTGAACGCTTTTTCAGTTGACTCGTGGCTTTCGACGCGCGTACAACTTGCCACGGACGTATGTTCATAAGTGCGTGAGTTTGTTTATCGCCGGTTTTTGTTATTGTGGCACATGTGAAATTCAACGTAAACTTACCGATTATACGCGTGACAATAAGTTTAAATGTTCTATTGCTTTGAATTGCATATTAGTGCAATACACATATTGTTATATTATTAAAAATAATAAAAAAAAAAGTAAAAGCAAATACTTGTATAAAAAGTGTTTATGCAATGTAAATGTCTAAAACGGTTTTTGTGTTAAGGTGCACTGTGTAAACAAAATGGCCCATGAGCATATGTGAAATCTTATATTAATGCTTGCAGTTGTTTTCGTTGTCATAATTTCATGTAATTAATGCGTAACTCAAATCACCAACGTATCTTTAGTAACTTTTGGGTAGATTAGTTGTACAACTTCTAAGTATCCTCGAGGCTATATTTGCATTCCTTCTGTTAACTTTGACTTAAACGGCGGCGCGCTGCCCTGGCAACCAATTTCGATGGCGAGCGATAATTATCGCATTATCTGTACGCCAACAAATTAAAGGCTTAACTGACAACTACCCCAACACCTTAAGCTACGCAGAGGGCAGATAGCAGCTTGCAACATTTGCAACATTTTCTTGTTGTATTTGCCAATCTGCCTGCCTGCCTGCCTGCCCGCCTTCCAACATTACACAATAGCGGCGAACAGCAGACAAGCAAAATGCGCCAAGCGATAAGCATTTATTTATGACCAGCATAGCACTAACACACACACATACACCTACGTGAACACACACGTGCACAACAATGACAAAAAATGGAGTGTAAATCTGTGCAACAAAATTAGCTGCAGGCGCAACAACAATCATGATAAGACAATTTGCCAGTTTGTGGTTGGGCCTGCAGCCGGCAGACACTTTTAAAGCCTTTCGCCTGCATTTTATGACTGTGAAGCGGAGTAATTAGGTTTAGAAGCCCAGCCAAGCCAAACTAAGCTAAGCTAAGCCAAACTGAACTGCACAGAAGTGAACTGTAGCGACGAACGCAGCACGGGGAAGCCAATTTAATTAACATCATACGCTTAATTTGTCGCCATTGCCACTAAACTCAACGCAAAACTGTATCGTGAAAGCGTCACCAGCAACTGGCAGCAGAAGCAGCAACATCATCACAAGTTGAAGAAGCTGTCTGCGAGCCGGTTTGGCAACAAGCTGACGCGTGCCGCTAATTAATCACTTGGCTGCTGCGTAGCTACGAAGAGGCCGCACTTCCTCCATGACGCAGCCAGCAGAAGCTGCTGAAGAAGTTGCTGCTCGATTTTCTAATTTAATTACACATGCGAGTGCCAGTGGATGGCAGCAGCAGTACTGATGAAGGCTTAGATGACTGGCTCTTTGTGGTTGCTTGCTGCTCATCGATTGGCACTTGAGTTGGCTCGGAGTGAAGCAGCTTCTCGAAGGACATGCAGATACATGCGTACAAACGTCTGCTGCGCAGGCAAAGACTTTGTTCGATAATTGCTGCACTTGAGTTTAGTTTAGAAGATGTTCAAGCGTGCTCGAGGCGACTTTGGGCATAAGTGGTTCGCTTTGAGTTGCCAAAGACAAGCCCAAAACACTAAGCACTACACACCCTAATCAAATGCTTAAGACGCTGCAGAAGTCTCTACTCACATATGCCGCACTGCCATGTTTTTTAAGCCGTTTTTGATTTCGATTACTTTATTATTTTCTTCTTTTCTTTTTTTTTTTTTTGTATTTGCGTTACATTTTGCTAATCCCCACACACACCCACACACAATCAAACACATCATGCGCTTGGCGTGTGCACATGGTTACCCATGACTGTTAGAGACAACTGTCAGAGTGACATGACGAAACGAATGAACTGCAATATCAATGCTTAATGTCCGTCTGTCCGTTCATCTGTATGCCTGTCAAAAACCTAGCGACATTGTACATCACTGCAAGTTGTTCGGCCCTAAAAGGGCGCGTGTCAATGAACCCGTGGTCGGAGAAGCCGGGCCAGGCCAAGCCAGCATTAAACCCTTATTAGATGCGCATAAAATCAAGGCGCCCGTTTGAAATTCGATATGAAAAATGTTATACAAGCTGTCAAAATAACAACAAGCAAACAACTGAACTGCGAATGGTTGGGGAAGGGTAAGGCGGAGGGGGATTACAAATTCAATTGTGCGACAGCTGAAAATAATTTGCTTGATGAATACGCAGCCAGCGAGCGTTGGGCAGAGTGAATTCGTGGGCAGACTGACAGGCAGGCAGGTAGGCAAGCAAGGAGGCAAGCAGGAAGGAAATGGGTTTATTAATATCTGAAATTTGTTTGGTGTTAATTTACCGTGGCAAGTATTGAATAAATTGCATAATAATTTGCTGCTTGGCGCCGATGATTGATGGTTTGTGTGTGCGCCACAGAAGTTAAGTGGCTAAGCAGGTGTGCTCTGAGAAACTGACACGCCAAGGATCAATGTCTGCAATGAACCCCTTATGAGGATTTTCCCACATGCCCGCTGCACCCATGGCAGCCAAGTGAATGTGAGCAAGCAAGAAAGTGAGCATGAATGCATGGCCACAAGCAAATGCCTTTTATCGGTGCCAACTAATCGTCGATTTTCGAAATTATCACGTACGCTGCAGCGACTTGATAAGTTTTTGACATGAAGGAAAGCCAACGCGGGGCTTGACTTTTCTTTGGCGTACAAGCGCGTGCATTTTCCGATCGACGGCCATTCAGTTGCCCCCTCCCTCTCCCCTGCCTCACGCTGAAATTTCAGTCGAATTTGTTAACACACCCAGCCACACACTCACACTCTCACACACACAGGCACACACGCCCACGTCGCACTTCCACCCCTGCTGCACGTTGCCTTATCGCTTATGAAGTGCGGCGCGCTGCTGCACGATAAGGCAGCATGAAATTATTATTAAAAAAAAAAAAAACAAAAAAAAAAGAAAACAAAACAGAAAAGAAATGGCTTAAAATGCATTTTGAAAGGCTGAAATCGACGTTTAGTCACGTTTCAACTTGACTCGAGTTGAATTATTATGCGTGTGCGGGCGGGGGGTGGTGCTGCTGGCTGCTGGCTGAAAGGCTGAATGGCTGCCTGCGCAGAGCCAATGTAGCCATAAGCAGCGCAAAAACTTTTGTTGTCAATTTATGCAGCACTAACCACAAACATTGTATGCCTTGCCGCTCTTGCGGTGGGCCAGTCCGCCCCTGCCCCCGTCGGATGGCTGAACGCCATTCTTTTCGTTTGTATGGAGTTCTTTTTGTTTCATTTTGTATATTACGACAGTTCTTTTGTATTCTTTGAAGCTTTCCAATGAAGCTTCTGCACCGTTAAATGCTACGTGCGAGGATGTCAAAATGTACTTTGCCATAAAGGAAGTTCGAAACGAAATTAATGCGACTGTGCGCCTTTTTTGGCGTTTACATAATTTCTGCCTTTTGTGAGTTCTCTCCCTCCTCCTGCGGCAACTGCTTCGCGTGCTTCTGCCGCTTCTTCCGCATGCGAAGCCGCACTGAGTGCGTCTTAATGCCACGCGAGTTCGCTTGGTTGCCGCAGTGGATGTATGAAGTATGAATTAATGGGCCCTGCACATTTAAACTTTGGCTCATGGCGCTGTACCCAATGCGAAGCGTTACATTCAGTGGCTCATAAATCGCGAAATGCACGCGTTCAATCTTAAGCGTTCAACTCGCGAATGCCGCCCACGCAATGCTCGCCAAAGCCAACATGCGAAGCATATGAATTCAAATGAATTCAAATGAAATTATTTCCAAATGCGTAGTAGGTGACTTTCGAAGAAATAAATTAATTTTGTGCTTTAAAACTTCGTTTCTTTGATTTCGTACTGTTTCGTGCTGTTTTTCTTCCTTTTTTACCTTGGTTGGCGATTTACGACTCCGACTCCGACACTGACGCAGAAACAGACGCCAACGCTAACACTGGCGAAGTGAGGAGGTGCCAGTCGCCGGTTTACGATTTACGATTTATTTACTACACGCGTATGGCAGCCAAACTTTTTATGTGCCTCATTGCGAAGTTTATGCTTTTGTTTTAATGAAAACATTTAAATGCCATTTGCCACTTTAAAGAGTCCAATAAACAGAAATGCTGAAATGAAATTTGTATGAGTAGCAAGTTTTCTTTATGGTGGCTTGCAGAAATATTGAGACGGGTACTCTGCGTCTAGGATAGTCTCATACCTGCAGACCAGAATTTCAATTGATTCTGATCATAAACTGCGTTTGAGGCCGTCGATCCTACTGCAAAGGATATATGGGACATATTGGGTAATGGAAGCTTGAATGTTCCGCCAACTGGGTTCCAACTGCAACAAGCGTCGGTGCGTAGACAAGCGAAAGATGCGTGAGATGCGTCGGCAAGTCAGACGAACGAGAGGTGCAAGTTTCCGCGTGAGTGGGAGTGAGAGTGTCACGCTTGAGTACCTCGATAAACAATATACAAAAGTTCACGCAGTAGCAGATTTGGGTCTTTAGTGTCGTCAAAAAAAAAAGAAAAAAGCGAAACCAAAACAGAAACAGAAACAAAAACAGAAAACAATATAAAGTATCTATGAAAAGTGAGGTTTTTTTTATTTATTTCATTTTCATTTTGTTGCTTTTTATCCCCAAGTTAAATCTTGACTGTGCATTCGTTCGTTCGTTTCGTGTTGTTGACTGCGTGCCAAAAAAGTATTTTATATGTCAAAGCAAATCAGCAATTTGTCACACCGTTTTGACTGCACAGTACAGAAGAGCACAGCACAGCGAAGCACAGTGAAGCAAAGCAAAGCAAAACAAAATGAAGCAGAGTCAGTTGCGTTAAGCGACGACGATTGGGTCACGAGTGCGCGGGAGACGGGTGTAGGGGCATGCGGGTGTGCGGCAGTTGCCGACTGCAGCTAAGCAGAGTAGCATAAAAAGCACAAAAACGCCAACTTGAGGAAGATAAATATTTGAGGATTTATTTTATTTTGTTTGATTTTTGATTTCGTCTTCGTTTGTCTTCACATGCGACGTTGACATTTTCTATAGCGACAGCAGCAACAACAGCAACAACAACCGAAGCAGCAGCAGATGAAGTTGGATACAGCAGACATTTGACAGCAATTTTTGACATTTGTTGTTGATGTTTTCGATGCTGTTTTTTTTGTTTTTGTTGTTATTTGGCGTTGGCGAGTTTTACCTTCAGCTTGTGGCGGCCTCACACGCGGTGACTACTGTGCACACGCTTTGATCTTGTTGCTGCCTTCTGGCTTCTTCTGGTTGTGGCAATTAAACGCGTCGGCGATTAGCTCTAATGCTCGAAGAGACACAAATTGACACGACGCAGTCCCATGTAACGCACAATCCTCCACATTCACACACACACACACAACACTCGTGTGCACGTGAGTGTGGGTATTTCATAATCAAACGCTTGATTATCTGCCATATCAGCCTTTCGTTGCGCTTTGATATCAAAGTCAGAGCTGCCTTGTTGGGTTGTTGTTGGTGTTGGTGTAGTTGTTGTTGCTGGATCACGCACGAAGCAATGAACAAGCGACATTTCCGTTGGCACTGTTGCGTGTCGTCATGTTGTTTGGCTTGGCTTGGCTCACTTGACGTTTGTCGCAATTATGGAAACGCTGACATTAGCCAGCAACTTCTGCAGGTCCCAACAACACCAAAATCAACTGCAACTGCAACAAGCAAAAGAATCTAGAATTGAAAAGCATTTGTTCATTAGGCAATCTCCGAGTTAATCAATATTTATTGCAGCTACTTGTCGACGATGTGGCACATGGCATCGTGCCGATGGTGCACTTTGCAATTGGCGATGCCACATGGATGTGTGTATTTGTGTGGTCGCATCATCATGTGTGGCCATTGTGGCACTTTCACGCTCACGTTGTTGTTGCTGCTGCCGTCGTTCGGGCGAGGGCCGTGCAATGTGCAATTATGACAAGTTGTTGCATGCGGCAACTCATTTCTGGCAATTGCTCGGCACTGACTCTGCACTGAATGGTGGGGACTGAGCTGTGCTGTGCCGTGTGTACTTTGTATTGGTTGCGTAACCCCCCCGTTGAAGTGAGAGACCGGTTTGCGGCTTGACTGCGCTTAGTGCACTCACAAGTCGACAGTCGATTGTTCCTTTTGTGTTTCTGAATTGTCAGTCAATTTGCATTGGCATGTGTAAGCCATGTAAATTGCACAAATCGACTCAAAGCGCACAGCAATTTAATTGAGCCTGACTCATGTTGCCTGCCATAAGCATTTGACAGTTGCAGTTACAGTTACAGTCGACGCCCGCACAGCTCAGCTGCCCCCTTTAGAAAATTAAGCAGATAAACTGCCAGCACTGTTGCTACATGGCTGCCATGACGCCGTCACCGTTCATGCCAAGTCACATCAGACAATGTCAGCTGTGTGCTCGAGACGGCATTGGTGCGATGATGATGGGGACGGGGGTGGAGGCGCAGGCGGAGCCTAACAGCAAGTTGACGCCTGACGTAAGCTTGTAAACGATTCCGAGCTTATGCCAAATCTTTGACTCATTTGTTATGCACGCGAGGCTTTTGTCTCTTGTTAAATGTTCTTTGCAACGATTTGTGGCAATTTCGCTTTGTCTATGCGGCAAAGCCAATTGTGCGCATGACAAGCCGATTGTGCAGCCCTCGTCTAGCCCTCTGAAGACACGCACGCAATAAATCGCATCCAGCAGCTCAGTCGCATTAAATCATTGAATTCTGCACATAACTCAAAACTTTCTTCTACTCCTTTGCCATTTTGGCGATGCAGGCAACTCCTGCTGGCTTCCAATCAACTCAAGTCAAGAAAAGGCTGCCAATCGCCGGCACAATGCACGTGTCAAAGGAATTCAAAGCATCGTTTTGCATTTCCCAAAAGTGACATTTATCTTTGCTTCTCATCCACACCACACACTCCACACACACACACACTCACGCACTCCACTAACCCTGCGCTCGTGCTGCCCCCTTCGATGTTAACGTAAAACCAAACACAACTCATTAATTTTTACGACGAATTGATTAAGCATAAATTCGCACCCTGTACACCAACACTTGGCCAAGGCACGCCTGCCAAAGGGCGAAGTATTGCCAAAGGGCTGGGGGGAGGAAGGAGCACTTTGCCAACATTTAGCAGCCACTTGAAATAAAATTTGCAGCTACTAAAATTACACAATGAGTAGTCGCCAGTAACCGCCAACTGAGTGGTTACTGGATTGGAATGGGTTGGTGTGGTGTGGTGCGACGTGGAGTGCAGTGAAGTGGAGTGGGAAGCAAAGGCATGCAGCCAGCGTGTGACTTACTATCACGTGCCGCACACGCGTGCAAATAATTGTAGCCGATTCCTTTTATTTTTTTCCTTCTTTCTTTTTTTTTTTATTTTGTTATGTTGAACTTATTGATTTTTTTTTTTTTTGGAAGTTTCTTTAAAGTATTGTATTCGGCGCACACTTTTTATTCGCTTATGTGCACGCACATGAAATTTCCGATTAACACGAAAATTTGCTAGCAATTAACTGACAAAAGAGTTTGCAGTTGCTTTTTGGCTTGGATTGAATTATGCCTGAAAGTTGTTAGTTGGGGGGTCAGACGCGACGGCGGATTAGCTGCTGCGCTTAATGCAAAACAGCAAACTGCAGCAGACATTTTAGGTTAAGTACCAGCAACAAGCCGGATATGGCAAATATGTTCACTTAATTGCATTACAGACCCAACAGGACAATGCGAGTGGGAGAGCAACCGAACTTCCCAGCATCCCAGCAACATCCGCACATGCGTTGTGCAAATAAATTTTATACAACTTAGCCAACTTATGATTTTTGCTACCCCAATTTTGCGAGTATGTCCATTCATATTTTTTTTTTTTTTGTGCTTTTGCCTTTAGGGCGTGGCAATGTTTGCCATTTGTTTGATTAGCTCTGCAAATATTTCGAGTTGTTTGATGTTTGCTTATGCTGAGCGCACTTAATTAGTTTGTAATGAAATGTCGAAAACAGCTGCAGGCCATTCGTAACGCGAGTAAGGAAGGAGTGTATCAGGCCAAAAGTACGTAATGCTTCTGACTCTGGCATTCCCCAGCAAGTGAAACAAGTGAATATAAACATTGAAATGTGCCTGTATACCGAATATGAAAATTGTATTTAATGCACACTGTTGCTCAAAACAATGCCAAGTCCTAAGCTCTGCTGGCTCTGCCGGTAGCAAAGTGCAAGCTTGAAAGTGCCAAAATGTCATTTAAATGCCAAATTGAATTACGTTAACTAAAATAATCACAAAACAAAGCCGTCGTGTGCCGTATGCCGTGTGTCGCCTGCTGTGGGCTCTGGGCTGCGGGCTGAGCGCGGAGTGTTGACATTTTGGATTTGTGGCCCTTCGCATTTGATTATTTTGTTTAAAATATGGGCAATTCGTCGTCGTCGCATGGTGCTGGAGGAGGCGGTAAAAACAATCGGAAATGTCGCAGCCTGCCCAACTCGCCGGACGTACGCAGGTAATACAGTACAGTCTATACTAGAAATAAATCACAGCAATTTAAATGCGAGTGAGTGAGTGCATGAGTTTATGTATGTGAAAACCCATTTTGATAAGCCTAATCATGCGTTTATAAACGTTCTATTATCATCCCGTGCTCCCTGGCAATCCGAAGCTGATGAGCTAATGAGCTCATTACATGCCACACAAGGAATTATTTTTATGTATATATGTATTTTGATGCATTGATATGCTTAGATGACTATGGGCTGCCAGAATCTATGGTTGGCCCCGAAATGGAGACGTTGACGATGACAACGCGAAAAGCCAAATGTCAGCGCAATAAATCACAATAGACGCGAAACGGATTTTCCCGCGTTGCGGCTTTCCTCTGCCTGCCACGCTGAGGCATTATCACGACGCTGTGTATTTAAGTAAAGTTGCGCATCACCGCAGAGGCACAATGCAGAGGACGAAGCGGAGGCAGATGCAGAGGCAGTGGCAACGACTAATTTCGCTAAAATTTACGGCATTTTCCTGACTGAAAATAAACAACGGCGACACTCCAGTAAACACAACAAAACGCAACAAAACGCAAAGGCATTAGTTTATTTTTATAAAGTTCTGCCGCGACTTGTCAGGCGAGTGAAAATACAACCGAGAAAATATGCCACAAAACACAAGTTGGGGCTAATGAAACTGACACGGCGGACATTTATTTGTATGGAAAATTCAAAGCATAAGCATTAAGCGTTAAGCGTTAATGCAGCAGCAATACCAACAACAACAACCACAACAACAACAACAACAGCTACAGCAGCAGAAAAAGCAGCAGCAACTGTGTGAATAAGCAAGTAAAAGAAGAAGTGCAATTTGGAAACTGCGAATTACACTAAATCAAATTCAATACAATTTCACAGCTGTTTCGCAAAGATTTCCCACTAAATTAAAGTGCGCAGACGGCTGAGCAGCGGCCGATGCGGCACATCGAGGAGCTCCTCTTACTCATGCCCAACGAAGCTCACGAGTTATTTTCGGGCCGGCAGTCCGCCAACGGCGAAAAGCGCAAGTTGCCGAAACCTCAGCCTGGCAGCAGTCGACTAGACGGACAGACAGACAGACGGACAGATCGACAGAGAGACAGACGGATACATGGTGACGAGCGAAGTGCTGCACGCAATGAGGCGGCGCAGGCGAACATACGCGAGCGCACATACGCCTGGCATGGCATGGCCGGGCCTGAGACTGCGCTCTCGAGGCACCACAATTCGGAGAAGCCAGCCAACGCTTCAGTTGTTGTTGTGGCTGTTGTTGTGCTGCTTTTCAAGCAAAACAAAAAAAGAAAAAAAAATATTTATAAAAACCAATAACAAAAAAGAAAAACATTTTAATAACGTAGGGGTACATTAATTTATTTTGGCTGACTGCCAGTTAATGCTGGAAAAGCGAAATGGAACGTGCAGAAGAAAACATGCAACGAGCAGCAAGCAACACTCTTTCTTAATTGTGTGGAAAATGAAGAGCAACGAAATCATACGACGCAGGCAGCGGCAGCGCAGTCTCAGACGCGGATCAGACAAGGTCTGGAAGCACAAAAGTTATACACTCAGCGCCTATTGCTCAGCATTTCTACATCTGTCCGTCTGTCGGTCAGTCTGTTTGCTTGCCTGCCTGCCTGCCTGCCGGGCTGTCGTTAGCCAAAACCTATTTGCATTAGATAATCGACATCAAACATACATTTATCAATTATACCCGAAGTACGACTGCGAACAACCCCCAAAAGCAGCCAAGGAGCAAGAGTCAGCTTCGATTCGGAATATTCACCACCGCGACTGTGAAGCCCAGTCAAATGAAGAATCATCATTCATTATAAGTGTGTGTCATAAATAATGCAGCGCACATCATTTCGAATTGAAATTCGAGACGTGTCAAATGCATAGCGAGAGCGGACCAGACTCAGACACAGACCAAATCAGACTAAACCGCATTTTCACGGCACTCATGCAATGCTTTGTCACACGCTGCGCATGCGCCGTGAAAAGCAATCAGAGGAAAACTCACACGGCAGCAGCAGGCAGCGGCAGCCCGCCTTCAGTTTGCACCAGGAAGTTCACTTTCCCAGTCACTGTCCGTCTGCTGTCAGACAGCCAGCTGCGTTGCATCTGCTGCTACGACATGAGCGTATATGCATATGTGGCAGAGGGGTGAGAGAGTGGCTGGGAAGCCTGCTTTAGTTTTTTGAGCAACTTATGGACAACTTTTGATTTTGTTGTACATTTTTGGGAGATGATTTTTGTTTTTTTTTTTTATTTCTATTTTTCTTGTCTTGTGCATTTGTCGCCAACCTCGACTTGCCAAAGTCTAAACAAAAGCCCTAAATAAACTGCACGCAGCAACCTCTGGCACACCTTTAATCCTTACAAATCCCCTGCAAGTCTGTTAAGGCTACACTAAGCCTGACTTTTCACACACACACACACACACACACACACTCCGTGCGGCAGTGGAAAATAAGTAAACACTCTAAAGCACTTCGTGCAACGAAAATAAACACAAACACAACGCAGGCAGAGGCAGCAGCTTAAGTGTTGCCAACTCCATGTGTCATGCCAAGGAGTGAAGAAGGCCTAAGGAGGAGAAGAGGGGACGTGTTTGCAGCTTAAAGTTGCAGAGACGCAGCAGAACAGAAGAACAAAAGTGGAAGTGACACTTGTGCTCAGCTGAGTTGCACTCGTCGCCATCGTCCCCATCGTTGCCTTTGTTGTTATTGTTATTGTTGTTGTTGAGTTGTTGTTGTAGCCACTGCTTAGATGCTTGTTTGTGTTAGGTTATCAGCTACTCCAGCTAAGTAGGCAGGCGGCCATGCCAACCGGCTCATAGACCAAAGACCAAACCAGACCCGACCTAACGACCGACCGACCGACAGAGAGACCAAGCGACCACAAGTAGACGTTGAGTAAGTTGTGCCGCACAGCACTCATTGGCTTGCCGAGCTGCCTCGCCGTGATGTATGTTTTTCAGTGGGTATTTAAGAATTCCGAGAGTGTCAACAAAGCAAATGACAGTAGCACGTTGACAAAAGCATAAACATAAAGTTCGGTATGCGGGCACATGGCACATGGGTATGCCTAGGACTGCCTGGTGGCTCGGTGGCTCGGTGGCTCGGTGGCTCGATGGCTTGCTTGGCTCAGTGGCACGCCTGGCTCGTTGACTCGTTGGCTCGCTGACTGTTGACAATGTCGAACAAAAGCCAAAGAAAATAGCCATACACGTGTTTGTTGTTTGAGTTCTCTGTTTCATTTGGTGCGGCTGCTGTCAGTCGGTTAATTAATTGCCACACAGCAGCCCGGCTCCAGCTTCGCCAGAAACCTTTTGGCCTAAATGAAGTGTTGCCATGTCGAACATTTGTTTTCGTGTGTTTTTTATTTTGTTGGTAGCGAGAAGCAAAGCATTGCGTCAATAATAAAGATTAAACAATGGCTAGGTTGAGAATATGTGAGTGTTTGTGTGTGTGTGTGCTTGTGTGTGTATGAGTGACAGTCAACAAGAGTCAACTAATAACTTGAATCGTGATGCTATGCCGGTGTGACTAGACGCGGCTGGGCCAGACTAAGCAACAACAGCGACAATGTCAAACATTTGCACTGCCGCCGGGCTTTTGTGCTGTCTCTGGCAGAGAGACACAAAGCGAAGAAATAAAAAATAGGAAAAAAAAACAAGAATGAACATAGACGCTCGAAAGGATATTAAAAAATCGCACACGACTTGCCTGAACACGTTTCAACGTGTCGCATTACAATTTATAATTCATATGCTCGCTCACATGCGAAAACTTCAACTTGACTGGCGACACAGCGGATGACGATTATGGGAACGGGGACGGTGACGCAAACGACGACGGTAGGGAGGACACAGTAGTTTTGTGGCAGAGTTTAGCATACGATAACACAGAACCACTTCAGATCATGCCTTGACAGAGCCGCCACAAACGTCTGCCAACTTTCGCAAAGTTTCACCGTGCCGCGCTGCACAACATAAACGACGCAAAGCTGCCCCACAGTGGAAGCACAGTGGAAGTTGCAGCCAGTTCAAGGCATATCAATGCACCATAATTACCTATATTATCAAGCATTCAACACCTACTCGCAAAAAGAAAATTTATAATTTCACTCCATAAGCCAGCAGCAAGCCACAGACAAAGCCACAGACAAAGCACCAGGCAAGGCAACTAACAGGCAAATGGCCAAACGACCAACGAAGGCCCCAACTCGTTTAAGCTGAATTGAGTTGAGCTGAATTGAGCTGAGCTGAGCTAAGCTGAGCCATTGCCGGTGCCTGCGCATGCGCAAGTCTTGGCGCAATGGCTGCGCACTCCTCCTGCCGGCCCCGCGAGTGAGGCGCGCATGTAGCCACTATTCTGGCGATAGTCATAAATTTTATACACAGTTGCCTCGTTTTGCATTGTTGTTGGTTTAGCAGTTGACAGGCGACCGCAGGCGGACAGACAGACAAAGAGACAGACAGAGAGACAGGCTTGGTGCAGCGGCTGTCTGTTAAATTGTTGCTGAAAAATTATGAAAATTGATAGGAAAATCGTTTGAAGTGGCTGTTGAGCTGCAATTTGATAGCTGAACAGGTTCAAAGGTTTTTGGGTCAGCTGCGGGTTAAGCTATGGCTTGGTTTAGATTTGGCATTTGCCGTTGCCACAGCGTCCACAGATCCAAGTGTTGGCGCGGCTGCACGGGGCCAACAAAATTACTAAGCAGACAACGTGGAAGGGCACAAAAGCAGCACAAGGCAAAGCAAAGGTACTGCCTTGTCAACTGCAATTCATGGCAGTCCAAAAAAGGTAACTGGCATTTGCCAAATGTAGACATACACAGCAAAAAGATCCTCCGCGGCTCTGCTGCTCCCTCCCACGCCCCAACAGCGCAGCTCTGCCGACTGACGGACAACGTATGTTCCCATACCGAGACGCGTGCGTGTGTTCACTGCGCAGAAATGCTGAGTTTTAAGAAAACAATAATATACAATAACAAAAGCATCAACATCAACATCCATATGAACATAAACAACAACAAATGCAACAACAACAACAACAGCAAAAAGAGATGTTAAACAAGAATAAATGGAAGTAAAGTGCCATACTCTGCTTGGCAGCGGCTTCAGACGCCAACTCAATGCGACACAAAGTGCCCGTACATGGCACATGGTACCTACGTGGCTAAGAACAACAGCCACAACATGCAGCAGCAGAAACAGCAACAACAACAACTACAACAGGACAAATAAAAAAGGGATTGCAAAAAACAACACAAGTAAACACAACATCAGAACAGCTCATGAACACAACTTTGTAAGGCAGAACTTGAAAAGCAGAAAAGGAACAAGCGTGAAATGCTTTTCGCTTGCAAATGCACACTAATACACACACATACACACACACACACACACAGACATTACAATGTTGTTGCACATTTACATAGCAAAATGTTTCATGTTGCAATTTTCACATTGAAAGCGTAATCAAAAAAGTCACGGAAATGTTTTACTCGCAGTGGTTTGACGATGGGCTATGGGCGACGGACGACGGGATACTGGCGGCAGGGGGCCAACGCAGTGAAGCTGCGTGAGTGCAGGTGAATGCCACCGAAGATGTCACAACTATTATGAAAATCACATGCGCACACAAGCTGCCAGCTGCCAGGTGGCAGAAGCGGATTACGGTGCATACACACCAAAGGTCAAAGACACTTCGAAAAGGACGCCAGCCGCCGGCATCAGCACGTACACACACGCAGGTCGGATGCACACTTGTTGCGATGTAATGGCATTGTAGGGAAATGCTTTTACACAGAAATCAAAAATGCGTAATTTAGACGAATTCAATTTGCAAATAAGTCGACTGACAAGGACTGACAGGAGCCACAGCTGAAGGACTCGGCGCCGCATGTGCAGATACAAATTTACCCAGAAACGAGAGATATGAGCAAACAGTCACAGTTGTGTGCATGCAAGTGAAAGATGACATATCTTGTTGCGGCAGAGCATTGGCTTTTTGTGGAAATCTTGGGAGCGCCGCAGACAATTATCCTTGGCCGGCGAAAGCAGCCGGGAGCACACCGCATGTGTTAAGTCTGGGCAGAGTTTGCAGCCGAGCGAGCAGACAAAACCCAAAAGTGCTTTTGACTTGACTTTGTCACACAATGAACGAAAGCCAACGAAAGCTGGAACAGAAACTGAAACAAAATGAAAATAAAATACATAATAAGAAGAAAAGTAATTTGTAAATTTTCAACAGACGAACGAACGAACGAACGAAAGAACGAAGGAGTAACCTGAACGAAGCAACGTTTACTTAAATGGAACTGGGTAGAATGCGGGTGGGTGTGTGGGTGAGAGGATGGGTGGGACCCGGAGCAAGTGTGCGAAAGAAATATGGCAGCATGTGCAGTTGCCAAGAGTTCCCATACCCCCCTCCGATGTGCTGCTGTTGCCAGCTGATGAAATGCTCCGCTAGATTTGCCCCAACGACTGCCGCTTGCCTTGTCTTGCCTTACCTCGTGTGGGTGGTGGGTGATGGATGGAAAGGAGATACGCGGCGTATTTAATTTCAAAGCGAAGCAAGTGACTACGAAAACGAAAACGAAAACGACGATCTCTACTTAATTTTAACAAGTTGCGTTTCATTTGTCGACATCTCCCTGACTCTGATGTCTGTCTCTCCGTTTGTCTGTCTGTCTGGCTGAATGCTGCGCCTGGATACCGACTCCTACGCGTGTCTACTTTATATCTTTTTGTTTCTTTATTCGTTTTGTTGGTGTTTTCTGTTTGTTTTATTTGTTTTCTTTGTTGTTGTTGTTGTTGTTATTTGCACATTTAATACAATTGTTACTTTATTTCGTTACTCGCCTTTTTTTTTTTTTTTCATTATGTACGTTGGCAACGTAACAATGCAAAGTGGCAACCGAGCTGAGCTACAGATACATTGTAGCAGCTAGCCTCACTCACACCCGGAGCCCAGCCCACAGCCACGGCTACAGTCAAGCCAGCGCAGAAGTTTATGTCGAGCGTCTGCTGCTGTGGATTTTTAATAATCCTGTTGCGTCCTTTTATTAAAAATTATATGTGCGCGTCACAACTTCATTGGATTGGAGTAGGAGTAATTGAAATATTAAATACTTGTGCGAAAGTTACGCGCCGCGTCCTCTGGCATTTAAATTAATTTTTCTTATATTTTTGTTGTTTGTTTTTCAACGAAATTCATTTCTTTGTTAATGAAATTATTAACTTTAAATTGCCTGCTACCGACTTACACTAATAATTTCCTTCGTTTTATCTTCTCCTTCTCCTTCTTTTTTTTTGTTTTTTTATCGCGAATTTATTTAAGCGCATAATTATGTAAATTGTTGGTACTCCGTAGTTAGGCGCAGGCTGTTTACCATGTCGTGTTGTTGTTGTTGTTGCTGTTGTTGTTTATGTTTGAGAGCTCGAGACGCGTATCTCTATAAAAATGCCGTAAAATTTACTACATGGGCTTGGCGTTTAAAGCAGAAAATAAAAATATTAACACACACACACACACATACACACACTCATATGCACACACACAAGCACACAGCGCACAAGGCTAAGTCAACTGCGGCAATTGCATTAAACCAACGCCACAATAAAAGCAAAATACGAGTATACAAGAAATAAACAAACAAAAACAAGAATAAAAATAAAAAAAACAAGAACTGTGCATAATAAGGAAAATTAAAAAAGAGCGAGAAAAGCGACGTCGCTGATTTTATTGGCGCCCAATGAAACAAAAGCAAAAAGAGAAGAATCGCAAATGGCACACGAAGCCTTACAGCTAAAAGCCTTAACGACGCAAGCGACAATTGCTGCTGCTGCTGCTGCTGCTGCTGTTGCTGTGGCTGCTGCTGAGACAGTCTTCGACTGAGTCTGCGATACAAGTTGTAAAAATATTTCACAGCGGGTATAAATTATTTCGAGTGTGAACAGGCGACTCGTGCCGCTGCACCGCTGCGCCTTGCATTCGCGTGGGCGCTGCCTGAACTGCATTTGTAGTTAATTTATTTGAATGCTGTTTAAGACAAATCAAAAAACGACAGTTCGAAAAAAATCACAAAATATAAATAAAATAATAATTTGCAATGCATATTCGAGCAATACATTGACTGTTTCTTTCTCTTATCTACTCATTGCAGACAAATACCCACCGCATACTCGAAGGCCAATGGCGGCACTGCCATTCCGCTGCCGGCGACGGTCATGGTGCAGCGGCGCTGTCCGCCGGACAAAGTGCGACCGTTGCCGCCCACGCCAAATCACACGCCATGTAAGTTGTACAGAAATATTGAAAATATTATTACCGTTTAGCAGCCCAGCCCAGCTCAGCCTAGTCTAGGCCAGTCCACCCAGCGCAGGAGCCAGAGCCAAGCAACCCCTAACAAAACGGCACGACAATTTTCGCATAATCAAAACAAATATGCGCCGCATGACAGAAGCCTTTCAGCATAATCACTGCACAGTGCCCGCCCCGGGGGAATGCACTCAGAGACTTTGGCAAACAGAAAGCGAAGCGGAAGCCGGCAACAGCCAAAGAACCGTAGAAGCACCATAGAGCCAGACCTCGATACTCATGGCAACTAATGGGCAGACCAGCCCAGGCCAGACCAGGCTGAGTGTCGTGGGGGCAGCGGGCAGCGGGAAGGAGAAGTTGAAACAGCGAAGAAGTGAAGCAGTGAAAGCGGTTAGCAAACTAGGCGCATATTTTGACCGAGATTTTTATTTACGGAAGCACAAGGGGGTGATGATGCAGTTGGTGGGGAGTGAAAGAAGGCAGGGAAAGAGGTAGGGGTAGGGGGTAAGGGTTGGCATATACGGATATATCTTTGCATGATGATTTGAGTGGTTTAAAAATAGATGAGATGAGTAAAGTTGCGTCGCGTTGCGCTGAATGGAGCCGGAGTTGGGTTGAGTGAATGCAGAGTGTGTGGCAAGAGTTGGTAAAACAACAGCAACAACAAAAACAACAACAACAACTGCACATCAAAGCACTTGAGGGAGTTTTTCAAAGTGTGTGCATGTGTGTGTGTGTGTGTGTATGTGTGTGTGGGCTGCCATTATAGGGCAGTGGTTGTGTTTTTAAAAGTCTTTTCCTTTTTTTGTTGTTTTTCATAAAACAGAATGGTGACAACTTCACAATGCAAACCAGGAAGTGTTCCTCGGTTCCTTGGTTGTTTATGATGCATTTAGGTTGATTTTGTTTTCCTTTTCCGCGTGTGTGTGTGTGTGTGTGAGTGTGTGTGTGTTTTTTCTGCTGCTGTGCGGCTTCGCCGCCTGCTGTCCATGCTCTCTTGCCAACGTCATCAGCGTCAATTAATTAAAGTAATCGTCAATGCATGCTGGGTCACTCTGATTTATTATCGCGCTGCAAATACACAAAAAGATGCCACGGCAATGGAATAAACGTCTTGTAAGTCTTTACCTACGCCAGGTTTGAGTTAGGCTGACAGGACTGCGTAGGCGCGTGTTTCGAAAATTAATTAATGCAGTTGCTCTGTTTCGAATATATGCGATGCATTGCGATGCGAATTTGCTCGTGACATTTACAATGACGTCGCGTGACTTTAATCTGTTGCCATTCTCTCTTGCAGCCATACCCGGTCTGGGCAAAAGCGGCAGCGACTTTCACACGAGCCGTCCAAGCAGTCCGCCGACCAGCAATCACACGATACAAAGTCTGAAAAGTGGCAACAATAATGGGTGAGTTGGCAGCCATGCCTAGCTTTTGCAGCTCCTCCAGTCACTAAGTAATGCATCTCTTTGCAGTTTACGTCCGCCCACCGTCAAGGCGAACCAGCTGAGCGGCATACCGTCGCCCGGTGGCGGGGCCGCGACTCCCATTGCAGCGACTGCTGCCAATCCGCCTCAGCAGAAGCATTCGATGCTGGACAAACTGAAACTGTTCAACAAGGAGAAGCAGCCGCCACAGCAGAATGGCGCCAGCAAGACCCAAGCACAGTCCAAGCGCACCTCGTCGTCCTCAGGCTTCTCTTCGGCGCGTTCAGAACGTTCCGACTCGAGTTTAAGTCTAAACGACGGTCACGCCTCCCAAATAAAACCTCCCACCGTGAGCGTTACTGCCAGTAAGGCTCAGAAAGCCAACAGCACCAAGCAGTCAAAGCTGCTGGCCGCCCAGCAGAAGAAGGAGCAGGCGAAGGCCAGCAAGCTCGACAAAAAGGAACGCAGTCCCGCGCGTTCGCTGCACAAAGAGGATGTCACCTCCACCGGAGCCTTGCAGCAGCAGTCCGACAGTCGCACCTCGACGCTAAGTCGCGCAACTGCCAAGAACTCCCTGCCACGCAGCGTAGGCGAGAAAAACACCATGAAGACCTCCTCCAAGACATCCCTGCACTCAAAGTCGGACTCCAAGTCTTCGCTAAACATGCCCACAGCCAAGAACCTAAACAGTCCCAGCGGCACTGGGCTGCCCAAGCCCATTGCGGCCATCAAGGGCACCAGCAAGCTGCCCCAGCCAGGCGACAACAAGCTGCGCATGAGCAACTCCAACTCGCAGCACGACATGCTGCTGCTCAAGCGCGAGAAGAGCGACATATCATCCCCAGGCAACAGTAACATATCAGAGCAGCATCATCAGCAGCAGCAGCAGCAGCAGCAGCAGCATCCGTCAGCGCATCATCCACGCGCACAGCACACCGCAGCTGGCCTGCACACTCCCCACATCGTTAAGCCCGTGCCCATACTGCCGGAGCCAGTCGGCCTGAAGCCGCCCCCATACTATGCCAACACCTCGCCCGGCGGCTACCTTTCCGAGCCCAGCACTCCGCAACGCACGCAGGCGGAGCACAGCTACGGCACTCGCCTGCCGCCGGCCAAGTCCAGCGGTCTGCCAGCGCCGCCGAATGCGCGCAAGCTGGAGTACCAGGCTGCCTCGCACATGCTCTCGCCCACTCAGCGTCCGCCCATGCGACAAATGAATCATTCGGCCATCGCACTCGCAGGCGCTGCTGCCACGCTGCCGCCAACTTCAGCGTCTTCAGCCTCTCTGTCGGCAGCGTCGTCGGCAGGAGCATCAGCATCAGCATCAGCAATGTCGATGGGCAGTGAGTCACCGCATGGCTCGCCAAACAAGTTTCACACGGTGCCCACGAAAATCGTCGGCACCATTTACGAGTCGCAGGAGGAGAAACCTGTCAGTGTGCTGCCGATGCGGCCGCTGCTGCGCGGCTACAACTCGCATGTGACGCTGCCCACGCGCGGCGCACGCGGTCAGCATCAGCACTACGTCTCGGCCACCGCTGGCACCCCCGGCAGCGACTACGGCGACTCTGACATTGGCCAAGGTTACTGCAGCGACGGCGACGCGCTGCGTGTGAGCAATGCGCGCATGGCCGGCGGGCACAGCGGCAACGGCGGTCATGGTGCGCACGGCTTGGCCGCCAGTCGCTTTCACCACGACATCGACAACGGTTACCTCTCCGAGGGCAGCAGCGGCATAGGACTGGCGGCCGGCGCTCATGGGAAGCATTTCCTGAGTCTGATGCGTGCGCGCACGCAGCTGCCGACCACAATCGAAGAGCGGTAAGTCATGTGCCACTTTCTTAGCGCTTAGCGCCTCTTCTTCCTGCTCTCTCTCTCTCGCGATATTTTAAGTTTAACTGTGAACTGTAGACGGTGAATCACGTCTTGGCGCCTGCGATGTCATGTGCCATCGCACGTCAACAGATGATTCACATCGTCTGCTGGTCTGCGCTTGAGGTGTTTATGGCCCAGTAAAGTGTGCTGCGGACAGACAAGCGGACTGTCAAATACCGTACGCACTCGCTGCGACTTGACATGCTGTTGCCATGATGTGCAGAAGTGCATTCAATTCATTGGCGACGTTTAAGCGTCTCGCATAGGGAGCAGGAGTCAAAGGGATAATTGCACGCATGACGAGTTCATGGTGCGACTGCAATTGACTTTTATGCGGCCCTCTGCGTGGCTGTCAACACCTGACAGCGACTGTGTGGCGCACTTAATTGTCGCACACTCGCTTAGCACACTCTCACAGCACACTCGTGACAGGCATGCCTCATGCCTCATGCCTCATGCCTCTCGCCTGGACCTCGAGTGCCGGGACGAGGGATGCGCGAAGCTTTGATCTACACTTCAATCTGCTCAAATTGCCAATTTGCATAAAATCCACTTCAGGATGTCGCTTGTCAAATGTCATTTGCGCATTGTCAACGACATGGAAACACCCACAGTAACAATAATAACAACAACACCCACACCCACACCCACACCCACACCCACACTCACATCGAAAACAACAACAATAGCAATAACAACAACATCGATAACACAGCAGCAGCAGTTGTAAAGGATACTCGTGACAATAGACAACGATGCTGAGCCAGAGAAGCGCATAGTGGGGGAGGTGCAGGGTCGGATGACTCTGCCAATTGACAATTCTCACCTGTCAAAGTTTACAGTTATTTAGCTCAGTCTCTGACAGGGCAGAGCCACTTCAGTGGCGCACTAACAAGCAGCAATAGATACTCGTACTTCTGATAGACGGAGCTGCACAACTGCAGAACTCCACATGAACTCCTCCACTTTGGTTGTGTTACTCGTGTTACTCATGTTACTCGTGTCTGACGCAGAGTCAAGCGCCGCATAACCTTTGCTCTCTGCCAGTGTCACACCGTATTTGAACGACATGAGCCGGATACTTTTTTCTGCCTTTGGTTTTCTTTTTCTGTTTCGCTTCGTTTCGTTCCTTTGGCTTATTTATTGTGGGGATGTTGTAAGGACACAGCTGTCGATTCCCATTCGAAGCATCTGCTGCAGCTAAGTCCTGTTGCTGTGTGCTTTTCATTAGCCAGCACGGGAAAGCTGGGAAATTAATGCAAAGCCGCATTTTGCTTTTCCGCTATCGCGGTTTTAGGCCATTTTCTATTTTTAGAGTGCGACTTTGAGGAAGTGCATGTGTGTGTGTGTGTGTGTGGAGTGTGGCGTGTGGCATGTGACGCGCATTATAAGCGAATTACGGCTTTTAACTGTTGTTCCTTCGCACGAAGGTCGTTTCAAAGGCAAAGTGCATAATGACACGCAATGCTCTGCTGTCTCCTGGCAGTCGGATGCAATCACGTGTCAGCAGACGCAATAACCACAGCAAATAATTGAATTTGTGTACGTGTCACTGCATAAATGTCCATTATGGCATATTTAGGGGCTAATAACGCGTTGGCAGCCAGTCAAGACACCTGCAGGATGTAATTTTCCATAGACAAGCTTAGGCAATCCTTTCCGCCCGCCTTCCGTCTGCTGTCTACTGTCTGCTGACTGTTGACTGTTATCTGTGTGTTAATCGCATGAAGCGAAGCCAAGCAAGTGCAACAAGCTGTGCAGGAATTTATGCTGCCAAGGCACGCAGCAAGTGTGGCAGACAGGATGTGAAGCTAAAGCAAAACAAGACTGTCTGGCCAACGTATGTTTGCACGCTACTTGGCACAAGCCAGACACCCAGACAGCCAACCAGCCAAGCTGCCAAGCAGACATATAGCCAGACAACCAGCCAGTTAACCAGCCGGACAGACACAGACAGACAGACACAGGCACAGACACTTTGAAAATAAAAGTAAATCAAAAATTCAAAAGCGCTTTTTCATAATTCCCCATGCACGGCATGCCCCGTCGCAGAGCCACGACAATTCTCAACAAGCGTTTGGCAGACACGATACATGTGCACAACATTTTGAAGCACGCAGCCAACATACGCAGTTGCACACTAAGCTCCTGTGGTCCTTGTACGCTTGCATGGATTTCAACGTGCTCGCCAAGCAAAAGGACACATGCAGGCGGGCAGTAGAGCAGACTAGAGCAGACCAGCGTAGACTTGAGTAGAGTAGCGTAGCATAAAGTGAAGTGCAGTGAAGTGAAGCGAGATTGCCGTCATTCACTCGCGTTTTTCTTATTTAATAACGCATTTTTCAATTCATTTGATTTATGAGCATCCAGGCCAAAGGACCAACCAATGGCCCAGACTAACGCATTGGCCAGCGGAGTAACATAAATCCCTGCACTAAATGCGCCTTCAAGGCTGTTACAAAATGTTTGTGCATTAAAGTGGCCAATTCGCTTTAATCCTGCGGCCAGACAGCGCCAAGGCCCCCATTGGCCAATAAACGCGAACACGCAGCCAATATCTGGCAAGCGTTGAAAGGATAATGATGCGTTTAAAATTATATTTGCCATGCGGTCGATTTTGCGTTGCACAGCAGCAGTCGGTTAGTTACTCCGCCGTCATGCCACAAGCCAACACTTTGACACGTTAATACCTTTTTGTAGGCACTGGACTGGGCTGTTGGGCCCAACGTGCGCTGGCCACAAAAACCGCTGCGAAATTGAATATAAATTTCACGCCGCAAGCGGGCAGCAACGCTTAATTCACGATGACACAATAAATATATACAAATTGTTTTTATTAATTTAATAAAACTCACTGAGCGCGGCAGCGTCGCATGTCGACGGCGTCCTGCACTCGGCAGCTTTTACTTGCCTGCCTAAAATGGAAACCAAAGTCAACCTGTAACACAAATTTTTCCCTGCTCTTTTTTTTTCACTTTGGCAAATGTTGCATGTTTGCTCAAGTGTTCAATGACGTGACCTCGAATTCAATCATTTCCAGAGATTCGGCTCGGTTTTTTCGGCTGCTCTGTGGCAGGCATCTTAAGCTGCGTGCACGTACTCATCTAATGAAGTGGAAATTTGGGTTATTTGTGAAATCTGCTAAGTGCGGGCATTACAAACATTTTTCACTTTGGTTTTATTTGCTTTACATTTGGGATTGCCTGAGGCACTTCGGTTGCCAAAAATATTTAAAATGCCAGCAGCGACATATGGGAAGCATAAGCAAGCAGTCGGCAGAAATTCTGGGATTTCAAATTAAAGCATTTTTAGATGAAGCTCTGAAGCCTCACTTAGACGAAAGTTACTTATAAACAGTCTGTCCGTCATTCAAGACAGCGAAATCTACAGATGCGATTGGCTGTTGACCATTGCAATGAAAATCGCATCAAATCCTTATATCAGACAATATAAAAAATACTCTATGCTTGTATAAATCATTTAAATTAAACAGCGCTCCAAGGAAATTTCTGTGTATTCGCTGTGCTGCTGCTGCTGTTGACAGTGGTCATGTGCTACACATTACAAGACCAGCGCAACAAACACATGACCACAACATTCGAGAATAAACTCACCGAGTTTATGGAAGCAGAGAATGCGAAGATATCTCTGCTGAAGTTGAAAAAGTTTATACAAAATGTTGGTTGGCACATGACCTCAGGGCTGCAATTTAGTGGCAACACATTGTTGTAGTATTTTTCCGACACATAACCTTAAGTTTTTTTTTTAAAAGCTTTTTGCATGTTATATTTTCCGTTATTTCATTCTTCTTTAAACACGTTTCATGAATGAAACTGATTACATTTTCCATGCTAATCATTATTATTGTACATGTTGAAATAGTTTATAATGCGCCGTCTTATGCTTATAATCAGTTTCTGTTCAGCAAGATTGTGACTCCTTTGTTGCTAAAACCATTTCTGTTACTGAATTTCCTTGCACGATTCGAAGAATTTTAATTATGCAGCTTGTGAAAGTATGTTAAATCTGATCTCAGGCTGCTGATGAGAAATTTTCTATAGGATGACATCAGAGAATACTCAGCAAATTGAATGTGTACATACCTCAGAGTGGAAAAAATGTTGTGTAGCGACACCAAACCCAAACACTAAATCAAAACTTTTAGTTATCCAATAACGTATGCAATTAATTGCATCACATTTGATCACCTGCCCACTTACCCCACCTGTCATCAGCCACCGCCAGAACTGAAACCTGTTTCACTTTGTATGTATTTTTTATTTTTTATTATTAAATGCCGGAATTTATGTGCACCGCCCAGACGCAGACGCCTACACCGTGACTGATTGCTGGTGTAGCAGCAGCAGGCTGTCAGCCGCAGGCAATAGTTAGTCAGTGAATACATTTTCATGCTTTGCAGCTTGACATCTGACGGACGCACCGACAGGTTTTCCTGCGCTTATCATTATTTTCCCAATAAATTTGCCTGCTGAATGGCTTCTGCAATGAATTCTGCGTGCTCTGATGGCGCCCCGTGCTTGACTCGTGACATCAAGTGCTTTGTGCGTGGTTGTTGTTGTTGCTGCTGCTGTTGTTTGTTGTTTGTTGGCAAGTTTTCAGCAGTTTTCCGCGCTTGTGTTCCATATGATGCATACAAGCACTTGATGTCAAACTCATTTTTTGGTTTTAAATGCGAAATTCGCAAATTTTGAAATCGATATGCAAAACATGCACACAGCCCCTGCTGAGTTGCTGCGGCGACATGAGCGTGTCATGAACAAGTTTTGCAATGCGCCAACTAAGCAAGTAACCGATTATTGGCCAACAACAACGCATAGTAAACAGCCAACAACAACAAAAGCAACAGCAACAATAAGCCAAAAGTAGTTTTCGCTTTCAACGCACAACAATTGCCGCTGCTGGTGCTGCTGCTGCTGCTTCTGGTTGCTGTTGTATGAATATTGGCTTCGATTTGCTTGCAGTTGTTTGGGCAAAAGAACCTGCCCGCCCTTGATTTGATTCGATTGTCGTTTTAGTTTGGCTTGGCTTGGCTTGGTTTGGCTTGAGCTGACTTGAGCGCTTTGCTGTCTAATGCACAAAAAATATAAACAACATGGCAAAACAGCATGTCAAGAAATCAAAAACAACAACAACAGCAAGAACAACTCCGCACACACAATTTACGAAAACAAGTTTACAATTTTATATGAATGAATGCAATTGCAACGAACTTTTTCAAAAAATAGCTGCGAAACATCAGCGGCACTTCTTGGCGCTCTCTTTAGTTGGCCAAATCAGACTCTTGCGCTCTTCATGTTCGAAAAAATCATTTGTTGCTTTGGGTGGCAACGCGTCTCTGGTTGGCGATTCGAACATTATTTTTCATTGTCAGCCTTAGCGCAACACCCCACATGCCACCCGCAGCCAACCACATATGTAGGTACGTTCACCGTCAAAAGCGTGGCATCCCTCGCAGTATGGGTTGGGTTTGACTTGTGGGCTGTGAGTCTGTGGGTCTGTTTGCGCTTGTCGGGTTTTCGGCTTGTTCTGCATTGTTTGCACATTTGGACAATGACATTCCTTTGGATCTGAATTTCGAAACCATTGTGCAAGTAAAGGATTTCAGTTAGTATGAATATATTTTTCTTTTGCTTTTCCTTCACTTATTGGAGACTACGCCTTTACGCGGCTTTGAGAGTAGATGATGGCATTTAATAAGTTAATTGGTTTTCCAAGTAATGCAATTTTTAAATTGAATTTAAAGATTTCAAATAGAAAACTAAACTTCGATGACAAGCACAGAAGCTAAGCCAAGCCACAAGTGCTTTCAAGCGTGTGCGACACTTTGGCCTACGCCACAGAATCAACTAAAAACATAAACACGCATTCCCTATTGCTGTGCCCTGACACCCTGCCGCAGGGAAGCGTCTGCTTAGTCAGTCTCACTTAAACTGCTCCGCTGCCGCTCTTAACTTCGAATTTATGCACTCTCTTTGGCTTTTTCGAAGTTTTCATATGATTTTGCCACATTTTATGTTTGATGTAAGCGCTGCGAGACCAACCCCAGAAATCGCATTTTAACAGTCGGGCGGTGCGGTCGCTATACGAAAATGTTGACGGCGGAAAACATTTCCAAAAACGCCACAATAAACGCATTATAAATAAATAACGTGAAAATCTTAATAGGCAAAAAAAAAAAACAAAATTGTTTACATTGTTTAAATTAAATTACGTTGAACTTTTTTACTTGAACATTTTTTAATTTTTTGTTGCATTACTCCATGTGTGTGTCCTTACGCGAAATGCTTAATGTGTTATGTTTGCGCTTTTAAAAAAAGTTGTTTGCTTTAATTTCGCCTAAATTCGTTGCATACTTTGTGGCTGCTTCAAGTGCTGTGATATTAAATATTATTTGTTGTCTTGTGTTAACAAATTGAAAATTACGAAAAAGTCAAGCAAAGCAAATCAACGCCAATAGACAAATGAGGAAGCCTCAAGCAGCTAACGAAATATTTCAAAAATGTAAAAGTGCCTGAGCGACTTGCCGGCGACTTAAATGCGCCAAATGTCTTAAAGGTAAATTTTCAAGTGTAATGCTGTGTAATTAAACCACTGCGCCAAAAATTCATCCAGCGCCCGGGGGCAACAAACCCATATGCACTCGACCGCGTGTCTGCCCTGGCCTGTTTGTGTTTACCTCTTGCCGTATTTGCGTTTATTCAGGAGCATGCACGACTATGCTGCCGACAGTTTATGCAGTGCAGACCGTGCTGCTGCTGAAATGCTGAGCCAATGCACACCGAAAGGGTTGTCTGTCACATGGTCGGCTTGTGGGTCTGCCTTTTGTATTTTTTCTTAGCTGATTGCGACAAACAGCAGCGAGGCCGACTGTGCGCCCTGACAGGTGCACGGTGCACGGTATGCACTTGACAAACGAAACGTAACGAATTTTTGGACAGGACATGTTTCTTTTTTTAATTTGAAAAAAAACGGATTGCAACAAATATTTGAGCAAATAGTTCAATACCCAGCTGTGCTGTGTGTTTGTTTTTATCGCATGCATCGCCCGCCCAATCTCGGCTCACTTGGCAGTTGTCTGTCAATTTGCGCAATTACTTAAAACAAATGCAACACGACAATGAAATGGACCAAAATAACGTAAAAATAGAAAGAAAGAAAGGAGAGCTTCAAATCGAAGACAGTTCGAAATACATTTCAGTGATGTGCGTCACAGACAAAGTCTTGACTGCCGAGGACAGCCTCCGATGCTCTGCCATCAGCAAAACGTATCAAAATGTCGCTGGCATTTTTTATATACTCAACTCAACTCAAGTCGATTCGAGTCGAGTCAACTTCCTTGAAGCTGAAGCGCAATAAATCTTGGCGAATCCCTGGCGTGTGCCCGCCAACAGAAACATTCCATGATGCTCGCGCCCTTTTGCCCACAGAAATTTACCAAAAAGTCTAAAAATGTAAAACAAATACCGGCAGCGAGGTACACAAAAAGAAGAACATCTACAAAAACAAGAAAAACAACAAAGAGAAAAAAAGGAAAAGGGAAAATAGAATGAAAACTGCAAACAGACTCGCACTCAAAGTCAATAAAAAAGTTGTGTAAAGTGAGACGTGCCCAGACATGAATTTATTGCAACCAAAAAGGAAAACGTCCTTACGAATGCTGATTAAACACGAGTATCCTGGCGCACAGCAACTCCACATGCATGTGGCACACAACATCGAAGGGAGCCAAGCGAAAGTACCAAAGCATTAGCCATAAAACACAGCAACAGGCAGCAAGCCTCACTCAGCAGTCAGCAGACGCACATTTTATATGAGAAAGCGTTGAAACCAAAAGCACGACAAAAACAAAAAAAGCTAAATTCATAAAATTAACAAAATGGGAAGTCGCAAAAGTTCTCTCGCATACGTGACGTTCATAAATCGGCAGTCGGACTAACAAATATGGCCAATAGTCTGCCAGTCGGTATTTAAATTAGTCGAAGCAACTTTTCAAGCAAGTTACAGTCATCGTCATGTGAACAGACACAACATTTTAAGTCTTTTTTTCGTTTCGCTTATCATTTACTCCTATTTGATGCTTATGCTAAATTAATTGAAGCTGATAAACGGCAACGAGTCAGCAAACAACACCAACACCTCTAAAGCGACGGGAGAACCTTTGGATCTACCCAATATAAAAGCAAACTGTAGCATGCCAGACAGCGTTGAGTCATGGACTTTCTTCAAAAGAAAGTCATTAAGCAGCCCAACTCCACAGGCCGGCACCCGTGGAGTGAAACCCACGACACCCGTCGCACGTCACTCGATTAGATGCCATAACGCTGCCGCCATTAATAAACTCATTATGTCTCTCAAAAGTAGTTTGCTTTTTTATTTATAGCCAACTTAATAACTGCTGCCTGCTCCATATTTAACAAGTCACGCAAGGCTAAGAAGCCAACGTGCCGTGAGCCAGTTGCCGCGTGGCAGCCGCACACTTTGCCAACTTTTGCTTTGCGATTCGTTTTTTATTAGCAATCGATTCCATTGATAACCCAAGTCATGTGTGCTTATGTTCGGATAGCCACTCCCCAGCCGGCACCTCCTTCATGCATGATTTATGCGCCATCAAAAGGACTCTGACCGCTTATACTAATGCAATTTAGCGCATATTTAACACACATCCGACAGAGCCCAGCCATATGCCGCCTGACCGCCAGCTAACATAAGAATGTACGAACCGGTGGCTGCCACAGCACTGCGCCAAAGCTGTTAGCCTATTTCCAGGCGCCGCAGTGCTAACCCATTTGCTGCCATTTACGCCGCAAAGCATTTTATGGGCATTCGTAACAGAATGCGTCGCATATGTTTCGCCAAAAGTGAATTAGTGTCAGTGTAAAACCGAAAGGAGAAAAAGGATATTTATATAAAATCGATAAGGACGCCACCAGCCAGCCGCCAGCAGTCACATGGACACACAAAGGCAGACGAACTCGCAGCTCTTATAAGGCGTTTTCATTAGCCAGACTGCCCAAAGCACGCCCAAACAGACTTCAGTTCTTGTCCTTACGAGGCAGGCCGCATGCCACGTGCCGCACGCTGATTTTGCCTTGGACAACTTTTACATAAACTTAGGATTAAGTGAAGTGCCTTTTACCTTTTGCTATCTGCCTAGAACGGGCGCATAGCAAATGAAACGTGTGCAGCCAGAAGGAGCGTGTATCGAATACCTGCCAAAGGTCCTGTATACTTGCGGCAGACCCGTCGTACCACTGAGCTGCTCCTGCTTCAATTGGCTGCAATTGTAAAAGTTCATTGCACTTTAATGAACTGGAAGTGTTCGCTCTCGCACACGAGTCCTTGTACATTTGCTGCATGCTTGGCTTGTTTATGTTTGTGCGCCGAAAATTCCTGCTGACTAAGCCAACCAATGCCACAAGTACGAGCTGCAAAGCACGACAGCCAACGGGGACGGCGACTGCGTCGGCAGCGGGAAAGGGAAGAGAGCGACGGATGTTGGTAGTTTCAAATGTCTGCTAATGAGGCGAGAAAGTGTTGGCGCTCAGGAATTTTAACATGTTTTAATTAAACTTGAAAACAGAAGGACTAAAAAAGAACAACCGATAAACCCTTTCCCCATGCAGCCATGAAGTATGCAATTAACATTTCTCGTCTTACTTCTTTCAGGCAAATTAACAAAGTTTCGACGTTTACCATTTTTAGGCGGTTGCCTTCTACAATATTTTTCTTCGTCTATTTTTTCTCTTTTGCTTAACGAATACTTTTATGAAAGTGGAAAAAGTGTTTGCTTTTTTTTGAAAGTTTTCGGCTAGTTAACGATGAAGTGCCTGCGCAAAGGCGCCTTGTTGCCAGGACGACCGTAGGGGCGGGAATGACTGGCAGCAGCGTGTGCCATTTGCGTCAAGTTAGCCAAGATGGTTTCAATGACTAATCGCATTTGCTGCTGCTTGCTGTGCGTTGCATACTTAAGTTCGTCCTTGCCCGGTTGAGCGCACATTTTTATTAATGTTGTGGTCATGCGTTTCGCTTATCCTGGCATTGGTGTCTTTTGTTGTGCTCCTTATGCTCCGGCAGTTGACGTCATGCACACCAATAAAAGTCCAATCAAAATGGCCAGCACGTAATGTCCTTCGACTCCGCCGTCGATGGGTCTTAAGTTCTTCGTTTGGCCATTTGTGAGCGGTTTGTCACCGTCGGCTATTGTCTTGCTTTTATTATTATCCCTTGTGCTTCCTTTGCCTTACTTCACTCGTAAATTTCCTTGCCATTGTGTGTGTTTGCTGTGGCACAAAAATAATTTATTTGCCAACGCGCGAACAGCTGACTGAAGGCTGACTAAAGTGCGCGTGTCACTTATATGAGTATGTGTGTCTATGTTTGTGTGTGTGTAAGTCAGCATGGCTTTGCCGGCGGGCATGTAGAGTAATAAAAAGCACACGGAAGTCGTAAAATAAACAATTGCGCAGAGCGATGCATGCGACAGCACATGCGAACGAGACAAACACAGGAGGGAACGGTGGTGGCCATGGTTGCCGCGTTGGTGGCTGAAAGCTCAGGGCACCGACTGTTGCGTAATTGATGGGTGACGTTGATGTGAGGTGTGCAGAGTTTGGTATTTTTCCTTCTGTTTAGGTTTCTTTTTTTTTTGTGGTTTTTGGTTTTCGTTTTACTTTCGAGTGCGCCTCAAAGTATGCCATGAATATTTCGTTGGAATCGCCTAATTGCCAAGACTCAAGACTGTGTCAAGGCTGCACGCGGCTTGCCTGGCATTTTATTTACGTTTCCACGATTGTAGGAAGCAGCGGAAATGCTCCTCTGCTGCTCTGCTACATGCTGCCTTCGCTTTGAGTGGCTGCCTCTTCAGCGGGCTTTCAAGTTGCGAAGGTTGCTGCGCGAAGGTCATAGGCGACTTTAAATGTCTTCTTAATTGACGGCATACATTTGGTTTTTCTTTTATGTTTAATGTTTTCTGTTTGTCTTTTTCTTTTTCACTTTTCATCTAAACAAAGAACAAAAGCCAAAGTGTGCATTTCATGCATTTGTGCATCGCCAACGCATTTGGGCCTGCAACACGCAGGCGTGCCACATTTGTGCTGCTCGTGTGCTTGCAGCAACAGCAAAAGGGCGTTCGAATGGGCGACGCAGCAGCAGCAACAGCAGCCACGTATGCACACAGATGATAACAAGGAGAAAGAAAGGAAAAACGGTGTCAATGCCTGGCAAAGTTTGTGCCACGCATGCTGCCGCTGCTGCTGCTGCTGCTGCATAATCCTATCTCGACAGCCATGCACTCGTTCACGCACCAATGCATCCACGCAACGTCGGCCGCCTTTTGCGCTCGCTTTGTTGCATGTTGACAGCATGAATAAATGAAGAGGCAGTTATTTGTTACGTTCTTCGCTTCCGACACTCAGCAGCGGCAACAGCGCAGCCTAAAAGCAAAAGCACAGGCACATGCCAAGGCAAAGGAGTCGAGTTGAGTCGAGTCGCATTGAGTTGTGTGCGCCAATGTAGGCAAATGAGTCAAAGCCAGATGCACGTTTTGTTTGTTCGTATCCATGTGCAGCTGTTGGCGGAGAGGAATAAAGAAAACTAAATAAAATAGAATGTAGAGTAGAGAAACATTGAATGGAAAAGCGCACAAAGCATGACCCAAACAGGATATGCATGCATGCAGGCACGACTGCCAACTGCGCTAGCCATTGATCTGGGACTGGTTCCAGGGCTGTGGATCGGGCGGAGAGCGCGCGCGGGCTTGTGTAGGCCGAGCGACGGCAAAGCAGTCTCGTGGGTTGGTTAACACAATTCTTCGTTGTCGTTGTTGTTGTTGTTTTTGCTGTTGACGTTGGGTTGTTTGCTTTTTCAGCGCAAATGCAATATTAATGAATGACATGCTCCGAATAACTGAGACAAAGCACAACACGAGTACGGACACAAGTTTGCATTTGTCAGTCAAAGGACGGCAGGCGAGGAGTGAGCGGGCGAAGGCTTCACGTCAGCTGAGGCGTGTGCAATGAACTAATTTAAATGCATGTGGCCAACACTGAAAAGCCGACATTACATTTCAAAAACTTTCTTTCTTCGCTTTCAGCCTGGGCCACACATTGGCCTCAGTTTGGTCTCAGTTTGTTTATTTGGCAAGCACACATGCTTTGGCATAAGTTAAGCGGCGCAGTGGCAACAGCGAGGCTCGGCAATATATTCGCCAACGTGGTTTCTATGATTTAATGTTCGATGGCGAAAATTGCCTAAAAGCAATTGCGATGCCAAAACCCATAATGTTCTTAAAATGGCCAATTAGCTGGCGTGTGTCCCACCTTAATTAGACCGATAAAGCATCTCATCATGCTAATTAAAAATACAAAAATGCAAACACCAGAGTGTCCTTTGCCACCCTATGGCTGCAGCGCACAGCTGTTTATTATTAAACTATTTAAATGAAGCAAATGGCGCGCATGCTAATGTCCTTTTAGTTTCATACTCCTGCCTAGCTTCCCCATTATAAAATGGCTTTCAACGCAATCGATTTGTTCTGTTGTTGTTTTTGTCTCGTTGTTGTATTGTTGTTATTGCTATTTCTGTTGTTGTCGATAATATTGTTGTTGCTATGCAAATTAAATTCACCAAAAATTAGTTTTGCAAATGCAGCAACAAAATAAACAACTTTTGCGCTTACGAACATCAGCACAAATAATTGACACAGCAAACATGTGCGGCATGTGTGCAAGCATTCGGACATGTACCACATACCCATACAGTATTGTATCGAAAATGAGAGTGCAACAAAATCATCATTTTCAGTGGACCTAACATTATGCTCACATAGAATATTATCCTTGTAAATACCTGAGAAGCAATTTAATCATATGTTGTTTAAAGCGAAGAAAATCTATTCTACGGTTTTAATCGACGACTAGACGACTCTATAATATATGGGCTTCATGTCAGTAATTTGTTCGAGCTTATTCTGAAAAATTACAGTTAAACTCATTCAGACGCCAAAAAGAATCCGGGGCCATAGGGATGTCCAAATAATTTATACTGTTGATGGGATGCATGCTTTCGAGGGAGTACTGTATTCCAATGCATTCATCTAAGTGTGTGTGAGCCTTGTGTGTGTGTACATTTTAAGCGAATGCAGCCATGAGTTTTACAAATATCCAAAGTAGACGCTTAGGGGCAGACACTGACATTATTTTTCGTTGCTGCTGCTTTTTTAAACAGCAGCAACACAAAATTTATGCACACGTACTTTTTCTACCTCTCCGCTTCTCTTTATAGCCAATTCTTCTTCTTGTTTGTGTGTGTGTGTGTGTGTGTGTTTTGCATATTTTAGTCAAACTTCAGTGCCAATGCATGGTTACTGCATGGCAGGACTGCGCAGGTGGCGGGCGTTGCGGAATTCATTTAGCGCATTTGCTGTCAGGCTAAAGGAAGAAAGCAAAGAAATAAATGGCAAACAAACTGAATGTGTTAACTCTATTGCGTCAATGCAGGCGCTGTGAAGCGTATGCTGCGCTAATTGGTTTGCGCTTGGCCAAGTTTGCTTTGTGGATTGGCACACGCATGGCAAATGGAAATTCAATTTAGTTTCTCTTAGTTGGACGCATTAATTTGCTTTCTAATGCCTTAGTTGGCTCATTATGCATATCGATTTTGCATGCAGCCGCCCGCCTGCTTAAGGCGCAAAGACACAAACCAAGTGCCATTTAAAAATCAATTTAAAAACCAAAAGACAAAGCCAGAGCAGAGACAGCAACACACACACAAACAAAGACAGACACAGCAGCGTCAATGACAGAAGTGTGCTAAGGAAAGAAACAGAAAACCAAAACAGAAACAAAAAAAAAAAAAAAAAACGCTCAGCAGCTGCCCTCAGCAATCCCTATTGATTTTCTGTATTGAATGTGTGACAATTTATGATTTTAATATGTCATACATGGCGTACAACGACCACGGCAACAACAACAGCAACAACAACAAGCGAGTAAGTGGGCATGCAATAGTAATCGAAGAAAGATAATGCCATTATGTACACACGAGTACAGCCGCATGCTTCATTCTTCCGTTTTTTACGCGTCGTTGGCCCTCACTGGGCCACTTTCACCCTCACTGAGTTCGTTACTCGCTTAAGTGCCGCACATCGCACATTGGCAACTCACAATGTTTAATGCCTCAGCTCAGCTCAGCTCAGCTCAGCTCAACTCAACTCAACACAGCACAGCATAGCGCAGTAACTGCCGCTATGAGAGTAACTGTTACAGTTACTGTATCAGTGACTGCTACCCTTTGACTTCCAACTGCCGGCGCAGAGCAGGTTCACCCGTGTCAGTTCGTTGCTGGGGGTCCCTTCTGCCAAGTCTTTGTCTCTGTGTGCGATCTAAACGGTAATTGCATTTGTGAGCTTGATGCCTGGACCTGCCTGCCTGCTGCCTGCTGCCTGTCTGCGACTCCTTTGGCCTTGCCGAGCCAACCATTCTTTGCCGACCATTCAACCGTTCGCTCGGTCGTGCACGTCCGACTCGGCGCTCTAACACAATATTTTAACAAGGAATTCAATTGTTTTCCATGCCATTCTGCTGTTGCGGCTGCTGCTGCTGCCCCAGCGGCCTATTCCGTTGTTGTTTGCGTGTTGTCCGCTTTAACGTGCGATAAGGCAGGGCATTTATTTAATCACTTTAACAGAAAAATGTGTGCTGTATATTTTTGCTCTACTGTCGTCTGTCGGCAGTCGGCTGTCGACGGTTAAAATTCGTTTTAGTTAGCGTTGTTGTGACGTTTATGTGGTGAAAAGCAACACAATTAGTTAATTTATTTTCGTTCTCGTCCTAACTGCGTCTATGCCGAGTTGCCTTGACTTCACTGAAATCTCGTCATATGTGCGCACACGATTTGTGTTTGGCGATAAGCCAACCAAGCGATCCAAACTCACTGCGCTGCGTTATCCACGCTAAATTAAATCAAATGCCTTTGTGCTCCGCGTAGTCGAATAAACTCAAGATCTAATCTGAGTGGCAGCATAAAAACGCGCACAACTTTAAATTGTTATTATTAAATTTAATGCCGACACTTGCTTCCTTTCCTTTTTCATGCTACTTCATGACCCAATGGCCGTCGACATTGTGCCAAAAGTGGGCAGTGCAAGTGGGAAAGCGCCACTGGCAGAAGCAGACGATAAAAGAAAATTAAATTTTACAGCCCGAAAGTATGCTGCGCATAAAAACCAAAAAATAAAAAAAGAAAGAAGAAAAAAGGCGACAGCGAAAATATTTTTCAAATTTTTCAGTATTGGGTCAATCAGGCAGCCGAGTTATGCTAATTAACACTTACACACACTCACACACCTTACATCGCAGCAAACCACGAGCGAGTTGGCAGGCCGCGCACTACTTGACATGTCACGGCGCTGTGCGCTAGAAAAAGCAAACAGCCGCAAAGCCGAATAATCACATGAATAACTTTATTTACTGCCGCACAGGACACGCCCCATTAGCGCCGTAATGGAAGCGAAATATGCTACGCAGTTGGGCACGTAAGGCGTTAAAGATGGCTGTGAATTTGTTGTTGAAAACATTGAATGCCTTTGAGGGATTTGGCACAATGTCATGCCAACTACGAAAGACCCAAAAAAAACACACAAAAAATATGCACAATATAGAAGAAAAAAAAAACCCAAAGAACGCGCTAAGCGGATTAGTCATAAAATTTTATTGTCTACTTTATGGCGCTTGGCAGCGCACTTCCTTTGTACGCATCTCTTTATATTTATTTGCTTCGGTGACTGCTCTTTGTGCGAATTCAAATAGCAAATCCTTTCCTAGACAATTTCTCTATGTCGCTTTGTTGACTTTTGACAAACGTCTTCACTCCTTCCGTCGCTTTCTTCGCGTCCTTAGCTTCTTTCGCTTGTTTCGCTTGTCTACTTTGTCGTAGCGAGCAAGGAAATCCGTAAGAATTGTATCTCAGCACAAAATTCGCAAATCGTATTGCAACTGTGATTTCATAAAAACACCAACAACAACAATAAGAATAGTGACAACAACAAAAACTGCGCGCAATCACTTGCTTATCGCTCATCGGCACTCCTGCCTCTGCATTGACTTTCCAATTTTAATTGAAAATTTTCCAATTTTATTGTTTAGTCGGATTTGCCTTGCCTCCGATTACCCGAACTTCTGCTATTTGTCCGTCGCTTTGTCTGTCAGTCTGCTGTTACTTTTCGCTATTCTTTGCTTCCTGCCATTGTGTTATCCTTGCCGTGCTGGTCCCATGCTGAAGCTGTTTGCTATTTGTCGGCACTCTTCTGTCGAGCAATTCACAAATCAATATTCAATTCTCCAAGACTTGCAATTGTTCGAATTTGAATATTTTGATTAAATATCACATTTCCGCTTTATTCTTCGTTGCAGTCTCGTCAAATCAATTTTTTCACATTTTCCTCTTATTTATATATGTATATGCATATTGCTGATAACTCTCACCTATGCAATGGTGTGCGCCAGCCCTCGCAGAGTTTACTGATTTGTACAAACATAAAACAAATTATATACATTACAATTTTCTCGCGTTGTAATCGACAATAACAATAACAATAACAACAACGACAACAGCAACTTCGGGTGTTGCTGCATAAATTAGCACGGAGCACAAGTAAGCCTGTAATGAAATTATGTTGGCAACACGGCGTATACTCGACGCAGCAACGTGGCATATTTCCGCGTTTGTATTTTTTACTTATTTTTTAGTTTTCCATTTTTGTCGTTGCCATTACAGTTGCCGTTGTTGTTGTCGTTGTTGTTGCACTTATTACGAAAATGAAACGTGCACGAAACACTCATTAAAGAGGGTCAGCGTCGACGTGGGTCAGCAGAAGCTATTAAGGGCGACGACGGGGGCGTGGGCAGCAGTGGGGAATCTGCATGCAATACACAGATTACTCGAAATGCTGTTGAACCGGCCACGATGGCGCAGAACCGTAGAAATACCGAATAAATATTTATCCCCAAACAGCAGCTGCAAATGAACAGAAACCAAATCCCGCTTTCTCTTGCTTGCAGAATACGCAACAGTCGCGGCAGTCTCGACAGCATCTGCACCGCACCGCCGTCATCAGCCGCCAGTCAAGCGAGCTCCAGCGGCGGCTCGACGTCAGCAGGCGTGGCCAATAATAACAACATCTGCGGCCATAGCAAAATGGAGGCCGCTAATGGCAGCGCTCCGGGCAGCGCAAATTGCAGTCCGCAGCACCAGCATCATCACCATCATCAGCTGCAGCTGCAGCAGCAGCAGCACCATCAGCAGCATCGAGCGGCTTCTCGTGCCGCTGGCCGCGATAATTGGTCAAAAATGCCCGACCCTCCGAATGGCCACAAGGCGGAGAAGGGCGAGAAGTCATCGCCGTCGCGGCGCAGCATGGGCGGCAGTGGCAGCGGCGGCGCCTCAAAGCAGGCATCTCCCTCGGGACGCAGCACCAAAGGTGTGCCGCCTAGCTTCGGTTATGTTAAACGCGCGAACGGCAGCATTGCCGCGACTGCCGAGCAGCAGAACATCATGATGATGGGCGGAGGGGCCACCGGCTTGCCCAATAATGGCTTGCCAAGTGGACGCACAGCACATGTCTCGGCAGTGCCGCGCACAGCGGGCGGCCGCAAAATCTCCGGCGGCACGCAGACGCTGCCCAACGATATGACAAGTGAGTAACCATGAGCATTTGCCACACGGCCTCCTGCTGATCATATTGAAAATCACGACTGTCTCTTTCATATCTTACAGAAATTCCACCAAGTACGCAACATCGCAGTTTCTCACTGACCGGGCCCACGGCGACGCAGCTGAGCCAGTCGATCAGAGAACGCCTGGCCACGGGTTCGCATAGTTTGCCCAAGCCGGGCAGCGATCTGCACATGTTCCAGCACAGGTGCGTGTAAACTATTGGCCGCCCTTGCCTTGCTCAGGCCACTTCACTCACATGCTTTACTTTACAGAATTGCCAATCGCCCGGGCAAAATGCACGACGGCTCGCTCTCCGACACGCAGACCTATGCGGAAGTGAAGCCCGAGTATAATTCGTATGCCATGTGGCTGAAGCACAGCAACACGGCCGGCAGTCGCCTGTCCGAGGGCGACTCCATGGAGAACATGCAGATAGGTTCGCCAGCGATGACGCGACACGGCCACAAGATGATTCACAATCGCGCCAGCGGAGCCATGCCGCTGGGCCCTGGTAGCCACGCGCCGGGCACGGAGTCGCCCTACGTGCAGAGTCCACGTCTGAACCGCAGCAACAGCATCAGGTGTGTATGGGCCCAAGCAGTGGACTTTGCACCTGCATGTGCACCTCTGCCCACTCTCTCTTATACTTACTCTCTCTCTCTCTGTCTCTCTCTTGCGCACGCAACTCCAACACCCAACACCAAAAACAAAAGCTACTTGCAAGAACGGACATATCCAAGGTGAAACTCGTTGTTACGTTACGTTGTGTTACGTTACGTTACGTTGCGCTTAAAGTCACAAATCATTTGCAAAACGTTGCGTATTTAATTTGCGTGTGCATTTGCTTCTTTTCCCCCGTAGCATTTTCATGCATTTTGCCTCGATTCGTTTCGCTTCGCTTCGTTTCGTTTAATTTGGTTTCGTTTGCCAAGACTGCCTAGAAGCTGTCGGCACTTGTGTTCACACACTCAGGTGTTTCATGTTTTCCTATTGTCGGAAATGCATTAAAATTCTGCGCAGCAAGCAGCCAACTGCCGCCGCTCGCCCCTTACTCGCCTGTCATCCGCTTCTTACTCACCTGCTGCTGCGGCTGGTGCTGCTGCTGTTCTCAGCCGCGTATGAGTGCAGGCCTGCAAGGCATGTTGACACGCTGCCAGTTGGTGAAAGGCGGGTGGCGGGTGGCAGATGGCGGATGGCAATGCAGCGTTTGCGAAGTTTCATTGCAAAAGTGCAAGAACACACATGAACATGGCTGCTGCCGGAGCCGCAGCTTGAGCTGGCTTGGTCTGGCAGTTAGCCGTCCATGTCATTCTTACTTTGCATATTTGAGATGCACACACAAGTGGCGCTTGGCGCCTTGCCGTGTCTTCCTTGCCTTGCACACGTTCGCAAGTTTCGACTTTTCGTATGCAAACAATTTGTAATATTTTACAACAAAATGTTGCCAAGCATATGGCGTGAATATTTTAAAGTGGCAGCAGCGTTTAAGGCTTCTGTGTTTTTATCGGCTTTTGTATTTTATGCTTTGCCTTTTTCGCTATTTCGCTTCTTTTTTTTTTGTTTGTTTTCGTTTTGTTTTTGCTTCTGTTTCTGTTTATGCTTCGCCTTTTTTTTCCTGAGTCAAACACGCCCAAATGATTGTGCATACTTTTGGGGGCGCTTGTGTGTAACTTCAAAACACGTAGTAGGCATTTTAAGCACGCTGCCCTCCGCCTTCCGCTCCCCCGCTACCTACCGACTGCACAAAGGGGCACAAGTGGCGGCACATTGTTTGCGCCTTCGCTCATGCATGCACAGACATGTGCGTTTTTGGGCAGACATGTGTCTCTGGCTCTGTGCGTGTGAGTGTGTGTGTGTCTGTGGATGCAGTTGCACAGAAAGCGGATTATTATTTGACATGTCAATAGGGTTGTGAACCTTTGACTCTTCACATATTGCGCCATAAAGCAGATCGTTGCTGGCATCCCGACGCACAAAAATGCGCTGCAAAACATAAAAATTTCATTAAAAATGCTGCACAGCATTTCGGACGCACACTTCCACAATCAAACTTAGTGCCTTTGCACTTTTCGGCTTACACCACCGCAAGCTGTTCGTCTGTCCCATCGTTTCGACATTCCCCCATTCCAGCGATCCAACACTGCACCATTCTCAGACTGCCATTTGTGCAGAGCGTAAATTCATGCTAAAGTAGTTTGCTAAAGCTCATAATTCGTAAATAAAATCAAAGCGCAAACACCAACCTGCCAGCAGAGACAATGCTTTTATCTAATTTCAAGCAAACACTCACACGCACACACACAGCCACAGCATGGCACAGCAGTCCCAAGCACATTTTCAATATGTCTGACTGCATTAGAATCTATCGCAAGGCAGCAGTCCTAAGCCAAACTAAGCTTAGCTTTGAGCCTCGGCCCTAGCACCTTTCACACCGAAAGGCCGCCGGCGGTGCACAAACTGTGTGCACCAGAAAAGGCAGAGCCAACGGAAAGGGCGAAGAGCGGCGCCGGGGCTGCTTGGCTGAGTGGATGGCAGTTTATGTCAGCATGCAAAATGCCATTAATGTCAGTTATCAGCATTTTGTCAGACTTCCACATGACAAAGCGAACGTAAACGAACGTCCGAGCGAGCGGCGGATCGGCGTTGAACCGGCATAGGACAGCTCTGCACACAAGTATGCGGCTGCGGCCAGTTTGCGGTCATGTGCCATTTTTCACGCACTATGCAGTGAAGACTTTGTGTGTTGTCCGACGCATAGCACATAAAAATAATGTGTGCGGCATGGACACAATTTGTGGCTGATTTAAAGTAAAAAATAATGTGTCGCAAATAAAATTTGCCTGCATCAGCAGTTGGCAGACTGATGGACGAACTTTGGAATATGCCTCATCCCGCTGCTGCTGCTGCTGCTGCTGATGCAACTGCTGCTACAATGTTGCAGCCCTCGCACAGCAGCTTGCCATTATCAAATTATGCGCAGCCACACAGCAATCGGTAAAGTTAGTCCCCCCACTCCACCCCAACACACACCGCACAAGTGCAAATTAAAACGGAAATTAAGAGACAACATGACAGCAGCAGTTAAACACCGCACCTCGCCCAAAAGTATGCAATGCTTGGGGCTGCCAATAAAACACATGCGCCAAATGTGTTATCCAATGCACAAAAACTAACGCCTCAACCGCAGCAGCAGCAACAGCAGCAGCTGTCGGTGTCGGTGTCGGTGCAGGTGTCGACTGTCGACTGATTCTCATCCGACTGCCGTCGATTGTCTCTCGATTTGCCAATGTGGGCGGCAACGGAAATTTGCAATCGTCTGGCAGCGTGTGGCGAAGCGTTAGTGTCTCGACACCTGTGCCACACGCCGCAATCGTCTACAAAAACAGACAAACATTGCTAACATCAAATCTTTCGCATCTCATTTTAGCGGTAACTGACATATGTGGGCTGTGTATGGGTTGTGTCTGTGTGGGACGTCGTCTCTCATTGTCATCGAGCGTCATTTCTGTGATTCATGCCACCTGCTTGCTCTGCCTCATTGCTTACATTAATTATCAGCTAAAGTCGCTTGCGTTGATTAATTCTCTTTTTCGTCTGCAACACCCATTCACAGATCAACGAAATCGGAAAAGATGTACCCCTCAATGCTCAGCCGGGGCCCTGATGTCGAAATCGAGCCCTATTATTGTCTGCCGGTGGGCACGATTGCTGCCGCAGCACAGAATGGCGTCATCTCGGCACAAATGGCCGCTGCCGCCGCAGCTGCTGCTGCTGCGCATGTGGGCGGCGCTGGCACAGGTGCTGCGCAGGCGTCGGCCGCCGGCGGAGCGGTGCCAGTGGCCTGGAGTCAGCCGACATCGCCCACGCCCATCAATCGTGGCTTCGGCGGCGGGGGTCCGCTCTCGCCCACTCACGGCGTGGCGAGCGCACTGGGCCTGACGGGCAACAACTGCAGCAGCGCAGCACTCACCGGCGCCGGTGGCCACCGACTCACATATCCGAAGAAGAATGATGAGGGTAAGTGGCCGTTGCTGGATTTCTCAATCATAACATTTGAATAATTCTTCTTTTCCTGATTGTTTGCAGTGCATGGCAGTGCCGCTTCGCTGCTCTCGGGCGGCAGCTCGCTCTACGGCTCAGCGGAGGAGCGCCAGGCACACGAGATCCGACGCTTGAAGCGCGAACTGCTGGACGCGCGCGAACAGGTGCTGAGTCTGAGCAGTCAACTGTCGACAAATGTAAGTTGAACTTGACGCTTAAATGTTATCCCAGATACTCACATGTGCTGTAGAGCAAACAATGACGGCAGCAGGATCCCGCCCACGCCTCGCATACAGACATCAGCTACGTGCTGCCGTGGCTGTCCTCAGAGTGCAGGGGGAAGTGTCCACTCGAAAGTTTTTTGTTAGTGGTGCATTTTGTTATTAAAATTCAAAAGTCCTTTTGGCCAAATGCCAAGAGTCAGGTCGAGTCGACAAGAGTAATGGGTTGGTGGGAAGAGGTGAGGCGAAAAATGCGGCGCAGCATTTAAACTTGTGCCGCATGCTGCAGCATTTTGTTGCATAATTTTAGGCATGCGCTTTAATTTTAAAGCCAATGCAGCAACAAAAGAAAAAAAGTTTTTGTTGTTGTTTTCTCTTTTCGTTTTTTATTTATTTTTTTTTTTTAAATACGTCGAGCGCCTTTTTCACGCTTATCACATTTTCTTATGCTTTTCTGCTCGCGTATTTGTCTGCGGTGCGGTTAGTCTAGGTTACCATCAGCGTCCGTCCGCCAGTTTATCTGTCTCTTTGCCTATCTGTCTGTTTGTGTGTCTGTCTGTCTATTTGCAACTTCTCGACAGTTGTGCCGTAAACGTAACTTTCTTAAGTATGCCGTGCCAACAGCCGCTTCTTGGCTGGCTGCAGGTTTATCGTCGTCGTAGTAACTTTTGTTGTTGTTATGGTTGTTGTTGTTGTCACAAGTTGTCAACAAAAGTCACAAAAAAGTCTGATAAACTTCCGCAAACGGCAAACGAAAACGAAACGAAAATAGCAACTAAGTGAAAAAATGTTTTAAGTAGTAAATCAGGCAGGAGTACTTTGTTTGCCTGCGCCTCCTGAGTCTCCTTCCTGGTGCACACACTTCCAAGCATACAGCTCACACGGAACATAACAGTGACTGTGAAAAGTACAGCAGCAGTGGTTGCCTACTTTTGGGTGGTGACTGTCTACGTGTTTGTTGTTTTTGTTGTTTCGTTGGCATTGTTGTCATTGTTGTTGCATCATTGCTGTTGCTATCACTCTTGATGTTATTGTTGTTGATTGTTGTTGTGGCTGATGTTGCACATTTCATATAAATTCTAAGGCAACTGTCAACTTTTGCATTCATTCATGCGAGCATGCATCATATAAACTTTAAATTGCATTTTCAAGCTGCAATTCATCAACAACAACAACAACAGCAACAACACCGAAAACAGCAACACAAAGCTCATAAAAAATAATTTCCTTGGCACCTTTGCTTCATAAAAATTCATTATACGTCTGCCAAACTTTGCGGGGTTGCACATGACCCCGCGAGTCTTTGCTCTTGCCCATTTGCACTCTGTCGCTCTTGCTTGCGCTCACTCCGTCGTCTGCGATTTCGCCCATTTATTTATGGCAACAAAGTTGTTTTACAACCTTGGCAATAAAATTTTCACATTTCGTAGTTAACAGCTTAAAGTAGCAGAATACCAATAAATTGTTCATGGCCCAACCCACCCCGCGCAGCAGCAGGCATCGTAGCCAGAAGTGTTGATGTCTGTATCTATGTCGGTGTCGGTATCGGAGGCATGGCGCAGGGCAAGCCATAAAAAATCATCAATCGATGCTACAAAAGACATTTGATATGAGACAACATAAATCCTTTCGCTGTCAGCTGCGGCCACGGCGCGGCACATCACGTATCGAGGTCTTTGCGAAGGCCAATGGCAGGCATAAGAAAGTCAGCGTAACTTCAAGGTTATGCATTGTGTAACCCTGCGTTGCGCTGGGCTGCTTTGTGTTGCGTGGTTATGCGGGCGGACACTCAATTAGTCTTACATAAGCGATAGCCGCCAGTTAATAGCCGAATGAATTGCTAATTGATTGGCTGCCTGATAAAGCTGAAGTTCTTTGGAAGCGACCAAGGATTCTAAGACGCCGCAGCTCGGTAGTTGAACATGTCGTAGAATGCCAGAATTTTAAACTTCATTTGATCAACTGCGTATGTGAAAAAGAAAAGAATGAAATACTCTTCAGCATTGTCGGTGGCATGCAACATTTTTCAAAGTTCAACTTGCCATAAATCAGAGAAACCCCGGAAGTTACGCATTGGCATGGCTGCTGGAGCGTGCCTGCGCCAACCGAACCAACGGCATTCATAAAGAAAGTCACAAAAAAAAAAAAAAAAAAATATTAAAGAAAAATAAAATGGGGCGCTGCCTGCCAGCCTGTGTAATTTACAAAGCCAAAAACATATTTTTCAAACAATTGAACTGTAAAAAAACGAGCGGAAAATGGCAAAGCTGTCATAAACGTTGTCGATGTGCGCATATATATGAGTGTGACTGTGTGTGCTCATATCTATGTAGATTTGTGAGGGCAACTCTGTTGAGAATGTGCACCGAAAAAAGATAAAAGCGAAATGCGAAAAAAAGGGGGAGCATAAAGATTCCACTGCATATTTCATGGCGTTTGTGACTGACTTTTGAGCAATGAAATGTGCGCCAAGTGCACTGCACCATGCAACGTGGAACGTGGCAACGTGGCAACGTGCAACGAAGCAGCATGAACAGCAACTTTGGCATCTGACAGCAACTCACGGCTGTTGAGCTTTAAGTGCTGAAGTGTTGAAGTGCCGAAGTGCCGAAGTGCCGAACTCTGAGCAGTTATGAATTTATAACACGAGGCGAGTAAAGTAAAGAATTTCCACGCTGCCAGTCCAGGTCGCCCACATCAGTTTTTACTTGAGTTATTTGGCAAATGCAGCATCGACTTGCCACGAAGTCAAGCTGAGCATGAAAAATGTCGTATCTCGTCTGAGATGCTTTTCCTTTTCTTTGTCTATTCTGGTTTTCTGCACGCTTTAGCGGTAAGTGGAAAAAGAAATAAGCAAAAGAAAACCTTGATGCTGAGATTGATGCCATAAAAGTGTGCTGCAGCAAAGAGCTGCGTGCGCTGCCACGAATCCACTGAACCAAGTGGAACGGGGCCCAGCTACACAAGCGAAGTCAAGTCAAGTCAAGTTGACTCCAGCCACAAGCGTCGCAGTGCTCTGAGTTCGGTCAAGAAAATTGGAAAATATTAACGAAGTCTCAGTCGCAGCGGCAAATGAAATGCTGCGGGTTAGCCGCAAGCCAAAGCCCAACTTGGAGCGGCCAAGCGTCGTTTGTGCCTGTGCCGCAAGGTGAAGACCAAGGCGCAGTTCGGTCAGTTCTGCTGGCGTTTGGCATTTGGTGTTGGTCGTGCCGAAGTCTTCAGCTGAAGCTAGTGAGGACGGCAGTGAGTGAGGGAAATTACCAAGGGAAATTGCATTACGCTGTTTTCTGTTGTGATGCCTGGCGGTTTTCATTTGCTTCTCAAGTTGCTTGGAATTTACAGTTGATTGATGATGATGATTTTTATGGCTTTGCAGTTCGAGTAATTAAGGCGTTTGCCATTTGCCATTTGGCACGGACACGGGCATGGGCATGGGCACGGGCACGAGATGAGATGAGATAATTAAATAACTTTGTCAAGTTGATGTGGAAAATTAAGTCAAGTACAAAACTCAGATATACCGTAGAGGCGCGCTTAAGCGGAAGAGTCGAGGGGGATGTGCTTCTAGCATTGGAACAATAAATTTTCTAATTATGCCACACAGACAGAAAAGTTTAACGCAAAGATAAACAGTTGAAGCAAACTTTTAACTACTCACATACTTTGCCAACATGCTGGAGCGAGTAAGCGAGAGAGTGAGTGGCTCCGAATGTTAGAGAGACGGCCCAGAGGGGCAGAAGGAAGACAACGTAAAGCCGTGTTATTATACGCTTCATAACAATGGCAGCAAACTTGTTACAAAAATGTTGCAGCAGCACAATAAGAACTTTTCTACATTTTACAACAAGTTTACGAAGACTGTGCAAACATTGGCGCTGCTGCTCTTTCTATTGCCTTTGCCTTTGCCTTTGCCATTGCCTTTGGCTTGGCCACAAGTTATACGGCGTGCGCGCGTATCTTGGGAGTCGCTTAGCAAAGTCAATACTTTTCGCAGAGAGGATGCTTAGCCTGAGTTGTGAGCGGCAGCAGTTTATTGTTGTGATCAGAACGTTTTGCCACTTTGCTTGTGCGGGGAGTGGAGGAGTAACAGACAGAGATTTATGCGAATGCCAATAATTTTGCTGTTTTTTTGTGCATTTTCATGCAATTTGTAGTTTATTGTTGCATGTTGTTGTTGTTGTTGTTTGTTTTCTAAGTTTTTAATTGCCAGCAAAGAGTTTGGCTTCTTCGCCATAAACTGCAACGATCGAAGCCGGCGTCGGCACTTAATTAAATTCAGACGCGCTTTTCCGCAGTTTGCCAAGGCGATGCGATTCGCTTCTTGCAATAATTGAATGACATTTGTGTGACAGCTGTCGTGTGGTTGTTGCTGCTGTTGTTGTGTTGTTGTTGTTGTTGCTATTGTTGCGTATTTTATTGACACATAAGTGAGAAACTTGAGGAAAATGTCTGCAATGCAATTTCACTTTGCGGTCGCTTGTGTAGTTTTACTTATTTCTTTTTTATTTTTCGCTATTTATTGTTTTTTTTCTTGTTTCATTTTGTTTCTTTTTTTGTCAACGTTTCTTTTACATTGCTTCTACTTCATTAAGTGACCACAAATATTGGTTTGCAAGAGAAAAAAAAAAAAAACCCAGAAAATAAAATGCCTTATAAGCTGCTGTTAATTTTCACGACCACAAGACAGGCGTAGAAAAAGTAATAACCTACATCAACTAGAAATTTATTACTGTTTCGCCTGTGGCCAAGCCGACAGCCATCAGCCATCAGCCGACACCCGACAGCCAACAGTCGACAGCCAACAGCGTATTGAGCAACTTTATCACAAGTCATAAATAAAGCAACGCCAAGCAGGCACCCTCATCCTCACCCGCACCCGCCTCTGTGCCCTTGCGCACGCACTTTAATTCACGCAGTCAATCGCTCATTTATCACGCAGTCTCGGTGACCCTAGTGACCAACGATATTATTATTCATTTTATACCATAACAACAACAACAACAATCAGAGAAAAATAAAACCCGAAACAACATAAAAAAAATATCAAATGCCCAAAGAAGCAAAACAAATTACATAGAAACAAAAATTCATAAAGTGGCATAGAAAAAATGTTGAAATCCCGTAATAAGAAGACAGAAAAAACATCATCAGCCCCCAAGCGATAAGACAAAACGCATGTTGCCAGTTTCAATTGCTGAAATGTTGATTGTTTTTTGTTTTTTTGTATTTTATTTTTTTGTTTTTGTTTTTGTATTTTTTACGAGTTTAATAAGCGTGGCTGGGGCGTCTTAGGTTTGCGCTCTGAGCACGATTACGATTACGCATACGCCTGGACCACTCCGAACAATGACAACGCTTTGAGTGCGACTGGCATTGGCTTTGCTGCTTTGCTTCTATTAAATTTAATCGTCAATATTTGCCACTCGAATTACGTGCCACATCAAAATCTTAAACAGAAACAAAAACAGTATGAGAAACAATACAAAAACAAAATATAAATGAATTAATAAATAAGCATACGGGCTGGGGTCAGCTTAGTTAAATTAAGCATTCGCCTTTGTGCCAGCAGATGCTTGTGCCAGCAAAGCCTTGGCGCGAAAAAAAATTAAAATAAAAACAAAAAACAGAAGAAACAAAATTAAAATTACGCATATTTTTCTTATGATTTATGTGAAGCCTTTGCTGCTGTATCTTAATGTGCTTAACACGCATGTGTGACATTGTACGCGCCTAAGCTGACATCAGCGCACCATCCGTGCTGCAGAGTGCGGACAAATATAAACTGATTGAAAAAATAACACAAAACTCGCCACTCTGATTTAATCAGATTTTTATTATGCATAAATTTCGAAAATTTTACAATACAAAATGCGCACAGCATTGGTCTATCTTTTGTGTTTGTTTACTTTGCTCGGCTTGCTTCACTTTACAGTAAATAAAGGCAGGTCTAATGGGGTTATTCCTGCATTACTGTAGTTGCGTTTTCTAATGCCATTGCGGTTCTTGTTCTTGCAAAAGCACACTTGGCCGCCTGTGTTCACATTAGTCCAGCGCAGACGTCAGAGCAGAATAAAATATGCCTTACATCGACCATTGTTCGTATTACGATGAATGTGCAGTGAGCAGCTGAGAGCGACTTTCCTTAGTCGGGCAATCGTTCAACTGCAAGAGTGTGTCGTGCTTAGTAGGTAACGGCAAAAAACGTACTTTGTTTATTCTCATTCTTCTACTTTGCTTTGCTTTGTTTTTGGTTGCGTGTGCATTATGAGCATATTAACCCAATAAACCAAATTGTTGCCACAGCAACAACAACAGCAACAACAGCAATAAATGCAAACAATTGCTAAACAATAACAAATATAAACAAAATAAAGCAAAGCAAGAAGTAGTTGAAATGATAAAGTGCAGAGGAAACAGAATCTTAGCGTAATGAGAGCAACTGGGTGAGTGCGAGTGTGAGTGAGTAAAGAACAAGTGCCGGCCAAAGAGAGGCAGTGAGCGAGGCCAGAAGTGCGTTGTGTGTTTGCAGACTTAAGCAAAGGTAAACAAAATCAACACAATTCAAATAACTTTTTTGACTTGGCTACATGTGTACATGCATGTATGTACATATGTCTGTCTGTCTGTCCGTCTATCCAAGCCTTATTGCCACAAACTTCTTTGTGCAGCCTATTTACAACGTAACAACATATGTTATGTATTCGTAATAAGAACCAATTTTGACTTAGCTGCAACTCTTCCGGGTACCGCTTTCCACGTTTTTGTAGGTCATATTTTGTCTAATCATTATGCATTAATTAAACGAAACTAACATTTTACTTTTCTTCTCTGTATCTTTTTAGGTAAGTGCAACCTTTTCACAACGATTTTACTTAACGTATTGTGGGTATGTATAATATATATGAGTGCGCACTTAGTTTGTCTTAGCATAAGTGAGACAAGTAAGACGATGTACGTGGGCTAATGCCAATTAAGTAATGGCTTATGCCGCTGCTAATACCCTTAAGATATGCAATGCGAGGCTTTTGCCAAGTGCAAAGAAATGGCAAAGCGAAACCAAAGGCAATGGCCAAGCACACATTGACGTCATTGAACCGCTGCCAAACGCGCAACTGGGGCCAGGCACCGTTGCGCCAAAGGCGAGGCCACAAGCGAAGCATCAATAACAGCAAAGAGCAATGCCAGGGCAACACCAGCCATGGGCCCAACCCGACCCAATTTGTACAACTGCCCAACTATTCAACCCTCCTATGCATGTGTGTGTGTGGGGGCTGAGTTTATGGCGCTTCGGTTCGATCAATCATTTTCGATGCGCGCTTTGTTGCGTTTTGACCAAGTAACAAACACTTTGCCAAATATTGGCAAAACGCATAAAAACAAATGCCAGACAAATGCCAACAAAAACAAAAACTTTGTCTCGTCATTGTTTTTGTTTTTTTCGCATTTTAATCTTTTTTTTCTGTTTTGATATTTTATTCGAGCGAATCGTCTGCCTTCGTCCGAGTTCAAGTCCTTGTCCTCGTCCTGGTCGGGATTGCTTTTGCTATTTATTATTGTTGTTGTTGTTTTTGGCTGCTACTACCGCGACTTGGCGCCGCCATGTCTCGCGCCAAAAATAAATGTGCGACGCGCCAGCAAAAGCTCAGTACGAAAAAAATTCATCCCGCTGCAGATATAAAAATCAACGACGCCAGAACATTAAATATAACAACAAAAACCATAAAAAAAAGAAGACTGCCAACAACAACAGCAACATCGTCAACTGCAATTGTCACCGATTTCCTGTCCATGCTGCCGCCTGCGCTGCCCACAAATTATGCGCAGCGAGCGAACGTTACACAAATTTGCAATTTTGCGCTTTTTCCGCACTTGGCCGCCAACACGCTCTCTCTCTCTCCCCTCTATCTCTCCCTTTTGATGCGGCCTCCTTTTTTCGCTTACTTCTGCCAAGCGTGTGCCACCGCACAGGATGCTGTAAATGCTCCTGTGCCTGTGCGCGTGTGTGTGCTTAGTTTTTGCGCAAACAACATCTAAATAAAATGCGACGGCAATGGCGGCGACGGCGACGTCGGGTTGCTGCGACGACGTTAGCAGTCTCCAGTGTCGCCGCTTTGGCGCCAGTTGCCAGTCTACTGGCTTTGCCGCCTTTTATCCTGTGCCGGCAACCCCATAGTTTTCTATCCCACTTCTTGTTTTTTCGCTTTGATTTCGCCATTTGTTTTTCTCTCGTCGCGCCGTGTGGGGCCTGGTTCGTGCGTTTATCGGCGGTCGCCAGCGAGATTTGCGCTGGCTGACTGGAATCGTTTCAAAAGGATGCGCTGCTGCGATGTCGAGTGGCATATTCAAAGTCAGTTCCGCATTTGATGCGGCAGGCGGCGGTACACACGCAGCGTAGTAACATTTCTCGATATTTTTATTTTTTGCTGACACGCACAATTCAATTATCTCGACTATCAACAACTATCCCGGCCAATTCAAGCAGACGAAAGTGCAACAAGCAGCACAGCAGCAGCAACTGCGATGCTGATTATTGAACATGTTGCGCAACATGTTGCCAGTGATCGCCATGTGCTCGCAACATGCGCTCACGCTCAGAGAGTGACGTGCTCTCGCTCTCTGTACGACAAACTGATCACCAGTGAGCAGATTTCCACTCTCAAGTTGGTTTTCTCTCCCTCAGGGTTCTTGTTTTGTGCAGAGAAGTCATACAAAGTAGCTCTCTCGTTGCTTGACTTGCGGCTGACTTTATTGTTGTTGAGAAACGTCACAGTTTGAAAAAAATTAAATATTATTACTCTCAGTTTGGTTTCGCTGCAGGCTGATGTTGTTGTAATACAGCCAAAGACAGCATTTTCGTTTAGTTCTACGTTAACTTCGTAATCGGGCGAACGTGTGTGAACGCGCGTAAGCATATCGTCGCGTCACGGGCCGAAGTTCGTCTGTTTCTAATTTTCTTAGTTCTAATCTCATTGAGTGCAATGCGACTTCGTGCTGGAAATCTATTAGTGACAAAATTGTCAAAGTAAGTTGCGACAAACGTGAGAACTCGCGATCTATCAGACTGCGCCGTATTTGTTTAATAGATTACCAAAATTGTATCTTCTGAATACGCGTATTTATGAGATAAATTTGAACTGCGATGCTCAGAAATCTCAAATGTAACTCGTTGTGGAATTTGATTGCTTATACATAAATATGAAAAGTGTTTGATAGAGGTGCAAGAAAAGCGTCATTCATATTTCTCGCAGTGAGCGACAACAAAAGCCAAGAAAATTGGCAAAAGTGCTAAGACGTGATTCTGTGCTCAAACGTGGCGCATTGTGTTCACCTAAAATTGAAATATTACACAAAAAGAAAATGAATGAAAGAAAATAAAAAATCTTAAAATAATAAGCGATATTAAAAGAAAACCGACAAAAGGTTTCAAACGTAAAAACCGGTAACGTGTGCCGGATTCCTTTTTTTTTTTTTTTTTTTTGTTTAGTTATTGTTCGACGCTGTGCAACAAAATGCAAAAGTAAAAAGAATAAATGAATATAAATAACAACATTGTGCACCAATAATACATATAATCAAGTTGTTTAAAAGTATTAACAAAATTTAATTAATTACCTCAAACCAAAATTGTTACTGTGTCATACGAAAATTGTGACATTAACCGATTAATTTTGCGCGTAGCCGCACCAAAGAAACCAAAAACCAAAGGAATTATTCATTTAACTGGAAAACAAATTACAGTGACACAGAAAGATAACAAACCTATGATAATAAAAACATGTTTGAAAATTGTATCTACAAGATTGTCGTGCATCTACGACACGAGTAAAGCAGTCGGCGCAGATTATGTGTGTGTTTACATATGGCAACTGTGCATGTGCAGCACAATTAAGTGACTTAAGTGCCGTCATGTGAAAGAGCATAAATTCGCACTAATTACAACACAAGACGCGCCAAAAAAAAAAATAACAAAAAACCAAAAACCAAAAAGAAAGAAACAGAAAACTGAAAAAACAATCAAAAGGGACAGACACATTGCAGTTAAATTTTTATTGTGGGCGCTCGCTGCTCTGCATTCGTGCATTGCTGCACTTACTCGCTCACTCCTTTCTACTCACTTTGCTTCTTAAGTATATATTGCACAATCTGCAGCGTATTGCAAATTACAACAACAACTACAGCAACAACAAAGCACATACAACTTCAGTGTGGAATATACGCTCGTGTGTGCAGTGCAGACTCCGTCGCAGGGTTGCTGTCGTAATGAAACAAAGTTATTGTCTCTATGCTATAAATAAGGAAGCAAACAAAATAAAAAACGAAACTCTATTATGCACGTAAATGCACAATAAACGCGCACATACAGCGAGGCATACATATGCATGCCTATTATTGCTGTGTTGACCGTCGTCTGTCGTACACATGTATCAGCAACACTGCGCGACTGCAAATGTTGCACATTGCAGGCAACAGACAACAGCCGGCAGAGGGCAACATTTAGGAGGCAGCTAGGCAGGCGGCGGCTATTGAACGCGCCTAAACTTTTTTATAGCAGTTCACTAAACTACATACAAAAACCGAAAATGAGCAAAAACAAGAAAAAACGTAGCGAGTGCAACAATGGCAAATTGTTTAATGGAGCATGTCAAAAATTAAAAAAAAATACTGCATATATAGATTATGTATATAAAGAATAAAAACCAAAAAAAAAAAAAGGGCGTAAATATGCATACATGCATGCATACACAGCAGCTCCAGACAATAATAAACTAAAATAACAACAACAACTGCGACTGCATACGAAAATCGCACAAAAACTTGGTAATGTTGGCACATTGTCCCCACTTAATCCATCGCGCCCATGTGGCGAATGCGGCAACCCACAGTGGCTACTATTATTATGCTCACCCTCCGCTTTTTTCTATTTACGATTTTCTCTGCTTTCTACTCCTGTTTCGTGCATTGCACCTAGCGCACTCACTCGTGTTCGATCCGTTTGTCTGCCTGTCTGCCAGTCTGTCTGTCCGTCTGTGTTGCTTTTCTTATGCACTCGCCTTGCCTTGTTTTAGTTGCAAAATTACAAAGCGGCAACTTTTGACTGCTAATCAAAGATGCTGCGCATGGGATTTGTATAGACCGTAATGATGACAGCATTGCACTGAAGCTGCGGGTATCTGCGCGATTTGCGTTGCAGCCAGCATCATCTCATAAATTGTGTTTTCGTGTTGTTGCTGTTGTTGTTTTGATTGTTACAGTTGTACTATTGTTTATTGCTTATTGTTAATTTACCAAAACACACACAGCACATAAAGCACACTTCAGCTCACAAATTGTGGCAAATTTCGCTGCAGCCATTGCAGATGGCAAGTTTCAGTTTTAGTTCAAGTTTTCTCTGGCAATTTGATTTATGACTTATTTGTCTTTGGCAGCCATTACAGTGAAAGAACTACATATATTAAATGCAATGCCTGATCATCGAGTTCAAATTATTATTTTAACCCCTGAAAATTTCATTGAAAGCCGTTTCGGAACCTATTCGAGTCAAATACTCAGACAGACAGTCAGATATGTATTCTAAAAACGGTCAGTTATGTTTAGACATCATATAAATATATCGTTTCAGTTGCATTTTCAAATTTATTTTGAAAACAGACACTTTTTTATGACTAGTATAGATTTGGAAATCATAAAGCATTTTTCAATAAATTCGTTTTTGAACCAGCCACATATGTTTTACCTTGGTGGCTTTGTATGCCACGGTCGGTTGGAAATAAGTGATACGCCCCAAATTACGGATTTATCGTAGCTGCGACTTCAAATTCGCAATACTGAGCTTTCACTGTAGCTGCTTCTTTCCTTTTTTTTCCACTTTTGTTTAGCATTTGCAAGGCCAGAGCTAATTTATTGCTAATTTGTGTTTTTGCACTTTGGCTCAATTTTGACTGAGCTTGGCATGCAAAATGCAGCAAAAACGAACAAATTGGCAAAAAGGCAAAGCGTTCAATCATTTTAAAGCACGTCAGCAACGCCACAGCTCCAGCAGCATAGGCGAGAGGTGCAAGGCCAGGCCAGAGCACGAGAATACACACACACACACACACAAAGCGCAGGACGAGCTCACACGGCGCGAATTGTGCGAGGGGAATTGTGCGGCAGCGAAAATACAAAAGACGAAAAGGACAAAAAAATCATGGTAGGGTCGCGCAGGCTGCGTATTCTGAGCTCACTCACATTCTCAGGCGGCTGTGCTGTACCGTGCCATGCCCTGCCGTGTCGTGTCGTGTCTTGTCATGTCGTGAGTAGCTAAGCCCATGGCTACAGACTGCTGCGGCAGCTGCTCGAGTGTGTGAACGCGTCTGCGGCGTCGTCATACCTTTAGCAACATCCGCTGCCAGGCGCTGCACCCTCGGCATGCTGGGCTCTGCTCTGCTATTCGTTGCTGTGCGCTGCTGCGCGTTACGCGAGATTAGTATGGATATTAGTATATTATATAGATACATTAAGCCAACGATCAATTAAGTTTCCTTTATTAGAGAATCTCCCAGGCTTTGTGTGCGACAGCTACTGCTCACACTCACACGCACACACATGCACTGAACCATGATGGCTGCGGGTGGTCTGCGTTCGATACACATAAATTCCGGAAGCGCTCACACATGTTGCCCATGGAGCATTGAGTATTCCTCTTGTAGGATGCTCAAATGAATGGAAAATATTCGTAATAAATTCTGATTATGCGCGCTCTCCTGCAGGCCCACGTAGTTTATCTGGCTAAGTCAAGTAGCTGCTGTCTGCCAGCGGATATTGCCTTGCCTGACTTGAAGATTTATGACTTTATTTGCAGCTCCTGCGAACATTCTTCCTTTTTTTTATTATTTTTATTTATTTTTCTTTTCTTTTGTTTGTTTGTTCTGCTCGCAATTTTATTAACTGCGGCATTGCCGAAAGTTTCATATTACAAAAATAAATTTATCATCTGTACACTTTTTAAGTAGCTGGAAAATATTTGAAAGGTCGCCTAATGAAGACTGAGTCACTGACTGCCTCGCAGCGGGGCTGACTGACAGACTGATAGACTGAGAGGCTGTCTGGCTCAGTTTATTATTAATCGCATTCGATTTTCGTGTCGCTAATAAACGATGCATTTGCATTGCACGAGCCTGCCCTCTAATTAGACAGTAAATTGCTTGAAAATTAACCCAACCGTGTACTTTGCTCTGCTCTGGTCTGCTGCTGCGGCAGTTGCTGCTGTTGCTGGTGTTGCGGTTGAACTTTATAATTAAACTAGCTCGGTTGCTGTTCCTCACAACGTTGTGTGTTGCTCAGCAACAAGAACATGAACGTCTGCTGTATATGAACTTTGCAGCTCGAATGTGACGTTGGCGGCAAATGGCGGGCGGCAGTTGACATGACACCGTTGCTGCGGGGAAAAACCATGAGTTGGGGAAAAACTGAGCGCACTTGACACTTCGCATGCAATTAAAAACCCACATAAATTGTTGCCATTGGCCGAGTAAGATGAGCGTGTAGTTCTGCGCCGCCCCCTTAACCGGCTGCCCCCTGCCCCACACAGCTTGCATGCATTTGTCGAGTCTGACGGTGAGCTGCATCTTTGCATTTTTAATGATGTTGATGATGATTGATTTTTATTTTTTATTTTTTACCACTGCGCCGCGTGCGCATAACAACATAAAAACATGTCTCACTTCAGAGTCAAGTAATTATTTTGCTCGTTTTGTTTAGTTTTTGTTGTTTGGTTTGGTTTTCAAATTTTTTTTGGCATCATTACAAATCGGATTCGTTGCAATGCGCCATGCAGAAATATTCGAGTACAGAATAGCAAAAAGTAAAAAAACACACGAAATCACATAAAATTGCTGCCATGAGGTTTGGTTTTAGTTTTGCTTTGGGTTTGCTTGAGCGGCAGCCAAATTAGTTTTTAATTTCACCATATTTCACGCTTTTGATGTTGTTTCTGCTTCTTCTGCAGTTGTCTTTCACTTTACTTCTTTGCGTCTATGAGTTCGTGTGCAGTTCTAAGCAATGCTCATGTTGGCTTTGATTAGCCAATTCAGCCAGCATTCGCCCCTTCGCTCTTGAACTGTGCAACAAAAGCAATTGCACTGCAGCCGCCCCTACGAGCAGCCAAAGTAATTTGCTTCTCGAAAAAAAAACGAAAAAGAAAAAAGAAACCAAAAACTAAATTGCATATACAAAAGCCAAGTGCTTTGTAGTTGTTGCTGCTTTTCACGCGCCATTAAAATGTTCGCATCAATTTCCGCTCCCATTTATGCGCGAACAAACGAGCGACGAAAAAACTCACCAAAACACTTCACTCACACACTTGGACAGCAAAATGCATGCAAACTAATCTGAAATTCGTTTTGGCAAATGCTTCACGAAGCAATTGCAGTGACTATCACATTGAAGGTCTTTCTGGACGAAAGAGACACGAAATCTGCACATTGTTGGCCTGCATTAGAAAATGTGCCACACAAGTCTGTTGAGTCTGTTGAATTTCTTGCCTATTGACTGTCAGGCCAATGTGCCCACAGTCCCTGATGCCATTCCTTCGACTATTCGCTGCTACACGGTTTGATATAAAAATTCAGGCAATCATTCCCCTTTTTCTTGTGAATCACATTTTGTCGCATACAGTCGAGCCGTGAGATATGACTCAGCGCTTGCGTGCAGTTTTTCATGTATCTTTCTTTCTATTTCTGCGCTTGCATGGAAACAGAAACAGAAACAGAAAATAAAACAAATATTACAACAAACACATCGCCTGCGATTCATGTACGTCGTCAGTACGTTTGTACGTTGCTGGAGGGCATTTTATGCAGTTCGCTTTTGTCAATATGGACGGACGGACGGACGGACGAACAAGCAGCATTTGCAGTTTCTCTTTGTTAGCCATTTTGTTTTTATTTTGGCTGGATTTGCTTCTCTTATTTCTGTGTTTGCCTGTTGTTCGACTGTCGCTACTGTTTCGTGGCTGTTGTTGTTGTTCATGCAACATCAGTATGTTGATGTTTATGTTGATGTTGTTATTGCTGTTGATGAGCTCATACTCAGCTCAGCAGCTCGCCTTCAGTTCAGTCCGGCTCAGCTCAGCGCAGCTCAGTTGAATTCAGTTCAGTTCTGTGGGGCTAGCGACGCTTGCCAAGCTGCCTTCGTGGCTTTAGTTATTATTCGCCAATTGTTATTTGCTGCTGTCAATTAAACGTTTGCCATTTTCAATGCTTTTTCATTGATTAATAATGGATTTTAAATTACATGCTAAGGTTTGTTGCTTTCACAATTAAGGCTTTCAATAAAAATACGAAAATCAAAAAAAAAATAAAAAAAAAAACAAAACAAAACAAAACAAATCAAAAAACATGTCAAGAGTTTTTATAATGAAGCTTATCTATGCAAGTAAGCCAAGCAAGCCGGGGACCGATGTCACTCATTGCTCGCCGCATGCGGGTCGAGCCGCAGCCTTTGGGACTTTGTGCCGGCGCAGCTGCTTTTGAACTTTTCACGCCGAGTGTATGCTTTTTTGGCGTTGTTGTTGTTATTGTTGTTGATTTTTTGCATCTTATGTTTGTTGTTGATTGTGTAGTTGTGGGTTTCCGCTGTACTTTATGCAAATGCCATGTAAATATTTTGACAAGCCAAGCCAAGCCATGCCGAGCTGGCGACCAGCAGAAGTTTCCAAATACTTTTAACTTTATTTATTGAGACTTTTAAAGCAATGCTGCATATAAATGACTGACTCAACGTGAATGTTTCGTACAGTGCATAAATGCATATGCAGGTTCTACACTTAATTAATAAGCACATTTCATTAATGTCAATACCGACTGCCCTCTCAGCCCTTTCTCCCTGTCCGCTGCCTTGCTGACTGTGTAGACAGTGGCTCATCTATTTGCTTGATTCACCTTCGCCTTTACCTTCATGTTCGCCTTCGCCTTCGCCTTTACTATTGGCCTTTGCCTTTGTTTCTGCGTCTGCGGCAGTTGCGGCTAATGACCCGACGTCAGCAAACTCAAATTTCAATAACCATGACGCCTGACTGGCATGCTTATGACATGTTGTTGTACATTCCCCCTTCTTCTTCTTATTATGCTTCTTCTTGCTCTTGTTGTCATTGTTTAAGTGTTTCACATGCCGCTCAGACTACCTGACACGCATTTTAGGGTTAAGCGAAAGGGTTGCGGCGCATATAATTGGGCTAATTGCCTGAGAAAGTGGCTCAGTTTGCATTTGCCTGCAAAACGCTTGCCTAGAATCAATCTTCGTCCCTCAATAAACTACGGTCTGAGTAGGCGACACACCTTGAATCTGGCTGCGTGTGTGGTTTCCATCATTTGCCTGTTTTCAGTTTTCTATTTATTATTATTCTTCTTCTTCATGGTTGAACCATGCATCGCTAACGTGTGAACATTTTCGTACAACTTCCATTGAAATGGGAATTGTGCTAAATGGCCATCATTGGTAGCTCATATTAATTAAACACATCGCAGGGCCAGCGTCGTCATCCAATTTATCGTAACTGTCTTCACCGCATGCATTTTGTTGCCGCATTGGCTGCGCCCTGCGTTTATCTTGCAGCGGCCTGCAGCACCTGCAGCTGCCAGCAGTCAGCGGCCAGCAGCCAGCAGCCACGTAATCATAACTCATTATTGCCTAGTTTGCAGTTCTAGTCTCTAAGAGTTCCTGCTTAAGAAAAACCACATGAAAGTCACACCTTTAAAAAACGCACTTCACACACTCACACACACACACACACACACACAATTACATTTGAGCCAGCGCTTGCTGTGCAGGGAACATGTTTTTCTTTATGGTTTCTTTTTTATTGCTGACAACGAAGCGCAACAAATCATTAATCAGCTGCAACAAATAATGCAACGCGCTGAAGAATGAAACCGAAGATGAAGACGAACATGCTGACGGAGACGCAGACGAAGAGGAGATGAAGACGAAGGCAATTGCGATTGCAGTCTAAATACTTAAATACGCGAAGCCACTTCAGGCAAGCTCAGCTGTGGTGGCTTAAGACGGCACGTAAATAAGACAAGCTGGCAGACAGGCAGACGGACAGACAGGCAGACAGGCAGACGGGTGAGCAGGCAGAGTGTCTACGTTCGCTAAATACGTGTCCTTCCGATATCCGTTCGTGCACATTGTTCGACAAACTTCGACGACTAAGTAATTTTCTTGCGGCGCAAAGCAGCTGCTCCCATGCGCCGCTGTCACAATGCTGTCCTTGTCCTTATCCTTATCCTTAAGCAAGGACTTTTCAATATGACCGGCCTGATGCGAACAACTGTTGCGCATAATGCCGACACGAGCCACAACTGGTTTAACGACTCTAAGCCACAATGCGTGCCATCCTCTACTTCTTCATCTTCTTCACCTTCTTCTTCTTCTTCATCTTCTCTAATATGCTTAGTGCTTTTGCGTCACTACTCTTCTCTTTTTGTCTCGTCTGTTTCTGTTTTCATTTGTGGGTTTCATTCAACTCGCGCAGCACTTCGTTTCGCTTGAACTGTTTACTTTTAGGACCAACAACAAACACAGTTCTGGGAATAACAATCAACGAAAACCACTGCATCGTTCCGATGCTTATCGCAGGCATTACTTACTCCCTTCGCTGCCCCATAGATAGGCCTGTGGCACTTCATCTTCTGTTGAAATTTAATTATCGCTTTAGCATTATCGATATTTGTTGCTCTGCTTTTGCCTTTGCTTGGCTTTGCTTTGCTTACGTGGCTGTCTGTTGATGTACATATGTACATACATGTATGTATTTGCTTGTTCGTGCATGAGTTTGTTTAATTCATTCTTCAAACATTTACAAAACTGAGACCTTGGCAACCTTGTCATAGGCAACTCTCAAGTGCGACGTGCTACAGTTCGGCAGCTGTGCTAAACCTAATTAGCCCTGAACTAAGTTCGGTATGCTTTATTAATTATTGAAGCTGAGCTAATTAAAAACATTTTACACATGTTTTTCATTTTTTGTTTATTCAAATATTCACTTGCGTTGTTTAACATTTCATGTCGCACGTTCGTTCGATTCTCGCGCGAGCCCTCAGCCGTGCAAGTCGCATAGCATGCCCAGCAGACATTACCAAAACAGCCAAGCGGCTTCAGTGCTTGCTCTGTCCCACTCAGTCCAGGATGCCGTGCTTACCTACAAAACTCCTCCGGAGCCCCTGGCAAACGCGAGTAGTTTTATTTCCTATAATTACAATGCGGCAGTTGCTGCTGATGCGACTTGATAAGCTGTGTGCAGCACACAAGGAACGGACAGGCCAGAGACGGACAGCGAAGCAGCCGCCAAACATGCGCATCGCAAAGGCAACGGCAACGGTCACAGCCTCAGCAGCAGCAGCAGCAGAAGCAGCAGCTTCATCATATACAATGTCACTTTGTTGCATGCGACGGCCGGGGGGGACTGCTGCGGCGGCTTGCTGAGTGATTGTTGCATGTCAGCGAAAGGGAGTGCTAAGCTTGCGCAAAACAATAAAAGCAACAACAACAACAATAATAGTAACAAACATGCACATTTGTACATACATAATACATACATGTGTGCATCTGTAATTATTTGTTACAGTGTATTTGGTTGCAACAGTCGACGAGTTGGCGACAAATGACTTTTGAAAGCAACAGCAACTATTGTTCGTTTTTGTCTCGTATGCAATTGCAGCACCATCACCAACAACAACAACAACAACAACGATAATAATATCGACTACTGTCACTTATTATGCTGAGTGCTGTCTCAGAGCACTCTGTGAGCATTGCACATACATTTGCTTCAATTGTGCTTGGCTGGCTAAGCGATTAAATGCCAACACGGGAACTTTTAAACGTGTACAAGAAACAACACCGAAAAATACAAAAAAAAAAAGAAATTTGGAGAGGGGCAGCCAACAAAATAACAAAGTAGAAATTATGCTGCCAACTGAAGATTATCCAAAAAAAAAAAAAAGCGAAGAAGGGAAAAGGGGGAAAAAAAACGCAGGCATACAATTAACCCGCTAATGCACGGCATATCAAATTGCACACACAACTCCCGTGGCTGCTCTTGGCTGTCTAATTTATTGCTTAGCGTCTGAGCATTGCTGCTTAATTGTGTGGAAAACAACAACAACAGCAACAACAACATCAACAATAAGAAAATCAATAATCAACTTATAAGCATGCTGCAGGAGTACACCAGCTGCTCGTCTCTATTTAATTTTTTTTTCTTTTTTTTTTGTACTGCTTTTATGCTTTTGTTATTTTTTTATGCCTTTCTGTTACTATGCCTCTTAAAAGTCGTGTGGCATTGCATAGAAATTGATGGACGAGTGTGCTGCTGATTATGCCGTCTGAATTCACAAGCAAAGCGCGTCGTCAGTATCGATTTTATGAACATTTCGGTTTGTTTTAATGCGCAGTGTAGCACTTTGGCCAGTAGAAAGTTTTGTTCAATGGTCATACACACACACACACACACACACACACACACACAAAATCAATAAAACAAATGTCACATAAAAATGGTGTGAACTTTTCAATTTTTCCTTTTTTATTGCCACGTTATTGCCCGAGTTGAACTTGTTGTGCGTTTGTTGTGCGTTTGTCGTGTGTTGTCGAGCGTCGTTGCAAATGCATAATTAAGCCAAACTGAAATGCACGCACGGTATTTATGGCGCTGCTGGGGCAAACAACAAGCGGCGGGCCATGTACGGCAGCCGTTTGATGCTTAGAAATGCGCTGCAAGGTTTTAACTTAAGTAGCTACTGCAGCGAACTTCAAGAAAACCAATCGAAAACAGCGGCGCAATTAAATTTTCCATTTTTAATAAAATCATTAAAACGCAGCAAATGATGCCACTTAAAATGGGAAAAAGTCATACTCGAATAGCTGAAAGCACTTGAGCTGTGAGCTGTGAGCTGTGGTGTGCGGCCAAGCTGCAAGTTGCGATGCGCTCCTTGCACTTGCAAAACCTATTTGAGCCAATGTAGGGGAAAACTTAAACAAGCTGCTCTGTGCATAATTTGCTGTGTGAGAGGCGGGGAAGAGGAACTCAAGGAAAAAAATACTTGGCCACTTTGCGGGAAATCGTTTCATTCATAAATGAAATACATTATTTGTAAACAAAAAAAACCGAAGCATATGTCAAGTCCATTTCAAAAAAGACTCATAATTCAAGCAACGCTTGAGAAATATTCCAACTTAACGCTACATTAAAAATGAAAAATAAAAAATAAAAAATAAAAAAACAAAAGGCCAATTTATAGGCGCAAAGCTGTCAACAGCAATTTGCATAAAATAAAACATAGTAAAATAAACAGATACAAATTCAACGAAACCCTAAACAAAAATTCCGCAAAACTTGTAGGCTTAGCAACTTTTGTGCATACAAAAGTATTTTTATTGTTAGTACAGTGCACTTGTGTTATGGTGAACTCACTAATACCGCACAATTGCAATTCCATCGCTGGACTCACTCTTTTGTCTGTTTATGATAATGCTTTTCGAAAATCATAAAGTTGACTTGTGTATATCAGGTTTCGATTTCAAACTCGCATATAGAATAAATAAACTATTTAATTTAATTTAATTTAAACAATAAATCAAAAGCTCTCCACATTTGCTTAGAATTTTAATAGCATTTCTTAGATTTCAATCTTAATATTATCATATGTTCATCATACCAAGAGGGAACTGTATTTCGAAAGATTTTTTTATTCGCTGAATTGTGCAGACGTCAACGCTAAACGCGCTCAGCAGGTTTCATGTCTAATTAATGCGGCTCGATAAAAACCCAAAACCGAAATACAACAACAAACTATTTTTCATTTTTTTTTTTATTTTTGTCAATTTAAGTTTCTTATGTCAACCCAAAAATGCCGTACACTGAAGTCGGCAGCACACTTGGAGCACCCGCACCCTTTTCAATTTGTCTGTTGGCATTTTTTGACTTTTATATATAATTTTTTTTTTTGGGGTTTTTTTTTTTTTTTTTTTGTTTTTGAATTTTTGCATAAATACATAAATTTTGTATTTTTGTTTCTGCTTCGACGGCATGGCGCAGATAAGCGGAGACTGATAAGCATGAACTACGAACTCCACAAATTTCTTTTTGTTGTTGTCTTTGTTGTGGTTATTCTGAGTTTTGTTATGGCGCTAAAAAATATTTTGCGGAAATTGAAATAATAAAAACTAAATCATGATGAGCCAGGCGTATAAATAAAAATGGCGCTAAATAAGATTGTTACGAATGAATGAAATTATTTTGAATATGTTTTTACTAAACATATTTGATTATGTAATAAATATGCTAATGAACATTTTATAATGACATCATTTGTAATTGGCTAAGGCGTGCATTTGCTTAAGTATTCATTTCAATTTTAATTAACAAACTCGGCGATGTGTCGTGATAGCTCCCCGCAGCTGGCTTGCCTGAAGCAACCCGACCGCGCACACACCTTTAAATTACTTTTAATTTATTTAAATGCTGCCGGAATTTGCTTGACACGGCGCACATATGCACAGCACAGCAGAAAATCCGCCAAGAGTTTCAATAGAAAGAAAGTGCCGAGTGCTTCAAATTTAAAGGAGATACACAGATCTGCACGAGAATCTGCGCAACTTTCGCGCAAAATTGTAATTTGAACAACTCGACCCAATTAATTAGGCCACAAAGCTACTTTAATAGCTCCCAGCAGCAGCAATAGCAACAAAAACAACAACCACACTAACACCAACACCAACTCTGACATGTATAACTCAAAAAACTGCCATAAAAAAAAAAAATAAAAAACAACATAAACAAGAAAAAAGTAAAGAAGAAAACCAAAACAAACGCCACCGTTGCGTGTTTATTTTAATTTAATACAAAAAAAAAAGCAATCAAAACAAAATACAAAAAAGAAACGCAAAGCCGGCCCAGATTATTATCTATTTTTTGCTGATTTCGTATTTTGAAGTGAAGCCTTGAAGCGATTCTGCGTAGTCAATCCTCCGCCTCAGCGTTGGCTGCGAGACTCGTACTTACTTTTTTACGCACACTTTGTTTTTGTCGTTGTTTTTTTTTGTTAACCAGTTGTGACATTGAATTAGAATTTTAGATTGCAAACAAGTTCCACCCCTCCTGCCGCACCCCGCTAATGACAGATTATCAAGCGACAGAGCAAAAAACATTTTACATTTTCAACTTGACAGCAAAAACTGCACGTTGAAACGCACAACGAAAAAGTGAAGCATGCAACTTCGGCAAACGCCGCCAAACAGCTACGAAGCCAATGGACTGTCAGAGTCGGCAATTGCCTTCGGATTTCGTTAACTTGAATTCCCCGGGGCGTGACTTCTGTTGACATTTGCCTGACAGCAGCCAAATCGGTTATTAGTAGGCACCAAGCCAAGCGCCGAAATCAACGCGGAGATAAGCTTTGGCTATGCCGCGGCACAGCCTCGAACTTGCGCTAAATGTCAAATAGTTTGGCCATAACAAAATCCAAAAGTGAGAAAAACCAAAATTTGTATTTAACTCGATGCCACCCACTTGCCGACAGCACAACGCAGCAATCGAGTGTGTGCAGGCGTGTGGAGCCGAAAGTGTCATACACTTTTCCAACAATGACTTTTCACGCTTATCGCAACTGTCACAAGTCGCTTTCACAGCCCACCGATGCCAGGCAGCCAACACCCGAAGCAAAGCCAAAGAAACATTGCACAGCGCCTCCGTCTAGACATGGTCTGGCATGAGACCACGAGCCTGAGTGCTCGAGTGCTTATGGCTGTGACTGTGGCTTTGCTGTCTGTTAAGACTTGTGAAAACTTGTTACATTTCATTTCACAATTTCATAAGCATAGAAAATACCGTAAAGAAAAAAAAAACAACGAAACGAAATGTATTATCAGTAGCTAAGATCTTTAGCGGAAATCGTTTATAATTTAGAAAAACAAACTAAGCAGCAAAGCAAGAGCAGAGCAACGCAGCGCAGCCTGTCACCGGCACAGTAAAGCACAGGCAAGTGTCTGCGTATGTACGAGTATATCTGTCTAGATCTGGCATTATTTGCTTAGTTGTGGGCTCGAAGCTCGAAGTTTGACGAAAGCAGCAAACGCTTTAATGGCTACGCATAAATGTGGTCTGTGTGTGTGTGTGTGTGTAGATGAAGGCTAAGGATGGGGGCTGCTTGATGCGCATTTAAGTCACGGCTTGTGTGATTAATGTATTGCGGAAATTAAATATATTACTTCAGTGTGGTTAGTTGACTTAAATAAATTCGCCTGCAATTGCCAATTCGCAAATGGGCATTGGCTGGGCTAAGCAAAGGTGCTAATTTGCCTAAAACATTAGCTGTTTTCATTAGCCATTTAATTAAGTCATTTTTAATGGCAAGCCAGCCTACAATACACTGCAATGGAGTTTTTGAAAAAGTTTTCCGTTAAATGGAAATGAAAACAAATGCATTTTGCAATGCAGCCACCAACCATGTCAGCGTTGAAACCCACAAACAATCGTTTGTAATTATTATAGCCATAATTTCCTCAGCATAGCCAAATGCCAATATGTGCACCATAAAACCAAAAACAACGCACATGCCACACGCGCAGCGTATTTGCTTTAGCTGCTTTTTTGCTTTTAGTTTTATTTGTTTTCATTATTTTTGTGGTTTATGTCGACAATTAAACACCTACATGGGCCACGCTTGAGAGCACAACGAACTGTCTGACGGTCTTAGTGTCTAACTGTCGCATAAAATTGAAAAACATTTAATTTTTCTATAGGCAAAGGCAGACTCTATAAGTCGCTAAGTGCAGCTGAGGTAAACTCATAAATAACACAATGCCATGCCATGCCATGCCATTCGATTCGATTCGATTCGATTCAACTCGAGGGCGTTGCAGTTTGACATGTACGCCCGCGAAATAGTTTGAGCAGCATTGCTTTGCCTTGCATTGCCTTGAAACTTTGTGCTACTCAAAGTTTATTATTTTATTCATTTATTTGGCACACAACAACAACTGGTCAGCAGTTTGATTGCTATACAGTTAACTGGCATCTATTTTTAACAACTGGCCAAGTGTGGATTGCTTGCGAAAACGGAGAAACAAAAAACACGCCATATTAGCACAGTTTTTTGTTATCTTTGCGTTCAAGTGTTATTTGTGCAATTTAAGGCAAGTAAATATATAAAAAATGCGTTATATATGAAATGGCAACAATTATAAAACGTATCAATACACAAACGTGTGCTTTGTTCGGAGGTTTAAGCAAATAATAAACAACAAAATTGTTGAGTCAGTCAACTGCTCAACAGAAATAACATTTATCAATTTAAAATGTCTATAATAGATGACAGCAAATACGCACAGTATTCTTTTTTTTTTTCTATTTTTGTTTTTTTTTCGGTGAGCTCACAATGCGCTGGGAAATCAGCATAAAACATATATCAATAATACTAATGATCAATACGCAATAAATCATATTTAAGACTTTCAAATGCCATTCAGCAGCCAACTGTTGCCTATTGCTGGAATGCATTGTGGCTATTGTTATGATGTGAGCGTTATGTAAGGAAATCTTTTATTTATAAGAGATATGATTATCAGGTCTCTCCCCTGCCTCACATACTCGTAACATGCAATAAAAATGTTCATGATATGATAGGCACATATGACCGTTGTTAAGTTGCCTGCAGCAGTGACGCTCAAACTGTGACATTAAGTGCGAAACGTGGTTTCATTCTTTTGCTCTTTCTCTCACCATCATTTCCTACTAGTCAACCATGACAACAACAACACAGTGACGTACACATTGTTGCGACTATTATTTATTAGACACGCGTATTTTTCACTCGCTGCCAGCGACTGCTTTTTGCTATTTTCCGCTTAGCGTAACTTGTTGCCTAGACTGCAACATTGTCTGTCTCTCTGTCTGTCTGTCTGTCTGTCTGACTGTCTGTCTGTTTGTTGTAGTCATGGTTGACATTTCATTTCGCTTGAGTCACTTGCTAGGAAATGCAATAAATAGCCATTCACTCATACGAATGTGCTTAGTTTTCATTGTTCTTAGCGTATGAGGCCACTTCGACTTCCAACAATTTCTCTTGTCTATGAATTCACTGTCTGCCTCTCGCTCGCTCGCTGCTGCGCATTACGAGTTATGCTTGTGATTGCAGTTCACGCGGTTCATGCGACTCACGCTGTACTCCTTAATAGGTTTTAATTGAGCAAATAAAAAAACGGCATAATAAATAATATGGTTTGAGTTACGCAAAACAGCAGGCGTTGGCCGCACTCTGCCAACAATTAAAAACGAAAAACGTTTGCGAGTCAGCTCGCATATGTGCGACTAAAGCTAAGAATTATACAAGAACCATTTCAACTTTGCAGGTGTAATTGGTATTTGTTTCTTTTTGTTTTTTTTTTTTCGCCGTGAGCACGCTGTGGGTTTGTTTGCGTGCACGACCCACAGCAGTCGCGTTTTGTTTTGTGTTTTTTTCCTGCTGTTTTTGGGAATTTTCGGCTTTTGGCATAATTTTATTCACGCGTTTAATGGTTTTGTTCAGATCTTTTGCTTTGTTTTGTTGTTGTTGGTGTTATGTTGTTGTCTTTGCAATATGACTGTGCGTTTTGTACACGTGTTTTCCTTTTTTTTTTTTTGGTGTAGTGCTGAGTATGAAGATCATTTGTTGTGCGTGTTCAGACGCGTGTAAACCGACGGAAATCCATTAAGCATATTGTTAAGCGTCGGAGGTGTCTGCTGGCCAAGTACCCAAGTGGCCAAGTTAATGAGCACAATAACCGCGTGTCGAGTTGATTTTGTTTCGTTGAAGTGGGCTGCCGCTCTGCGAGTGCGGTCGACCAATGGCAATTGTCTCTAATTATGCGTTAATGATGCCATTTCATATGTTTCGAGTGTGCTTGGCATGGCCAAGCAGCACACAAAGCCATCCTTTAACGGGCACGACATGCACAACATGCGAGTGCACACACGAGTCCATAAATTAAAAATGATTGAAGCATAAGTGGCTTAATTAGCAAAGGCAAAGTGAACGAAGTGAGTGCGGGCAGCTGCCGAATGAACCCGCGAGTGCACACAACAATGACCCCGCGATGCGCGGCTGCGTGCGGCCCACTTCGGGCGAACTGGCGGCCCGCCAAGCAAACAAACTGCGTGGCCACCACCCGAAGATTACAACACAAATGATCAAAATCTTTCTTTCTTTCTCAACAAAGCACAAGACAAGTCAATTAATCATCATTTAAAAACTAACTGTAACTGTAACGAGAACAACAACAAATAAAACAAAAAATTATAAATTATACAAACAAAAAACCCAATCAAAAATGTGACGAAAAACAAAAAGAAAAAACATTTAAATGCAACAAAACACAAACAAGAAAACCAACAACAACAAAAGCAGAGAAAACAACAAAAAGTGTCAACCACAGATTTGCTAACATGTCTACGACGGCGCGCTTGCCGCCCACGCCAGCGACCACGCCCATCTACGACGGCTACGCGACCATTCGTGCACGCGGCATCGTGCGCTCCCACTCCATACGCGCCGCAGAGGCCACCGAAGCCGCCGCAGCGGGCAAGGAGGACGAACTGGACGCCGGTGGCCACACCAGCATGTCGGCGTCCGCAACGCTGCTGCGTCCGGCGCACGGCAAGAGGAAGCGCACACTCTCCCTGATGAGCAACTACAGCCAGGGCTCGGCCAGCTCGGCAGGCGCTCTGCAGCGGCAGCGACGCATAAGCGGCCACGGCGGCAGCGAGGAGATCTACGTGGCCGGCGGACGTCACCTCGCAAAGCCAGTGAAGACGCCGACAATCGGCGATCACGAGCCGATCTACGCCAGTGCCACGAATGCCAATCCATTGGCCAACTTTCGGCCGCTGTCAGACGCCTCGTCGAGCTCCGGCGGCGGCAGCAGCAGCCATGCGGGCTGCCGCGACAGCATGCTCGGCAGTGGCTCGGACTATCAGAGTGCGAAGAAGAATTCCCGCTTCTCATTGGACTCGCTGCAGAGCAGCGCCACGCCCAAGACGCCCGACTACAACACAGCCGGCGAGGAGGAGCACATCTTCCTCTATACGGCGCCCGAGAGCCCCAAGCGGCGGCTGGACTCGGGTGTGCGCAGTTCGTATGAGAGCTCGGAGCGCTGCTATTCGCCAATGCAGAAGCACAGCTTCGAAATGCAGGAATACGCACCGCTGCGCACACCCTCCGAGCACTCGCAGTCGAACTCGGCCGCCGGCTCGCCCGCCAAAACCCGACGGCCGCCGCTGCGCACCAGCTCCATGTCCGGCAGCAGTCACTATCAGCGGGCACAATCGCTGGTGGACAGTCGTCGGCCACTGACGCTGGTGACCACTTCGAGCTACCAACGCGCCGACAGCGAGAGTCCCGTGTACGCGCCACGACCCGCATACTCCCCCAGTGGCCCGCCACCGGCGCCCGTGCGCCGCGAGAGTCTCTATTCCAGGCCGTCAAGGCTGCATGTAAGCTCGCCAACGGCGCCACAACGTAGCCAGGAGCCGAGCTGCGCCAGTTCCTACACTTCGCCCACGCAGACGTCGACGCCACGCATCAACTGCTACGAAGTGCCTTTGCCGCAGCGCAGCTCCAGCGCGGAGCTGCTTGAGCGGTCGTACACGTGCCAGAGTCTGGCGACGATCGACCAGGACGAGATACTCGTGGTGCCCACTGCGATGCCGATGCTGCCGAATGGCGTCGACCGGCGCTACCACACGCTGGGCCACATGCGCGTGCAGAGCATGGGCGCCAGTCTGCACCGCAGTCACCAGGAGTCGCCCATGGGCTCGATGCTGGAAATGATGTCGGGCGGCTTTTACGGGCGCAGGGCCTGGCATCCGGCGAACAAGTCGGCGGGCAACATATATGCCTCAGCGGATGCGGCCGTATCCGACTTGAACCGCATGGCGCCGGAGTACATGGACCCGCTGGACTTCAAGATCGGCTGCCAGACGACGCTGCGCAGCAAGCCGCTGATACCTTGGTATGAGTTGGCCATACGCAAGGACTTCAAGCGGCAGTCGTGTCCGCCGATCAGCGGCATGTCGCTGGCGCCAGTGCGCCGCGGCGACGACGAACAGGTTAATATGCATTACTTAATCTTAAAACTCCAAGTATTCCAAGCACTTCCCATGCCAGGCACTCACCAGCGACAGCAATTAGCTGGCATCTAATCGTGTGTCTCTGTTGTCTCTGTTGTCGCTCAGAATCCCCTCATCAGCATTACAAATGTATTTTAATTTTGCAAAAATGTCAATTTGTTGTAAGTCAGCCAGCCAAGCAGCCAAGCAGCCAGGCAGTCAGCAATGAGCATTGAACATTGAGTTGTGCCGAATCGTGGCGCGTTCCGTGTGCATTGCAGCTGTCAGACGCCGTTAGACGCTCGGCACATGACAAGCCAAGCGAAGACATGCCAGGCCGGGCCAGGGCAGGCCGAGTTGATTGATTTAATAAAGCATGTTGGCCTCTCTCTGCTGCTGCCACCGCCGACCAGTTGAGCATGTTAAGCATGCGAGTGCAGTTGCATTGTGAATGCCTCAGAGCAGACAAAGCCCGCATAATAACATAAATAAACAAAACAAACGAAGAATGAAGCGGATGTCTGCCGAATGCGTGCATGCGATTGTCTCTACAGTTTGGCAAGCATTGCGCAATGGTCAAAGTCAGTGATAAGTTGAGTTTGCCATTGCGGCCATGCAAGATTCTAACACATATACACATACACACACACACACACACACACCAATGTGCGTGTGAAGTAGATGCACGTCCACCCCCATCATCGCCCCCTCCCACTCGCGGCGCCACCTAAGCAATGAGACAAACAAATATCAATGTCAACTTTCGCAGCAAATAAACATTTGCCATACATTTCTATTTCTAACCCACAATTTTCCAGCAACTTGTTGTTTGTTGCATTTTGTTTATTGTGCCTTGCCTTTGGCTTTGTTTTTAACCGTGTTTTCTGTTTATTTTATGTGTGCTTAAGCATTTTTTGGCTTTATTTCGTTTGCCATTTCCCATTCGCTTTTTGTCGAGCTGACCTGAGCTGAGCTGAGCTGAGTTGAGCTGAGCCAGCAGCTGACTCTTAAGCCGTTTAAGCGTACTTAATGTTTATTTATGTCTTGTATGCGCTTTGTGTGTGAAACATAAATAACACACGTTAACAACACACACACAGGAAAAAAAAAGAAAAATAAAAGCGCTAAAACCGAAAGCAAAACAAAAAAGATATGAGAAAACCAAAGTGAAATTAAATGCTTTGGAAAAGCAGCATGTGTCGCATTTGTCGCATTTAGCCGCTTTGATGTTCGATTTTATTTTCTGTGCGGCGTGCAGCGTCAAAACTAGCGACAACGTCAGCAGCAGCGCATTGGCAACTGCATCGGCAATGTCGTCCGTCAGCAGCGGCACCGGCACCGGCATCGGCATCGTTTGCCGCAGGTTATCAAGAAAGTCAATTGCTGGCATCTCATTTCACTTGATTGATTTTAATTGATTTAATTACAAATACAAATATTTGTGCCACTCTCCTCAAATTAACATATTTGGCAATCTTGCCAAAGCAACCGAGGCTGTGGCTGTGTGTTGTTGTCGCAATTGACGCGTGCAAGTCTCACTAAGCAAAAAAAAATTGATTCATTGACTTTTGATACTTGCGCTACGCCTCGTTAGACTATGGCTGCTGGCAGTTAAAGTTCATTTAGGGCAGAGGCCGGCCTGGACGATGCAACTGAGCAAGCCACTGCTGCTGCCAAATGCGCCACATGCGCCGCCTGCGTATAAGCAGCAGAGCAGCGGCAGGCTGCCGTCTTTCTTGGATTTCTTAGTTGCTGCTTTTCCAAAGTTGTTGAAGTACGCTGGTCGCTGTCAAGTATGCAATGTAAAACCCGTTGCTCTTGTTATTTTAGCTCATTATCGACTTTGACGCCGGACAGTCAGGCAGACGGAGAGGCAACGAGGCAACGAGCCAAGAAGCCGGTCAGCCCAGGCAGCCAGTTGGAGAGCAAGTTGCGCGTTGTTGGCGCGTCTGCCACATGTGTCTCGCTGCCGACGATGCCATCTGTCCGCCATGCAGCACAAATATCAATTTCTAATGTCGCTTTGTGTAGTTGTTGCCTTTGAAATATGTGGCAGGCGTTGCGAGCGCCTTAAGCAGCTTGCCGTGGCCATGTCTATGCGGCCTCGGCTGCTGCTGTTGCTGTTGCTGTTGTCAGTCGCAGAGCCTGATATGCCCAATGATGTCTTTATAAAAGGCAACTTATTAGGTCTGCGGTCAGCTACTTGCTGCTCGGCAACCTAGCGGATTCTTGGCATTGCTCGATGGCACCAAAAGCAACGAGCCATGCGACGTAGCAAGCAAGCAACAGGCGAAGTCACATGCCTTTCTGTCACAGAGCGAGAGCGAGAGAACATGTAATTAATAAATCTTAGCTATAATAATCGTCTTGCATTTGGCTAAATGCATGCAGGCGAAAATGTTCGTCGCAGCTGACAAAATGCCAACAAATTGCTGTCAACTGGCGCGGAGTCGCGGAGCCTACACATGCGACGATGACGATAAATAACTCGTTAGTTTATCTTTGGCATCGTTTACTCATTAAACTAAAGACGCAAAAAACCAAAATTGATAAACGAGAACTCCGGCAGCAGCAGCACCAAGAGCAGCAGCCCCAGCAGCAGCAGCAGCATCGATGACAACGACAACATGGCACAGAGCGCAGCTGTCACTCATTGCTTGTCAGTTTGGCACACACACACACACATATATATATATATATACACATATGAGGAGAGACAAAGATAATAATTGCATCAAAAGTGCACTTTTGAAATGAGCCGCCAAGCCAAGCGATAGCCACCGCTGAGCACTGTGCCGCTGGTGAGCTGGTGCACAGGCGCAGAAAATGCTGCACACAACGCAACACCATGGACTGGCCACGGACTTGCCATGGACTGACCATCGACTTGCCACATGCCGCATGCCGAATGCCGCTTTGTCAAAACATGACAGCGACACCTGATCTATGTGCTCTTTGGGTTGCTCGCTATTAACTTTTAACATGATTTTTCAGCATTTTTCAGAAAAAGAGGGAAAACCAAAATGCATTTTTAAATTATGTGCACAGCTGCAGTTGCTGCTGCTGTGGAGCGTCTCTTGCGGCGGCCAACAATGTCGGCAATTTTTTAAATACTTTGTGCTTCGCTTTTTTTCGTATTTTTCATGTTTCAGTTTCAGTTTCATTTTTTACTTTTTGCTGTCTCTGCTGCGTTCATGTTTTAATTATGCGCATGTCAGCTGCGCATTGTCAAATGTTTATGCACAATTTGTTGCTTACAACATAAATAATAAATTTTAATTGATTTTACATACTTATTTTGATTGCACAACGCAGCAATGCAACGCTGACTGAATTTCAAGTTCGATTCCCCTTCGCTGCCTTCGCATGCGCAACGAAATTCCCACGGCACAAATCTGAAAAGGTTTATGTTTTGATTATTTCTATATTTTTCCCGTCTCTTCTTTTCATATATCGTCTGCTTCCTACGCTTTGTTTTGTTTTTGGTTTCGGGTTTTGTTACTCCAAACAAAGGTGCTGCTCAAAATAAACAGACACACAGACACACAGACATGCAGACAGGCGGACATGCGGCAGCGCAGACACCTGTTCCCTAATTTCATTTATATGCAACCGGTTTTTGCTTATTGTGTTGTTAAAGACTGCTTAGCAGCATAAGAACTAAGCGTCGACACAAAAGGGAGAAGAAGAAGCCGGAGACGTGGACGAAGAAGGAATTGTCAAGCAGGCAGAGGTAACACCCTTTGTGGATGGGTCTCGGAGTGAAGACATTTCGGTAGCAAATCAGAACAGAATCCAATAAGTGCACAGCAGCGATGGCAGGCAGGATGCGGACTGAAGACGGCCGTGCGCAGCTTGGCATAATTTCAAAAGGGTTCCTCGACGGCGCATAAGCCCGTAAATGAAGAAGTTGCAGAGCCAAGCTTGAGCATGCGCATGTCGACGGGATGAAGGCGGGTAAACGTGTTTTCAGAACCGCGACAACCGCAACATAAAAACAGAAACACAGAAACACAAGAAACTTCATTTGAACGTCTTCATGTCTTATGTTCTCCTCTGGCGCCTTTGACTGCAGTTGGATAGGATTGGATTGGCTTTTAAGCTGAAGCAGACTTCGCTTGGAATTGGCATTGAGTTTTTATTTGTAATGAAGTTGCACGAAGCAGCAGCAGCAGTTGATGATGATGGAGATGAAACTGAAGACGAAGACGAAGATGAAGATGAAGATGAGTCTTTAGACACGTATACATTACAGCTACGAGTTTGTCCCCAAGGAAATCACAGCGTAAGCAACTCATGAAGACACAAGCAGACAACAATGAGCGGCGTGAGTGAGGGTTTCGATTTAACTCGTTTGCGGTTTTGTATTACAGAACGTGCAGTCCAATGCTGCTGCTGCTGCTATGTGTATGTGTGTGTGTGTGTGTGAGTGCGAGTGTGTGTGTAGTATGTTTTGATTACTTTGAGGCAGCCAAAGGAAAATGAAAAAGAGTCAAGACAAGAACAGACTAGATGAGATGAGCTGAGCTGAGCTAGGCTGAGCAGGGCTGAGCTAAGTGGCTCAGTTCAGGCGCTGTTAGCGACTGGCTAAGCGTGTGTTTCGTTTTGGATCAACAACAACAACAACAATAACATCATCGTTTTTTATTTGTTTGATTTTGGTGTGGTTATGCACGATTGATTGCATTTCATTTTGTGTTTTTTTTGGAAAAGCACAACTCGCAAACATCGACCCAGGTTGGCTCCACGGTTGTTCACATTGTTGTTGTTGTTGTTGTTGTGTTGTTGTCAGACACAGGCTGACTCGGCGTTTGTGGCTTCCGGTGTTGCGGTGTCAGTTGACGCCTGCATGAGCTGGAGTTGCTTCGATTTGAGTTACTTCATTTGGTTTTTATTCACTTCGCTTGAAGTCTTCAGTTATGAAGAGCATTGAAATGATTTGTTAACTGGCCCAGAACTGCAATGTAGCCCCAATCTCTCTCTCTCTCTCCCTCACTCTCACACTGTCTTTGTGTTACTTGCTGTTAGCTAACGTTGCTGTGCCAATTTCCACAGCACGGCAACAGTTGAAGTGTCGGCTATCAAAATGAAAGTTGAGCATTCACATACGTACCTTGAGATGCTGACCTTACCTATTCTCAGATGTTTATGCATATCTTATCGTATATACTCGTAGATGTTACAAATCGACTTTTGTCTAATCTATTTATTTCTTCTTCTCTTTGCAGGTAAGTTTAAAAGACGCACACACCAGCCACTTTAGTATTTGATAACTCGAAGCGAGTAACGTAAGGCTTGCCAACCGTAGAATCTTTGGTGACACTCGTGGGTTCTGGGAGACCTATATTCTCTCTTCTCATGTTTTCTTTTCTTTTTTGCATTTCACATTCACATTTTATTGTACGCAGTTTGACGCACGCGCACAAGTCACAGTGCTTAGCTAAGCTTCCACTTCCACTTCAGCTGTTAAAGCGAATGCGCAAAGATCAAAAGATTTATTTTTTATATTCCTTGCTTTTTTGGCTTTTTTTTTTTCATTTTGATTATGGTGTTTACTTTTTATTCCTAGCGCGCTTCAATACTTGCGCTGTTCATGCGGTTTGCCGGTGCTGACAGGCCCCCAGACACACACGCACACAAACACACACAGCATCCAACGCCGCTTTTAATGATGATTTGCTATTTTCGCTGCTCGCCTGCATCTGCCAGCAGTTGCCATGCGATGCCATGCGATGCCATGCGAAGCCATGCGATGCCGTGTAGCGCGTTTCTTCGATTTTTAATCTTTTCTTTTTCTCGTTGTTGTTGTTGTTTTTACTGTTTTGTTTTTTCTCTTTTGTTTTTTCTTCTTTTTTTTTTTATATTTGATTTATATATTGAAAGCGACTGCTGCGTCTGCGCCAGCGTGTATCGTCGAACCGCGTCCATTAGTGTCATAAACAATCAAAACGGATTAGTTTGTAAATTATTCCATTATGCTGTTTGTTGTTTGCTCTCTGACGTTGCTGTTGCTGTTGCTGTTGTCGGTTCGTACGATTTGCCTAAAGCGCAAAAAGCTGAAGTTTCATTTTCATGCTTTGCTGGTTGCAGATGAAGACATGTTCGCCTACAAACGAGGAGCGACGTTCAACTCTGGGACTGGACCTTGCATTGCCGACGCTGCAAGTTAAATTAATTTATTGTTTTTTTTTTCGGTTTTTTGTTTGCGCCATAACTGCCATTTTGGTTGGTTTCTATGCATCTACATGTGTATAAGCATGTACAACAATATCAGCAGCAACAACAACAACAAAAATGCTAACATCGCCATCATTAATTCCACACGCCCACGCGCGGGCCCCGACTTCGGTTCATATGAAGATTTTAGTGTTTTGCATAGTTGAAGAAAACTTTCCCTGCATTGCAGAAGTTGCTGCTGCTGCCCCTGATCAGTGACTTTTCCATTAAGTCAACAGCAAAGCGCAACGCAGCGTATTAATGTTAACGTCAGGCAGTCAAGGTCAAATGATGCGCCTACTCAGGTGAAAAACATCGCACTCACACACACTCAAACTCACACTCACACATGCAGTCGCACATATGAATGTGTGCCCATCAGCATGATTAAGGTCGCCCGGGCTGAACTCAATCGCGCCGAGCCCAGCTAAGTTAAGCTGAATTAGAGTTTGAGCAACATTTCTAAATGACTGAGCTCATCAATTTATCTGATTAATTCTGTTGCATACCGATTGCAGTGGAAGCTGATGCGAAGCCTTGAGATGTGTTGCTTGATTATTAATCTAAGTGTTTGCTGCTGAGTTTTGCTGCTGTTATTTATCATTTGCAGCGTGGAAGCGGGCACCGAAGTGATTTGTGACTGCCAGTGTGGCTTCCGTTTGGCTTTGAGTCACCTCTTCAAAGGCAAACAGGAACACCCCCCGCAGGAATTTATTCTTGCACTGTCACATCTTGTGTGCCCTGGCAGCCAATGGGAGCGGAGCCTCCAACTGCAACTGGCATTTGCGCTCTCTTGCGTGGCAGTGCTGGGAATGTCAAGTGGCAATTCATATTTCATTTGGTTTTTCATTTTTTGCTTACACATTGTCCGCATGTTTGACACACTATTTGCTGATTACTGTTTTTGTATTATTGCTGCTGCTACTGTTGCTGTTGTTGTTGTTGTGGTTGTGTCTTTGTTCTTAATGTCATTCTTGTGGAAGCATTTTGTACATGCAGCCACACACTTGACATAAATCAACATGTTTCGCTGTCATTACTGCAGCCAGGCACCAGAGCAGATAAAACGAAAAACAAAATCGAAAAAAAAAGAAAATAACAGCAACAGAAGCTACTGAGAAAGGTCAGAGTGCAGCACCGCCTGCACACACATGTGCAGCATACACCAGTATGCAACTCACACACACACACACACACTGAACAAAGCAAGGCAAACAGATGTGGGACATGACAAGCAACATTTGCTGCATGGGTGCCTGGGAACACTGGCGTGCTTAGAGGAGTGTACCGTGCACCGTGCAGCGTCCTGCCGAGGAGCCGACCTTCCTTTCCGTAATGTTTCGCTTTCGATTTCAATTTCGATTGTCAAGTGCAGCCCAGTCAACAATTTGAAATGTTTTCTTGGTTCATTGTTGTTGTTGTTGTTGTTTTTGTGCTGTATTGCACATATGGCACTTCCTGCAGCCGAATGGTCTGCCACATTTTCACTTGATTTATTAGGCAGAATGCACAGAATGTGTTCAAATTGAAACTGGCACAGCGTGTGACAATGCGATGCCATAAGAACCAGACAGTTATGTAAGCTCCATGACTAGCAAGTGGCAAGTGACATTAGCTACACTGGCTCTTGTGTTTTTATCAAGGCACAGCCGAATCATCTGATAGCTTATCAGCAGCAACAACAAAATGACCGAAGTATTTATTGCCGCAGTTAGAACGCAGACCAGAGTAGACTACACCAGACCAGACCAGACCAAAGCAAGCAAAGCAAAGCAAAGGCAAACCAAGTAGAAGATCATATCGCGAAAACAGTTATTTCCGTCTTTAGAAACATTTGGCGTGGGCAATAAATTAGTAGAAGTAAAATGCAACCGACCACTGAGTGGCCAAGTAAGTGCCAGCCAAGCAAGGCGACGCCAAAGCAGCAACAATTGCCACAAGACACAGCAACATTTCGCGCCAGATGCCATTGAACTTGAACTTTTCTGCAAATTGCCAAGTCGGCCGCCATCCCGCGTCACGCTCGCTGCATCCTCCCGCACGCGCCGCCTTCTCTGTTTTTCGATGCGCACGGCAAACATGAAAATTGCAACTATAAATTTTCACTGTAGCTAACAAAAGAGTAATAAAAAAGAAACAAAAAAAAAACCACGTAAAAATAATCATACAAATAAGCGACGAAAAGATATGAAGTTGACGTGCAGCGTATAGAAGCCACAACTGCGCGACGTGCTGATACCCTACACTGCACGAACTTCGCAGTCGCGTGAAATTAAAACAAACAATTCGCACGCCGTGCTTTGTGTTGCTGTTTTTTGTGTTTGTTGTTGTTGTTGTTGTTAGGAACTTGTTAGCGTAGTTTGTTGTTTGTTACGCGCGCCTGCCTCGTCGGGCTGCAGGAAGCTGGCAACTCTATTTTCCGTTGCCCGTGTGCACTATGGCACCCATGGGCACGGACACGGACACAGAAACACGGTCTGCAGCACGCAGCCAGCGAAGACCGTCACTTCTTTTCTGCGCGAATGTTTTTCGCAATTTAAGAATTTTGGCTGTTGCTGCGGCGCTTCGATTCGCGACTGCAAATGCCACAAAAACACATGAATGAGTGCTAAAATGGGCAATGGGCTGACGGTGTGTGGGGTGCCAAGGCGAAGAGGAAGAAAGGGTTTGACATGCTGCCACGTGTTTTTTGTGCAGCAGCTTGGTGCGCTCTGTTGCGAAACAATTCACGCTTCGTTGCAATTTGCGCTGCGTGTGTGTGTGTGTGTGTGTGTGTGTGTGTGTGTGTGCTAATGAAGTGCAGCTCGATGAGCTACTACAGCAGGAGGAATACGCGTTGCTTACAAGCCTTAAGCTTGTTCCTGCTGTAGACAGACCGACAGACATGCAGACAGGCAGAGCAGAGACGGACGCATTACATGCCAGCAGCTGCTGCGCCAATTTCGCTTTCCCTCGTTGGACTTTTTTTCAAACTGAGTTTTTTGTTATTGTCAGTTTGTTAGTTTTTAGCGTTTCGGCGTTAGCGTCTGTTAGTTTGTTTGAGTTCGTGTTAGTTCATGTTTTTCTCCATGTATTGTAATTACGCTTGGAACATCCAATCCATCCAATTAGAATTGTTCGGCATGCCTTGTGCATTTGTTGGTAACCTGAGACACTGACAACACACGACAGACGACAGTCGACAGTCGACGATGGCAAAAACTATGAAGTTAACATGTCTCAGTTAAGTTGCCTCGTTAAGTTAAGTCATCGTGCTTAGCATATTTAAAACACGTTACACAACACAACTAACTGATAAGATAATTCTTAGCCAAGTTGAAGAGTTGACCACACCAGAAGTACGATACGCAACACTCGGCGACACAAAAACACAGCAACAAAACAAATTAGAAAACAACAGTCAAACTAAGCAATTAAGTACAAAGTGGTTAGGCAAGCTACTTGACCTTCACTCTAATACGAGAAGCTACGAAACCAAGCGCTTAGGTACAATACACAAAAGAAGTCAGCGTAACTTGAGCACTCTTATTATAATATTCTTGTGCCACACATTCATGTGTATGTGTGTACAGGTGAGTATACAATTCAGGCAGACAGTTCATGCAAATAGTTTGGCAGCAAATAAAATGCACACCGTTTGAGTCAAGTATGTGCTCATGAAATTTATGAACTAAGAAGTTAAATGTTTGTACATACAATAGTAACTGGATAATTTCGAAATGTCGATAGCGAAAGAAACAATAAAATATTACAACGACAAAACTCTACCAGCAGCCGTAACCAGTAAATGGTTATGTTGATAACAGACAACTTTCGCAGCAGCACAGAGACTGTTAACCATATAAACGGTTTTGGCACACTGTTAATTGATTTCATTGCACGTGTAGCCAAGATGCATTCAATGTCAGTGTTGGGCAAGGCAAACGTTAAGCGCCTTACCTGACGAGTTTACTTATTTCTACTACTTACTGCATATTTCTCCTCGCTTTCTATACTTAAATATAAGTCATGAATAATATTTATTAATAGCTGTCTTTTTTTTTTAAATTTATTTATTACTTGCGTTTGCAGCTAAAGCGCATTTTATATCAATAGAATTAATAAGCTAATTGATGTAGTCAACTTTGGTTGTTAACTTGATTTGTTCGTTTATTTATACATTTTTGCAACTTGCTTTAATAATGTTTAGATAAACACAAACGATGCCAGTCATTCAGTTACTCAGTTATTCATTATATCGCAGCAACGATTTTTAATGCGAAGCTGCTTTGACGTACGTGTGTTCCTGAAGTTGTTTTGTTATTTTATTTTATTGTTTTTGTTTTGTTTCGTTTTCGCATTTGCTGTTGCTGCTGTAAATTTGCGCAGCTCTTTCTCTTGAGTTGTGGCCGCTAGATTTTTATTTTTTTTTTTTCACGCCTCGCAGCAAAGTTCAAGGTTATCATGTATAGCTTTTATTGTTGTTCGTGTTATTGGCCATAACTTAATTGTGTTTTATTTCTTTTTTATGTTTGCTTTTATTGAGGCTTTTGCATAAAATTCTGACTTCTTCAGCTTTTTTTTTGCTGTAAGTTCGCTTTGGCAAAGACGCCGCGTTAATAATTTTCAGCTACTGGCTGCCGCCTCAAACGTTTCTGAATATGGCAAAATAAACGATTCAAAAATTGTTATTAATTAATTAAACAATTAAATGTCCAAATATGCTCAAAACGCTTTATTATCGTTGTCAATTAACTTGTAAATTGAAACTGTAAATATGCCAAGCTTGCATGCAAATAACTTGAAAATTATATGGCTGAGCATAGCCAATCATGTAAATTTTTTTATCTTTGGCAATAATTTCTAAGCAGCTACTTTGTTGCTACGTTCATGCTTACGTACAAATATGGTAAGCCACAGATCGGATAGGCAATTTTCGTTGCTTTGTCGACTTGCGCTGATTTATTCGGCCAAGAAACTTATTCGCGTGTAAGTTAACTATTCTAATGGGGTTTTGTAATTTGTAACTATTCTTGAATGTTAAGCGAAAGGTTGGCGTTTTAGTGCGAATATTATAATTGGCCAATAACTCGCACTCACTTGTGCCTAATTAGTTGCGCACGTCACAATTAAACATAATCGTAGACTCAGACGACGCTTATCGAGCCACGACACGCGGAGGGAGGAGCCCTTGGCAACGAAGAGGCAGGCAGCAAATCTGCGAAGTACCCAACCGTTTTATGGCTTTATCATTTTGGTTTCATTTATGTCGCAATTCTCACGATTTATCCATGCTACGTCGCACCACACACTCCCTTGCCGCTTGCCCATGTTGCTCATACGCCGCGTGTAAACGTGTAATCAATTTTTATGCTTTCCGACTTACGTGAGGTGACGAACAAACATCGCGAATTTCTTGCGGCCTTTGCGCTGCTAATCCTTTCTCCCTAATCCCTTATGGTTCTTGTTGTTGTTGCTGCTTTGGCCCAACCGCAGAATCACGAGCAGCATTACGCGTACGTGCCACTCGGCCCAGTCGCTTTGGAGTAGGTATGGCGTGCGAGAAGGGCGCAAGGAAGCTTAACTTGTCAGTCCGACTGTGGCTTTCGACGACGACGGCGACGGCGACGCTGCCGAGGACGTCGGATTTTAATTCGGAAATGACAATTGCCGACTTTTGTGGTTTGCTGTGTTGTGTTGCTCCCCTGGTTCTGCTGCGAATGACTGTTCCCAGAGCACGTAATACGCTCCCCATCCACTCCACTCCACTCCAGTTCCATCGTGGTTGTTGTTGCAGCTGTCTGCATGTGTATGATGCGCGAGCGTATTATTTAATTAGTACGCAGCAAGACAATTTCCATTTTCATTTCCATCCGCATTTGCGTTGGCATTTTTATGTTTATTGTGTTCATAATTTTATTAAAAATTAATTTCATTTTATTTCCATTTCAATGCGACTCTCGCATATGTGCACGCATTTCACCCGAACCCCATCCAATCGCTGGCTCACATACGCGCACACGCAGCTCCTAACCTTAATGAGCCGCTTCCGGCCCAAGTTGGCAACGCTCCATCGCGGCCGCAGCAACTCATCAACGTCGTGTAGGCAATTTGTCAAACAAGCTTCCAATTAAATTACATCTGCATTGCATTGACAAAGTCGCTCCTAAGCACTCACGGCTTAGCGCGTCTCCAGCCGAGCAGCAGCAGCTCCGGCAGAGGCTTGTGAGGTGCTTTGCGTGCTGCAATTAAATAATTTAGAAAACGCGCAAACACAAGCGAGCAATTATGTCGAACCGCGGCTGAAACGCGAGCACGCAAGCGCCCGACTTGTGCCCCACAATTCGCAGCTTACTGCGCAGCACTCGAGTCAAGTCCTTTGCGCCGACTTCGCAGTTGAGTTGCGCCAACCTGAGCTGGCTGGCGGCCATGAGTCATTTCTATCGGTCATACGACATTTGCAAGCAACTGCACAACTCAGTGGCTCCTCCTCTTGCAGCTCTGTCTTTCCGTCTGCTGTCTACTGTCTGCTGACTGCCTGCATGCTAAGTTCGACGCACAAATGTGCACAGCAAATGGCAGCGCATTAAAATGCAAAGCGTGCTGCCTGAAACTTGAAAAAGTATTGACAAGCACGCGCACAGGTTGCTGCAGATGAACTTGCGTTGGTCTGTGCTGGCAGTGTGCGGCGGTGGAGTGCGGCGTCGCGTAAGCCAAAGACGCGCTTCGCCCCGCTCTGCCTGAACTGCCAAGTGTCCATGCATATGATGGCAAGTATTGCGAGGCAATGTTAACAACATGCGAACAAGAGAGGCGAGCCTCGTTCGCATACCCTTGACCTGCCCCTTGCCACACTCACTCTCACATACATCCACATACGCATTCGCTTTGTTGCTGCGCACGTGACGCTCTTATGGTAAAACGCACGATTATGCGCATACGATAATTATGATTAATCGCCGCTGAGCCCACTTCGCCGCCCAGACAAAACGCTTGGCTATGCCGGCAAGTGTCGGTGCAAGCAAGTGCCATGGCAGTTACAAGGAGCGAAAGAAAGAGACAGAGAGTGAGAGCAATAAGTTTTGCTCATATGCTGAAAAGTCAGTGGCCACACAATCAATGCTCATTTATCATTATTCGCCACATTGGAAATTATTTCTTGTAAGCACTTTTCCTACAACGTCGATTGCCAATTGCCAGTTGCCAGTTGCCAGTTGCCGGTTGCTAGCTAAGCTGTAATTTAAGTAGGTGCCCAGGCAGTTGTTAAGATAAGCGACCGAAGCGAAACAAAGACGCTACAAGTGAATGTGGCACGCGAACAGACAACGGACTTGACTTGACTTAGCCTAGCCCAGCCTATCAGGAGAAAATATCGCAGCAACGACGGCAATAAAAGATATTGTATCTGTATAGCTGCAGCAGCACAACACACCCCCCTCTCCTCACACACCACACCAAGCTACAACAGAGTAGTGGGCTGCCCACCCGTGGCCTTACGTGTTGCATGAGTTATTGCCATATTGTGGCTAGGCACAGTCGACACGAAGCAATCATTTTGAACACAATCTAATGGCTGACCACCTTCGGTTTCTGCTCTGTTCCCCTTTCAGGCACATGTGGTCTCAGCATTCGAGCAGTCGCTCTCCAACATGACCAACCGCCTGCAGCATCTGACGGCGACTGCAGAGCGCAAGGATGGCGAACTCACGGATATGCGGCAGACAATTGAATTGCTGCGCAAGCAATCCATACAGGCCGGCCTGACCACGGCCCACATGCAGAGCATGGGCGTGCAGACGCAGAGCCACAATCAGAACGAGTTGCTGGCGAACGCCAGCAATGCCAACAACGGCAAGCCGCCACCACTGCCAGCGTCGATGCCAGGACGTGGCCTGACTGCGGGTGCAGCGTCGACGGTTGGCGGCGCCACGGCGAACGGCAGCAGCGGCATTATGCAGCGCCATCACAGCACCGACTCCATGTGCTCGCTGAACTCGATCAGCTCCGGCTGCTCAGCGCACGACAAGAAGCAGAAGAAGAAGGGCTGGCTGCGCAGCTCCTTCACCAAAGCGTTCTCGCGCAATGCCAAAATATCGAAGACTAGTCGACATGCAGGCCAGCATCATCACCAGCATCACTTGCAGCACGGAGGGGTCGAGCAGCAGCATGGCGTGCATGGCTCGCCCAAGGCCAATGGCCATGGGCACCTGGAGCAGCCGGTGGGCTTGGCGGCCTTGGCCACGCAACCGCCACCGCAGATGCCGCCAACGTCGCCGGCGAAGTGCAGCCCCGCCAAAACGGTGACACTGATTGAGAATGTCAAACCCATAGATGCCATAGATTCCGAAGATCATCAGATGGTCGAAGATCTGAAGAAGCAGCTGCGCGAGAAGGACCTGGTGCTCACTGACATACGCTTGGAAGCGCTGAGCTCAGCCTCACAGCTGGAGAGTCTCAAGGACACGGTGAACAAAATGCGCGCTGAAATGCTATCCTTGAAGCAGAACAACGAGCGCCTGCAGAAGCTGGTCACAACGCGTTCTCTTGCGGGCTCCGAGGCGAGCCTCGGCAATGCGATCAGCCCAAATGGCTCAATTGGCGACTCGCGGCGCTACTCGCTGGCGGATGGCAATGCTAGACCGCCAATGGAGTTGCCGAAGCGTTTGGAGGAAGAGGTGGAAGAAGAGAATATACCGCCAGCACCTGCTCCAGAGCCCCCACCACCGCCGCCGCCGCAACTCAGTCCATCTACGCACATTGACTTGACGCCGCCACCGCCTGCACTAGAGCCTCTAAATAGTCCTGCGCACATACCCAGCGCCGCAGAGGAGCTGCCTGATGTGACCGACGGCAAGAAGATCGCCATTGCCTGTTACCTGGGCCAGCCGGACTCGTTCGCGAAATACTGCGAGGAGATGTTTGAGATCGATGACTTCTACGCGAACAGCGCCGTGATTGCCAGCCATGAGGGCAACGATGGCAGCGAACGCAAATCCTTCCCCAGCGCCAGCCTCAACGAATTCGTCATCGCCTACACGTACATCTCCGGCAAGACGACCTGGCAGAACCTGGACTACATTGTGCGAAAAACCTTCAAGGATTATGCTGCCCGCATCGATCCAGGCACAAACCTTGGGCTAAACACGGACTCCATCACCTCTTACCATCTGGGCGAAGCCAAAAGAGGCCCTGAAATGGGCTTCCCCGAGCTGCTGCCCTGTGGCTACATCGTCGGCAACGTGCGCACGCTCTACATCTGCCTGCAGGGTGTGGGCAGCCTGGCATTCGACAGCCTCATACCACGCAGCATTGTGCACCGCTACATCAGCCTGCTCACCGAGCACCGACGCTTGATACTCTGTGGCCCCAGCGGCACAGGCAAGTCCTATTTGGCTCGTCGCTTAGCCGAGTTTCTAGTTGCGCGCTCGGGCCGTGGCAATCCCTCTGAGGCTATAGCAACATTCAAGTGAGTTTCTCTTATTCGGTTTTGGTTAGAGTTTGTCTTCACTCATTTCTTGTTACTCTGCACAGCGTCGACCACAAATCGTCAAAGGACCTGCGTCAATATCTCAGTCACATCGCCGAACAAGCGGCCATCGCTAATGGCGCCTCCGAACTGCCATCTGTGATCATATTGGACAACTTGCATCATGCCTCCGCACTGGGGGATGTCTTCTCGTGTCTGCTCAGTGCAGGACCGGCAGCCAAGCTGCCCTGCATCATTGGCACCATGTCACAGGCGACTTGCAACACGACCAACCTACAGTTGCACCATAACTTCCGCTGGGTAGGTTACACTCTCCATGAACTTGTGCCGTTTTGGTAATAATAAAAATTCATTCTATTTATGCGCCAGGTGCTCACCGCCAATCACATGGAGCCCGTGAAAGGATTTCTAGGTCGCTTCCTGCGCCGTCGACTTTTCCAGCTCGAACTGCAAACCCAACATGCACAACCGGAGCTGGCCACGGTGCTCGCCTGGCTGCCCACCGTGTGGCAGCACATTAACCGATTCCTCGAGGTGCACAGCTCGAGTGATGTGACGATCGGGCCGCGTTTGTTCCTCGCGTGCCCGCTGGATCTGAAGGACTCGCAGGTTTGGTTCACCGACATCTGGAATTACCATTTGTCGCCGTACCTCGTCGAGGCTGTGCGCGAGGGCGTGCAACTCTATGGCCGGCGCGGCGGCGCCTGGAACGATCCGTCTGCATTTATACGAAACTCATATCCGTGGCCATATGGCCCAGACTCGGTGCCACCACTGCGCCAAATCAACGCCGAGGATGTTGGCCTCGAGGGTGTTGCTGCCAACAGCGGCGACAATCAGGATCCTTTGGTGCGTTGCAATTGACATAAGTACATATATGAAGTCTTATGTTTATGCTGAACAATCTTATTCTCATAGCTCAATATGCTGATGCGACTGCAAGAGGCTGCCAACTACTCAGAACATCAGGATCAGGAGTCCGACTGTGCTAGCTTGGATTCGAACATAACACCCGACAGTTCAGCCGGCGCCGAATGAGCTCAGCAAGTGGCAAGCCGCCAGGAAAGCAGCTTTTCTCCAAAGTTATAAACTTTTACTCAGCAGATACAAATACAGTTACAGTTACATTTACAGATACAGATACAGATACATAAACATATACATATACGTATATAAATATAAAGAAGCATTCTAAAATTATCTACATTTGTAGGTATATAAACTAACTAAATAAATTACATATGAGTATGCTATAATTACCGTTATATACTTGCGCTTATGTAACTTTTGTATATTTTTCAAAGCAAAGAAAAAACGACTTTTGTTTAGGGAAAATTCATCATCAAATCGACGCTACATATTAACAAACCGAAAATGGAAAAACGGAAAATTATATTTTAATTGAAAAAATCTTAAACTTGATATGCCAAAAATTAAAACGTGCGCAGTCTGACGATTTCGTATGCCTAAAAGCCTTTAACCCATATCCTGTATGCACAAATAAAATTTCTAGCACTACTTTCTACACTGAGGAAAAAGCAGTTACTAAGAACATTTTATTTGCACACTTTTTTTACTATTAACTCAATAACTGAAAGCCAAACCCAAGGCAAAAGACAACAGAATTGCACTTTTTAGCGCACTTGTTAAAAATGCAATTTGATTCATTTGAATATTTCGCATAGAAGCTCTGCTTATGATTTGCAACCATCAATTCACGAGATCGTCAGCTGCACACTTCTGTTGCTAATTTCTAGCTGAGTTTGCTTGGGTGCAACAACAATTTACACACAAGACAATTAACATTTAAAATGTTAGGTTTTCTTCTGTATATGCAACTAATCATAATCCTAAAGTATACGTATGGTATAATTTTCGTTTGTAAAAGCTGTAAATATTTTTAAGCATAAGTTTGACTAATATTAACCCTAAGTAGCCAAAAACGGAGAAGCGAAATTCAAACAATATCATGATAGGCGCACTAAGCGCATTAACCAAAAGTTTTTCTACTGCTCATACTACGCATACAAAATCAAATCGATAAAGCTAACAATAATGAAAGTTATAAATTTACTCATAAGTTTTGCTACTAAACTAACTTTAAATGTGTGTCACAGCATAGAAACCACAGGCCACATAAGCATCAATAATTTACGATTGATTATTATTGGCTGATCGATTTATTGACTCATTGATTAATTGATTGATGGACTATCACGACTATTAACTTAACTTAACTTAACTTAGAGCTTTCGTATTGTGTTTGTTTATTAATTTGCAAAGTTTTAAATATTGTTAATACGTACATATGTAAAACTAATTAAGACACATAATCAAAAGCGTCAAACAAATAAAACATTAACTCAAGAATCAAATACGTAAGAGAGTCGAACCGGAAATGAAAGCGAAAGTGCAAACGCAACCGACAGCAAGAAACTGTGTGTAGTTCTCGAGTTGTTTAAGTTTACCACAGCACTTCACTTCACTTCACTTCACTTCACTTCACTTCACTTTAGTTAGCAGAAAGTGCATAAGCGGTTTTATAAGAAATTTATTTATGTGTATTATCCATAGTACCGATGGATGAAACAGTTTAATTATGTAAAAAGTAAAAGCTACAACAAACAAAACGATGAACTGCTTAATCAAAATGCAAAATAAAAACAAATCATTATAACACTAAAATTGCTCCTTGCCTTTTTATTCAGCTTTTCAATCTCTTGGCACATTGTTTGGTAATTTTTTATGTGATCAGCGATGACATTGACTACCAATTGTTGTTCACACAGTTTCTATTTAGCGTTTTTTACGGGGAATCACTCAAGCAAAATGACAGCACCGAAGATATTTTATCTTAACGATGCCAACAAATCTACTGAATCGCTTAGAAAATGCAAATCCGTTGTATGGCTGCTGAGTTTCACAGCTTTCGGTGCACAACTTGAATATTAACGAACCTAAACATGTTTCGTTTTTGACTTTCCTAACGTTCAGCTTTTGAATGTCGCAAAACCTCTTGAAATTTGCTTATCTGAACACACCACAACAAATCGCTGGCGAACTGTCCCACTCGAAAGCTTCCGTTCGCATTCCAGCCAAAGCTTTACACCTGTTAACTTTGTGTGCTTTTGCATTAACAGCGAACTGCTTAGCTGCAGAATTCTGTTAATTAGCATTTTAAAGATGGAGGCCAGGCCTTGCAACAACAATTTACACGCGAAACAATCGTCGTGCTGGGTTTTGGGTCTTTTGAAGCCCGACGCTTCAAATTGAAATTTTATAAAAGAAACTTAAAATTACAACTGAAATAAATTAAAGCTTCTTTAACTTTAATGTATTCTTAAATGTATTTTAACGTAGGATACATAATACGGGAGAGTATGGGGTGAATGTACGACTAAAATCTTCTAAAACACCAACAACTGCTGGGAATTCATGCATTGATATGTTATGGTTTTTAGCGGACATATTGATTTACAATGTCATACATATATATACATCATATTTCTCATATCATAAACCATTAACTGTTGAAACAGATAAATAGAATATATCTCAATATTTTCAAATAAAACTAATTTCATTTCATTAAAGGGCTTTATTATATTTGAATTTTGCAACATTGACTTTTTACATACATAAACAGTCAAACTTCAATAACTCGAACTTCTCTAAATTGAATTTTCTATAGCTCGAACTAAAACAAGTGGCAATAGCGTTTAGGCAGCAAATAACATACAATTCTGCTTCCGTAACTTGAACTTCCGTAACTCGAATAAAAATTTTGGCATGTACCTTCTTTAAATCGAATTTCTAGGGGAAATACCCAATTGTTTTCATTTTTTGGATTTTGTTTTGAGTGCGTTGCGTTCCGGGAAATCCCGTAAATGAATGCTTTACTTCTTCAATTTGTTTTCTCTTCTTTTGTGTCAGTCGCGCTTGATAATCAATGTGAAAAACAGTGCAAGATTACATATTTTCCATGGCGCCAAAATTTATACTAAAATGTTTATCATGTAAAATGTATATAAATGTAAAATGTAAGTAAGTAGGTAAGTAAGCAAGAAGTTTGACTGTATAATGTATTCAATGATTAAACTTAAAGGCCGCTTATCTGACGCAGCTATCACAACTTTTTGTTTTTTTAAGTCGACTAGAGTCGGTTACAATATATAAAAAACAAAAACGATGCCTTCCTACATCAGTTTGAAATCAGAAAAAAAAATTTATAAAGAAAGAGGAGAATCAAAATTTGAGATTCTGCTAGGTCTGTGTGAATCAATCGGTGCATAAATCAAAGAAAACTTGATCGACATCAACTATATCATCGTAGGTGTTGTTGCATGAATAGTTTGCTGCTATTTAACGAAGGAATTTTTGTGGAGTGAAATAATTGAACCAGCATTTATTGACTCTTCGTAGTCCACAACTGAAAATGATAATATAAAAATGAGTTCCCTGGTAATTTACGATGGACCTTACCGACTTTAAAATAAGCTTGATCTGCTAGTGGGAAAAAATTAAAACCGGCAAAACTGTTTATCATGGGTGATATTTATATTATGCTAGTTATCTCGCTCCCACACATAATGCTTCTCTTCTATCATCTAAAATGGAATTTTTCGGGACGAAAGAAGATAATCTGATCCAATCTGACCGAGAGACTACTGTATATTTCGTGCGAAATTAATACAAAAAATATTATATAACAATTAAAAGTTTCCATCCTTTTGGCTGAAACAAGAGATTGTGGATAAGAAAAGCCTAAAGGCCTAAACAGACGTGCGAAAATTTTGGATGCGAAATTGCAGCATTTTCGCAGCTAAAACAAATGTAAGGAATTCGTTTGACTTCCGAATTTTCGTTTGTTTATTTTGTTATGGATATTATTATCACAATCAACGAAGATTGTGCCGAAATTGTTTACAAATGGATGCGCAACGCAAAAAGAAATTATAATTAGCTGTTAGCAGTGCAATAAAATTATACTGAAATGGTGCAGTTGTTTTCAATAACACAAACTTAAATTCTTCAAGAATTTCTTCTAGATGACGAACTCAACGATTTTTTCCTAATCCACATTGTTTTGTAATAAACATCTGATTGTGAAATCTAAAAATATTGCCAATGTTGTAGCACTTTGCGCAGACTCCAAGTAAAACATTCGAAAATCATTAAAGTTAATCAAAGGCGTTTCCGCTTATCCTCTGGTCTTAGCAGCCGGATTTGTCTCTTACAACTGGCATTAGTTAGCTTTACGGTTTTCTAATAACTTCATAAGATTTTTCTAAAAAGTTCCGTAAGTTTGATTTATTAAAATCCATAAACAATATGAGCAGGTTTTTATTAACAAATAACAGAACTTAAGTTTAATGCTTCGGACGAATCATCATTTCTACAGCCTTCAGTGAGGTTATATCACCATGCGAGGAATACCATTCGATGCCTCGAGAATTCTTGGTATTATCATATTCGCCATTCGCCACAAAAAGGCGAAACAGCAACCAGGCACAAACCGCCTTTTGCCTCCCGAAATGATTTTCCGTCCACCAAACAATATTTTGTCCCAAAACTTTGCTTGCTTGAACTTTGACCTGAAAAGAACCGCTAAGCGAAAAGAGACAATATTCTGAAGCACAGAACACTTTAATGAAATGGCAAGAAATGATCAGTTGCTGAACTGTTCTCAACTTGCTTCCTCTGCCCTGATCCTGACACAACTTCGCTGAGTTGACTCGCAACGAGAGAGAAAGAGAAGGAGACAGTGACAGTGGGAGAGGAAAGATACTTCGCATTCCCGTTCTTTTTCTTCCTCGTGTAATCGGCCATTCCTTCATTCTCGCCATTTTTTGCAATTATCGGCCGATTCCTTTTTGTGCTCCTTGTCCATTGTCAGCGCTGCCAACTCAGCCGACGATTTTCACTTTCGTTTGGCCCTGTGCAGCCACTTTTTGTGCCCGTCTGACCACTTTTTCTCTCGCGAGAGGCGGCATCGTGGCCGCTGCTTACAGCGAAGCCGCAAAGCCGAGTTGCAGGAGCTTTCACCCACTTTCGCAGAGCAGAGAGCCACCCACTGGCAGTCGGAAAGTGGAGCAATTGTGAAGACTTCCAATTCGAAGACTGGAAGTGGCGCTGAGCGCACACAACGGCGAGAGAAGTGCGGTCTCTGTGCGAATGTGTCACACACAGCTGTTGCTTTCACATGTTCACACGGCCCGAAGGACTTCCCTCAAAGGTTAGTCGTGACGTTTCAGTCGCCGGGTCGACGTGTCTGCGAGCGAATGACTGCTCAAAGACCAACAAATCAACGCAAGCAAATCCGAAGCCCGAAAAAGTGTCGCCCAGCTGCGGGCCTGCAGCTAAGGAAATGGAGAACGCGGCAAGCGTTTGCCTAAGAAAGCCATAAAAATCAAATTTGCTCAGCCCGATAGCCGAAATGGTTTATTGACTTAAGTAAGCTTTGGGTAAACTTTGGCCCACGCTATTGAGGCATAAATAAACATGAATTATTTCATTATTATGTAAATTATCAGTTATTTTTTCCGCATTAGGCCACAACTGCGCGCACACAGCGACGCGGTGCGAGGAGAAAGGCAGTGAAATCGAAGTCAGCTCAATTTTTCCAATTTTTAAATATGTATCGACTAAGCCCAGCACCCGCATTTCATTTTCGATTTGTGCTTTCCTTCCCCCGACTATCCATTTCCATTTTCTTTTTCGTATTCTTAAACTTAAGCTCGACTACACACACACTCACACACTCGCACTCACACATACACGCACACAATGACAGACAGACAATGGCGCTGGCACACTCAACAAGCAAAGGATTTCAGCATCCTTATTAATGCGTTTCTTGGCTGTCTTTTTGGCATCAGTTTTTTTGTTGGCTTTCTTGTTTTTCTTTGGTTTTTCCTGCGAATATTTGCCAATTTTCTATTTTTTGTCGGTACTCAGCACAAAGCCAGCCAGCAATTGCCTCAAAGATTAACAGCGCCATGCTGACCTAGCTCAGATGTCCTTCAAGAGTTACCTTGTGTTTTTCGCTTATTCGACTACGCTGCCATAAGCGAATATTTGAACGCGGTGTACCGCGCAGCGTCGCCTGCTGCTGATAGCCTAAGCCTGCAGCGGTACTCGGCCTACTTTAATGAAATTGTGTATCCATACAAGAAGAACCACGAAGAAGAAGTCAACTCGTCGACACACGCGACGCATTCACACTTGTTGATTCCGCAAGGACTTCGTGCAAGTGTTGCCAGCCGCTGAAGCTCCTGCCCACATACGCGAAATCGCAGGCAAACCTTCTACTTCTGCTTCTGCTTCTGTTTCTGCTCTGCCTCTTCTCCTGCTGTCACTCGGTTCCTCTGCCTCTCTGGCCGCTGCATTTGCTTTTGCCTTCGCTTTGCTGGCTGTCATTAGTTGGTTTACACATTTAAATAAGTATAAGTGTTGAGTTGTTATTGTTGTTGTTGTGGCCATGATTAAAATTTGCTTGAGTTTTTGTTAAATAACGCAATGCCCGCTACACGCGTGTCCTTGAGTTGAATTGCGTTTGTTTTGTTTTTTTATTTTTTGTGTTTTGTTTTTTTGTTTTTTTTTGTTGACTTATTTGTTTTTTGTGCTGCGTGTTGCCTTTGTGTGGCTACTTTGCACATCTCCCCCCACAGCTGCGACATTGTGCCTGGCTTGCGACACGCATGCGAAGCAGAGGCATGCATGCAACATCGTTATGAGGCATATGAGGCAAGCAAACAAAATAAACAATGTTCGCGCTTTCACGTCATGCCGCACTTTTTATCATTGTCATGCGCGCCTCCCAGCCTCTCTGCCTCGCCGTCGCACACGGGCCGGGCTGCCATGGTGCACTGTGCTCAGCTACAAAGATTTGCGCAAACAAAAGGCCGCAAAGTTTACGTTTGTTTAGCATTTTTCGCATATGCGCAGCACACTGAAATCATGTTAGGACCGCACAGAACAGGACAGGACAGGACAGGACGAGTTAGCTGAAGGCACATTTAGACAAACAAACAGACAGACGGACAGACGGAGAGACAGACAAGACAGGCAAGGCTGTACAAGCTGTACATCTGTACGCAGTTTGAGTTGACGTGCGATGCGTTGCCTTGCATTGTGTTGAAATGCGTTCTGTGCGCTGGCAGGATCGCAGGATGAGAGAATTGTGGGATGGAAGAAAGGCAGTTGATGCTCGGCGCACCGCTGTGTGTGCTTATTTAACCGCAGCGGCAACAATAAACAGAATGCGTATCACACACTACCTTTGGCCGCACACACACACACGCAGCGCACACGGCTGCCACTGACAGCCGTTACTCATACGCCACGTACGGCCACACAATGGCCAATGCCGCATTTTAAGTGCATGCTGCGTACATTCTAACTAAAATGCATTTTTCTTATATTTACTCACCGCTTTTTCATTGCCCATCAAGCATGCATTTCACTTAGTCAGTCGCTTTGTGTGTGCGACCGGCAGCCTTGGAGCCAACAGCAGCAAAGGCTGCAACGGGACCATCGTGTCATCGAGGCATGCCGCCCAAAACGCATTCCGTTCAGTCGATCGATCGATCAATCATAATGCGACGACGAGTCAACGTGTCAGCTAAGTGAATTTCCAACTTAAAAAGCCACTTCAATCTGCAAGTTTTTGTTTGCACAGCGTTTGCCATTGCGGTCACAAGTTAAACCTTTACTCCCTGCCTCGGCCTCTGCCGTCGCCAGTGCCACCGACTTAGTTGAGGTCTGCGCTTGAATTTCGCATTAAAACGCCCTTGAGCAGCTGCTGATGCTGAGGCTGATACGAGTAATTGCATGTTTGGTTACCAAACGAAAAGCAATAAGCGTCCTTACAGCAAATATGAAATTCTCCACAGGTTAACGGCAGCTCCTCGACTCGCTCTCTTAGAGAAGCAATGAAGCTATTGCTGTCAAGTAATATTCAGTCCTTCATTAGCCGGTGGCTATGTCAGATCCCATGCATATCCTTGTACTGGTTATGCCGAATCGGTCATGGAGTTCTGCTCTAGATATTCTATTAAATTCTAGTAAATCTTTGTAAACTTCCCATGCTCAATGTGAGTGTTATGTTTGCCAATAAATTCCTTAAAAATATTATTTGCCTCAATTGCAACAATATTAAACGTCTATTTTTATAGAATATGAAAATAATGCAGCTGTATTTAAACTGCTTAAAACAAGTGAGAAACTCTTTGGGGATTTTTTCCAATTTTACCTGGCACGGTACGCAAAGGACAAACTGCTAAGTATTTTTGGCTTAGATTCACATACTCAGGTATGAAAAATTGTCATGTACCGTGTTTGCTAAATGCAAATAATTTATCAAAATACCGAAATGTCAAAAAGTGGAATGTCCTTTGTGTGCGCAACACTTTTTCCCACATTCTTTTTGTCATAACAGAGCGAGTTCAAAACTCACAAAAAAAAAAAAAAAATAAAAAATGTCAAAAATTACAGGTACACACACACATACATATGAATGTATGTGCCTAGAAATAAATGCACGTTTGTCATATTTGTTGCAGTGTTTATTTTTTTTTTTTTTTCATGCTTTCAGAAAAGCAAACGGCAAATGACAATTTGAAATGCCTGCGCAAATGGCGAAGCGCACGAAGTGGATAAAACGCGAAGGCGAGTGGCTCAAATTAAATTATGAAAAATAAATCAAGTCTGCCCAGCCGTTGGCTCGTTTGCCTTGCAAGTCAAGAACTGCGTGCACTGACAAATGCGGTGTCAGTTATTTTGGCTAATTGCACAGCGACAACAAGAACATGAACAACAACAACAACAACAGAAACAGCAACAATCAACAAAACAAAAAGAACGAAAAATAGAAACAATAACGAATATTTTGCGTTTCTTGCCTAAGTTTGCGTGCCGCATTTCGATTTTTACAATTATCACAGCATACATCAAGGCGCAACATGCAAGTGGCTGCTAACTTATACATAGTTTGAGCACACACACACACACACACACACACACTGGCAAAGAAAAGGCACAAGGCACAAAGAAATGCGCAAAACTTCATTGACCTTAACTTTGGCCACATTGTTTGAGTTATAATTCGTGTGCTGCTGTTGTTGTTGTTGTCGTTGTTGTTTCATGTTTGCACTTGACTGAAGTTTGCTGCGGGTTTCTGATATTTCTGATGACGTGACTCTGTTTTGCACTTTGGCACGGCACGGCACGGCATCCGTTTTTGACTTTGGCTTTGGCTTTGGCTTTGCGCACAAATTTGTTTGCATGTTTTGTTTTGTTATCGTTGCTGTGGCTATTGTTGTTGTCCTAGCGATTTGTTGTTGCTGTTGGGCATTCACATGCAACTCGACAATAACAAAAGACTTTCCGTTTACGGCACGGACGCCGCTACGTTTATTATTGGCATTGGCCATAAACATATTGACCTTGGCTTTGCTTAAAGCGCGCCAATGGCCTGCCTCCCCACCTTGCTGCCTGCCTGGCCATGCACTACAGCTAATTAGGCGTATAGCAGCCACAGCAACAGACCGTAAACAATTGCCACGAAGTCAGTCGCAAGTGGCAGTTCAACGCGCGCGACGCTCGATTCGCTGCGCTGCTCTGCGAGGAAAGCAGGCCGAGAGATAGGCCAGCAGCAGCATTCAGGACATGTGCCAGAGTCATCGAAACTGCTGCTGCGACTGCTGCTGGTGTTGTGGCTGCTGTCGCTGTTGCCTGAAGAATGCCAAAAAGTTTTCGTTACATTGCAAGAAGCGACGGCATTGCGGGCATATCAACCGACGTGAAGGCAAACTTTGCCAGCCGATAAGTGTGGCAATGTTCAAGTCGAGGGCATGTCAGTGCCGCGCAGGTAAGTAAGCATGTAAAAAGTTCCATGGAGATAAAGACATTTGAGGCCGAATGCTTTGCAAAATGTTTAAAGCAGCATGTTCGCGGGCCTGCTTCGGCACACAAACGAAGTTGGGTAAACCGCAGGCAGGCGGGCAGGCAGATCGGCACATCCTTATAGGATACTGGCACGTGCACAACTCGCTACGCTGTGCCACGAGTAGCACAAGAAGAAGTTAACGACATTCTTGCAATTGTTGTTGTTGTTGTTTTTGTTGTTATAGCAGCACGAAATAAACAAACAGGCTAACAGACACACACACACAAACAGACAGACAAACATAACCTCACAATAATCGAGACACAGGAATAGGCATGAAATGAGTAACAAAAGTCCTACGTGCCGCAAAGCAGCCACAAACAAACAAGAAACAACTAGCAAGAAACGAGAAAGTAGCACAGGAAAGACAATAGAATGGCAAGGCCGAAGGACAAATTTAATTGAGTTGCGAAGTTCAGAATTGACATGTAATAATGAGAAATTAATGATCAAAACAAAATACTTGATTGAAACTGTCCGAATGGCAAGTTTATTATCGCCTCCTGTTGTTGCTGTTGTTGTTGCTGTTGTTGCTGCCGTTATTGTATCCCGCCAGCCACCCTGTGACACTGAGGGGTGTGGCCCGGCGGCACATGGCATGCCATTGTCAAAGCATTAACATGCAGAAACGCTGGCGCAGTCCTGCCAACGACGACAGCAAATTGATTTGCTGCCGATTGCAGAGTGTAATAACCCACGGGCGAAGTTTTCGGAGCTAATTAGAATATGCCAATTCAAGAAGAAGCAGTGCACACCGCCACACGTCTGACCCCCCCTCCCGGCAGCTTAACATCATTGCATGCTCACAAAACTCGGTTAACATTAATTGACAGGGACGAAAGTTTTGGCCGCCAGTTGGGCCACTTTACAGACATTAACAATGAAACACGTGCCAGCTGGGCCTAATGCGCCGTCATGGCAAAAGATAATATTGGCCGCGCATGCATAGGCACGAGTGCTGAGAGTCCTTACTGTACCATGCGAAACTCCCGTCAAAAGCCGGCATTTCAAGTGGCCCAAAGGCAGGCAAGTGGCCAAGTTGGCGAACTGATAAGAAAGCATTCGCAAGGACATCTCTTATACTCGCTCACACGTGCTCTTATATCACGCAATGCGTGAGCAGCACTCACACACTCACACACTCACATACACAATACTCTCAGTGGGCACAATTGGCTAATGTGTGTGTGCCATCCATGCTCTCGTGTCAGCTGCGTGCGCTGTTATCAGTCAGACAACGTGTGCACGAGTTGCCTAAACGTTGCCTCGAAGGTTGCCAATACACACACACACACACACACACACACACACACACTCGGGCTTGGCAGCGTGCAGCAAGGCAACGACAATGGCAACGGCAAAGGTAAAGGCAAAGGCGAGCCAGCAGGCAGGTAGGCAGGCAGCAAGCAAGGCAGGCTGCCAACTGGAACATTGGAAAGCGTGCCCAAAGCGCGCCACCCACCCACATGGCACGAGCGAGAGCACGAACACGGATACGAACACGAGCTCCAGCTCGAGCTTTTCGAACAAGTTAACGTCAGGCGCAGTAAGCGAGTCGACGTTCAGTTGAAGCTGACAGTCGGCCAAGCCAAGCACACAGAGACAACAGTCTGCGAGCCAGCAAGCCAGCAAGCATCCAAACGTAACATAGCATAACATAACATAACGTAACATAGCCAAGCGTAAGATAACGTAACGTAACGTAACGTAGAGTAGCGCTGAGCTTCGTATTGTGTCGCCTAAGAATGCTTCGTGTCGCGTTAAAAGCTTCTGTCTCTCTGTCTTCTGCTGCTGCTGCTGCTGCTGCTGCGGCGGCTGCTGCTGCCAACTGCTGACTGCTTTCGCTTATTTCGAATTCAAAACCAAATGGCAAACAAGGCAAAGCATATTTTGTGCCTTACCAGCATTCGGTGGTTGCAAGTGTAAACTTTTCGATGCGATATGTCAGTTATGGAGTTCCAGTCGTCGGGTCAATGTGGAACGTGAACAGCGCGCGCGAGTGCTTCAGCGATAACACGAGCAAAGAGCAAAATAAAATACAACAAATAAAAACCGAAAGTCTTAAGTAAATCAACAGCAACAACAGAAACAAACTACTTAACACAAACAAAGCAAAGAAATGAGATTCATTAAGAATTATTTATTAAGCAACTAAATCGCAATATTGTGTATTGAAAAGCAAATCGAATAAAATAATGTTAAAAATTTACGCAAAGCAAAAATTCATGCGGCATAAATTAAAAGTTTGTTCAAATTCATAACGTAAGCCAAACGTAACGCCGCAATACGCAATGGCACAGCCGCAGCACGTAAAGCCAACAAAAATTCATACAGCAGAGAAATAAACCAGAAAAAAGATAAAAGTAAAGAAAAAACAAAAAAAAAAAAACAAAAAAAAAGTTAAAAAACACGAGAAAAAAAAAAGAGAACGTACAACGTGTTACGGTCGTTGCTCATCTTGTTGTTATTTTTGTTACTTTTGGTTGGTGTTTGTTGCTTTTGTTGTCAACACCGTCGGCTGCCTCTGCGCTGCGCTGCGCTCTTTTTATACTTTACTTTTACTTTTGCTGTTTTTATAATTTCTTATGCTGTGTTGTTGGCCTCTTGGATTTTTAGTCAACGCGTGCCTTTGGCCGCCGTCGCCATAAGCGAGCGTCAAGAGCAACAACATCGCCCACACAGCCGCAGACTCGGCGCACACACGCAGCCAAGCAGCCAAGCAGCCAAGCAGCCTGGCAGTCAGCCTACCCTTCCTTCCTTGACGTGTGAATCTAAGCAATGGCAACCGGGCAAGCCAGGAAGCAGGCAGGCAGGCAGTCAGCCAGGCAGCCAGGCAGCCAAGCAGCCGTGTTTCTCTGATATTTGACTGGCGGCAGGAAGCATGGGTTTATTATAATCTTTGTTGTTGTTGTTGTTGTTGTTTATTTCTTAGTTATTCATGTTTTTTTTCCCTTTTTGTTTTGTTTAACATTTCTGCGTTGCTAATGTTGTTGTTGCTGTTGTTAAATGTCGCAGCAAACAGAGTCAAAAGACAAACAACAACAATAAAAACAACAAAGCATGTGCTCTTCAATTTCAGTGTTATTTCCCATACTTTGTGTGTATTTTGTTTTATTTATTTTTATTTATTTATTTTTCGGTTATTTTTTTCTTTTTTTTTTTGTTTTTATTTTCTTTGTTGTTTTTTTTTTCTCTTTCTCTGTCGCTTTTTGTTGCTATTGTTGTTGTTATATGTTTGTAACTTATTATCATAAAAAATCCATATTTTTTCAGCCGTTTTACTGCGTGTTTGTTGTTCTTTATTTATTATTATTGTTTTTTTTTTTTTTTTTGTATTTTTTCGCTTGTTTTTTTTTGTTTTCATTGTGCGTTTGCTTTTGTTGTTGTTATTGTAGATTTTATTGCCCTAAACAGCGCACATAAGCGACGCGTATTGAAGCGCGTTAGGCGCGTCATTACCTGTTCAACGGTTTAAGTGCCCTTCAGTTTATATACAAATTTTTATTGCATCTTTCAGCCGTTAAGTTTGTATCGATTATGGCGCTTAAAACAAAAATACGTTAAGTGACGTGAAATAAAAATTATATACATCTATATATATAACATATATATATATATATATAAATATCTTCAAAATATTAAAACGCAAGCCAACGAATTCACAATTTAAAGGAAACGCAATAGTTTTAGTTTCTAAAAGTGACCGTGTCCGTGTATCGTTGGGCAACCGTCATGGCGCAATCCAAGCGAATGTATGCCAGGCTAAGCGCCATTTTGTAAACAAAAATAAAAAATAAAACAACAAAATTCAACAAAGCAAAGTACAACTAATAAAACAGAATATTAGTCAAATTGTGTTGTTGCCACAATCAACAAAATTAAAAAGAAAGAAGCAAAAAAAAAAAAATAAATAAAAGAAAAATTTAATTAAATTAATTATTCGCACCAATTGCCTGGGCGAAAATTGCTGCGAAAAAAAACGTAAAAGCGTAAATTGTTTGTCTGCTGTGCAAAAGTAAAAACCGGAAGTTTCAACTTTATTCTGTTTACACAAGAAAATTGCCCCGGAGCGCAACAACAGCAGCAGCAACAACAACAACAACAAAGAAAGTTGAGCCACAGCCGCCGAATATTCCGAAAAAAAACGCCCTTCTTCGACACCATACCGCAGCGCACCGTACCGCATCGTGAGGGCACCACACCGAAACAGGACACAGCACCTTCCAGTTAACTTGAGACCCGCTTCAATCAAACAGTCGCAGCAGCAGGTTTTTGCACGGTATACATAAAGTAAGTCACTTGGAAAGTTTTCAAAAATGCCTGCCATACATATGCACACACACACTCATACACACACTCACACACACACACATAATATACATTATTAAACGACGCGGCGACCGCCAAATGATGGGAGGTTCTAGCTGACATCTTCGGCGGCCGCGGTATGCTGACGGAGCGACATTGGCAACGGCTGTCAAGAAAATTGAAATCAATTTGTACGCGGCTGCTCAAAGCCAGCCACAAGCCATAGAAAACAACGCAACAGACTTATACTGCGAAAAATTAAGTGCATGCACGCTGCTAATCCTGCCATCAGCAGACTTAATAAGATTACTCGCATGTACCTGCCTGGCAGTGTGCGCTCTAATGACAATATACATGCCAGCTAACTATTGCAGAGCTAATCAGGAAAACAAAACAGCAGCAGAATGAAAGCAAAGGTAATAATAAAGAGACGCTGATGATGAGCCAAGGACAAGGACAAAGTAGCCAGCCATACGCATTTCGCACTGCTAATGCTTGGGGGTTTTATATTTAATATATTGAAATAAAGTAATACACGTCCGTGTTAGCAACACACGTGAGACGCATAAAGGGCGAGGCAAGAAGCAAACAGCATACGTGCCTGGAAAAATCAAACATAAACAAGACGCCCATCCTCACTCTCCCCATGCACACATTCACACACATTTATATATACATATATATTAATCGAGAAACTGGCAAACCGTCTGATTCGCTGACTCGCTGCCTGACTGACTGACTGACTGGATGACTGACTGACGGATGGCTTGATATATGCGTACTGTCAGCAGAAATCAGTCTTGCAGCCGACTTTAATCGAACGCGAATGTTGCGCAAATTAAAGTTGCCGCGGGCGTAGCATACTTTTGTGCGCGAGCAAATATTTTCTTTGCTTTTATTTCAATTTAATTTATTCAACGATTTCGCGTACATTGTACGTACACTTTGGCGAATCCAAGCGTCGCTCTTCCTCTTGCGCCTGCATTCAGTGTCCTTGGCCATTGTTGCTAATTTTAGCGACATTCGGTTCCGTTATTATTGCGCGCCTAAGTAGACTTCTAATCATTATTATAATATTGTTATTGTTGCTGCTTTCGTTGCTTACATTGCTCTTGTTGTATTTGCTGTTGGCAATGTCGGTGGCATTGGCATTGTTTGTTAAACAAAATTTGCTGGAAATGAAAATAGCGCACATTAAAATGATAAATGATCTGACATAATTGCTTGATATTTGCTCGTTTACTCGTTTGCTTCTTGGTTGCCTGCCGGTGAGTTTGTTTGCTTCCTTGTTCGCATTCTACCAAACTTTACACACACTCACACACACACACTAATACACACACAAAAACACACATACGTATCTGGCAATTGAGCGAACAGAGAACATTTTAAAGGATACACATGCTCACACTCCTTGTTATTCCTGCTGTCTTGCTGTCCTGATGTCGTCACATGTTGCCATTGTTTTTGCTGCCAGCTGTAAATATGCCACAAATTGTTTAGGTTGCTGCTGCTGCTGGTGCTGCTGCTCGGCGGATCCATACCAAAACAAAGTCATGCATAGTGACATCAATCAAAAGTATATTAAAATTATTGCCTGAATAGTTAATAAACAGCTAGGCAGCTGAGCAGATGGGCAGCTGGGCAGCAGGGCAGCGGCGTAGCGGGGCAGCAACTCATAAAACTTAGTCAGTGGCCGAGCAGTGTGCAATAAAATCAAACAAATTGAAACCAAATTGCCACTGACAGACACTTCTGCAGCGAAGAGACAGGAGCGCAGGAAACTGAAGCGGACGTCTGAGCTGGAAGTCAACTCAACTGGCAGCAGAAGTCAGAACACTGCGTGGCAACTTTTTCGACGTGCACTAAGAAGGAAGTGAAGTGTTTAAAAATTAATTTGCCATTTGTATAATTAGCTAAGAAGAAGAATAAAACAAACAGACACACCTGCACCCGTACAAGCGGCTGTCCTTGCCAGCACACGTCCGGCTTGAGTAGTCCCTCCATGACAAGCGACCACAAGCCATCTGGACAAGTGCCCTTCATCCAACAACCCACAACAAAGGCAAACAGACATACCCACACGCACACTCACACGCACACTCACACGCACACTCACACGCACACTCACACACTCAGCAGGATCAAAGGAAGCGTATCATTTTACACATAGCTGCATTGCGTGCGTGGCCTGCAGCCGCAGGGCGACAACGCGCAAACACCTTCTTCTTTAAACCGGCTTCGCTTTAAGACGCCAGCGACGTGTGTACACGTCGTCGACTTTAAATGAATCAGGCAGCACAGACAGCCCACGGAGCCCGACGGAGCTTACATGTGTGCACATATGTGTGTATGTGTGTGCATGCAAGCAGCAGCATGTGCAACATGACTGCGTGGCCGCCTAGAGCAAACGTTTCAAAAGAAAAGCTGCACAGGAAAATCCTAAGCTTGAGAAATTTGCTGGTGCACAAAGTGCAAAAAAGTTAAGCACAGAATGTCGAGTCGTCGCTAGGCTACGCTGCGCTGTGCTCTGCATAGAATATAAAATAAAAAGAAATAAAAAACTAAATCACAAGCAAACACATGTTAAAGTGAACATGTGTGTGTGTGTGCGTGAGTGAGAGTGTGCCTATGCCTGGAAGCAGGGCACTGGCACACATTGCCAGTCAATAATGACGCTCGGCACAGTTGTTGTAGTTGTTATTGTTGTTGTTGTTGTTACTGGTCTTACTGGTGGGGGTCACACGGCCCCATGCTCAGCAGCAGCATTCCGTCACTCATCCACACCCAGAGAGATTCAAACGCGGCGATAAAAATAAGCCGCGCGCGTACACACAAAAACACACAAACATTCGCTGCGCTCACGTGCTTCGCAGACAATTTCCACCCCCGAGCGTTGATTTTATAGCATATCCTGCTATTCCTAGTCAACTTTTTGCCAAGTTTAGAAAAAAGCTCATGCACAGAGCGCAGTAAAGCAGAGCAGCGCCGCACGTCGACAGCTACTGACTGACTGAGTGACAAACTGACTGACTGGCAGAGCTGAGCTGAGTTGAACTGAAACCGCCACAGCCACAGTCACAGTAAGTCGGCCTCGGCCTCGGCCTCGTCCTCTCTAACTCAGCTTCAGCCTCTGCCGCAGTTTTTAGCTTGCCTACTGACAAGGAATCGTTCGCCGCTTATCCTGCATGCCACGCCATGTGTGTATATTCGAATTTTCGAACACATTCGAATAGAAATAAAAAGAAGCAAACCAAACAATGCCAAACAAACGAAAAGGCCTCCAATGCAGACGCTTATCTTTCCGCGTATTTCACGTCACACGACCGGCCGATTGCCATTTTTGCCAGTAATTTTATCTCTTATATAATTTTCTGCATTAACAGCAACAACAAACAAAGTCACAGCTCCACTGTAGACGTGTGAACAACCGCCGCCGTCAGCAGCAGGTGTCTGTTGAATATCATAAATTTAACGCAAGAAAATATTTAGTCAATGTTACCGACAATTTATGTTGATTTTATTACATTTTTTTATAATGAAACGTTTATTGCATACTTTAGGGAGCTGCCTCACATATTTTTCCTTATACACTATTTTCACAAGCAAACATGCATTTAATGAAGTCTCCTTTTTTTGTTTCGAGTTGCTTTGCTTTTCCAAATTAAATTCGACAACATTTAAACATAACATAACAGCATGCAGCTCACAGTGCATTATTCAAACGTTTTTGTACGCATTCCTCTGCACAGCACATGCTACACTCACTGTGCCTTACACTGTGCCACTCATGCATGGCAGACATGTGCATGGATGCATAATTAACATCAGAGCAATTCACATTTGATGGCCAGCATTTCGCACAAAGAGTTATATGCAAAAATGTAAAAATTTTTGATGTGCCAGTAAATAAAAGTTAAAAGCAAATTGCGCTTGGGTAGATGTGCAACAGTTCAGCCAACTGCAGCTCTGCCTCTGCGCCAGAAACCAAGGAGCCGTTTCATTTATGAAATCTCGCATTTCTGATGCGTAACATTAATCGGCCAGACTATGCAATTTCAAAGCCGAAACTGTTTTTATCCCCTAATGAGCTGGAAATGGTTTTTGAGGCTCTAAGACGAGGCTAAACGATTGGTCAGACGCTCAACTCGCTGACTTGACTATGATTCATAAGGACAAAAAATAAATAAATTACAAAATTCAAACAGTAATGCATCATCTACAGATGACTAACAAGATACGAGGATAACTAAAAATGTTTTCTGATCATATTGAGACAACAAATACAATTCCTATAAAATGCGATTTTGCATCCGGCTTAAGGCGATTCCTATTCGCATATCATTGGCATACAGTCACACCTTACTGGTACAGGAAATTCTTCACAGCACGAGCGCGCAGCGTAGAATTTACATATTTGTTCTACATAAACATTATTCTGTGTATATGCTGTGTAACATACTCGCATACACGAGTAAGTAAAGAATATTAGATGCAAATAATATGCCGCCATCGAGTTGACGGGTCGCAGACTTTTGTCGCGACGCGCGCAACTGGCAAGCAAGAGGAAAAATAAATAAACGAATAAAAAAGAAAACTCAAAATAAGGCAAGAGGACAAAAATTACAGTGTTACGGTCCGAAGGTCATTTGCCCCACTGCGCGCACTGACAGCGTCCTGCTCTGTTCTCTGTCCTCTGTCCTCTTCTGCTGCTCTCTGCTCTCAGTGGCAGCTGCTGCGGCGGTTACAGCCAACTACTTAGACGACTGGCTACTGACTACTTTTTATTTTTTTGTCGCTTTGAAGTCAGCACGTTTTTACGACGTCGTCTTTGTCGTTCTGATAATTTAAAGAATTCGGTAGTCCCTGGCGACTATCGCTTCTATTGCTTAGAAGTTTGTGTAAGCAACAAAGAATAAATTTTATTTCCAAAATGTTTCTATGAAATTAAACTGAAGCAGAAGTTCTTGAGGAATCAAAAGTGGATAATAATTTCAAATACTAGCCGAGCACTAAATAAAAGAAAGTCAACCAAGTAAAACACATTAAATCATGGCATTTAGCAACAACAATAACAAGTTGAACAGCTGAGCAGCGCTTAGTGCGCAGAGAAGGACACTCCATACAAATGCGACAACTTCAGAAAATTTCTGCTTTTATTTTCTGGTTACATTTTTCATCTTATAGTTCTTTTCTTTTTCTTTTCTTTTTATTTTCACTTTGTGTCATCTATGACGACTTTTACAAATAGCACAAGAAATGCTGTTGTTTCCCCTGGCTACTCTTAGCAACACCACAAAGTAGTCTTTGGCTTTTGTGCCGCATGCCGCATACCATGCCGCCTACTGCCAACCCACGACTATTCCACTGCCTCTGCCTCTGCCTCTGCCCGTGTCGCTGCTTCTGCCATTGACTTGTATTGCGTTCCTTCGTTCGCTTGTTCTTCTGTTCGCCTGTTCATTTGTGCGGCTGTTCGCTCATTCATTCATTCTTTTGGCCTACTTCACGGCGCTAAGTCAAGCATCTCCGCTTGTTTTCACTTGTTTTTCTTTTACTGGTTTTTATTTCTTATTCACTGCTTTTTTTTTTCCAACTTAGTTTAGTTTTCATAGTTTGGCTTGGCTCGGCTCGGTTCGCTTTGCCTTGCTGGTGTGAAAGAAACGGAAATAGAATGTATGCTAAGTCCGCCTCCACTTGAAAGGCGAAAGTTAGTTTGTTCATTCGCATTGTGGCTATTCTGACTGTTTTAGCTGTTCTCCCTGTTCTCACTGTTCTCGCTGATGTTGCTTTTGTGGCTGTTGTTTCTGCTGCTGCTGCTGCTTCTGGTTATTTATGAGGTTTATTGTAGGCGAAATGCGGCTATGGACCGCGTCGCGTCGCGTGTCGCTTTGCTTTGCCTCGCGTAGCGTCACGTCACGTCTCTTCGCAACGCCTGAGTGAAGGCAGCATTTATCCCTCGCATTAAACCAATCCAGTTCGCATGCACATTTAGCCATGCTGTGTCACACTCGTCCACGGGGCTTTTGTGCTCAACGGCTCCGATTTGCGTGAATGGCACTTGGTGCAGCTTCAGTTTATTGTAGTCGAGGAGCAGCCGGGCCGCGAGCATGACTCAGCGATCGCGGGAGCGTTGCAAGTGTTGCGCCGCTTAGACTTCGTAAGTTAATTTCCTGCCCTTGATGAGATTGCACTCTTGTTATTGTGTCGGCCCTACACTTATCATTGCGAATGCGATTACACAACTGCACAGTTCAGTAACCTCACGCGGCGCATGCACAACGCTGCACAGTAAACGAAAATGCTGAATGCTGAACGCCAAATTCCGCCACCAGTAAATGGCTATGATGTGTATAATGCCATCAAGTACACATGCCAAGTGCTGCCAACTTTGATCTTTCCATTTTCTTATTTTTGTCTTTTTTTGTTGCGTTGCTGTTGCTATTGCCGTTCCCGTTGCCATTGGATTGCTTTTGCCAACGCCTTTGCCAAATTTTAATTGACATACATTCGAGCAGAGATTTTCGCATATGCACATCAGCATTCCAAACTTGGTTTGGTTTGCCAGTCTTTGGCATTTTTTGGCTATCGACTGCTGCCAAGCATTTCTTTTTTTGCTTATTTCTTTCTTATTTCTTGTCTGGTTTTTTGCACATTTTTCGTCTACGACATGCATTGCAACTGACATTCGGTTTCTTTGCCTTATATGCTTTGCTTAATGCTCAATACAATTTGGCGTTTAGTCGTTTAACTAATCTCAGATTGAAAACAAAAAGCAACAACAATGGCAACGGCAACAGAGACTGTGACTGCGACAGCAGAAATTACATTCTGTACGCATGAATAAATGTATTCTCTCTCTCTCTCTCTCTCTCTCTCTCTCTCCTGCAGTCGCTTTTCACTTGCTTACGTGCTTCGCTTGCTCACACATCCCATAAATACTCGCATCAGACAGTAAACGTTTTCAGCGTGGATTTCTTTCTGAGGATGTTTTTGCACTTCTGTGTGTCTGCCAAAGGCAACGTAGAGTTCTTGCTTGGCAAAACAGTTTAGACAGCAGACAGAGGACAGCCGACAGCCGACAGCAGAAGTTACGTTCCTCGTACATGCGGCATGTGGCATGCGCTGTGCTGCGGTCTTTGCGCAACATGAGCACACTACACGCAAGCAAAGGATATTAATAACAGCAAAGGACCACAATTTAGTTAGCAACGTAGAAACCTTGCAGCCGCTTGTATTTGCTGATCAAACTTTGCTCAGGGCGTGGGTTGCTTGCCAAACATATGTGTATTCCGCGTTCAAACTAAGCATGCATATTCATTGGTATAAAGTGAAATCAATATTTGAAGCAACCTACAGCAAACTCATTAGCTACAAAATAGAATACACCTCTAAAAAAAAAAAAACAAACATAAAAAACGGCGAAAACAAATAAAATTGCTACAGTTTTGCTGCGAGCTCACAGAGTGCCAACACAATATGCTTAAAGAGCATGAAAACGTTTCATATATCCAAGCAACCAAACTGGCTGCCCAGCCCACGTGCCCTGCATCCTCGACAGTGTCTGGCAGCCAGTCAGGACGAATACTTCTTTTACTGTTTCATTGAAAGATCTATACGCTTTCAGCTTGACTGCTCTTGCGTTGGGTTATTCGCTTGTGCATTCATGCATTCGTTCGCTCGGTTGCTCAGCGCAACGCTCCTTCAAAGGCGTACATGCACGTACATGCACGTACACTCGATACTCGTTCAGCCATTCTGCTTTCGTTTCGTTTTGTTTTATGCATTGATTGCAATTACAGTTTAGCATCAGCATCAGCAGCAGCAGCCCCCGCAAATGCTGCGCGGCAGGGCGTGTATGACCATTTATATGTCTTTCTGCCTGTCTGTCTGCCTGTCTGTCTGTCTGTCTGTGTGTCTGTCATTCTGTCTTTTCGTCTGTCTGCCTGTCTGTGCCTGACATATTGACCGCAGGACAAAAACGAAGAAATCTCGCTTAGTGTGCGCTGACTGTTGACTGCTGACTGCTGGATGCTGTTGACTGCGTTGATCTCATACGTTGAAAGTCGTAATAAAAGCGGCAAACCAAGCGACAGGCAAACAATCAGACAGTCTGCCTGCCTGCCAGCCAGCCACCTAGACAGACAAGTAGACAGACAAACAGATAAACAGGCAGACAGACGGCAAAACAGACAAGCCAGCCGAGCCACGGACCGCCCAACCATGAACTACACCATTTACATGTGTACGCGCATACACATGACGGTGTAGACACACACACACTCACGATACTCGAGCCAGTTTTATTTGAAATATTTCTGTTTGCTGTTATTGCTGTGGCCCTTGCATATTCAATACGCAGCAGTAGACATGCTACATACGTATTCGTGTAAGCATTTTTGCAGCTCGGGCTCTTGGATCACATGTGTCTCGCTGACTTTCTGACTGACCGCCTGTCTGTCTGCTTGTCTGTCTGACAGTGATTGATTTGTCCGCAGGAGATGCTCAATTTGCAAAATTAAATTTTCACTTATTTTTAGTTTGGCTGGCTCGCATCTATTATGCGCGCATTGTGCTGCCCATGAATACAGTGAATACAATTTGGCTGCAGTTCGAATGCAAAGTGAAATAAATAATTATTGCCATAAATACGCATTTAAATTGTAATTTCGTGTTTAGCCGCTACACAGCACGGCACGAGCGGCACGAGAAGCACGACTGGCACGAGTCGGCAACGTATTCATTGCCGGAAATGCAAACTAATCGGGCAGAAAATTAACATGCTAATGTATGCCGTTGCTGGCGTTTCCATTGGAAATCCCTTAAGGCAACACAAGGAGACAAAATCCTCTGTGTTTGTGCCAGCTAGGCAACTCGACTAGGACGATGACAACGTCGCACTCGACGATTCGTAAAATGAAAGGGTTTTTCTTTTCGTTTTTCGTTTTTGGCTTTTGTTTTCTCTTCCTTTCGCTTAGATACGTTTTTCGTTTCTTGCCTTTATTTTATTTATTTATTTATTTATTTCGTTTAAGTTATTTTTTCTTTTTTGGCTCAGCTTACAAAAACCAAAAAAACGTTCCAGATAAACTCGGCTAAAATAGAAATGCCAACAACTACAATAACAACAACAATGCCTTGCTTGTATAGCAATATAAGAGAACAATAAAATAATGTAGGAAACAGGATTTGCCAAGCAAAATGCAATGAAATTTCGTAGTTTAATGCCATTTGAATATGCAATAAAAGCCATGGCCAGTGCAAGAGTAGAGAAAACAAAAGAAGGGCAGAACACGTAGAAAACGAAAAATTAAACGCAAAGCATACGAAATGAGTTTACCAAGTTCTAATCCAGGCAAAACCACAGTTTTTGTAGTTATTTGCCAATTTTAAATTAAAAAATAATTTGGGTCCCTACTAAATGTTGTCGAACAAAGGCCATCCCATGCTCTGCGGCCAGTGATGTGCATAATTTAAAAAAAACATTTCATACTCATAGCCACAATGTATCCAACACACACACAGTCACACAGAACTACAAAGACACACACACACTAAGCTAATACTAAATCACTCAATCAAATATTCAAAATATGTTCGAAAACTACGCTTGGCTTGGCAACGAAAGCCAAGCAATGCCACATCATAATGGCAGCATGGCAGTGCACTTAATTAAAAATAAATATTGACGCGCGCTCAGACAAACCATATTGTAATGCCATATTACGCATACGCAGCGTAGACCGCAGCCGCCCAACTGAACTGTGCGAGACAGACAATGGATGACGACATGCCATGCGACTCGCATGTCGCCCCGCGTTACCCAACACTCAGTTATGCCGCCCGCCAAATCGAAACCGAATAAAATGCAACATAAATAAATTGCTGGCACATTATCGGCGCATTTGGTTTTGATTTGCATAAATATTATGTGAATCCTTGCTGCCCAGCTGCTAAAGCTGAAGTGCGCGGCATTCACACGTCTCTGCATGTCCCGGATGCCGTTAAAACAAAACCACATACACGAGCATGTTTTGCTGACCACCCCATTTTGAAAACAGCCTCAACTCCAAATCGATCCTTTGCTTTATCAACTTATGCTCATAGATTTTTGTTGCCCGTCTCTTTTGCAGGATATGACATGTGATGGTGTTGTAACGTTTTGGACATTTTTACTTGGTTTGCTTCTCGTTTTACACCAAACACCACACACACATGGCGGTCGAGCGGACGAGCTGCACATAGGTGGCATATTCCCAATCGCGGGCAAGGGAGGATGGCAGGGCGGCCAGGCGTGCATGCCGGCTGCAAGACTGGCATTGGATGATGTCAACAAGGAGCCGAACCTGCTGCCTGGCTTCAAACTGATACTGCACAGCAATGATAGTGAGGTGAGTAAACACGCACACAGCTTTCACTGTACAGAAATTACTGCGCATGCATTTATGGCGCATGCCAAAACAAATCCTGCGCCATATTACGCAAAATCAAATCCGCAAATCACAAGCAACACTTTAAGAAAAGACTTTAAGTGACGGTCGCAAAAACCAATCCTTCGCAGTTAAATTAAGTTTGAGTTGTTGCTTATTTTACTTCAATCACAACAAATGTGGTGCCTTTGTAAGATTTTTCATGCCGCACGTTTGCCGCACACGCACTGACGAAAAAGATTCTAATTGGCATTGTGTGGCCTCAGGCCTCGTCGGCAATCAATAAAGGTCAAACTTAAATGTCGTGCATGGCATTTCAAATTCAGGCTTTCGCCTCCGCTTCGCTTACTCAAATTGGAGCATGCATTCAATCCTTGAGCAACCCATCAGCAGCATCTCCCATGCAGTCCCGAGTTGGGTACCACAAAGTCAGTTATTAAAATTTCAAAGGAGCTGCTCCTTATAAGTGGGTAAATTATTTCCATTAGGTAGTTAAGACATACCAAATAATGGCTGGGTTTTACAGTTTATACTGTTTTATTATGTCATGGCCCATGCACTCGTATGCCATTTGATAATAACTGACTTATAGTTACACATTTCCCTCGTAAGTACTCACGGGTACAGGGCTGGCACAGGGCGACTGACTGACTGACTGACCGAGGGAATGACGCTGGCTGTGCACAAAATGGTCAATTGGCATGAAAGGTTGTTGCTTGTTGTTGTTCGTTGTGGTTGTTGTTGCGGTTACCGTTGCTGTTGCTGTTGCTGCTGTTGTCAGTATATCATGGCATACTCATGGTATGCGTATAAAGTAACGTAACGTAGCGTATTAGAATATTGTCTAGGGTATAGCTTATTAATGTCGCCGCACTGAAAAAGCGACATGCTCCTCCGCTCCCTGCGTCCGCAGCCCAAATGCTTCGGTGCTTCTGCTTATGCTTCTGTTTATGTTTCTGTTTCTGTTTCAGTTTCTGTTTCAGTTTCTGTTTCTGTTTCTGCTTCTGCTATTTTTACAGTTACTATTGCTGACGACTGCTCGCCTTTATTTTTGCATTATATAATTTCTCCTGAGATCACTTAGTTTTTGTTATTACAAACTAGTTTCAGGCAACAGCAATAATGCCAACGTCCAACGGCCAACAGCAGCAGACAGCAATAACAACAAAAAAGTGCCATTATATGTGAAAATTATAATTAATAGCCGTTTGTGTACCAGCTTCGTCGCACACCGCACACCGCACTCCGCCTACGTTCGGGCAGAGGCACAGCGCAAAAAAACCATAAAGGCCATTAAGCTTCAACTTTCAACTAGCAAACTACCCGAATTGTACTTGTGCGCATATGTGCACATGTATGTGCCGAAGAGGGTCATCTTTTGTTGTGTTTTGTCTAGTTTTCGACAAAAAAAAAAAAGGAAAAAAAGAAGAAATTTCTATGAACCCTTTTAACGCATGCAAAACGATTTATCTGCTTAGTGTAAGGCGCATTATGAGCGCATGGTGCGATAAGTCAAAAAAGTAACATAACTGACTCAGTTAAGCAAAAACCAAAAGCCAAGCCAACATCAACACCAACACAGCAACAGAATTAGAAATAGAAAGCAGCACGTTGAGTGAGTGTGTGGACATTAGTTGGATGTGTGCTGGCATTAGCAGAACACGCATAAATTGCATTGCAGCCGGCGAACTCCATGTGTAGCTCATAGCGTCCGCAGAAGATGTGCTTCGCTAAAGGACGCACACGACTTTTTGCTCTTCAACATGCCTTGGCTGCTTGTGTGGCAGCTGCTGTTGCTGCTGCTGCTGCTTCTGCTTATTTATGGAGCATCATTTACACGTTGCTTGCTTGTTAGCAAGCGAACTCTCGGAGTCCTACACGCACTCGTCAGCGCGAGATCATCTTGAAGCGAGGGCGGTGGGCGCTGCGCCTCCGTTCGGGCCATTAGTGCTGAAGCCGCACTGTGCTCAGCAAGAAACTTACTTGACTTGTGCATGTCCCTGTGTGTGTGTGTGTGTGTGTGTGAGTGTGTGGCACATTTAAACGGGTTCATTAAACTCAATCACGCACAGCGTCAGCGGATTAAACCAAGTAAGCAGCCAGCCAAGCAAGCGAGCAAACAAGCAAACAAACATCCAAGCAATTCATGTGACATGGATCTGTGTCCGTGTCTGTGTCTGTGTCTATGTTTGTGTGTGTGTGTGCCTGCTTAAGTGCGCTGAATATATGTCAGCGTGAATTTGTGAGAAATATTCGCGTAGGTGTTTTGTGCACAATTTACAATTTTAGCAAAACAAAGCATGTAGCATAAAAAACGAAACGTAATGAAACAAGACAAAACAAAGCACATTCGGATGCGAGGACACATGGCGTATGGCGAATGCGAAAGCGAGCTGCGAAAGGCGAAAAACGAAAGGCAAAAGAAAGGGCAAAGTGTGTGGCAAATCTATGGCTCAACTGTGTAATAGTTCGCTGCTTTGACATTTCTATTTCTATTTCTATATGATGCTCATTAGTGAAACGAAACGCGGCTGAGGCTGAGACTGAGTCAACTGGCACACACACATTTTTAATGAGCGGCGGCATCATCATCAAATGGCGGTGAATGGCGAACAAGGACGAAGTCACATTCGCGCACCTCGCGTTGCTGGCCTCCAATCTGTTCGCCTTTAAATGCGATGCATGGCAATGTGGAAATTTAAACCGCAACGTTGAAAATCACTAATCACACATTTTCGATTTTCAGCACTCAGCCAAGTGCCGACGACATGATTTGCTAATTGATACGTCTCTGCCCACTCCTCTCGCCGAAGTGGCCAGCAAGTATTGCGCAATTTCTTACCTAATTGATTCGCATTAATTTATTATGGAATCGATTGCATCAGAAAGACATCTACAATAAATCCAACACGCATTGCTCTGACGCTCTTGCGAGGGAAGACTGTGTCTGTCGCTGTGTCGTTGTCGCTTGTTCGCTTGTTTTTCCTGCGCATATCCCTATTCCTGCGAAACTTGTCCTGCTCAACGAAGCACATAATGCGGCCATAAATATATAACACCAAGTTGACACAAAGAAAGCCAGCAGTCAAGCAGCTGTGCGAGTGTGAGGGAGAGGGAGAAACAGAAAGAGAGAATGCAGACACTGTTGCTGCACCGTATAAGCTAAAGCGAGACAATGACGCATACTAACACATATAGCTGCTGCTGGTGCTGTTGCTGGTGCCAATCCTGTTGCTGCTACTGCTGCTGCTGGTGTTGCTGGTATAGCCTCTGGTGCTTGAAAAGTTACTGTCGCAGCTCACTCCCACGCGCGCACAATTGCTGCTATTTGCACAAACAGCAACTGACATTAACCCTTATTAAAAAAGGATGCTTATATTAACTGCAAAATCTGATTATGGAAATTTATAACGCACTTTATGGTATATGCCACAACAGTAGACAAGGCAACGACAAGCGCCGAACACCCAAACACCCAATCGCCCAAACAGGCAACCGCCGAGAGGCGACAGCCAAGAGGCAAATGCCTTGTGCCTTCCGCCTTATGGCACATGCCAAGAGCGGCAGCAAGTCACTGCACACCAACAGGCATCGACTCAGAGTCGGAGTCGAAGTCTGAGAGTCTGAGTCGGAGTCGGATCTAAGCGCTGCTTAGGCCGCTTGCCACATAAGCATAGGCATTGGCATTATTTATGGGAGTCTGCCGCCTCAAAGATTGTTTATAGTGTGTCATAAATTAGGCCTAGTGCCAAACAGAATCCGGCAAGCGTGAACGTGAGCATGAGCGTGAGTGTGAGCACGGCATAGCCGCCATCTGCATGTTGTTATGAGTATGTCTTCGAAGAACATGGCAAATATTTTCAAAGCGTTGTTTGCCAACTTTCGGCTTCAGAATTAGTTTGATAAATGTCACTTAGTCGCAAGGTCGCAACTTTCGAATACCTGAGCGCGGATGCGTCAGAGTCTTCATGCTTATGTACCTACGTCAGCCAGCTTTTAATTGTGGCCAACCACATGCACGGGTGTGTGTCTGTGTGTTGTTGTTTTTATTTTAATAAAAACCGTATACCTACGGTTTGAGATAAATATAGGTGAGCTAGTGTGCGGCTGCAACAAAGTTGGATTTTACAGCAAAGAATTTATCTGTGCGAAAATGAAAACAACAAATTAAAAACTAGAAAGCAAAAACAAAACAAAATTGAAGGGAAAAAATAGCAAACTCATAAATTAAATCCAGCTGCACTCTCCAGTGCATTTGCGTAACATTTATGGTATGCCATTTTGCACACTGTTATTGTTGTTCTGATCCTTGTCGTTGTTGTTGTTGTTGTTGTTACGGTTTCTGTTGCTGGTGTTGCTGCTGTTGTTAGTCTTTTTTGTTGATGTGCTTTTGCATATGAAATTAAGCAACTCACTCGACAGTGAAATGTTCGCAACGTGTGCGAAAAATAAAATCAAATTAAATTTACAGCTTCAAGCTTGCCAGAGAAAATGTTTTCCCTCGGATTTTATTACACATATTTGTCATTTTTCACTATGTTTTGTTTTGTTTTTTTTTTTTCACATTTTTTAGCTTTTTCGGCATAATTTTTTGTACACAGTGACTATTTTTGTTGTTGTTATTATTATTATAGTTTTGTCAGCACATATTAAGCCAAATTTATATAGCATTAAAATAGAGCAAAAAATAAAAAAATATATGAATTAAACAAGAATAAAAACAAGTACAGGGCCTGACAAATAACAAACGAAACATTGACACCAAACGAATAACATTCAGATTTTGTTTTGTAGTCGAATGAATTTCGAACACTGTTTGGCAGCAAATAAATCTTGGCCTGTCAATTAAAGCCACAAAACTCTGGCCAATACATTCTACGGACAACTAAACTGGAACACAGCACAGCTGATTCCAACACCGAGCTGGAGTGGCCCGAACTCAGCTGGACTGAGCTGAGCAGAGCTGGGCTGGGCTGGGCTGAGCTGTACTGAGTTCAGCTGGGCTAGTCGGGACGAAGGCAACAGTCGGTCGAAATCTAATTATGCGGTATTTAGTCTATGCTAATGCGTTGCCGCTTATTTATGTGACCATTTGTTTGGCATACGGCGACGGCGCAAAAAAAAGAAGGCATTAATTATGGCAAAGTGCCACAGAAGATCGTCATCATCGTTGCTGTCTTTGACATAATCTCCGTAATCCGCTGCGCTGTCGCTCTGTCGCGTTTTGTGTCAATGGGTTGCGCGCCCGCGTGCAGGTGTGTATCGCTGACACGTTCACCTTCTCATTGCCTTCACCTGCCTTTTGCCACACGCTGCTGCGGCTGTTGCTGTTACTGATATTTTAATGAGCACATTATTTTCACATTTCGAGAGACAATTAAAAATCCAACAGCGAACATCAGCCGCAGTCGCAGCCGCAGTAATAGCAAAAGCAGCAAGCGAGGAGGAGAGACAAGTGAGAAGGTGAGAAGGCGAAAGTCGAGAAGCGAGAAGCGTGCCAAAGTAGGCTGTAATCGAGCCAACGTATTTTGGACTACTACGCATGGTTGGGCTTCGACCGGCGCACGCAGGCCCCTCACCTTGGGCACATATCCACCCACCCACACACCCGCAGACGCAACAACGAAAAGTTTTTCTTACATGACTTTTTCGTATTCGCTTGCTTCAACTTTAATTTTTTTTTTTTTTTTGATTTTTTTGTGTTTTCTTCTTTTTTACTTTTTGCGCCATCGGTCATAAATTTTCTAAATTAAAATGTAAAACGTAGCATGACGCCAGCAGTGCAAGACGCGCAAAAGGGATAAAGGCAATGGCAATGGCAGTGGAAGTAAGAGTGCAAGTGAGGGAGGAGGAGGAGGAGGAGGGGTACTGCGCATCGACCGACATAAAAAGCCAAAAATTACAAGTTTAGAGGGGCGCAAAGTGACTTTTTATTGAAAAAAGCAAAGCGCCATGGCCCAGCTGCGGCACAGACGTGCGAAATCCGCACGACGGGTGGCACGACGGTGCGCAGGGGGGAGCCGCGCACTGGCGCAATAAAACTGGCAAATACACTATTGTCAAATTCATCGGCGTAGCCCGACTGAAAGTATGTACACACAACTGAGAATGCGAGAAACCTTTGCGCTTTGCCATCCATGCGCATTCATTCATTCGTTCATTCATTTCACTTTAATGTAATTTTTCGTGTTGCAAATTGACAATTTTTGTCTGATTTTGTCGTTGGGAATTTTTCGTGCAAATTGCTTTTTATTTTCGGCGATAAATTTAAAAAAAAAAACCAGTTACATTCTATCCCTTACCTTCACCTATCCCGGCAACGGGAGGCGGAGTGAAACGTTACATGTAAGCGCAGATTTCTGACAGAACATTAAAATACAGAAATGCGCAGCAAATTATGCTTTTGTTGCGATGCTAATTAGAAATTTCAGCACCGGTTGGCATGAGTTGCCACCAAAGAGCAGACGGCCAGAGTGACTGTGGATGGGGCCGGGGTTGGGATTGGGAGGGGGGTTGGTGCCATGGGCCCACCTAAGCGACTCTAGGTAAGCGGTTGGCAGTTTGCGTTGACAAAAAGACGCTAATTAATATTGACGAGATGAAAACGAAAATAAGCAAAACTAAGTACAAGAATGGACAAAACGCACAACAAAACCAAACCAAACCAAACAAAACGAAACGCAAAGTAGAAGCAGATAAAGAAAAAACAAAGATAAATAACACAAAAAAAAAACAAATGGGAAGACACACGCTCAAAATGACCTTTGCCATGGTTCTAGACTTGAAGTCTTTTGTCTCGCCAGCCTGAGCATGGCTAACTTTCAACTCACACCTACATTCCAACACAGCAACACAGCAACAATGTGGACAGACCTCGCTGGCAACGCTGTCAGCAGTGTACAATATTTGTATAATGCGCGACAATTATGTTGAGTATTCATGGCAAAATAGTCCGCAAACTGCGTTGCCGCGGTCGACTGGCAAAGTGTAGTCTACTTTTCGCCGCTTTTTCACTTTTTCAAAACTTAATTGTGCACGATAACAACTACAAGATGAACAACAACAACAGAAGCAACGTAACGAAGACTGCGCTTTGTATGCTTAACGTAAAGAATATTAAATTCGAAGAAAGCAAAGCAAGCGAAACCAAAAACAAAAACAACAAAAGCCAAATATAACAAGCTCGCTTAAGCCACTTAAACAATGCGCAGGACAAGGAATTCCGCTGCCTTTGTTCACTTAAAATCTTTCTTTATTCTTGTGTTCTTTTTTTCCTTTTTTTTTGTTTTGCTTTTTTTTTTCATTTTGTTGGTTTTTGTGTTGCTTCTTCATATTTTTGGTTATTTCTCACACTCTGTGAACACTTCATGGAAGACAAACGCCGCACAATTGTTGCCCTGGCAGCCGACTCGGCCAACCAGGCAAGCAGACAGGCAGCCAAGCGACCTCCTAGCCAAGCAGCCAGTCAGCCAGAAAGCGAGCCAGCAAGCAAATCAGTCGGCTAACGTGTGCAGGCGTCGACTTGGGCGGACTCGGAGCAAATACCGACGGAAGCCAAGTAGCAAATGTCTAAGTCACCTACGCTAATTACGCCAAATTGTGTTAATAAAGTGGTTCGCTTGCCTTGGCTTAGACGTGGCTCTGGCTCTGGCTGACTGGCTGTGACTATGCCCGTTGGCTGCTCCTAGAGTTGTGACTTCATTCATGCAGACTGTCTGACAGTCAGACCCGACCCAACTGTCTTGAGCACATTTTATTTCACCAAAAGAAATAAAAAAATCCAATTTCAATATGCCCCCCGCTGGCTCCCAATCTGTCTGCCTCTGTGTCTGTCTGTCTGTCTGTCTGCCTGTCTCGCAATTTGCTTCTACGCCCACAGTCAGCAGTTAGCTGCTGTTTAGCTGGCATTTTTCGTCTTGTGTCTGCATTTCAATTATTGCAAAACATCATTTGGCTAAGCAACAGCAGGAGCCGCAACAATTTCCGATCCGATCCGCCCCGCCCCGCCACATTGCGCTGCTCAGCTCTGCTTTGATGCTGAAATAACGCGACATGACGCGCGTGCAAATTCCTGCGAAACTTCACTTGCGCGTCTAAAAATACGTTGATTTGCCTTTGCATACTTTCAGGTGTTTTTAAACAAATGGTCGCGTGTAAAAGTTGCTTTGTTATATTCTCAGTATTTATTACAGCTACGTGCATTCTCTCGAAATCGCCATGATTTATCATGTCATATTATTAATGGCAAGCAAAAAACTTCTGCCATCATTTTGCCGTTCAACTTTTTAATGGCTTTAATGCAAGTTAAATTATTGCCATACAAAATGCTCAACTTGATTAAAGCCTGCACACCAAACTGTCGATTACTGCCTTGTCGCAGGTGAGTGCTGTCCCCTAAAATATGCATAAGCACAACAAAAATATGCCCACCAGGTGCCAGCTACTCAGCTCCCTGACCTACTCTGCAGCTCATTGCACAGTACAGTCAAACTACTCTGGCCAACAGCACCAGGCCTCGATTGTTTATCATAGGCATAGTTGATCGGTCAAAGTGCGCCCAGCATTGACGAGTACTGCAAACCACAGGGGAAGCAATTAAAGTATAAATAATGACGCGCACGCAACTAAACAATTAATTGAGCATGTTAATAAAATATTGAAATATTTTTCAAAGTATTTAATAGCGCAAGGCTGACGATTGAAAATGAATTAAAAGTCAGTAGAGCCCTTGGCTGGCAGGCAAAACAAAGCGAAACAAAGCAAAAGTATCCGATTTCCATCGATACTCGACATACTTGCGTACGCACAATGCTCGTGTATTAAATTTCTTACGTTGATTTATTGCTTCGGAATTTGTGACTACACTGGCGTGTACACAAGTGTACTACAGATGTGCATACATGCGCTACATTGGGTTCACCGCGTAAGCAACACTAAAATAAGGAAGATACAAACATTCGAACTTTCCGACCGGCGACAGACGATGTACAGAACATGAACGAGCGAATGAATGGAATAAATAGACGACTGACAGCAACAAATCCCCAAATGTTTACTTACAAATTTGATATTTTCCGCTCTTTTTGGTTAACATTTGACAAGCGCGACACAAACAGAGCGCAGAGTATATACACACACACACACACAAACATCCAAGTGCACATGTTAACATGTACACACTCGTGTACAAACAGACGGACATGCAGATCAACAAAGAAAGCCAACGAAAGTCAGCGAAGCGCAAAGGAGCATACAAAAAATAAACTGGGATATTGAAATTCATCAATAAATTCACTCCAGCATGGCCCCATGCGCATACATTACCAGCTTGAGTACACTCAAACTAATGTATGTGTGTATGTGAGTGTGTGTGTGCACTCATCCCATCGTATACGTAATGGCATGTGTGTATTTGCGTATGCGATTGTCTTTGTGTTCTTCGCATTGCGTGCAATCAAATAAAATCGCAAAAGATGCGAAAACAGTAAAATCAACAAAAAGCAACAAAAAACAACAAAAACGGGAAAAGACGAAATAAAATTCGCACCCAGATAAAGCAAATATACGCCATAAATGTGTTTTTGTTTGCTTTGCATATTCACGGCAAAGATCAATTTATTGTTTAGACAGTTTTTCCTTCCGCCATTCTGCTTTCACTTTCCCTTTTCTATTCTTTCTTTTTTTTTTTGTGTTTTTCTTATTCATGTAATTTATTTATGTTGTGTTCTTTTCTGCTGCCTTTGCGTTGATTAACGATTTTTTAATTGGAGGCAATATTTTGAAATTTATTATTTTATGCACGTTTCCAAAACGGGAAATGAAAGTAAAAGAACCCTTAAAAATGTGCGACAAATTGTAATGCGATCTTTTTCTATTTATGAAAAATTTTGCAAGTTTAGCTCATTAAAAAACAGAAAATACCAAAATGAAAAGTTCATACACTTTCTTATAACTTTTCATTGCTGACTTGCATTCAAGTTTGCCTTGTCTCTAAGCTGCGTCAATGCTGCCTCTATGCTGCCCGCATGCTGCCTAGTGCCAGCGTCGCCGTGGAAAATATTTGCGTAGCTGTCACAATCTAATAACAAATCGTATGCGCCACATGTTGATTTGGTGCTGAGTGTAAAAGCCGTAAAAAGCAATAAAAATCAAGAGCAAAATTGAATGCCGCAGGCGATCCTAAATTATTACGCATGGAATTATTGCCAAGACGTCCAACGCCAAAGGCATTTACCTTTGCCTATACTCAAAGTTCGACGTTATCGTTTGCGCGATTATTTTGTTTGGTTTTATTTGTTTGTTTGCCTGTTGTTGTTGTTGTTGTTGTTGTCGTTTTTGTAGCACCTAAGCAGAGTGTATGCGTTTGTCTGTCGATTATGGCAAACATAACTTGGCTGTCAAATTAACCTGGCATTTACGTCGAGCTCAGGCCAGGCAATAAATAACAATCCTACAAGCAGCAACGAACACCAACAACAACAACAACAACAAAAACAGCAACAACTACAAGAACAAGAAACGAATTGCAACGCATGCCATTAATGCCAGCAGGTGAACTGCGAGCGCTCAGCCATGTTGGAGACAAGCGAAGCGCACAAATATGTGAAAATCAAATAGCAACGCACAAGGCTCAAACGAGTCAAGAACTGTACTGAACTGAACTGAACTGAACTAAACTGAGCCAAACTGAGCGAAACTGAGCCAAAGCCACGGCAATTGGCCCAAAGAAATGTTTGTCACGTGGTTGTGGACTTATGTCGGCGAGTGTGTGTCGATGTGCGTCGCTGTGCCGAGCAGAGCCGCTCATTATTGCCAGCGTAGCGACAGCCAAGGTCAATATGCAAACGGCTGACAGGCGGGCAAAGCCTGGTAGACTTACACACACACACACAATCACACGAATGACCACAGGCAGGCAGCATCCGTTTCCTGTCGTTAAGTTGCGCCACTTTTGTATGCTTTACTTCTCCGTTTCTCTCTTTGTCGTTGAAGTTGTAAATGTTGGTGTTGATGTTGGTGTTGCTGTCGCTGTCGGTATTGTAATTGTTGTCCTGTGTGGGTGGGTATGCTAAATGTGTAAACGTCAAAGTTATTGCAGTATCACGATTAGGCTATAATCACAGTTTTCGCCTTAACCGATTTTGAGTCAAAAGCCCAACGGCTGACGTCGTCGGCCGCACAAGGGAAATGACAGCGAAGCGTGCTCAGCTCGCTTCACTATTTCGCACCAGCAGCGAATCGAGAGGACATGCGAGTGGCAACGAATAAACTTCAGCCAGCTTCGCTGCTGCGACGATGGCGATGCCAATGACGATGATGCTGATGGTGATGGTGATGGGGCAGAGACTGGTGATGCTGCTGGTGGCACTGGCAAGAAGCATTGCGCCAGTACAGTGGGGAATGTGTCTCTTAGGGCCCCCCCCTGTGGCTGGCGCAGTCGCACTCCGGCCCATTGAAGCGTGGCCGTACGCTGTGATTAATGTCACACTTTCGGCTTAGTTACGTTTTTGCTTGATGCTCTTATTTATTGTCAGTACTTAATCGTAATGAGGCAATTCAGCGGATTATATACTTAAAAAAGGAACAAAACGAAAAGGAAGTAGCACAAGCAACTCAAGCGGCAGCCGTAGCTGTTGCAAAAAACATGAGACATCAGGCACATGAGCTCAACGGGGTTGCGCTCGGGTTGCTCGGCAAAGCGAAACTTTGAATAAAAAACTATGCTGGCCAAGCTTAGCCGAGGCCATGCTGCAGCGAGTCAACTCCTCAAGCTCAACTGTTTAACGATCTAAAATTAACTCAATGGCCTGGCAGTCCAAAGTGTTTGCACTGTCCCATCGTGCGCTGGCCTACAGCTTCGTCTGGCAGATCATATTACGTATACGCAAAACACGGCAAATTGCACATACCAAGACGAAATAGTCACACTCGCGTAAGTGAACTTGACATTCGGTTATTTTACGCGCGTACACTTGAGTTGCCACACGTGTCTAAATTTAAAAAAGCACACTCCAAGCCAATGCCAAACGGAGCTCATTTAAAATGCAGCCTTCCAGCCATGGCGAAGGTATCGACAAAAAAAAAAAAATAAAAAAAAAAATAAAAACAAAAAAAAAAAAGAAAGCAACGTTAACGTTTATCTTTTTGTTTTTCATTGTATTTTGTTGTCAACTCGCATATAAATTTCCCTTTGTAAGGCTCCAACGTGCGCTGTCGTGAGGTATTCGCTTCCCTTAAACTGTCATGGCTCATGTCAAATGAAATGAAATTCCCAACAAAACTGCTCTAAAATTATGGAGTTTATTTTTATGTTTGCCCATACTCGCAGTCAACAACGCGACACGACGCGACTCAACGCAACGCAACGCCAAGTGTAAAGACAATCAAACAAAACGGGCAAAAGGACATGCAGACAAGTGCGGACGGACAAAGCAATACATATGTATGAGGCTTATTGAATGTATGGCGGTGTTGAAATATTGACACAGTTTTTCTTTATGCCTGTTTGCCGCTACAGAACAGGAAAAAAACGAGAAAACATAGTGACAGCAAGTCTACCTAAATGTCGCTCTGTCTGTCTGTTTGTCCGTCAGTCTGTCTGTCTGTCGGTGGGTCAAATACATGAGCCATGTGCCATGTGCCATGTGCCATGTGCCAAGTGCGGCGGCAGTGGTGTGGGGCAATAGTATGAACATGGCCATAGACAGTGGCATAACGATATAAGGTACTCACAGTAACGTGCACGCGTCCGTTCTCTTTCTCTCTCTCTCTCGCTCGCACTCCTCACCTGCAATTATCCTGCTTACTTGTGCGCTGACATTCAGCGCTGAAGTGCCAATTACGTCTGTTATTTGGGCTGTCACATGTCGAGAGCTCATTCGCTTGTGTTTTTGTTTCTTTTTCTTTTTTTTTTTTTGTGTTTTTTTTTTTTTAGTTTTTTTTTTTTTTTATCATGGGTTCGTCGAGCACCGAAGCAGAAGGATGAGGGGCGAGCTTTAAGATTATATGCGATAATGCAGCACACATATTAAACTACTTTTGTGTGTTGTTCTTTTAAGTTGTTTTTGTTGTCGTTGTAGTTGTAATTGTTGTTTTTGTGTTTGTTGATGTTGTTGTTGTTGTGGTTGTTGTTGCACGTATAGCCTCGCTTAATTACGCTGTTACGAAGGATAAACATATTTGATGAGGTATATTTTATATGCTTCGCAAGTGCATCGAAATGTTACGAAAAAAATGTTCAATTTATTTTTAGCATTTCTCGAAATGAAAATATTTTAAAGCAAACGAAAAAGCAAATAATAGCCAAGTAAAAAACTGAGTACTAATAAAAAATCAATAAAATTTATGCACGTCGTAAATGTTAAATGGCCACTTTAATGTCAGATATGCACGAATGTCTTCCCAAGCAAGGCTGATGGCTCGACATAAAAAAGGCGTACGACAGACACATATATCAGATACTCATGTCACACGAAGGGCCATTGGCAATTAAGGTTGGTCAGTTTAAGCGTTCCTCTGACTGCAAAATGCACAACTTCCAACTGCGAGACTCGCATTATGCTGAATGCAACTTTGAACTTTAGCTTTGGGAAAAGGGAACCGGAACCCCTACACCTCAACCTTTAAAAAACCTGCAACGTTCTCTGCTTACAATGCAGATCATTCATAAGCAAATGTGGAAATCGGATTCCTCTAGGCTACCTTGCGCTCTACTCGAAGATTAAAGAATGCTTAAAGTGGTTTTTACTTTGCGGCATTGACTGAAATCATTCGATACATGAACATGCCAAAGCCCAGTGCCAGGACTACTTTAAAGCAAATGTATGGCAATGCCTGTCTGTGATAAACTGAATTCGATTGAAAAGGAATACGCAGACCTTGGAATGTACTTGAGGACCTGTCCTGCGTGTCACTCAATAAATAATTGCCTCTGCATTTATTCAACACTTGTTAATAAACAATGCCCACAGACAGGAGCAGCCACCAGGAGCTATGTGCGGTCACAATTGTCCACATGAAATTAATTTCCACTTCTAGACACGCATCAAATGGCCGAAATGCCATATTAAACCAAAGCCAAACCGATCGAAGAAAGCCAGGCGCACTTACCAAACTATTCAACAGTTAAATGAAATGATGTTTTCTCTTTGTCCACGACTGGCATGTCCTTTGTTTCAGTTAAAGCAGGACAACGCACGACCCACACGCACATACAGGCAGCACAGGACAGGACACTGGCAGGACACAGGCAGGACACAGGCTGACCGGCCGTTAAGCAGGCAGCAGCTGACTTGTGCTGAGCTGTGCTGTGTTGTGTTGGCAGGCAAGCAGCCAGATGGCCACGATGGCCAGCGAGAGGCCTGTTTGGCGTGATGGCTGGTGGCTGATGGCTGCAACCGAGAAAGGTATTAAATGTGTTCGCGTCAAAGGTTAATGCCATTATTTATGTATTTAGCCCGCATGTAATGGGTTTTGTCTTACACATTAATAAGATATTGAGATTAATTCGACATCGAGCGAGGCAATTACCACGAAGGCGTGCCCGCTTTGTGTTTTGCGTTTGCGTTTCGGAGTACACCTTGGTGTAGGTACACTTGCTCACTGACAAGTGGAGTACAGCAGGTGTGCACACATACGTGGGACTAATTGAAAGCGAATTAGACGTTAATTGACAACATCCCACATGCCGGAGACCCCCAAGAACTATCGTATAGCAAAGGCCTTATCGCGATGGCCTGCGCGCGTGTGAAACAGACAACGTTGCACAACTATTTCGACACCATGGACAAACAGACGGACACGCACACTAATATTTGTCATATTTTATTACACCTGTCAAAGTAAATTTCCATACGCACATTTACTTTAACCCATAAATAACAAAATTCTAACACCGTGTGCCGCATGTGCCGCATGTGCTGCTTGTGCCGCTGACCTACTTTGGGCAACGCGTGCTTGCCAGCCACCCACCCAATCTGCCATGCACGCAGTCAGCCACCAAAGCAGCTGAGCAACTGAGCAACTGAGCAGGTGAGCAGGGGAGCAACTGAGCAGCACAACAGCCACAAAACGCGACCGCACGCCACACACAGGCCAGCCAGCAACATCCCCTAGCAGATCTATTTGCTAAAAACCGCCAACGCCGCACGAATTTCCATTTGAACTTTTTCCTCATTTTTGTTTTGCTTGCTTTTTCCCCTTTTCCCTTTTTGCTCACTTTTTTTTCCTAGTTTTTGTTTTTTATTTTTTATTTTTTATTTTTTTCCTACTGTTCACATTTTGCGCGCTTTACGCGCTCATTTGTCAAACAAATTCGCGGTACGCAGGCAGCCCAGGCCAGCCGAGGCAGGCACGCACACACTTGGCTCAACGCAGCTCAGCTCAGCTCAGTTGAGTTCAGTTCAGTTCAGGTTCGCCCAGGTGTAATATGCGCGTAAACTGACGTACAAGCGAAACCAGTTGAGGTAAAAAAAAAAAAAATTACGCCATTTTGCTGCATAAACAGGTTTTTTTAAAAAGTGTCCGTCTTTTTTTATTTTTATTTTCTTTTTTTATTTTTTGTATTTATTTTTTTTTTTTCTAATGGTGTTTTTGCTGCCTACGCTTTGCTATTGCGGCAATTATTCATGTCAAATGCCAATAAAAAAATATGTAAAAAATTAAATGGCGGCGCACATATTTCATGCGTATGTGAAATGGCAAGGATTGCGTAGGCAAACGTCGACGACGACGATAACAACAACGACAACGACAACGAGGATCTTGATGACGATGGACTTAGCTAAGGCGAGGTTAGGTTTGATTGCGGTTACGACTCAGGCACAAGCAAAAACTGAAACGATAAAAGAAATGGACGAGAGAACGAACAAAATAAAAGAAATTGTCCGTAATCACAGCAAAACCTCAAAGCACAAGGACAATGCCAAAGCAATTTAATACGCTCGCATGTCCTTAAGCGAGACATTTCAATTGTGCGCAGTTGCCTCTGCGTACACATTTTTGTTGCTGCTGTGTTTGCGTCGCTGTCGCTGTAGCCCTCGCTATCGTTGTTGTTGCTTTAGTTGTAGTCACATTTGTATAAGTCGCAAGACGGAGCAAGCGATGGGAGCAAGAGAGACGGATGAAGTTCGTTTGTGCCTCATTTTACATGCAAGCGCAGTTTTTATTACAAGCCAACATAAGGATAAATGTTCGTGCCTGTGCCTGTGTGTGGGCATGTTTGACTATGCTCGAATACGTGTATGCGTGTGCGTGTGAGTGTGTGTGTGTGTGTTTGCATGTGCAAACTACTATTTTCCTAAGGATAATAATTGTCATTAGCATGTCGAGTTACTGGCAACACAATGAGTATTTAGTTGAGCGCTGCCAGCATTGTCCTTTACGATTTTGCACGCCCGCCTCCTGCGCCCCCATGCGTTCACCCTAACCGTCGGCCGCAAGGACCTTTCCAACTTGCTGTACCTCATTATTATTTGAGCACAACATGCGTCGCACTGGTTCATTGTTACCCACAGCACAGCCATCGCAGTCAAAGCAGCCATCACAGGCGACCCTGTGCAGCCCCTTGTCGCTGACGGAGAATACACACAAAGCGCATCTCTGCTCTGATGCCTTTGCATCATTACGATTTCGGCTCGACGCAACTTAACTCAGCTCAGCTCATCACACTTGAGCTCCCTTCTCATCGCTTCACTTGGCTTGGCTTGGCCTGGCTTGGCTTGTCTCCAGTTAGGCTGGCTCTGTGTCTATGCTTATGCCTGTGCCTTTGCCTGTGCCTTTGCCTTTGCCTTGCGCGTTCCATGACTAGGCGCAACTGGGCGTGGCGTTAGCCATGCGTGCATTTTATTGTTTTGGTGTTGATGGATTGTCAGCAGCGCAGAGCAGCGATGTGCGGCAGGCACTTGGCATAGGGAAAAGGTCGCACGGTGGCCAGCTACTGCTCCCATGCTGCTCCCAAGCGCTGCCGCTCCAATACTCTAAATAATAAAGCGTGTGCGTTTTTACGATGAGCCAAGCCAGCGCAGGACGCAAAAGAGCGTCTGGGGTGGCGCAAGTAGTGACACGTGTTCTTCCAGCTGCCTACGGTTGGCCAACACGTTTCTCAGTTTTTCGCAAATATGCGAATGTGCTGTGTGTGTGTCGTCTGAGTCGTTTATGTTGTGTGTGTCGTGTGTGTGTTCAAGTGTGCTTAAATTATTATCCGATATTTACACAGACAATAAAATGTTTGCGCCTTGCATGCAATGTGGACTCTCGTATATCGGAATTTGTATATATTTATTTGAGTTTGGCAACATTGCAGAAATATTAAGTATTTTCTTGTCAAAAGGATCTCATACGAGTTTCTCTTGCTTGGCCAAACAGAAGGCAATTTGAGGCATTTCAGTGCGACTCCCAAAGGTTTTAGTACGTGAGCTTTAAACAAAATAATATTTCGATAATTTACTCGTAGCTGCATCAGCGGCCATGCCAAGAGCACAGCATCCTTAAGTAAACGATAAACTCGTGAATGAGAGAGAAAGAGAGAGGGAGAGAGATGTAAAATGAAATAAAATTCAATGCTGACTGTTGAAAGTAATGTTCCGCTTGCTTGCCCATTGCTCGGAGCTCGAACGTAATCCCAAAAGTAATTACAAAAGCAAATTATTTAAAACGGTTGCCATGTGCCGCACATTGCGTATGCCAATGCCTATGGCAGCCAGGCAAGGCCGCCAAGGACGACGGAGGGAATAGAATAACTCTGGTAATTTATATCGTTTGGCTCGGGTTTATTTTTCTACTCATATTTAATTGCAATTTACATGAGAATGCAACAAATTGCCCTAATTGATGCATAAGCAAGCACACACAAGTTTTATTGAAACAAAACCGAGCAAGAAACACACACACACGCCCAACATTTATGGCCTTCTGCAGCAACAACAACAGGCCAATTTACAACAACAACAAATATATACATACATATACATGTACGATACAAAGGTTTTTGTTTTTTGTTAGCAAGGATTTAGCACAATTTTTATTGTTGATGTTGTTGCTGTGTGTTGTGTTATGGTTGTTTGGGTTGTTGTTGTTGTTATTGTTGTTTCTGTCAGTGTCTCTCTTTGCAGAACATTGATTTTGCGTTGAACTTTATTAGCAATAAAATTCAGCTTGCAACGAACAAACAAAACAACAAACAAACATCAAAAACGATTACAACAACAAAGACAAAGGAATTACAACGACAACAATGACATCGACAACAACACTAATACATAAAACTTAATGATTTGTGGATAAGCCACAAAAACACAGTAACACAACAACAACAACAAAAATACCAAGATAAAAAAATAAATAAAATTTGTTGCATTAATTAAACGACTAAGTCGATGAAAACGATGAAGACGATGAAGACGAAGATAAAAACGACGATGACTGAGATGTGATCAACCGAAGAGTAGCCAGTATGCATACGTATGAGTGCAAAAGAGACAGCTGACAATTGTAGTGCATTTTTGTTGTTGTCTTGCGACAGCGTGTACATCATAAACAAGCAATAAAAATGTCACATGGCAAATGCGAACGCAGGCAGAGCAGGACAGGACAAAATCAAATTTAATCGAAGTTGAGAATGTCGTGGCTAACCTTCGCGTCAGTCTAAAGGACATGTGCCTAAATATTTAATGCAGCGGCCTCAGTGTCCTTTGCATATTGCACAATGCATAATGCATGTGGCCACAGACAATTTGCAGGCTCAAGGACATAGGCATAAGCCAGCCAGGCCAACCAACCAGCCAAGTGGCACAGTGCAACACACATCAACTAAGCAACCTTCCATTGTTGCTGCTAAGCCACCTTCTCGAACTGCGAGTGCGACGCTGGCGTTTTTCCCACATTTTCTTATACTTTCATTTGATTTTCATTTTGCGGCAGAGTGCATTTGTTGCCGCAAGCTTTTGTCTGTCAGCACGGCAGCTGTAACAGTCGGCGCAGGCCTTCGCATTGTTTGTGAGCACTTTGCGATAAATTCCTTTCTCAAGCATGAGACGAGACACTTGCACAGGAGCAGCAGAGTGCACAATTAAAAACCAACGTCAGCTCGGCAGAATCAACAATGTGAGGGCGTTTAGTTTGTCAAACGCACTCGAAAAGGATCAAGAAAACCTATCAATTTTTCCACTTGAGTTTATTTTAAAAGCAACCTTTAGATAGCTTTCACTAACCGCATTTGCTATCGCAAAGTTCGCAGTTTCATACAGACCCATCCAGTTGGATCCACACATAAGTGAAAGGAATTAAAGGCAGCAAGGCAGGCAAAGTGAAACGAAAACAAAAACAAAAACGGAAAGGAAAATGAAGACTACAAGAGCTGTACAGTGTAAGCCGAGGCATGAAACTATGACAGGTGTTCCAGGAGAGCTGGCAGAATCCTTGCGGCAGCCAATCGTCCTTTGACTTCTTTTGACAATTTATGCATGAAGTTGGTTTTCTTGAAATTAAATTTTGCACAAAATCAAACAAAATAGTTGGCAGGACAGCAAGCCAAAGCAAATAGCTCAAGACCAGAAAAGCAACACAACAATAAACTCAAGATGAAATAGAAAAAAAACCAAAAGAAGACAAAGAATTACAAAAAAAAATATAAATAAAAAAATATAAAGCAAACAAAAAAGTAAAGAAACAGCAAATAAATAACGAAGCACTGCTGGGCAAACAATTGTCACACCAGCCTGATTGGCCACCCACACCTCGACCGCGCTGCTCTTCTTTTATTTCGCGCATTTATTTATTTAACAACGTAAACAAGTCCATAAAATATATAAAAAAATGCGCAAATACAATAAAATGAATGAAAAAAGTCGATACGCGGCGATACGTTGCGCAGCAATTCGCAGGATGCTCGGATGCGTTGTGTCCATAGTTGGCCCCCGGCGACACAAGGCAAGCAGCCGGAGAGCCAAGCAGGGGGCAGGGAGGCAGAGCGCAGGCAGACAGATAGCAGGATCTACTAGCCACAGAAGCGTACTCCGGCGCTTGCTGGTCGAAACTGTAACAACAACAACAACAACAAGCAGCCACGAGCAGCCACAGCAGGAGCCACGGCACGCGCACAGTGAAAGCTCGCATGGCATAAACATATGAACATGTGTGAAATCGAAAACCCATTTGTGCCGCTGCAAACAAATATGCGACATGCAGCTTATCAGAAGGATCGTGTATTGGCAGCGCAAACTATCACCTATCGATAAATATTTAAACACGAACAATAAAACGGCAACAACACCGAAAATCGAGGCACGTTCGTAATGCGGACGCTACTTGGGGCTGGGGGTTAGGGGGCTTCGGCTTTTTTTATGGCACTGGGGCAGAGGCAAGTGAGATTTCCGATTCGCAGTTTGCTGCCGCGACGTCTGCATAAAAATAAATGAAGCAAATAATACGCAGAGGAAGCAAAATGATCGGATGAGATTGTCGTGGACGACAGGCAGCCGTGTGCCAGCTCTTTGGGCTACTTTTCCCTTATTATTATTACTTATTATTTTATAATGTTTTTTTTTTTTCATTTTTTTCTTTTTGCAAAATTGCAATTTACGAAATTTTGATTTATATTTGGCTAAAGCTTTAAATTTTATGCCTTCATAATTTTCAACAATAAACGCATAAATTCGATTTCGGCTGCTATGCCTACATTTTATTGACAGGCCGAGCAGGATAACTGCAGGTTAAACTCGCCACACGGCAGTCAAAGCAGGACCTTTTTTCTTTTTTGTTTTTATTTATGTAGTACATATACTAGGTATGTGCAGAGAAAGCGGAAAAGCTAAAACCGAAAACCGAAAACGGAATACGAAGCTGAACTGAACTGAACTGAACTGAACTGAAGACGGCAAGGGAGCAAATCGAGTCTAATGCGAATGCGTTATATTTTGCTTGTATATTAAGCGAGATAAGCGCCTCAAGGGCAGAAGTATTTATTTTATGCTGAAATAAATTTAATGCTGATAAAAAGATAAATAAAATGAAATCAAATAAATAAAAACCAGTTCTCAAGCGCAGCATTTGTGTCCCATAGTGGTGTGTGACGAAGGCAGAGGCAAAGGCAAACCGACTGAGCGGGTGGGTGTGGCGGCGTATGATTTTTGCCCTTAGGCATTCCTTGCCAGCTTGCTGGCCTCCACAAGCTCGTATGCTTCATGTGTGTGTTTGAGCGTGTGTGTGTGTGTGTGTGTTTTGTCTTATGTAATAAAGTGCGACAGGAAAACCAAAAATGAACATATAACAAAGCAAAATAAGAAGAATTATTTGCTCGTAAAAATAATCTTTTAATAAAGTACTGCGACATAAAACTGAAATTAAATCAAATTAAAGGATAAAGGTTCACTCGACACGCCTCAATACAACTTAACAGGCTTCGGCTTGACTCCGACAAAGGCTGCAGGCCAGCCACCATTCAACGCCGAATTAAATTCGCTATTCTCTTATATGTTACGCAGTAACGATGAAAATCATCATAATAAAAACAATATCAGAGAAATGTCGCCCGCTCGCCTGATCCTGATTGTTTGCGAAACTTAAACGAATGCGTACAACAAAACGATATAACGAACATAAGAAGAGAAATATGAAGAAAAACGAGAAAATATTCGCACAATTGCGCGAATTGTGCGGCATTAAAATTAAACGTTACGCATAATATTTTACGCCTCCCAAGTGTACGTCTGCGGTCTGCGAGTGGCGGCGTGCGAGTACGTGAACATATTTTTATGGCCAGCAAATTGTAGTTGGCCAAAGCTAATTAATCATGCGAAGCCTCATTAAAGCGGCATCAACTAAAGCTGATGATGTATGCATGCGCGCTTCCCACCCATACATCCGCACACCCGCACACCTACTAACCACGTTCAAGCACTTCAAAGCCACAAAGCAAGGGAACGGGAATGCCATGCATTTAAAATGCTAATAATTTACATAAAATGTTGAAAAAACAGACGCGCAAACATGGCAGCGAAATCTGCGCCTGAAAGTAGGCAACAAACGCACAAACGCACAAAGGCACAATAAAAAGCAAATAAAATTTGTAATTTAGTAAGTTGCGCGCGAAAAGCATTCAGCAGGGCGTTGACAGTCCGAGTCCGGGCGGAGTGAAGGCAAAAGGTAAAAGGCAAATGGCGAAAGGCAAAACAATAGTGAACTCGGTTCAGCAGTAAGCAACAGTCGCCGCATGCACAGAAACGTAGCCAAAGTGAAATTCCAGACAGCAATACAATAAAAAGAACGCCATAATGGCGGCAGGCAATTGCAGAAAAGCATTTGCAGAATGTTTTGGTTTTCCAATTCCAATTTTCTGCAATATAAAAACCAAGAGCGTAAAGTTGCTTTGCCTGGCCCCACACACACACTCGAGCAGCCAACCAAGGCAACTCCGTAGCAATGAAGCGCAGGAACCCCTAAGAACTCGACCCACAGAAGCGGAACACGCCAGTCGCCAGTCGCCAATCGCCAGTCACCAATCGCCAGTCGCCAATCGTCAGTTGCCAGTTGCCAGTTTTTTTCAAATTGGTTTGTCATAACAAAAAGAAAATCAATATATTCAATTTCAAGTCTATAATTCGTAATAACAACGAAGAAATTCATTTTCTTTATTTGAATTCTTTGCTTTTTTTTTTTTTACTTTGTTTATGTTTTTGTTTTCGGTTTTTTTTTTAAGTTTTTTGTTTTTTTTTTTTTGGTTCGCGCTCTGTTACTTTGACACAGCGCAACTGCAACAGAACATAAAATTTAGCAAATCCTTTGCACTCGATAACCCTCAACAAATTTGGAATCCGTACTAACCATAAATTCGCACAATAATTTCGAACGTGTTGCGCCACAGTCGGCGCTAATCGTATTCCACTTCTTGAGCCAGCAAAGTCTTCTTGCGCGGCATCGTGCGCACGCACGGCTTGCTGCGTGCTCTCACGCGACTGCAGTCACGATTGCGACGCAAGCGAAACGCATAACACTCCTCAGCGACGGCGGGCCCATTAAGCGTCTGTATCAGCTCGGGGTTCGACAAAGAACGCGGCTTGCTCTCCGACTGGCTCGAGGCGGAGCGCAGGGAACTCGTGTCTGGGGGCCTGCGTATTCTGCCCACAGCCGTGTCCTCGTCTCTTTTCTGCGTTACGTACAGCCTTACATTCTTGTCAGCCGGCTTGGCCCCGGCGGCAAGTTTCTTTTGGCTGGCATCGAAAGCTCCGCGCCGAAGCTCCGTTCTATTTTGCTTCTTCGCTTCTTGATCTGCGTTCGCTTTATCATTTCTAATTATCCTCTTCTGGCTCCGTTCCGCGGGTGGTACCATTTTCAATTTTAGTTCAAATAAAGTAATTTTTTTTTTTGTAATTTTTCAATAAATGCCAAAGTAAATCCAAATAAGTCCAAACTCAGTATTAGAGTCAACCTTTGCTTAGCATGCTTCGATTGCAACACATGACTTTGGACTCCAGTCCTAACCAACTTCATCGTGTCGTGTCGTGTCGTGTCATATGCTCTATCATGCACAAAGTTGTCAGCGCAGTCAACGAAGCCATCAGTCCAAGAAGGCAAAGAAAAAAACTCAAAAGATAAACTTGAATCTTTTATAAGGCGGGTAATTAACAATTTATTATTTTTAACGCTTTTTGTTGCTGCCAGGTTCCATTTTTTTGTTCCGCTTCATGCAACTCTCAACCCGGCACGACTCGTGTGCATGCAGTCAAAAGGGATGTGTGCCCCTATTTCTGTAACATTTTTTATTTAAATTTCTTGTTTTTGTTTTGCATGTATTTTCATTCTGTTTTATGCAAAGAGCAAAGTGCATTTATGAATGAAGCGAGTCACTGTGTTGTGCACATGTGTGTGTGTCTGCACTTTTCGCTTCCATGCATGCCATTCCGGTAGGGGTGCGTGGGCCGTCGCGCGCTGCGTTGAAAAACAGGCGTCGACAATTTGCGCTGGCGGTTGCGTATATTTTATTGCAATGTCCATAATTGAAATAACTCATTTGACACCTTGGCGTGTCTGTCTCCCTCTCAGTAATTTTATATTTATATTGTATTTGCCAAGCCGCAGCTGCGATAACAGCAATCACATGAAAACGTCATGCAAAAACACACAGAGGCGATTCTGCCTTCGGACGCTCACAGAGTGCGATTCGCCTGTTGTTGTCAAACAACATAATCTCTTCTTGCGTAATAAGTCGATGAGGCTTATCTAATGCGGTAAATAATGTTTATAAGATTATAAAAAAAAGTCATTTTGTTTTTGTTATCGTGTGCTATGAGTCCAACAACAGTTTGGCTGACCCAGCTTAGCTTTTGTAAGCTCATATAAACCAAAGAAGCTTTGACCTATACCTAATTAAGTAAATTGAATTTGCCTTAAATTCCCATAATGTTGCTTTGTAGAACTTATTGATTCTTAATGTGGGTCAACTTCAACTTTCAGCCATAAGTTTATGCATTAAAGACAACTCTGTATCCGTATAATGCGAATGTTATTACACGACTTAAAACGCTTAGAGCTAATAAAAAAAAAAAACAAAAATGTCTAACCTTGAACACTTCGGGCAACAGTTGATGACTTTGCACCTCCGAGCAACTTATAATGAAAATAGCCAAACTAAAAGAAACAAAAGATATTAAATGCCTACATAACATGATTGAGGATAATAAAGTTCCATGTGATTAATCACATCACATTTGAACACAAGCTGTAACGCTTCACGTCTGAACTGGTCCCGACAGTTGTGTTCGTGGACTCAACATAAGAGAAACAAGCACAAGAGGCGAAGCAACTGAGCAACTTTGGTTTGGTTTTTGCCTCATCAGAGCGTTTCGGTGCGTTTAACCGGTTATGTTTTCACATCCACTTCACCTGCCAACCACGCAGTGCACTTGGCTGTTGGCAGTTGGCAGTTGGCAGTCGGCAGTCGGTCGCAGTCATTAGCTTAAGTGGCACTCAAGTGAAGTTTAAAACATGAGACAGAAATTAAAATCAATAGCCAGCATATTGCATACAAGAGGCAATTAGTGGGCAAAGCGCGCAACAAAGTGGCCATCAATGTCGGGCTGCCTACAACCGCAGGCCGAATAAACCGCGTAACCATGGCCAAGGTGAGCCAAGGACAAATGGCAGCAGACCGGGTCCCACCAGCCCAGGCCAGACCAAGCAGAAACCGTTTGAAACACGTTTATGTTACTTGGCGGCCTATCGGCGGCGGGCGTGAACTTGTTTAAACTGCGAAATGCACTACACGATGACAACAAAAACAACAACAGCAACAACAGCAAAACCAACAACAGTAAACCAAACAATAAAAATAAAAGTATAATGCAAAAGCAAGCAGCAAGCAAAGTGCGCGAATGCGAGTGTAGTGCAAACTTTCACATATTCCACACACACACACACTCACACACACACACACACACACACGCACACCAAACACAAACTGTATATGTCCTGTGTACCTTTACCTTAGCCTGTGTCGTGGCGGTTGCTGTTGCTGTTGCCTTTGGTTTTGCTTTTATTGACAACAAACAAAGTCGAGGGCAACATGAACGAGTCAAAGTCGCGCAAAGGATTATTGCACATAAAATAGCATGTTTCGTCTTGATGCCGAACATTTTACCACCGACACCCAACAACAACAACAACAACAACAATAACGACAACAACGAAATGAACATTAACATTTGCGCACATTTACACGCTTCAAGTAGCTAAGCAGTAAAACCAAAGGAAACAAGCGAAAAAAAAACAACAACAAAAACAATAACAACAAAAAGAGAAAGAGAAAGCAGCACCCAGAAAACAAAAAGCAGCAACGTGGAGGTGCCTGCCGCATTTTTATGCTTTGCGCCAGCCATTGGGGAAATCAGCAGCACGTCGATGCCCGCCAACAGACATCCCAGTGCACGCGCCCACCCGACTGCCCAGCCCAGCCCAGCCCATCTCGCTCGCCCGCCCAGTAGCCACTTGGCACACGCTAATGTGCCTCCGAGCATGTTGACTTTTTTATTATGGAAATTATTAGCGACACATTTTTATAGTTTCCTACTTGAGCCGAGTTCGCTAACGCTCACACTCATACTCACACTCACACTTAGGCATAGGCTCAGGCTCGGCACCGGGCTCATGCTAATGCTAACGCTCACCCATTGGAGCGCTGCTCACTGGCACGTTTTCCCGTTGTCCCATACTCTCGTTTGCGGTCCTTTGGCACTCTGTTCCTGCCACATGCTGGCGTTGCATGTTCTCGTGACATACTTTACATTTATGGCCGCCATATTGCTTGCTTCCTACTTTCATATATTGCCGCTATATGCGACGCGGGCTGCATGCAACGTGGAACACGGCAAGCGCACGATACACGGTCCATGCCTAACAACACATGGTTCGCATTTTGCATTTTTGTGGCCTTTATCGTTGCCTACTTTATGGCCGCCCCCTTGCCTGCCTACCTAACTGGCTGACATCCTACACCATTCGTGCGCCAGTTCGCCTGACCGACTGCATGCCCTTTCGTGTGCCATGTGCCGTGTGCCCTGTGAGGTGTTCCACGTTCGCTGTTCGCTTGTGTCGCTTAAAGTGTGAAAATGTGCTGATTGCATGTTTTGCCGGCCGCTTCTCGACGCTTTTGACTTAATTTGCTGTTGATGTACGCCTCTCGTGATATCATTTAAAGCACATTTGCCAAATAAGTAACATAAATTTCAGTTGCATTCTTCATTCGCGGCAATTACACAACAAAAGCATGGCAATCTTCTTATTTCACGGCGCAGCCCTTATGCCTTCATTACGAGCTGAACTCGCTGTTAGATCATCACCGGTAGTGTACGCCAGTGTGAGCCATCCGCACGTGGCCGCACATCAAAGGCAGCTGCAGGCGCAACGCAGCACCAGCCGCTGGCCCAAAACAATTGAATCGTTCCAAACCGAAAAATCTTTGCGGCTTGCGGCAAGTGTACAAAATAAAAATGAAATGAAAAAAATCACAGGCTCTGACGTTGTACGCAGTGCAAGTGACATGCGAATACTTTTCGCAGCAAGTGTAACACAATTGCGGCATATTCATCGATTTTAAATTGCAATCACTTCCAAAGGCAATCAGCAACTGCCAGTCAGAGCGCAGAGGAAAAAATTAAATTAATTAAAATTATTTCTTAGCACAAACAATGAACGTTCACCTACACACACACTCACACACATATACGTATGTATGTACGTATGCGTGAACGTGCCTTGTGCTGGCTTGTGGTCGGTGACATGCCACTTCGCAGGCCGCACGCTCGTACACGTCGCTTAATTGTGCGTTTTTATTGCGCCGCAGTTAAATTCGAAGGAAGGTCGACATGATGGCCCTAATTTTCATTTGGGCCTCGGCACACAGCCCAAAAGTAGGCAGGCAAATATAATTAATACTCTGCGCACTCTTTACTATTTTTTCCGCTCTGCTTTTTGTTTTGGTTTTTCCTTTTTTTTTTTTTGTTTCTCTTTCTTTTTCAGTTGGGACGGCGGTTTTGAGACAAGCTATGCGTTTTTCAATTCATGACTTTTCAGACGCTGATTTTTGCCCTGGCGTCGCTTAGCCTTATCAAATATTAAAATTATACGCAGTTCATTCAGTCAAAATAAACACGAATCTCTGTGCACTGCGGCTGCACCTGTTTTACTGTTTTGTCGTTTTGCCATTTGGCCGTTTTGCGTCTGTTTGTTGAACTAATTAAAAAAAACATCTGGAAAAGCCCAAAAGCTTAAATTGCCTTATGATGAAATTAAACAAAATCTAATAATAACAAGAAGAACAATGTTGGCTAGCTGCCTGCAACCAAACTCGAAACCGGTGCCTTGGTCCTTAACCGCAAAAGGGGCATCCACCTAACCACAAAAGCAAGAGCAAAAGCACAATGTAGCCACCAAGCTGCCGAGCGGCAGAGGGGCGTATGCGCAATCTCGTAGGTACGTTCATTTTCGCATAAGGACTCAATGTGTTCATGACCACATTGTTTCGTTGCGCTATTTGTACAGCATTAGTGTTTGGCATTTGTTGCTGTTATTCGTAGTGTTGTTGCTGTAGTTGTTGTTGTCTTCATTTTTATTGTTTTCTTTTGGTCTTACACGTCCACACCTCCAGCACGCGCCAGCCCCTCTTACACACCGGCGCACACGCTTTCGTGCATCTAAACTGGTTTTTATGTCGAAAACTGATTTCGTATTCATCGCCATCAGCAAATTCCACTTTCAACGAACAATAAGTAACACACAGAATACAAAAACAAAAAAATAAACGAAACACAGCAAAAAAAGAGAAAAAAAAAAACAGAAAAACAGAAGAAGTGAAACCCTAAGGCACTGAAAATGAATTCAGCAACCGAAGAACGTCATGAATTCTTCATGTGTATTCAACGCTCTCTATGTGTCCATATGCATGTATTGTGCATATGTATGTGTGTGTATCTCTGCATAAGCTCACGCACACCTTTGTATGTAGATACGCATATGCATACATTCCAATACGCATACATAGCTAGATAAGTATGCGACATGTGCATGTGTGTGTGTGTGTGTGTGTGTGTGTGTGTGTGCCTAAACAGCATCACATAGTTAAAGGGTACATTGACTCGGTGAATAGTTCGCAAAACTCGAAAGATGTTCACGCAGCCTGCGCTTTGTGAGGCATGCGCTCATATATTTAGTTTAAACGGATTTTACTCCTGCTGCTCCTGCTGGGGCTCCTGCTGCTGCATTTGTTGTACTAAAAATTTATAAGTTTTCTGACTTTGTAGTTTTGCGCAATAAAACACGTTTCAAATTCCAAAGTTCATCAATAAAATACGAGCATAGACTCGCATGCATAAATTACTTATTTATTCTATGCTGGCTTTAATTGTCAGCAATAAAACTTAAGCAATGCAGCGTTTCAATATAAACTATGCAGTGAAGCTGTCGCAAGGCATTTGTTGATCTACGACAATTTGAAAATTTGAACAATTACTCAGCAGAAAGAGCATTCCCGCTGTCTTCGCTTGTTGCATAAGATAAGGAACTTCTGCCTTTGGGCGAATGTGATCAAAGGTTTTTATGTATATACATCCATACGCTCAGGTGGTAAAAATCTCGTTTCACAATACAATCACAAAAACAGAGTAAGTCTAAATTGGTATGCGCGAGAGTATTGATGCAAAGATGATGATAAGTTTGAGAGTCACTAGACACATATGTTCAGGTAAACCAGTGGCTTTCAAACCTTCTTAAAAATATGTTATCGCCATAATTGATATTTGTCTTTTATTATTTTCTAAATTAATTAAATATAAAGCATTGAAAAGTATAAAGAGTAAAATAACTGCAAGCATAAGCACTTGCAACTTAAAAAAATCTTTAATTACTATATGTTTACACATCTCCCTTGTGATCGGACTCACATAAGTTTTATTTGTATGACTCATATAAATTAAAATCAATCCTGCTTAAGTGCTTTCATACCTAACTAAAGCGAAGATAAGCTTCCAGACTGTTATGCAGAGCTTCTAAGAATTCTGTTTAAATCTATAAGTGAAATAATAATTGTGGATCTGCAAATGTAAGCGGAAATAGCTAAAGAAGCCCATTTTGTGGCCTGACCTATTCTCGTTAGTAAATTATGGGACTACATAAGCTGCAATTGACTTTGCACCTAGCATAGATTGAATTTTAAAGTATATACAATATATTGACTAATGCTTTCTGGTGTATTTTTCCACTTGCAGTGTGAGCCCGGCCTGGGCGCCAGCGTGATGTACAATCTGCTCTACAATAAGCCACAAAAACTAATGTTACTCGCTGGCTGCAGCACCGTCTGCACAACGGTGGCCGAAGCAGCAAAAATGTGGAATCTGATTGTGGTAAGCACTTCATCCAACACCAGCGAAAAAGGACACATACAACAACAACGACAGCAAAGACAACAACGAATACCCAAAAGAAAACTCATTTATTTAAGAGCTAACGTGCAGCTCAACACTTGCTCACGCTTCCAATTCAATTTGTGAGCTTTTTGCAGAGTGTTGAGTGTTGAGTGTTGAGTGTGACGTTTTTTATCTCTTTGCTTACTTTGACTAATTTTATTTTTATGTCTTTCGTCTCTTCGACCGTTCTGTTCTTGTGCTGCATGCAGCTGTGCTACGGAGCCTCCAGCCCCGCACTCTCGGATCGCAGTCGCTTTCCGACGCTGTTTCGCACACATCCCTCCGCCACTGTGCACAATCCAACAAGGATAAAACTAATGAAGAAATTCGGCTGGTCACGTGTGGCCATCCTGCAGCAGGCCGAGGAAGTCTTCATATCGGTAAGTATTCCAATATTTGCATTTTGCCTCAAGAGCCAAAGAGTTTGAGTGAAGTTTGGATTTTGAATTTATCAAATATTTGCTTAGCTTTTCACACCTACCGTGTATTATATAAGTGAGTATGTGTGCGTATGTGTGCGTGTGTGTGTGTGTATGCAGTCTACTCATCATTGTGTCTTAAATCACGCATACGCAGCGTATGCCACAACATGTTGACTTCTTGATTTTGACACGTTTTTAGCTTAATGATACATCCCATGAAAACCAAAAACTAAGGGAACACGTACACAATGAAAAAAAAAACAGAAACTATATTCATATCAAAGTCAACGCGCAGTTTCAGTGCGAGCCATTTTTGATTGTTAGTCGAGTTCAACGGCTCATCCACCGCTGCGCAGCTAAGACAACACGCCCGCATGAGGTCAAACAGTCACAGAGCGCTGCACGACGGGGCATTCGACTTTGCCAGCGCGCAGCATGACTCTGTGCTGCCACACATTAGATTCACGGATTGCCATGCAAACACAAAGACAGATAAGCAGACAGGCAGTTTGACCGACAGTCCATGGAATAATCGCACACGCATACATGCATTCAAACTATCACACAGACAAACAGACAGACAAACAGTCAGACAGACTCTCAATTGGCGCAACTACACTACAACTGATTGTATTCGATTTTATTGACATTGCTGATTGTCGCATGGTCGCGTAAAACTTTGATTGTCTTTCCGTGCCCCGCAGCCATGTCCGCACATCCTCCCGCACCCGCACGTCGGCAAGTTGACGAGCCAGCAAAAAGTTTCAGCGCCATTTCAATTGCGACGTTATCAATCAAATGCAAATTAAGACCAGACTTCCACTCCGACTCAGACTCGGACTCGCAGACAAATGAATCGGATTGGTTTAAGTGCAATTTTCGGGGTTTGGGGTCGCATTAAGCGAGAGAGATTTCGGTCGCTTACTTATTTGTCCAACTGTGCGTCTGTCCGTCTGTCGGTGTGTACTGAAAACCAAAATAAACGCTGATTGTGAATCACTTCGACGGTTGCTTATGTTTCGTATTTATTGCAGTCTTGCCAGAAATGCCAACTGCTGCAATTCCGAGACCGGGTTTCCTTTTTCACAACAACTGACGTTTTCGATATGCAACTAAGCTTGACTAATTGCAGGCACTTAACTGAACCCAGAGACCTGCATTGCAACCAAGTTTTTGCTCCTTTTGTTCCTTGACACAAATGTCATATGCATTACAACTCCAATCCAAATGAAAATCTGCTCGTGTCAAAATGCAAATTGGCACTTCATGTTGCGATTGCTGTTGCTGTTGTTGCTGCTGCCAGCTGCAAGCTCAAGCGCACAATCGTAGAAGTGTCCTTTGTGTTTGTGTCCATTAGATACGCAACATCAGCACTACAAACTCTGCACTGTCTGTCTGTCTGTCTGTCTGTTTGTCTGTCTGTCCTACAACCATCGAAGTCACTCGCCTACAATTCCAAATAAACCCAGCCACTCACTCATCCACTCATCCATGTTCCCAACACGCACCATTTGCCCACCCCTCAGCTCCCCCTGCTGCGATCCACTTGCTAGCAGAAATAGTCGCTCATTTGTCCGTGGATTGCCTGGTCAGTTGGTTTGTTTGCTTCCGTCCCGTAAGTGGCGTATGAGCGTAATTGTGCACTTAAATTGAATTTCAATTGCTTTGCCTAAAAGGCTTTCGCTCCTGCGCTTGCACCGCCACAGACAGCCACCCGAGTCGAACAGGATCGGACAAGCGTTTCGCCAGCGCCATTTTTAGCCGGGCATAAAATGCAAAGGGACACCGGCGAAAATGGCTGGACATGCATTGGCGCATAGCTGCCAAAACGAATACTGAAAAACGAATAACAAGATTAAGCCCCTTCCCCGCCAGCTACACACACTTACAACAGCATACGGACTCCAGCCGCTGCATTCGACTCGATTCGATTCAATTCGATTCAATTCGTGCCTGCAATTGGCGAAGACTTTCTTTTTTTTGCCCAGACGCTTATTTGTTGGCATGAACGCGACGCTGCGTTCCCATGCTGCCCGCTCTAGCGTTTCGCCAATGTAAGTACATTACTTTGCCATTGGGGCGTAGTTTACATCCGCTCTCAGTGTCACATGCACTCCACACCGGCTATATGTTGGTCCGTATTTATGCTCAATGCCAAAGGATTTCTGCACAATTGACAGTTTTAGACGCAACCTAAGCCTGATTTTGCATTTGCTGTCGCCCTGCCGTCCTGGCGTCCTGCCGTCCAGCCGCTCGAAGCAGCCGTTTCCTGTTGTCGTTGGCTCTCAGCTGCTGGGCGTTGGCTTTCGGCGAGAGTGCTGTCCATTCGACTCAAGAGCTGTGCTTTTCCGGCCGGAACAAACTTAGCACGGCTCGTTGTCTATGCGGCGGAAACCAGTCAAGACAAGATATGCTAAGCAGCCTGACGGCTCCCCAACCCCTCACCATGGCCACCTTGCTTGTCCATAAACTCACATGTGCCTTGCCACAGCAATTGATTTTTAAAGCACAGAACAATAAGTGCTGGGGTCAACTTTAAAGGCATTTGCTAAATGACTTCGGTTTCTCCCTAAATGACAACAGCTGTACAAATTGAAGTTCAGTTACGCCAGCATATGGGTAGCCTCGCGCGTGCTGACTGTTAACTTTAATCTCGCATCTTAAGATGTGCGTTTTCAATAATTTGAAAATTTTTACAAGTTTATCGTCTTGCAATCAGCACGAATGCCGGCGATTGCTGCGCTTAAAATGTAAATTTAATTGTGTTTTTATGCAGCACCCCGACCCCGGTCCGCTTCGGCATAACTTTCATAACATTTCACCCACATCAAAGACGTTGTTGGCCTGGCATTTAGTTAGTTTCTTTTCCTGTTGTTTATTTCTTTCGTTTTTTTTTTGCTTTGTCTATTTTGTATTTTATTTTTTGTATGCTTTGTTGATCTTCTTATTAGCATAACTGAAGCATAAACTTGTTTATTGTTGTCGTTGTCTTCGTTTGCAAAAATAATCTTGTCATCTCTCTTTGTGGCAGCAGCAGCACAACACGTCGCACCGCCGTGCATACTTAGTATCTTTGCCTGTCTCCGATGCTCGATTTCAATGCTGAAACACAAAAAAAGAATATTAAAAAAAAAAAAAACAAAAAAAACAAAAAAAACAAAAACACAAGCAAAAGCAATCATGACGTTAGTGGCAGCACTGTAAGCTGAAGCAATGCGCCAACGAAAAGCGTGCGCCGTGCACTGCGTTGTGTTTGCCTCAGTTCGGTTCAGTTCAGTTGTTATTGCTAATGTCAACATTTTTCATTTTTATATGCCAAGCAGCGCAAAGCGAAACGAAACGAAACGAAACGAAGCTACGCAAACAAAAGCCAGGCTAGCAGACAGGCAGGCAGGCAGGAACAAATGGCAAAGAATACGTTTAAGACTATTGTCTGCGAGTATTCGCTTATTGTAATGCTGACGTACTTTTTAAGCGGCGGCAACGTTAGTTTATAAACATTTTATGCGCACACATTAAAACTTATAAACTAAATGCGAATATAAAAAATACGCGCTAACATAAATGCCAGTGGGAATGTAAACAAAAACAAAGACAAATCAGTGGAATGGTCGAGTGAAAGTTACGCAGTTACCCAGTTGCGCAGTCATGAAGTCAGAACCTGCACACCGTAAAGTTGATAAGCATATAATGCACAGTTCTGCTGCTCAGGTGTCGAAGCATTGAGCCGCAGTGGCAAGCTTTAAAGACAATCATAAAAACTTTGACACATTTTACAAGTTGATAAAAATACTTGACTCTGCGTGCACAACTCTGCGCGCGACATTAATGACAACCCCAACCAGGGACTGCCTGCAACTGCATATGCAATGAAACTCTACCGGCACAAAGGCATTTCTCAAGACGAAGATTAATGATTGAGCCAAATATTCAAAGCTTCGTGCTTTAGCCATTGCAGAAAAAAGGGTTTTTGGTCTCTTATAACTGTAGACCGCATGTCCTTTTGTCTCTCTGGCTAATAAACTACAGAGCATACAACATTAATTTTTTTTTCTTACTTTTTTGTATTATTTTTTTTTTTTTGCATTGATGTAGATGTCATGACATTTGCGACACGGTCAGTACGATAACTTACCTTTGCTTTATGTAAACAGCCTACACTTAGCAACATGTGAAATTGTTAAGTTCGCAGAAGACGTGCACACACAACTGTTCCCCCAAGCAGCGTGTCAGGCCACGTCTAGCGCCACTCTGGGTGGACATTGAAGCTTGCTGCCATAAAACGTGTAATACGCTAGGGGGCCATCTCTCAATGCGCTGCAATGAATCCTTGCCCAGTGCCACCAATACTGCCTGCAGCCTAATCGTTTATGCACACTGCTGTGCTGACTCGGGCATTACCATAAGACATTAGCGTCGTAATTCAGCTGGGCATGGCCTGCTAAACGTGAAGGGGTTGCCTATATGTGCGCATATTTGATTATGGGTGACATGCCAATTGGTTTTTCCATGCATATTTGAGGCAATTAATATTGCAAGCAAAGAGCTCCGATCAGGCCAATAAAAGCAAACGCGCCAGCGACTAAGCCAGCAAATGTAATTTAAATAATGTAAGCGACGCACACAGTTAGACGGGTGGCGAGGGATGAACGACAGAGCGACAGGCGGACTAACCCAACGAAATAAATCTCGACTGTCATATTTCAGGCGCTGAAGCCATTTGTAAAGCGAGAACATGTACATGGATGGGATGTGGTATGTGGGATGTGGGCTGTGGGCTATAGGTGGGTGACTGAGTGTTTGCTTAGTTTTGTGGATTGCCCCGTTTGTCTGTCTGTCTGTCTGTCTGGCAGGCTGACTAGCTGTCTGGCTGTCTGTGTACCTAGCTGCCTAACTGACATTATGTATGCGACTGTGTGTCTGCCGGCGGCGCTTTTACGTTATTGTTTTTTCCTTTCTTTATTTTTTTTTTCTCGCTTTTTTTCATTTTGTCTTTTAGAGTTTTTGCTGCATAATTTTACGTAAGCAGGTTAAGTAGTTACAAGTTGGCAAAAAAAACACACATACACACATACACCTACACATACACATACACATACACACAGAAAGTCACGTAAACCCAAACGAAAGGCGCTTGGCGGGTACATAGGCATAGTGGGCGGGCGGTAGGTAGGTGTGGCGTATGTCATAGCGTATGCGTTGGCATAACTGTTGTTGACATGCTTTGTCGCTTGTTGGCAACCGCTTTTCAGAAAAAAAAAAAAAAAAACAGAAAACGAAAGTCGAGAAGCAGCAAAAAAGGTTATGCTATATAAATTGTATTTAAAAAAGTTTATTGCATTGCATTTACGACCTGACTGTGCTTGCTTTATGGCTTATGCTTTATTTCCTATTGTCGCCTGCACTGTGGACTCAGACACTTACTCACTCACACGTTGTTCCTTTGCAGACCGTGGAGGATCTCGAAAATCGCTGCATGGAGGCTGGCGTCGAAATTGTAACAAGACAATCATTTCTATCCGATCCAACAGACGCCGTACGCAATTTGCGACGCCAGGATGCACGCATCATCGTCGGGCTCTTCTACGTGGTGGCAGCGCGTCGCGTGCTCTGCGAAATGTACAAGCAGCAGCTCTACGGACGCGCACATGTTTGGTTCTTTATAGGTGAGTGTAATGCCGGCAAACGGCGCATTCGGCTGATGCGAACAACGCCAATGCCATTGGCCTGCAATGGACAATTGGCTTAGATGATACCTTTAGCCTTTTTCGCAGCACCCTAATACGTAAAGGTACGGTACAATATGGTAAAGGCTGACCCGTAGTACTTTGTAGCTACTCGATAAAGTGGCATGTGTAATTTTATTCCATCTTACGCTGCGCGCATATGTCGATTGTAATTTCAATTGGTTTTAACGATTTACCGGTTCCATCGGCCGCAATACGGTCGATCTGCTGCAGCGCACGGCACACGGTACACGGCACAGGGCGAGGCACGACATGGCACCAGGCACATGGCCAGTCTTAGCATGGCACGGCCCAAGAGTCGCATTCGTAGACGCTGCAACATATTCACTTACAGCTTTGCACAACTTATTACAGTACAACGCACGATTACGAACGTACATATGTACGCATATATGTATATGTGTGTGTGTGTGTGTGTGTGGTATGTAGGTGAATGCGTGCGTGATTACGGATAAGAAATGTGCGCAGTTAAAAGGATTGCTCACGTTGCGCACGTACGCAATATAAAACTGTAAATTAACCCAACACTGCTTTATGTGCGGAATTTGGTACACTTGACGCTCGGGCTGCAGCAGCACTGCCTGCGAAATTGTCATGCTGCGTATAAAGCAAAAAAAAAAAAAAAGAAAAGAAAAGAAAAATAACACACAGCAGTCACTTTAATTAGACGCAACTTCAATTTAATCAAACACGCAACTGACATTAAAATGCTCCTGCAACGGCGCTACACTTTACATTCCATCTACTAAATAATCTATTTCTTACTGCCCAGAGTTGACTTCTTGCAATTGACGGCTATCACAAGACCCGGTCACTGGCCACCGGCCACCGGCCACCGGCCGACGATGCACGCAGAACTACTTCAAGGGGCTCAGCAATTGTTGGCTACTTTATCTCGTTGAGTCTTCGCTGCTGCTTGAGTTTCTGTGCTAATTGGACAGGTTTTGAACGGCTTTGCTGTCCTGATGTCTTGAAGTCCTGCTGCTGCCTTGCTGCGCTGCTGCGTTGAGGAAAATCAACACAAATTACAAAATTTTACAAGTTTTTAATTAAAATTTTCGGTTTGCTTAAGTTCTTCGTGCCTCAACGCAAATGAATGCCAACAAAAATATGCATAAATCTTGCCACAAGTTTATTGACTTTTGTCAAAAATGTTTGTGTAGCTAAGTCCTGCGCTAAGATGCGCAGCGCCCGCGTCACATCACGTCCTCTCAGCCCGCTCAGCACAGCCTTCCTAATTATTTGTAAGTGTTTTCCATTCGACGCCCGTCGTAAAAAGGCTTAAGCTAAAGGCGAGCCACTGCCGCCTGCCTTCATGAGGTTTTGTGATTTTCTGATTTTGTTCTTTCTTCTTTTCTTTTTTTTTTTTTTTTTGCCTTTCTTTTTTTCAGTTGTTGTTGTTGTTGTCGTCGTCTTCTCGTTTATTCTTCGCCGAGCTTTGATTCCATGCAAAATTAAATTGTTTAATTGCGCGTATTGCTAAGCTCTCTAATAGGCTTAATTTCAACACGGTTCCCGCCACCACGCAGCAGCCACGCCTTCAACTCCCTCAGCCCGCCCCGCGCTACCGTTCGCGGCTGCATGCGCTCATCTTGTCTGCACAAAGCGCCTTAAGTAGCCGAGCAGCTTTTACTCCCAAGGAAATGTAATTTTAAGCAGTTTGCGTGCGCAACTTTTAACAGCACGGCTCAAAACTCTTACAACTCACGACTCACGACTTAAGCAAACTTAGTGAAATTATTTTTTTAAACAATTATGCGCTGCCAAATGCTTTTCCATACCCGATAAAGGCTTAGCTTAGCGTATCTGTGCTCAATGCTTTGCGCAAATAAATTTTTAATTTCGCGTAGCTTAGAACAAATTGCGTCTATTTGCTTTAAAGGTCCCAAATGGTTCGATTTTTCAACCATTTTTTCTTCGTTTTTCTTTTATTTATTTTTTTTTTTTATTTTTATTTTTTTTTTTTTTGATTTGTTGGTTTGGTATATAGTTGCACATGATTTCGTCGCATTAGCAAAAAGTTCTAAGCACTCAAATAAACAACAAAAACCAAGAAAAAATGAGCTTAAGAGCAAAAAAAAAATCAACCCAAGCAGGCAGGCAAGCGGCAAAAAAGAAAAATGACTACTCGCACACTGAGCAAAATAAAAATAAAATAAAACTCCAAACGAAACGTAAAATAAAAAATGCGTGGCAAAGTCGTGCTAAAATCTACAAGAAAAAAATCAAACTTTTGTTTATAGAAAATTTTGTTTACGACAAAAAAACAAAAAGAAAATGAAAAAGCAAACGGAATTGAAATGGAAATGGGAATGCGAATGCGAATAACACAAACTTTAATTTATTTGCTTAAACTTTTGCCACATTTTTTTATTTTCACATTTCCTCTTTTTTCTTGCCTTTCGTATGAGTTTTTGAATGCGTAGCTAAAAGTCAAGTTGGCGTGTGTTAAAGTCATTTGCTAACCAACTGAAAATGGTTTTAAAATAGACCAAAAATTAATCAATTGCTTAAAAATAGACGAATGTATGAATTATATAGATATGCTTACCAGAAATTTAAAAGTATAATTCAGTCGTTATATTGCCACAAAATAAACACAATTTATTTCCGATGTAGAATGTCAAGTTGTTATGGATGATAAAAATAGTGAATATTTAAACTTGAACAAACCGAAATGATTTTACAACGAAATGCCATTAACGTCAGCCAAGTGAGCCGAGTGCTTACCTGTAATTTCATTCAAATATTTATAAAACGACAAGCAGCTGGACTAGCCGCCAGGACGTAGGGCCAAAGGAAGCGTGCCACGAATGCACGAGCGAATGATTGACATATTTTTCATTTTGTTTTATGCTGCTCTACGTATTCTCGTTCTTCAGCACAACTCATTTGAATTCACTTCATTTCAATTTATTTTATCGAATGTCGCACGCCATCAGCCCAACCCGCACAATGCCGCCCACAAAAGTATGCAAACAAAAATTTACTGAAGCTTATGTCTTGAAAATTTCAACTGAAACATGCCAACTGCGGTCTCGGCTGGACTTGGGTCTCCGCATCCTCCTATGGCTGTGTCACTGCTACTTACAATAGTTGTGCAGTCGCAAAACAATGAATTTTCCCGTTGAGTAAATATTAATTAATGTCTATCATTAACTTTGAAAGTGGTTACATACTTTGTTGTTCCTTTCGTTGTTTTCCTTTCTTTCGTTTCCTCTTTTGATTCTGCTGTTAGTTTTGCCGCTGCTCTTGATATTATTTATTTTGTTTTAACAAAAACAAGGCACAATATTGGCTGAGTTCAATTCTGTTTACAATCAACGCGCATAAATCAGCGCTGGCACATATAAAATTAATTTCGCATAATAGTCCTCCCAGTCGACGTTATAAATGGCTTTCTGCATAAAACGCGCACGAGCCGAGAACCGCGCCAGAAATGAAATCCACTTAAGCTAACCAAAAATTACTTTAATCCCGCAAACACTTGACATTGTCGGCAACGTCGTCGTCGTAACAGTCATCACCCGCCATGCCGACAGCCTGCCAACCCGCCAACCCGCCATCCTGCCAACGTACTCGTGCTCGCAATAGTGCTGCTGAAAGCCTTTCAGCCACTTGCTAGGCCAGAAAGTTGCTCTTTCGATTCGAGTTCGAGACGCTTATCTGAGCAGATGATGTTTGTCTGCACTAAACCACAACACACACTCCGCCGCTTTGCCCACTGTCTCATTTGTGATTTTCTGTCTTCCGCTATTCCAGGCTGGTACGAGGACAACTGGTACGAAGTGAATCTGGAGAATGAGGGCATCACATGCACAGTTGAACAGATGCGTATCGCTGCCCAAGGACATCTGACAACGGAGGCACTTATGTGGAATCAGAACAATCAAACAACCATTTCCGGCATGACAGCTGAGGAATTTCGGTAAGTCAGGCACAAGACACTCAGCGATGCGCCATCTCATGCCGACAACAATGCCGACAACAACAACAGCAAAGCAGCAGACTGCACTCTCCAGCATCTATCTGGTCATGCCATTGTTTTTCAATCCATGGTTGTTGTTGTTGCTCTTGTTGTTGCTGTCGATCTGCTGTCTGCTGGCATTGTTTTAATTCGTTCCTTTTGGCAGCAAACATATGCTCTGCCAAATGCTGCAGTGCGGGCACAAAGTGCACCAAAAGTTACACAATGCACTGCAGCATTTTCCCTATCACAGGCAACCTTTTTACTAAGCCTGCATCCTGCCAACCGTGGATGTGAATTTTCTCATTTAAGTTTGTGTTTTCTGCTTGACAATTATTACACAGGCAACGACTGAACAATGCGCTCATTGAGGAGGGCTACGACATCAATCACGATCGCTATCCGGAGGGCTATCAGGAGGCGCCGCTGGCCTACGATGCCGTCTGGTCGGTGGCGTTGGCCTTCAACAAGACAATGGAACGTCTGGCGCAGCGCAAGAAATCGCTCAGGGATTTCACCTACACGGACAAGGAGATCGCCGATGAAATCTACGCGGCAATGAACTCCACCCAATTCTTAGGCGTCTCGGTGAGTAACTTCCTCCTTCCCACAATTCCTCTTCCTCACACACCACTTTGCATGCACAAGCAGATTTATTAGCATTTAGCGCAGAGTATAACAATAAAAGCGACACCAAATACCGCAGTCATTACGCCCGTGATGGCAGAAATACATTTTCAGTTCAGTCATTCGCTACCGTTGGCTGAAAGTGCCAACCCGAGCCCAAGACCAGGCTCTGGCCCATAAATTGCATTTAACGCATACTTCGTCATTTATTATGCGCACTAAAAGCGTGTCAGGCAGTAAATGGCATAAGAGTGTATGTGTGTGTGTGTGTATGTGTGTGTGTGTGATTGGGTGTGTATGGTGTGGAGCGTAGTGTGGTGTCTGCCCCAAGCCGTGAAACAACTTAAAAACAATGCAAAGCGGAAGAAAAACGCAACAAAACGCTCATCCGCAGGCCAGAACCACAACAGAAAAAAAGGCAGAAAAGCAACAAAAACAAAACCACAAGAAGAAAAAACAAATTTAAAGTTGAGCAAAGTTACAGCAAAGCAAAACACACAACAACAACAACACCAACAAAAACAATTGCAATGCAATCGCACCCGCTCTCTCTCTCTTTCTCTCTCACACTCGGCCAGTTTAGTCTCTAACTCTCCGTGAGTCAGTTCAGGCAGGCGTTAGGCAGTCCGTCCGTCGTTTGCTGCAGCACCTAACGGTAACATATTTGCGCTACGCTTCTGGGCACGCTACATTTTTTGTTTCCCGGCGCAGGCAGTATCCTTTTTGTTTTTCTTCTGCGCACTTACCGACTCCCTCCCCCGGCCAGCCCGACCCAGTCAAATGCCTGTGCACACAATCGACCCGCTTTCGACCGCATTTACAAATCCAACTGCTGTGCCCGCCCACGGTGCTGCGCTCTACTCTGCTCTGCTCTACTTTGCTTGGCGATGCGTCGCTGTTGCGTTGCGTTGCTTTGCTTTGCTTTACTGACAGCATGGCGGCCTGTTGTGTCCTTTTTTCCTATGCAATGCTGTACTATATCTTTTTTCGCATAGTCGCCGTTTTATCGTCTGCACAAGCGTGTGAACTTTTGTTTCGCTTTGTTTGCAAAGTTGCTCTGCACACACACCACACACACACACACACACACACACAGAGACACACATACCCAGCGCAACTGCAGTGATGCAGTGACTTCCGTTCGTTGCGTTCGCTCCTTTGGCACACTTTACTGCAATTTGTGCAAAATGCGGCAAGCATCCTGGCAGGTCTGCATGCGCCGCAGCACGGCACACCACAGAAGCAGCATAACCATTCGTATCTCCTTACACAAACAATGCGCATTAATTTTTTACGCGCAAGGACTTTCTAAATGATGCGGTCTGTGCCTTTTTGCTGCAGCATTTCTCGCAGCAAATTTAAATAAATTCTCTGCGATTTGTTTAACTTACACGACTGCACTCCACAACACCATACTGTCTGTCTATCTGCCTCTCTCACTCTCACTCTCACTCCGACTCTTCGCATCTCGTACAGGGCGTCGTGGCCTTCAGCTCACAGGGTGATCGTATTGCGCTCACGCAAATCGAGCAGATGATAAATGGCAAATACGAGAAGCTCGGCTACTACGACACGCAATTGGATAACCTGACGTGGCTCAAAATGGAGCAATGGATCGGCGGCAAGGTGAGTAGGCCTGGAAAATGTTCACAAATTAACAAAAATAGAAAATAGAAAATATATACGCTTAGATGTAGTTTAGAAAATAATTTAGAAAATGTGCGACCGTTCTTTGGTTATAAAACTTAACGAACGTGACTTTGCTGGCGCCTATCAGCTGCACAGGGCTTCACGCAGCTACTACCCAGGCCGTGAGATTCATTTCCCCGAGAAGGTGCACTGGCGCAAGCGTTTCAGGGATGGCCACAAAATTCTGGGACGCAAGCCATTTCACTGGCTGATGATGTGCATCTACTATCCCATATTTTTGGTCTTCCTGCTGATCTTCACGATGGCGCTCTACGAGCATTTCCAGGAGGGCATCAACTTCAAGATACCCAAGCAGTTGCGCCCGCAACCCGGCGTGAGTTTGGCACCCATGGGCGATGCCTTCGAATGGTACACAATCGACTATAGTCCCAGCAAGTTCCTCGATATCACGGCCGTCACAAGAAAAATTTCAAAGTTCCTTGACAAATACGGTCTCATGGCTGACAATGATACCCGCTTCGGTAGATGCCTGACAAACCCCAAGTTCGGCTACCCGATGGGGGAACCGTGCATATTCCTAAAGGTCAACCGCATCATCGGTTTCAAAACCGACACCTACACTAACGCGGATCAGCTCATTGTGCGCGATTTCCACTCTGAGGAGCATCTTCCATTAAAAGAATACTTGGCGACCATAAAGAAAGAAGAGCTGCGCCAAAATCGTCTCTGGATCACTTGCAAAACGGAACCTGATCCCAATGTCCAAGTCTCCTACTATCCGGAACAGTTTGTCTACACGAAATACGTCGATGCGGAGGAGAAAATCGAACCTCACCCCGACGCAGAAGACAACTACGAACGATTCTACGACGGCAACGATACGAAGCGCATCGTCGCCTTGCAAATCGAGGGCCTCCAAGCGAACCGGCCGAACAACGTCGAGTGCCGCATTTGGGCCAGAAATATCAATTTCAAAAAAGTGCCCGGCCACGGCATGGTCAAGTTTACAGTCATCCTGCGCAATCCAAACAAAGGCAAAGGGACACGTGTTCTGCACATCAAGCCTGCATAAACGAATGTGGCACTGCGACTCTGAGCAAATGCAACTTCGCCTGATGCTGGCTGGATTAAGCGCATCACACTCGGATCCAGTCGGTGCAGGCTGACTGCGGTCTGAGCGCAAAGTTGACTTACACTTAATGCGGCAAAAAGAGTTAAATCAAATTCAATCGATTCGAAATTTATGCAATTGTTTTCATTTTTTCAACGTGTCGAGAAGTTATTTGCATATATGCGCAGCTGTTGATGGCCTTTAAACAGGTTGCACTTATATTTTTTATTCGATTTAACGCGATTGACTATGCATAAAATAAAAAGTAAATAAATAACAAAACAAAAAAAAACACAAAAAAGGAAAACAAAGAAGAACGCATAAAAAAGCAATAATAATGATCGGAAAATCGTTTAATTGGCAACAGTTTGAGCCGCGCTGAGCTGCCATGAGTCGAGTTGCGTTAAGCTCTGGCAGCGCCAACATCATTTAATATTTTTATTTATGAAAAGATGTTTACATACATTCCACACATGATGTAGTATGTGCATGCACACATATGTGTGTATATTTATTTATCCAGTAACCTATAACAGTAACTGCATCTGTGCGTATGTATGTATGCTTATGTCATATATGTATATGTATGTATGCATATGTGTGCAATATGATACACATATCGATTGCAATTGCGTGTAATTGCATTTGGTTTTGCTGTGCGGTTGTCGTCGTTGCGGCTGCTATTATTGCTATTGTTCTTGTTGTTGTTGTTATTGTTATTGTTGTTGATATTGCTTTATTGTGATTTTATCTACTTGCAGGTACCTCAAGATCGCACAATTGTCACACACGTGCTACGCACCGTCTCGCTGCCATTGTTCGTCTGCATGTGTACAATTTCCAGTTGTGGAATACTCGTAGCCTTAGCACTTATTGTATTCAATATATGGAATAAGCATAGAAGGTAAGTGAAATCGAGTCGGATTCGGTCTTCCACGCCTCTCTCCTGCCGCAGTCGCGTGCCGCTTGCACGTATGCGGAGCACACTTAAGTTGGTTGCTGCCACAGTTGCAAGTCGTGTGCAATTTCACTTTGTAACAACTTTGAGTGCTGTCACTTGATACGACAACAACAAAGCAACAAAGCAACAAAAACAAGTGAACAAACAGATAAACAGGCAAACAGACAAACTGGCAAACAGACAGGCAAATCAACAGACAGACAGACAGACAGACAGATGGAAAGACTGACAGATAGAAAGACAGACAGACAGACAGACAGATAGACGAGCAGATAAACAAAGAAAATGAAATGAATCGAAACGAGCAAACAACGAACGAACAAATGAACAAAAATATTGTGATAAAGTTTATAGCTCTTGGTATTATTTTATGCATTCAGTGGCGCACAGTGACGCACAGTGGCGCCCAACAGGGATTCGCATTTGTACACAAGCAGCACTTTAGTACAAATCCCAACGATATGACCGACTCACCAAAGCTTATACGTAAATTGAGTTCGGTCGCAGTTGATTCGTCTTCACAATGTCCTTAAATACACACCCGGCAAGATTCTTCTTGTAAATCGAAGACGTAAAGTGACAACAAAAATTATGCACATCTTAAGCAAACTGGGACCATTTTTACATATCAATTATACTCTAGCTGTAACTGCTCGAATTATCCTTTTGATTTATCGCCAAAACATCTCGGGGCATGCATGAATGTCTGCGTCTCGTTAAAGTCGCTCGTTTAGCACCGAAATCTAATAAAATAACAGCAACACAGGCGGGGATGCTAATTAGACTGAAGTGTTTTGTCCTGCAGTAAGGGGCACAAGAACCGTGCGCTGCCTTGCTTCGGCCCTGAATGAGCGTAGCTTGCAGCTGGGTACGCAATAAAATACTCGCAGCGAAATAAAACGAACGAAACGAAGCAAAACTTCAATTCAACTGCATCGAATTGCATTACGAGGCGACCAAACGCCAACAGCAACGGCAGCGTCAACAATGCCAAGTAAAACATGAAACGGCGCACGGTAAACTTTGTTGCCGTAACTGCCAGCAGCAGCAGCAGCAGCACGCGCAGGAGCAGCAGCAGCAGCAGGGAAGGAACTGCATGGCTGTTGCCAAGCATTCGTTCACCTTTTCAGCAAATTCTTTCGCTTTTCCTTTTTACTGCGCATTTACTGCATTCTTACTCGACGATGGCGAAAAATGCAAAGTTTATTTTGTAAATCCTTGTCTTAACGGGAAAACGTTAAGCTTATAATTTATACGCTGGCGACGAAGATGCCTGCAGGCCAAAACATGCACGCTGGCAAAAAAAGAAATTAACTCAATAGCAATTACGCAGCAGACGCATTAAGTAATTTTTACGCGTTCGTTGCGCAGTCACTGGTAATCCTTCCTTTCTTGCTGTTGGAACGTACTTAGGAACTTTTGCTCGCCAAGTGCATGCAGCAGGCATGCCTATGTACAGTTCATTAGGGTGCCCAAGGTGGGGTGGGGTGAGGCAGGGTACATGAATTAATCGACTGCTACGCATGAAAGACACTTCATTAATCAAGCAAACGCAAAATTATACGCTATGCACATATCAGGTCAGGCGCAAACACTTGAACAAGCTTCCACAAAGGCGACGGCCACAAACGAAGTGCAACTAAGTGGAATTAATAACACTTATTGACAAGGAATAAAAAACACGAGCCCAAAAGGACCTGCACTGGCAGAGAACATGCAGAGCAGGGCAGCTCCGGGCCGAGCAGGGCAGAGCGGAGCAGGGCAGAGCATACAATGAAATCGACCCAACTATTTTTCACTTGGCCATGCCGCCAACACCAGCGTCAGCGACGTCGACGACGGCGTCGAACACGCGCTAATGTCTTCACACCCAGCTCGGCGATAAAAGAGGCAAACAAGACAATAAAGAAAAAGCACAACGAAGAAGAAATTTGTCGGGAATGAACGGAAAAAAAAAAATGATAAAAAATCGTAAAGAAAATAACGTAAAAACACAGAACAGAATTCAATTCAATAAAATTCCATTGAATGCTGGTGAACTCATTTGCTTTTTATGCGCACAGCTATTCAAGCATGTTGTTGTTGTTGTTGTGGTTCTTGTTTCCCACATGCCGCAACGCAGCTACGGAGCTACGGAGCTGCCATGCCAGCGCATCCTTCATGCAACAAATCCGCTTGTTGTTGAGTTCTTCATCGCATTCCGCATTCTCTGGCCCTTCGTCTCTTTCCTTCGCTTCGCTGCTCTTGCCATTGTTGCTGTTTGCATTATAGTTACTATTGCCATAGCTTTGTTTGTTTTTTATTTCCCTTTGCTGCCCTTTTTCTTTTTTCATTGTTTTCTGTTCTCGTTTTTTGTTGCTGTTATTTTTTATTAGTCAAGAGAGTTGTGCGCTTTTGCCTGTTTTGCCTTGCTTCCTTAGCATTGCTCACAATTCATTAATGGTCGTGGCTGACTAGCGCAGGCAGCAATAAAAACAGCGCAAATGCCACGCTAAACTGTGTGATTGTGTGTGTGCTTATGTGTGTATGTGTATGTGTGTGTGTGTGTGTGAGTGCGACTGTGTGTGCAGTGTTAATTTGAAAAGTAGTAAAACATGTAATGACAGTTATAACGCATCATTTCCGTTACATTCGCAAGCTACGTTTAGTTTTAAATCTTTAAGCGTTTTGTAGCATTACTTGGCTGAGCCGTGGCTATATCTAGGACTATAGCTCTACCTATGGACCTGTGTGTATGTGTGTGTGTGGGTATAGATGCGAGTGTGATTGGCAAACACAATTTAATTTGTTTTAGCTAAATTAAATTTCGTCAGCACAGTCAAAGACACATGTCATAAACGTTCCTGGGCGGTGTGCGTTCAATTCAAGCCATCAATCAGTGCAGCGAAAGTTCAGCTCGCAGATGACAAAACATTACGCGAACACTCCAAATCAAACCCAATGCCACCCGACACAGCCCAATCCAACCCAACCGAACCCGAGTAGGCCCAAACTGAGCACAGCAACCAATCAGTCGGCGCTTAGCCTCGACTGGCATGCTGCCAGTTGTCGTCAACGTCGTCACCGTCGTCAACGTCGTCATCGTCGTCGTCACCGTCGTCAAGCCAACCGCCCATGCGTTTATCAGTACATTTATTGCCTGTTTGTCTACTTTCCCGAAAGATTAGGCTGGCGCACACAACACAAACAGCAAAATAAAATAATGAGGCACAAAGCCCATAATACAATCAGCTCTGAACCTCTACTGCGCTGCTCGGCGCTCCTTACTTGCTCTTTGCTGTTCGCTACTTGCTGCCTGCTGCCTGCTGTCTGCTGCCTACTGCACACAGTTAACTGCTAACAGCTCAACGCTGCTCAGTCTAATAAACGAAACACACAAAACAATGAACTAATGAAGGCAACCGGGCAAATAGGGCAACAGCTAAGCGGCAACAAGCCCTAATGGCGGCAGCCTCGGCGCTGCCAAATGTAGCCGAAACAAATGTGGCAAACAGGCGACACTGCACTGGCGTCGGCAGCAGCTGTGGGCCAGCTGCGGGCGTTGTCAGCCCAAACGAAATACGAACTTTTGCGAACAACGTTGCAAATGTTACTCGTACAAGCGAAGGAGGCAAGGAAACGAAATAGCAAATCCCACAATATAATCAAATGCGGCGCAGGCTGGCAACACTGGCACCACTGGCAACACGCGCACATAACGCAAACCACACCTTTGTTTTCCTTTAGTGGCTGTTTGCTAACTGATCTGAAATGAAAATCCCCACTTTCTGCGCTCATAATGCCAAACAATGAAACAAGGTTTAGCCGAGCTTCCCGGCAAAAAAGTGTGCAAGCCAAGCCACGTGTGTATTTCGCTGGGCGGTGTAGGTCGGCGATTGGGCGACTGTGCGACTGTATGTCTCAGTTGACAACTTAAGATATGCCGACACTGATAAAAGTTTCGTTGCGCTTAAGTGTGAGCGAGCGGGGGTGAGGGGCTCTGCTTGATTGGTTACGTGTTACGGTTTACGGGTTACGGGTTAGGGGGAGCGTATGTGTGAAAACAAACATCGAAAGCGATTGGGTGTTGAGATTTTTGCTTGTTTCGTTTGTCATTTGTTAGATTGCTAATGGCGCAGTGAGCCGCAGCCAAGGAAGCGCGCGCAGCAGCGAACGCCAGGAAATGTCAAATATTCCGACTCATTAAGTTTTTCAATTAACGCTCAGCGTTTGTGCCATGTCAGCTGGCGCAGCATGGCGCACGTATGGCGGAATCGTTAAGCCATGTTAATAACATACCAGCAAGCTGACAAATATGCGGGTTGCAAATAGTTTGCCCAATTAATTGCATGCCATGCAGGAAAACTCCATTTGACTTTTGCAGCACTCGCTTGAGCAGGTCTCCCCCCACGTCTCGCGCTCAGCGAGGCAAACTTGCACCAAGTCAGACCCGTGAATACCTTGCAAGTCACACGCAAACCCACACGCACACGGCGGCCTGCCTGAGCGAAGCTAAGCCGCTGCGTTGAGTTGCGCAAAGCTGCAGCATAAGCAGCACAAGTTGCGGCGGTGTTGACAGCAAAGCAGCTGCAGCAGCACATAATAAACAACAAATGCGGGCAGCATACTTTATTTTTTTTTTTCATTCCTTTTTAATGTTTTCAAAGTGCTCAGACTGCAACACGGACACCGAGCACGTGGCTTAAACTTAAGACAGCCGCCAAAAGGCATGGGCCAACGCCTAGCAGCAGGCAACACTTTAAGGCCATTGCTGCTGATGCTGCTGCTGCTGCTGCTGGTCGCCGCTTGAGTTGCGCTGTGTATGCCTCAGTCGCCTTATTCGCCGCGTGCGCGCGTATTTATTTATTTGTCCTCATTGTTGCCCAGAGCAGCCGAAAGCGGCAAGTGGCGGAGTGGCGCGCGAGTAAATCAAAGCAAGACCAACAAAAGCTTTGGTCAAAGCAGCGAAAACGAAGAACACACAAGATAAATGGCTCCTGCTGCTGCTGCCTCCGCCGCTGCTGCTCTTTACTTCAAGAGCGTGTTAAATCTTGACAGTGTGCTTACTCAGTGGCTATGGCTGGTGCTGTGGCTGTGGCTGAGGCTGTGGCTGTGGCTGCAGGATGCGGCATGTAGGCAAGCCAAATGCCTGCCACTGCCAGCGATAAACTCCAGCGCCAATGCCAACTCCTGCTTGGCATTATAATGCCACTTTTATTTTTTGCACCGACTCTTTTGCGAGTGTATCTGTTTTCCTTTTTGTTTTCTTTTTTTTTGTTATTTTTCTTTTGGGGTTTTTTTTTTTTTTTGTAGCTTTTATACATTGTCGACTTAGACTTAGCTGCCGCTGATCGCATTTTAATTGAATCTGATAAACATTTCGCGTTGAGCTGCGCTTTGTAAATTTGCGAGTAAGCTTAACTGCGCCAAACTCTTTTGTTTCACAAAAAGTTTCATACAATATGCAAAGATTTCTTCGTTTTTTTTTTTTTGTTGTATATTATTTGAATTAAATTAATTTCTGCCAAACTTTGTCGTCCGTGCGCGGCTAAAATTACAAAAAATAATCAGAAAGCGACTTTGCAGCCGCGCCATTGCAGCTGCCATATGCCACGTTCAGTCTCCGCTCTAATGAGGCTTAAATGCTTCTCGAAATATACGACCTGGCACTGCTTATGCGCTTTCGCTGTTTATAAGACGGCGATAAAGTACGCCTGGGCTGTGCACACCTCCTAGGCACACACACACACACTCGTAAATAGTGTGTGGAGCACAATTACAGATAATGGCGTGACATGAGCGCCAGAGCGCCAAAGCGCCAAAGCGCACACACCTTAACGTGTCGCTTTTGCCGAATAATACGCATGCAAAATGTTTTGCGCACTTTGGCCATAAAAACTTTTTCAATTATTGCTTTAATTTACTCAAATAAAAAGCAGAGCGAAAAATACATATTGTGTGCATGTAGTAGCCGTGCACGTCTGTGAGCTGATGACAATGCCGACATGTACGCTTCATTCGCTTTCTTTTTATTTTTGTTCTTCTTCTTGTTCTTGTTTTTCTTTATATTATTTTTTAGCCACTTATGGGCGCTCGCTGTGTGCGCCAACGTGTGTTTTTATTAATTTAAGGCCTCACTATTTCACAGCAGTTGCTAAAATAATAACAAAAGTTGCGCATACCGAAAACAAAAACTGAAAAAAAAAAAAAAAAAACATTTTATTAAAATGAGGCGGTGAAACCAAAATGAAAATCGCGCTGAGGCAATTCTCGAGCTTGGATATTTATATGTGGCGTATACGTAATTTCTTTGCGTATGCCGCAAGGCGGGCCCATTGCATATGAGCAGCGATTAGCTCGTATTATTTTTAATTAAATGTGCGCGCACATATTTGTATGCGCAGCAATTAATTACTTGCTGCGGCATTGTCTACTTGCAGAGTCATACAATCATCGCACCCTGTATGTAATACCATTATGTTGTTCGGCGTCATCATTTGTCTTGTATCCGTCATACTGTTGGGCATCGACGGCCGCTTCGTGAGTCCAGGCGAATATCCAAAGGTGAGTAGACCATTACGCATTATGCCGTTAACTTTAATTTGCCGTTATCTATTTACGCTTGATTCTCTTTGCCAACAGATTTGTCAAGCGCGCGCTTGGCTGCTATCCACCGGTTTTACATTAGCCTACGGTGCTATGTTCAGCAAAGTCTGGCGTGTGCACCGATTTACAACAAAAGCTAAAACAGATCCAAAGGCAAGTAACCGACTTTAATGCTCGTTCACCACACCCCCACACCGAACACCGCATAGCGTCTGCCGTACAGCGTTGACGGCAGAATGTTATGTTATTAAAATTTCAAAAATAACAGCAAGCGAAATTCCATTGAAAAAATGTCAATGCTTGTTTAACATATAAAGTAAAAGTATCCTTTTGATTTCGTTTATACGTTTTTCTCTTGGTTGTTTTTTTTTCTTTTTTTTTTGTTTTCTTGTTGTTTCTTTTTCATATAGCAGCATATTATTTTTCTCAATTTCGTTGGCTGTCTCATTTTTGATTTGTCTGACTTAAAAAGTGAGCTCAAGCCACACTGCGTATACTTGATTGCATTTCAAAGTTATTTACGCGCATAACGTTATTTTTAATGACATGATGTTGTGACACTGACATGTCATACCACAACAGACAACTCCTCACCTCATCTCACCACACCACATCACACCTCCAACAAGGCCAGCCAGAGCAACAGCAGACATGAATACTTAATTAAGCTATAACATCAAATTTTATGCATTTACTGCTTTTTTAATTAAGCCATATTTTCCACAAGTAATGCAATGAATATGCGATCACACCGACCGCATCTACGTACATCGGCTACAGTTTGTCGCTATCTAAAATATGTTTGCTAACTTGTCGTGGCAGCCTGGCTTGGCCTGGCCTGATCTGCTGCTTCTGACCCAGCTGCTGCGTTTGTGCGTACAATTTACAGGCTCACATTTCCTATTCGCTTAAAATTTTCTGATTTTAATTATGATAACCTGCGCTTATTATGCATTCATAAATAGTTACTCTGACCTACAGTTCATTTGGGCCAGTGGTTGTTTCAAATTTGTGTCTATCAAGAGACTTTCTTACGCCTAAAAGCCACAAGAAACTGCAAAAAAAAAAAATGCTATAACTTTGGCAAAAAATGCCCACTTCGAATACCCAACACAGCCGCATCCACAGCCCACCGTAGCAGCCAGGGCCGCAGCCACGGGCGTTAACAGCAGAACCACACCCTAATGTGCATATGCGATAAACGCTTTGACATGTGCGCTTAAACCTTTAAACATTTTAATGACATTTAATGCGCATGTGTTGCCTTTTCCATTTTTATTTGCTGACATAAAACGCGTAAATAACAAATTGTTCATTAATATTTTTTTAACGTAATTTTTTGCATGGATAACCACAGATGAACCATTTGTTTGTTGCTTGATAATGTAATCAGTTTAATTTTTTTTTTCTTTTTTTTGTTGTAATGTTGGTTGGAATTAATACATTTATGCAAATTTAATGCAACAGAACTCACTTTTGGTTGAGTGGTGTGCCTAATGGCTATGCGCCGTACAGTAACAGCAAATAAGAAGCGGCTTAAAAATATTCACATGTATGCAGATATATGTATGTATGCGTGTAGATGTGCTTAATATTTATATGTGTATATCACATTGCGGTTTATTTGCGGTGCCTGTTAATAAAACAAAAGTAAATACTCGCAGCATTCGCAGCACTGACTATGACCGAGTGCATTGAAAAGAAGCCAAAATAAAAAATGAAAAAAAAAAACAAAAAATAAAAGAAATAAACAAAAAAAAAGCTGCAAGCATGTTAACCGCTATGCAATAATTGCGTGCAATTTAAAATGCTAAACTGATTTAAAATAATTAATTATTATTCTGTGGTTTACGTTTGTCTTTTGGTATTTTCGCAGAAAAAAGTTGAGCCATGGAAGCTTTACACCATGGTGTCGGGTCTGTTATCTGTAGATTTAGTTATATTATTGGCATGGCAGATATTAGATCCGCTGCAGCGTATACTCGAAACATTCCCACTCGAAGATCCACAATCGACGACAGATGACATTAAAATACGTCCAGAGCTGGAACATTGCGAGAGTGAACGCAACTCCATGTGGTTGGGTGCGTAGACGCATAGCACAATACCTTGCACCTGCAAATTCATTTCTCTTCTCTTCTTTTATTTTCTTTTCTTTTGCTTTTGCTTTTGCTTCACAGCACTCGTGTATGGCTTTAAAGGGCTGATACTCGTTTTCGGGCTCTTCTTGGCCTACGAGACGCGTTCGATAAAGGTGAAGCAAATCAACGACTCCCGCTACGTGGGCATGAGCATCTACAATGTGGTCGTCCTCTGCCTGATAACGGCGCCAGTGGGCATGGTCATTGCATCGCAGCAGGATGCCTCATTCGCGTTCGTTGCACTAGCTGTGATATTCTGTTGTTTCCTAAGCATGTTGCTGATATTTGTGCCAAAGGTAAGCATGCATAACCACAACCACAATAACAACAACATCAGCAACAACAACAGCAACAACAGCAACCAACACTAACCGAGTAAACGTGTCATTGCAGGTTATTGAAGTGATACGCCACCCAAAGGATAAGGCTGAATCGAAATACAATCCCGACTCAGCCATATCGAAGGAGGACGAGGAGCGCTATCAAAAGCTGGTCACAGAGAACGAAGAACTGCAGCGACTGATATCACAGGTAAAGCGTTTTGCGCAATTTCACTGGTTCGGGCAATTGGCATCGGCAGCACATGCAGCTGACGGTGCCCTAAAGAATTGATGTAACGATTGAATGTAACCAACCGCAGGTAACGTGTGTGTGTGTGTGTGTGCGTGTGTGAATGTATGCATGTGTGTGTGTATGTGCGTTACAATCAATAACCACAACCACATTTAAATCGCCACAATTTACTGATTGCAACGCGCACTCAACGCAAGCAACGACACCGAGTCAACCCACACCAAGCCAAGTCAAGCCAAGCCAAGCCAAGCCGGGCCAGGGCAAAGTTACATGCTGCATACTTCAATATTATTTTAATGCTCATCGGTGCGAATGCCAGCACAGCCAATGGCCCGCATGCCGCACCGCAATTATCCCCTCTCTCACACACACACACACACACACACAATGCACACTCGTACTTACATATTTGGGGCTCGTTCAGCGCACACTTGCAACGCGCTCAACGCTCATTCCAGGCAGCCATGTAGCCATGCAGCCACGTAGCCACGCAGCCACGCAGCCACTCGCCTGCCAGTCAAGTGCAATGTGTGCTCAAGTCGCGCTCGGTCGCTCTCTCAGCAAAGCCAATAAAGTCCTGCATGCTTTACGCTTTTCTAGCTGCGCTTTTCACTGCATTGCAACGCAGCACACATCCCGCAATAGGGTGCAGCGCACTAACAGCTGCCACACACACATGCTTGCACACATTGATACTCGTATGTGCACATTAAGTCGTCATGACCAACAAATATTTTCCACATTATCAGAATAATGAAAAGCAAGCAAGGCAGCAAGGCTGCCGGGAAGCATGAAAGCAGAAGGCAACTGCTGATATTTGGCCAGAGTGGCTGCAGCTTTCAGCTCACCCTAAAATGCTGCAGGCCCATTGACACACATTGTGTATGTGCTGAGCAGTTGCTGCCTCTGCCTCTGCTCCTGCTCCTGCTGCTGTTGCAACGTTAAGTTTCCTTTTTAAGCATTTCTTTCTATATTTTTTTTTTTTTTTTTTCACAAATGCAATTTTCCTTATAATATCAATTTAGTTTTCGCTGTTGATTGGATTACAAAGTCAGTGAAATGCCATTTCGTTATGTATGTGCATGAACGTACAAGTCTAAATGCATGAAGTACTGCTCGGGTGGATGCGAGTATGTGAGTGGGGAGTATGCGAGTGTATGGCCTGTGGCCCTGCATACTTATACTGCGCGTGTTTGTCGTGTGTTTGCAATGGTTGGACGCTCATTATGGCACAGCGTTTATTTAGCAACTTGAGCCGTTTGAGTTGTGGCCCATGCCAACGTGACACACGCCGCACGCCGCACGAGTCTGCCATTTAAAAGTCATTAAAATTATTGTACGAGCACGAGTCTAAACGATTTCAAGTAAAACGGCTCTGGCTTTCGTTCTTTCTTACATTCTTTCATTCTTTCCGTTTCATTTCGTTTCGTTTGCTTGCAGAAGGAAGAAAAAATACGCTTATTACGTCAACGACTGGTGGAACGTGAGGCAACGCTGAAGAGCACAGAACTGAACAATGGTGCCGGTGCTGGAGTCGGGGTCGGGGTCGGTGTCGGTGTCGGTGTCGGTGTCGGTGTTGGAGGCGGAGCTGGTGTCGGTGCAAGCACAACGACGACGACGACGACGACGACGGCAACAGCGCTGGGCCTCGGCATTGGCCTGGGCATGACAGCCGGCCAACAGCAACAGCAGCAAGCAACAACCTCGCTCTCGGTACACGCCGCAGCCAACTTCGGCAGCAGCAATGGCGCCACAGCAGCCGCCGTGTCGAACGCACATCTGACACCCGCCGCAACACTCGCAATTACACAAGGTAATTTCAAGTTGAACGATACTTCCAATAACTCCTCGACCATTTCCGCTGCCTCGCCGACTGCCTCTGCGGCACGAAACGCGCGCAACTCACTGCTGCTCGTGCAAGCGGCTGAGTTGGTCTATGCCTACAACAACAGCAACACCACAAACAACACGAGCAATACGAGCAACTACAACACATCCATATCCGACTTTGACAGCGCACTCTGCCTGGGCGGCTATTCAGAGCTGACCACAACGACGACGACAGGGTCGACTGGGCATCGGTCCTCGCGCGCCAGTCAGCACTCGTCGTCGGCGGCGGCACTGGAGCTGTCCGAAAATTATTTGTGAGCCCTGCAGCTGGCGCAGCCCAATGCGTCGCAGCCTTTTAATACGCTAGACTCAAAATTCTGACTTTCAGTGCGATGATTCGGTATGAATTTCCCAAAATGTCCTTGCTTTTCATTTTGACGTATGATTGGCTTTTTGACGTGCGCTGTAATTAGTCGCTTGCCCCAAATGCCTGCGTTTGCTCCTTTTTTTTTTGTTTTTAGTTTTGATTGGTTGGCACCGCAATCAAATTAGAAATGCGCATTTAGATGAAGAAGAAACTTTGGGACACTCTGCAGCGGAATGCACAAAACCCAAGCCCAAACCAATCCAGTATCATATTAAATTATCCTTCTTTTTTTTTTTGTTTTTTTGCTTGTTATTTAGAAATTCTCGCAATATTCGTGGGCATTGATCAAATCGATGATTTGTTATAAAACCCACAAACAAGGAATGCAAGGTTGTAGAAATTATTATTATCATTATCATTTTAATGTGTGTAACGTGGCAGTAAAAAGCTAAAATGCGCACCAGCACCAGGACTAACTTGCCATGTTAACTAGACCACTGACAGCTGTACAGTAAAACCTGACTGTTTGGACTCACGTTGATACGTTTGATATTAAAATGATACATGCATAGCAAGCAATGGAGCCACCAGAAGATGATGAAAGCCTGCCGAGAAACCGAACTGAAGTCAAATTTAGACATATGCAGACTGACCATAAGACGAAATGGCCCCACGAGGACCCACAGCGTCACTGCACACTCGCTCTCGTTTTTGTCCTTTTCTTTTCTCACAAATCAAAGTAAATCGCTTTGTACATAAAAATGCGCACAAGAACACAATGAACACAGTGAACACAGTTACAGCAAAACCTCTTTAACAGCCACATGTGTGTTTAATTGTTTAGTAACGAGATATAAAAACCATAAAACGTTGTGATGAAATATTAATTAATTTCTGAATTGTTTTCTTTATAGATACGCACGAGCATCGTACATGAAAAAACTTGTCAATTTCCTTTGCGTGATAGGTAAAATTTACATAAATTGCATAAACGCAGGCAACTGCTAGTCTAAAAACTACACTTAACTAATTTAACTGTTTATGAAATACACGAAAAACTGTTTACCCAAAAAAGACACACATGCAGATACAGTCACACGCACACAAATAGAGCTGCAGGTACAGGACACTTGTTCATCTCCAGACACTCGTACTTTGCACTCGACACAGCAGCAAGCAACAAACGAAGTGCGGCCATGTGCATGAGTTCTTGGTGTAGCAGAAATTGTAGATAAATTTATTAAAAACATAAACAAAAACAAAAAAAAACTAAAACAAAAACTAAAACAAAAAACAAAAAGAGAGTAACGCTAATGTAACTTAATTGTTAGGGTACCTTGTTTAGCCAGACACGAAAATTATGTAATTCTGTGGCGATGACACACTCCTCTCGTATATTTTTTCAACTTTTAGTTGTATGTATTTGTACTCTTAGGCTCAGCATATGAAATGTTGAAAATGTGTATAGTGCACCGTAAACAAACGAGTTTAGTAAATTAATTAAGCAGAGAAAACCGAAACTAAAAAAAAAAAAATTATTAATGAAATTTTAGCAATAAAAAATTAATTGTACTTAGCACAAATTTCCATGTGTGTGTGTGTGTTAACCAAAAAGATAAAAAAAAAAAAAACAGAAAAAAAACATAAATAACTAAATAAATTATTAGTTAATTAATTATATGTAATCATAAGGCGTGTATATGTGCATGTTGTAGTTAGCCATAGGCACGCGCAGTTTCTTAACGATTCAGATGGCGAGACGAGACGCGGTGAGACGATATCAGATGAGTTGAGATAAGTCGAAACGTGACGTGACGTGACGTTTGAATTGCTCATGAATTTTAATTGTGTATAAATAAATAAAATAAATAGTTAAATAGCTCTAATTAGCGCTTAGTGAGTGAAACTTAAATAAATTTCTCTAACACTGTAAGTTCTAAAAATGCATTTATATAAACTAAAAACTAAAAGAATAATATAAACAACAAAAATTAAGAAGCAAAGATATACAGAAAAAAGAAGAAAAAATATATAACGCATAAATAGGAATTGTTTCGTACCTCTTGGCAGTTAATTTGCCAAAACTCAAATTGCTTGCCACACACTCAGCAACCATAATATCAAATACAACAACAACAACAATCATTTGCTCTATAACCACACACTCACTTTTCACGGCTTTAACTGCGGCGCGCGTGCAATTGTTACAATTGTTCTGCATGCATGCACACACACACACACACACACAAAACAGAGAATGCCAAAACTAAAAGGAGCAAAATGACAACAACACCAACAAAACATAGAAAAAACACAAAGAGAAACGAAAATGAAAATGAAAAACGAAATAAAATTGCATTAAAACACACACAGCAAATTCCTACGAAATGAAAGACTTTACAAACTAAGCCATTTGAAATTTGTAATAAATACAAACATTTAAAAAGTAATTAAACACTTAAAATAATAATAATGAAAACTTTAATGAAACAAAAATAAAATAGAAATAAAACAGACACCGGGGCTGGGTCAGTTGTGCTGCGAAAAGTTAAGTCCAATATAACAGAAGTCGACTTTCCAATTTCGCTACCTTAATTGCCTGCCGCTGGTACATATCCTACACAGTCCTTGGAGGCCTTTAACCCTCGCTAGAGTGCATAATCCAATCAATCTTGGTCGCAGTGCGTCAGCTCCAATCTCAATGCTCATCCGGAATTCCTCCTGAGGTTGTGTGCAGTAACTTTTTTGTGATTGGTGTTTTCTAAAAAGCTGATTTATCTAACCCGACTGCTAAATTGCAAGAGGAAGCTAATGTTCCTACCTCAAAGATTGCAAACAAAGATGAAAATCATTTCTAGAAAAGTATTATATCATTAGTCTAGATGAATTTGATAAGTTAAAGTTCAGACAATCAATTGACAAGCATGATAAAAATAAATCAAATGAAGCTCCAGAAATCTGTTCATCAGAATAAGAATAATAAAGAAGTGAAAGATGTAATCCTGATTCAAGTAAATTTCGATAAATTCATTAATGACAATTCATCCTAAAATCAAAGATCATTAGATGAAATTCTTTTATCTCCAAACTAATATGCTGATCTCTTCGTTTCCTTAAAGAAGCAACAGAATCTCTCTGAGATCACAATTGTGTAAGTAGCCTCCTCCTGTTAAACATTGAGACTCTGTAAGACCATATTTGTTGAATCTGTTGCTAAGCCATCTCATGCTAGGTAGAATCCAACAAGCGAGAGTTTCCTTTGGAGCCTCCAAGCAGGGGCTGATGACTAAGTGATTGGCATGTATATATTTTTGACATCTGAAGGTTGATCGATCGGCAAATACTTTCTGCAGCACACATTGGAATGACCCCCTCAGGGTTGCAGCGCATTTCGTATGCAACTCGCTAAGTGAAAACATAGTCGCGGAACTGTAGTCATAAGTTAAAACTAGCCTCTGACTCAAGTTGACGTCTGTAGGAGTCTTACTGTAAATACTCGTTATAGCGTATAGACACAACGTGTGCAGAGACACAAGTGCTGCGCCGAGCTAGATCGGATCACAACGCAGCTTCACACTCTCCCATGCATTGTTCTGTCAATCCACCCCTGGGCGCCGCATCAACACACGCACACAGCGCTGTAGGTTATTTAGTTATAATTTCGTTTTAGTGTACTTACTATGTAATGTAATGCAATGTTGTTATTACGATCTTGAAATGCGCATAAGGAGGTATGTGCAGTGTACAAGTGACTGCGAATATTTCGTGGCCTATTGAGTCTGCGTACAGAATTAGAGAAATTAAATAATTTGTTTGAATGCAAATGCTAGACAACACGTGGATTAAACCAATTCCACAAACCTTCAGTTCAACATGATCTTAGGCAATTATTTAAACAATTTCTTGTTTTCTTTTTTATACATATTTAAAATAAAATATCTAGTTAATTAAAGCAAATACAAATTTATGTTGTACGAATTTCGTTGTTAGCTTAAAATTTTAAATTAGCTGATAAGTAAAAAATAATAACAACAAAAATATAAAAAAAAAATTAAACATAAACACAAATTTCACCTGCTATGAAGATAGGCAAAGATATTAGCAAAGCTAATTGTTATCTTTCAGCAAGACATAAAAGTAAATGAAAATAAGAAAAAACCGAAATCAAGCAAAAACAAAAAAAATTAAGTAAATAAAAACAAACTAAAAGCATAAGATAAATTTGTGAATCAACCTAAAAAAAATCTATAGCAATGAGCCTAGAACGCCATATGTATGTACTTATGAATCTAATTAAAGTAACAACAACAACAATAAGAGTAACAGCAACAACAGCAATTCGAACAAAAAACATGCAAAAACTTAACGAATTAATTTAAAAGCCGAAATGATTACAAATTTTATTAAAAGCAAACCGAACGAAAAACGAAGTAATAAACAAAAAACCAACAATGCAAAACAAAACAAGACAATGAAAATAAAAACCAAAACAAAACAAGAAATCCAGATAAAAAATAAAAAAAAAAGTTGAAAAGGAAGAAATAAAATTGCAAAAATAAATAATAGCTTTTGTTTTATTTGCACTGGCGAAAAGCCTTGAAAACGAGGTCAGCCAGCGCCAAAACAGCCAAGAATTTATGGCTGCTGAGTAACAAGTGGGGACACGCACAAGGCCGGTAAGCGGTACCGGGGGGTCGGCGGTATGGTGTGTACGGTACGGAAAACGTTTACCAAGCACTTACAAGTTTTCACATACACACACACACACACTGCGGTGCAAACACACCCAGGCAAGCGATGAAGTGGGTCTGCGACGGCGTCAAGAGCCCTGACTAAGAGAAATGCTGGTAAGCATATAAATTTATGAAATTTGAAAGTTTCATAAATGGAAATTAGCACGAACTGTGTGTGTGTGTGTGTGTGTGTGTGTGTGTGTGTGAAAAACAGAGAATCGCTGTTAGTCATTAATTAGCCAATGCACAGCAGCAGCAGCAGCACGAAGTTTATCTCTAAGATATCTACACACGCACACGTTTCACATATACTCCTTCCCCTTCCCCACCTCCTCCTTTTACTACTTCTCCTTCTCCTAGTCGTACTTCTAGTTCTGCTCCGACCACATGCAAGCATGCACATGGTTAAATTTGAACTTTCATCGGCGGCTCTTTTATGTATACATATTTTTTTGTGTGTGTGAGTGTGTGTGTGTGTGTGTGTGTGCATGCGGGCAAAGTTTTCTGATTTCAATCGAAAGAGGCAACCATTAAGGCAACAACAATAGCAACATGAGTGCGCAGCATTGAAAAGTTTTTGCCAAGTTGAAGAAGAAGGAAAGTTCAATACTGTTTTATAGATCCTTGAGGATATGCCTATTCGTCGGTTACTGCGGCATTCAAACACAAAATTAGTATGATTAAAAGTAATTAAAGTGCTTAAGTTGTGCGAAACTGTAATGCAAACGCACGCAAACGACGTTGCAAATCATTCCGAATGCTTTTTATGTAAACACCATCAGCAACAAGACAAACAACTTTGCAACAAGAACGACAACAACAACAGCAGCAGAAGCAGCAGAAACAGCAGCAGCAGCAGCATTTAGGCCAGCAGTTGGATTTAATTAAATTATTTACGATACACGTACACACATACACATACATACAGACATACAAACATGCACACATAGAAAGATAGATAACATCGAAAAGCAACTGAAAACAGAATATATGACCTCTATTTAATATAGCACACACGAACTTAATTTAATGCCCAAAATGCTTGTTTAATCCGCCTAATGAATTGCGCAAAGCTGCAGTAAAATTCAGCGAAAACCACAAAAGTGCTCGCCACTGGCACGTGTGGAGCTTTTATAGGCGCACACGGCCGACGCATGGCACGTGTGTGTTGGACACATAGTTGCGCGCCGCATTGGCCGCATTGCATATGTATGGCAAATAATTTAAAGTGGTCGCCAAAACAAAACTCCAACACACAAAGTCTACCAACAAAACAACTGAATCAAAAACCACAAATTTCATTTTCGAATATTACACCTTACCTGCACCACATTGCGTATGCGTAATTTATTTATTTGCACTGTTAGTGACTTCAGCACGTGACTCTGCTACACTTACCATTACGTTTGGTATTAGCCAACGCACTTCGCTTACCGTTTAAGTAAACTAAAGATTATGCTACTTTGCTGATAGGATCAACGCAGTCTATTACGAAATTCAAAAGTGGGCTTTCAAATATTTTTGAAAGAATTTCTAACAGGATTAGAAATTGTGCTTTGCAGTAGGAATCCCATTCGACCTCTCCCGCCAGATACACATATGCTACGCCTCCGTTGAAGATCGCAAAACTTGCCACCGTGTCCTGCTTGTTCATAAACATATCTGCGCGGCAATAATGTCCCAGTCACTTCATTACTCACTTAAATTACTTTCCCTTCTAGACCCTCGCTTAGCTTCCATTCGCTCTTCGCCTTTCCATTTACTGATCTGCAAAATCGACTGGCCGAACCGATTGACGGTCACTTAAGTAAGATATATATTTTGATATACCGAAAATTAACAAACTATTTGATGTACGATTGGAAAGCATTTCTGAAATTACATCAAATTTATGCGTAATCCCCAGCATTAGAACTTTTGCTTTATTTTGTGTTCAGTTGCAGAAATGATTGCAGTTGTTAATTACCGCATTATGTGCAAATTTCAGCATATTTGCGGCTTAACAATGTAATTCAGCTGGCAGCGCAGACCGTAAAGCGAAAACCACTCGAAACCGCTTGCCATTTAATGCCATACACACACACACACACACACATACACACACACACACATACACACTCGCACACATGACTGAAACTAAATCACCGACGATAAGCAGCTGCCGCTGCTCTTTTGTATTATGCAAGCCGATGTAACAGGATACTGCACGTGGGATTTGCACGCCCGTGTCTATGCTTTCGACAAATTAACTAGAAATGTGCGCCTCAACGCGCATGAATGTGTCTGCTGTTCATTTTCGAAATTTGTTTTTCTATTTTTTATTTTTTTTTTATTTTCGTTTTGTTACCGTATCTTTCATAGCACACACACGCGTGTATCTAGAGTGATGGCTGGAGTGGTGTGCGGTATGGGATGTGGTGTGCGTGTTGCAAGTTGAACATTTTTCACACGCTCTAATTTCATATGCAAATTGCCACATGAAAAACAATATGCATGCATATTCACAATAATGCACGCAATTGTATCTCCATACTGATTATATCGCATACATAGTATCACACACACACACACACACACACACACACGCACACGCATATGCACATTAGCACGTGCGTATCGAAATCCAATTTGACTACCGATTTGCAGGCGTTTAAAGCAACAAAATATCAATAGAGCCAGTATATCCTAATACAATAAATTCTGCTACCCTGCCATCCTTGTCACAATGCTGACTTCTGTTGCCATGGCTTTGGCTGAGCAGGGCTTGGCTCGGCTTGGCCTGACTCGGCTCGACTTGCCATGATGATTTTGCTTGACTTCATTTGTAATTTGTTTGGTTTTCGTAAACGAAGCAGAAGCAAAATGCCAATTTTGATTTTTGGTATGAATAGCAAATAGAAACCGATTTCGATTTGGTTGCCAGAGAAACCCAATAACAATAGTCATCAAAATACATTTGGCAATTAGATGTACCAGCCAGCAGTGATTGTACGCCTGCACTTGTGGCTTCGGTTTCAGCTTCAGTGTCCCAATGTGTCCCAATATGTCACCCTGACTGGCTAGAGACGAACGTGTACGAAATATTTAATGACACTATTTAGTTGACACTTAGCAAGCCCAACAAAGAATCTACGAAAGCAGCAACACAAGCGTGCAAAAACAGAATAGAGGAGAAAAAAAAAAAGCCAGCGAACGTAATTAAAGTCGCTTATCCTTATTGCCATCTTCAAGTGAAGCACTTTAGCGTGTATATGATGTTGTTGAAGTCACGTTTTCACTAAGATCATCGTTTAAACTTCATTAATCACATGCACAAAGTTAAATTTCCGCTGCCGACGGCGACTGCCAACACAGCTCAGCTCGGCACAACAGTGCCAAGTAAAGCAAAAACGCCAAAGCGAACGCCTGCGTCAACGTCAACGTCAAAGTCAGCGACAATGCCAGCGCCAGCGTCAGCGCAAATGCCACAGCCAACGCCTGCACAGTGAGGAAATTAAAACTTTGCACTGCACAAACTTTTCGAAACGCAACGCAGCGCAACGCAAAGAAAATCGCTACAAGAAAATGCCAAAAGAAACGTGGAAAATTCTACAATGCACAGTTGGCAAGAACAAACGCGACAGCGTCTTCTGCCGCTTTTCCTCCTGCTTCCGCTTCTGCTCCTGTTCCTGCTGCTGCTGCTGTTGCCACTGTTCTTTTTTCTTCAGCTGCTGCTCCTGCTTTAACTTGTATAGGAAAATTGTTTTTCTATGTGTGCTGGCGTTTATATATGCACAGCTGTGTGCGTTTCATCAGCACAAAGCTTCCCTTTTAGCAGTTTGCCAGTTTGCCAGTTCGCCAGGCAGCCTAGTGCAGATTCCCGAGCCGGCAGCGACGTGCGCGAACGCGGGCGCACGGGCAGACCAGACAAACGGAAGACGACATTATTATTATTTATGAAAATTGTTTGCGGAGCGTGATGCGTGCAGCGTTTTTGCATGGCAAGCTGATAGCTGATAGCTGATGAAATCTTTGCATTTCCCTGCACACACACAAAAACACCCACCCACACACACACAAATACACCCCACACACACACACACACACAGAGGAGTCACTCTTATTCAAAATTGAATAAAGCGTTGTCAAATCAAATAAGAATTTAAAGAGTTGCAAAGAATTCCACTGACACTTGACATCGCATCACGCATCTCCGACTCATTGGATTGCTGCGCGCTGATAAGCCGTTTGGGTGTTTGCTGTGTGATTGCATCTTAGCCGGGGTTCAAGAATGGCAATTTATTAAAAACAAAAAAGGCAACTCGCAAAACATGAAGTAGAGCAGTCATGATACAGTCAAGCCTGGCAAACCAATGGCATGAGTTCAGCAAGCAGCGCAAAGTGTTACACTCAAGCTGACACACACATATGCATGCAGTGCGTCTCATAATTATAAGACAACGCAATATTTTTAGCATTCAATGCTCACTCAGTGCGTTTTCGAAGATAGCTCGAACCCACTACGGCGCATCTCCTACAGACAGGAGAGTTTGTGAGTATGAGGCTACTGTCATCAGCCCAATCCGTAGACTGAAGGCTAATTAATGCCAGGCTACTCGCATAGAGCACATTTTCACAGTGTCTTAGGTTCATGATCCGCACTTGCTCCAGTATAGTCACGTACACATCGCTGCCTCGAGTTATTGTTGTCATTGTAGTTCTTATGAGACAGTGGGCCATGGCACAGTGTGGACTCGAGAAGGTGTCTCAAGTTTCCAACTTCCGCTGCACAGTTCCGGCAGACAAGAGCATCGAAATGGAAAACCCATTTTCTTGGCATGTTGTCGAGGCTGACGCTTAAATGTTTGCTTAAACTTATATCGTATTTATTCGATGAGGATGCGTGGCTGCCGTGTATTTTCACGCTTGTTGCAATATTTTCGCATTGGTAATTGATAAAACAAACAGCGTGGCGTGGTTTACAGTAATAACTACTTAAGTGCTACCGAAATAAACCACTTAAATAAATAAATAAAAATTGCGAAATGTTGAAATTTTGAAAACTTTTGCGCGGCGCTCAAAAGCAAAACGAAGGCAAAGCTACAAAAATATTTGCGCGAAAAATCATCAACAGATTCCTGTTGGCAACAAAAGCAACAAAGTTCCTCGTTTGTTTGTTGTTTGTATTTATGTTTGCTTTTATTGTTGTTGTTAATGTTGTTGTTGTTGTTGTGTATTTTTTGTAGCTGAAGTTATGCGAATACACAACTACACTTCATCGTTTTTCTTTTTTTGCGCGTCCGTTGTTTAACTTTCGAAAATAATTTTCTGTTATTTTTTCTGTCTATTTTACTTTTTTGCCAGTGAGCAGCTGCCAGCATAGACAAGCAATGCACTGAGACCCGCCCAACGGTTGCTGCCTGCTGCGCACTGAAACGCGGCAGATAATTAAAAGAGACCTAACAAAAAAAGCATAATAATTGGCTAGTTTCGAAAGGTTGGCTTTAAATTTGTAAATGAATTTCGTGTGCAAGCCGCCGCTGCAGCTATCAGACAGGCAGACAGACAGCGGCAAACAGCAGCAGCAACATACGTTGCCGAGGCAAACGTAGACACTGCGATGCGCATAATGCAAAAGTCATGCCAACTCGTGTTAAATGAAATATTGTCGGCTTACTGCTTTGCGATCAACTCTGGCCTAATATCGGCTTCTTTGACATTTGCCAGCCCCAGGGCCAACGCCAACGCCGTCGTCGTCGGCGCAGCTGCTCTGGCTGACACTTTCTGACTGTGGTTATTAAAACCGAACAAACATCTAACAAAAACTTTCATTGCAGTGCAGTGCAGTGCAATGCGGTGCGGAGCGGTGCGATGCACAGCGGTGTGAGTCATGCGAGCAAAAAATAACTGCTGCTGCTGTTGCTGGTGTTGTTGGTGTTGTTGGTTCGCACAAAACCAAGATAAATGTTTTTCCAACAACGAAAAATTTCTATATATAAAACAAATCCTGCTAAAACTTTTGCGCTTGCATTGCGCTGACCACAAAGACTCCCCGCTGGCACAGCAGACTGCAATCCGCTGCAGTGCTCTGCCCCCGCCCAGCCCCCACAGTCAACAACACAGCACAGCCGCAAATGGCACAGGTGAATTGTTTATGAAATATTTCGAAACACAAACAAGAGCTAATAAAAAATAAAAAAATAAAAAAAAAATAGAAACAAAAAACCAAGTAAAGGGATAAAAAGGAATGGAAAACCAAAACTAAATGCATGCGAAAACGAATAACAAACCAAAAAAAAAAACAACAAAAGCGCAAAAGCTGAAAACAAAAAACATAAATGGAAAATGCAGGAAGCAAAACAATGATCTAAAACAAAAACAACAATGACACCATGCAATTTTTTGGTCAAAAGTTTAATCAAAACTATGCAGAAAGTTCTGCACTCTCTGCACTCAACTCGACTCAACTAACCGCAGCTCAGCGCAGCGCAGCTAAACTCGACACAACTCGACTCAGCTCGACTCGACCCGTTCATTTGCTCGCATTTATATGCATGTAACGCTGGCTTGCGACATCGAAATAGTCGAACGAGCCAGACAAACCCCAATTTTTTGGTCGAGAACTTCTTGCACAAAGTTAGCAAACTACGCCTAACACACGAACCCACAGAGCGGTCCCAGACCCGGAAGCAAATGGAGACGGAGACGGCAACGCAGATGCTGAGCAAACCAAAAGCTGGCGTCGTTGCAGCTGTTCTGTTTTGTACGACATCGTCAAAGCCGTGAGCAGAAAGTGATGCCCATGGAAGCTACTAAAAGTTTAAACACAACACTCGGCTGCTCGCTTGGTCACTTCACTTGGCTTAAGCTGGTTTCACTTGCTTTGCATTAATTAAGGTGACCAAAAATTGCTTGCATACTTTATGCAGGAAATTTTTGCAAAATTGATAAGACAATTTCGTTTGGTTGCCGCCATAATTGCGTAAGAATTTAAGCAACATTTGCATAAATAATTGCATGCCAAAGAGCAAGAAACGCAAACAGAAAAGAGGAAAACAAGACACTGTTGCCATTTAACAAAAGCAAATAATCGCAGGCAGCGCGCATTGTCATTACGCAGCGTGTACGAATCAAGCAACGTGCCTGCTCAGAGTTAATTAATTTCAATAGCGAAAAGCTGCCTGCACTTTCCGATTGGTTTCTTTGCAAGCTGCTTTTCTTTATTCGAATGCGTATTCATTTTGCGTATTTTTGCTTCTTGCATTGGCAGCTGGATTTCAGCTGGACTGCGGCTGCAGTGCGTATGATAAATATTTAATGCGTGCAAAATGAAAATTTCGAGAGCGCAATTGACCGCTTGCCAAGTCAAACGCATGCGAATGAAAATGCAAATGAAATTGTGAAAGGATATTTCATTAAATGGCAAAATGTTGGCAATTGGCAAATATTGAAATGGCTTGACTTATTAAAATTTATGCTGCATACTTCTGGGCTGCGCATAAAAAATTTCAGGCAAACAATATAAAAGGATTTAAGACAGCGCAAACGCTGGCACGGTAAGCAGGCAATTTCTTTTTATACTCACACTTCATCAAACACAATCGCACACACACATACACACGCACACACACACGGGGCAGGCAACAACAGCAGACAACAAATCTAGAACATATATTTTACTGTTTTGATTGATTTGATTTCAAGTTCTATTACGACACCGTCAAGGTTGGGCTCACATACATTTATGACAAGCTGGAGCGAAGCTGAAGCTGGCGATGGAGCAAGGTTGGGGCCACCAGCCCTTCTTAGCTTACTGGCACAATAAGCAATCCGAAGTTTTTGTGTTTGCAAATTTTATTTCATGTATGCGTTATGCATGAGTTCTCTGTATGACGACGCAGTCGCAGACGTGGAAAAGTCAATTCTATTCGACTCAGCTCAGCTCAGCTCGATTCGTCTCAACTCAACTCAACTCAAGTGATTTGTGTAAATTTACAACCACAAAAGAAATGTGGGGGCGAGCAGCGCGCCAAGTGCAAAAAATCAATAGGAAAACATAAGAAACGCTTAAGCAGCGCACAAGTGTACAAAAGCAGTTAAAAACTTTTCTACGTGTCGGGCCACAGTAAAAGTCACGCGAGGGGCAGTGCGCAGGCCACGTTGCGATGCGTTCCGAATTTGTGGTGAGCGGCAGGCACTGCGGCCTGTAGCCTGAACGTAAGAGATACTTGAGCTTTATGTCAGGCTTAACAAATTCCTGACACACATCGCGCGCACAAGTTTTTTGTGTTTGTTAACTTATTTTTCGTTTTTATTTTTTATTATTTTTTGATTCCTTTATGCTGTGTTATTTATTTATATATTTTTGTATGCCTTTATTTGGCGCTCGTTTGACATTTCTCGCTTTGCTTTTCGCTTAGCTTTTCGCTTTTCATTGCATTGCTTTGACAGGCGCGCGACCCGCACTTCTTAATGTTTTCGCCTTTAGGATTTGAATCATTTCGTTTCGTTTCATTTCGTTACGTTCACGTTTAGATTTGTGTTTGTGCTGTTGTTGATGTTGCTGTTGGTGTGTTTGCGTTTGTGTTTGTGCTGCGCCTTGACGCACGTATAAACATAAATTTGCATTAATGAAAGTGTTGTGTGATTTTAGGCGCTTCACTTGTAAATAATAATTTTCAATTTGACTTTGTAAGCGTGCAAATCTCTCGAGTGCCTGAAAGCGGGCACAAGCCATTGTGTGTTCCTGTGCCTCAGTGAGCTGCGTTGTCGCATTGCTGCGCGTATATGGTAAGCAACGCAAAACCCAAGAGAAAGTCAAACCAAATTCAAATTTTTATTTATAATTCATGTGGCTTGTTAAGTGTTCGTTGCTTGTTTGCTTACTCCATTCCTCCCTTCCTTCCCTCCCTCTGCGCCGCACCTCCTGTCACACTGCCTCACCCTCTGCTTGATAGTTGAGACCAACCACAACTGGCGACAAACTTAGGACTTAATTCACTTGCTCCGCAATTGCTGCCATTGTAAGTTTTTTCAACGCATTGCGCGATTAATCGTAGGCAAATTGTTGTGGGGGGCAGGTGGCCTTGTGTGGACGTTTGCGCTTAAACATTTTACACTAATTTACATTTAAAACGAAATAAAATTTAATTTATCCCAAATCGAAATGGTGACAGAGATGCCATCCGCAAGCACAAGCCGACAAAGGAAAGCATTAGCAGCAACAAGGCCTGCAGCTGACTCTTTTTTTTTTTTTTTTTTTTGTTTTTCTTTGTTCATACATTTAATATAATATTATGCATGCCAACTGTTCAGAGCATGTTGTCTCACTCACACACTTGCGTTGCTCTATAAGCTACGCATTTCGAAAACAGTTTTTTTTCATCCGCTTCCGTTGACCTCCGGCATAAAAGTAGCTGTTTGCTGCTCGCTGCCATTGCCGCTGCCAGGATATACGAAACGTAAATTAAGCATGAAGCAGTGTATACACAAAGCGCAAAAGAAAATAAAAAACACAACACACACTCAGAAAGCAAACACAAACCCAAACGCAAACTCAACGCAACGTAACGGAACGCAACGGAACGCAAAAAGCCAAAAGTAAGCAAGCAAAAATGTGTAAAAAATGAACGAAAACAAGAAAAATGTGATGAACACTTGTCCTTGCTGTTACAGTTGAAGAAGCAGCGCCAGCCGTGGCAGCACCAACAAAATACAAGAAAGAAAATCAAAACGAAATGCAAAAAAATAAATGAATACGAAAGGGCAAAAGCGACATAAGTCGAAGTTTGCATTTCGACACATAACATGGCTGAAAAATACGCGCCAGCAGATGATGAGCAGAGGGCAAGATGTGGCTAAATATGTTTTTAAGTCATTGGGTTGAGCAGCTCAGCGAGGGCAGCGCATAATTTATTCACACGCACAGACAAATAAACAAACCAACAAACAATCGAACAAACTCACAAACAAATAACAGCAAGCGCCGAGCGTCGAGTGCCGAGCACCGAGCACCGAGCACCAAGCGTCAAGTAAACACAAGCAACGCAGTCCGAAGGCAACGACGGCTGCAACAACAATAACAATAACAACAACAGCAACGGAAATAATGAAAATAATAACAAATGGCAGCAAGTTTTTCAATTAAACAGATGCCAGTTTAAGTTTTTAAATTATTTAAAAACCGCAACACAAATAAGCAAAAATTATGCGTTTTCGACGGCGGCAGGAGCATTGAAATGATTAAAATACGCTGAGTAGGACTTCCGCGAGAAATCGTCAACTAAGCAACCCGCGGATGTCGAATGGCCTAGCACGCCTGTATGTACGTGTGAATTTGTGTGTGTACGAGTGTGAGTGTGTATGTGTGTGTGTGTGTGTGGCAGTTGCCAAACGAACTGACGAACGGAAAAACAAATGCGTTGGGCTGCAGACAAAAAAGCAAACGCAATTAGGCATAGAATTTCTAATTGAGTGCGGGTGGGATTCAACTCCAACAGCCGCAGGAGATCAAAAACGCCACCCAGTGCTTCATCAGCATTGCTGCTCTAACGATGGCTAGCGGATGAGTATGAGGCTGCCTGCTGCAGAGCTTTGATGAAATGTAATGCGATGACGATTTTATCGTCAGGTTCACAGCGTCAAGTGAGACGACAACTTGCGGTTCGGCCTGCAGCGCCTCGTGCTGCTGCTGGTAACACAAATCCAAGCTCAACTGGCACTCTGCCACACTCTTGCCTAAGGCAGCACACCCACACACACACAAGCAAACAATGTTTTAAAAAATATTGGAGCCCACACATGCAAACAGTTTGCTTTGCTTGCAGTAGGCAAAAAAAAAAAGACACAAAAAACGCAAAAACCCACTGAGCAACAAATCAAGTCCAACTTCTTTAATAAATATAATGAAATTTTTATGCTTACATGCTTGGATTCGCTGCGTCCCTTTCTGCCTCAGACAGTTTTTTATTGTAGCTGGAATTCTTGTGTAAGGCCAAAAACTCGTATGCAAGCCACAGCAAATGCGGCACCGCAAGGAATTAGCTGCAAGTGAAAGTCATGTGAGCACCGGAAAAAGACGAAGAAAGTACAAAAGCTATAAAAGTGAAAAGTTTACACAGCTCAGCCATTAACAGAAGCCATGTGTCTAGTGGAGAAAAACTTAAGCTTTAATGTGGTTTCTTTAGAAAGCACTTATAAACAACAACAAAAACAACAACAATATAAGTTACATAAGAACGGAAACAACAACCACAACAGCAACAATGAAGACACATACAAAAAAATCCAAAAAAAAAAAAAAATATAAAGAAACAACAAAAAAAATCATAGAAAAACCTTAAAAATAAATACTGCATAAGCCGAAACAAAAAAAACCAAAGGCAACATCGACAACGACGCCGCTTAGGCATTAAAAGGCAAAAACAACAACAGTATCCAACACGCAAACAAACCAACAACAACAACAATCACCCGACAAGCTCAAAGCATTCGTTGGGTTGAGCGACACAACGCCAAGCAACGCCAAGCAACGCAACGCAGAGGAGTGTGCGGCGGAGTACAACGAAGAAGAAGACAGACAAGGCAGCAACAAAGTGAAACAGATGCCGAACGGCTACGTCGCACGCTCTCATATGGCAAACAGCGAACTGCGAACAGTGAAAATACGCCGGGCATGCCGCTTAGGAATTTTCTGAAAATGACAACGATAAACAGTCAAGTCACGTAAAAATTTGCGTAATTTGAAATTTTCACTTGATTGCAAAGCGTTCAAGAGGTTTCGCACACTGCAGCATTTTTTCCATTCTGTTTTGCTTGCGACTTCCATCATGTTCTCTATTGTTTTGGCTTACTTTCTCGTTGCCTGTTTCTGTTTCGCTTCGTTTTTCTTCGTCCTGCTGGCTGGCTGCGATCGCATATTTCATCTATTCCTGTTGCCTTGTATTTTTCTTATGCTTATTCAATTCAACTGCATCTGCCATGTTTGGCTTGGGTCACGATTGTTGAATACCGGAAGGCGTAAGGCATGCGAAGACAAGCATTAAACGACATTTCGATTTGACGCTGATTTACATTTAAATTTTTAATGTTTGACTTATAAATTTTAAATCGGCCAATTACTGAAGTGTTGGCCTTAGTTTAAGCGTAGGCGTGGGACATTAATCGGTATATCAAAAATAATGCCCACACACACACACACACACACACACACACGCATGAACGAGATAACGAGCAAATGTGAGGCAGAGCGAAAGGACAACAAAAATCGATAGCACAAATGTACCATTATATTAATGCGATTATCACTGACACAGCAAAAAAAAAATGAGAAGAAGAAACGAATAAAAAAGAAACTGAACAAACACTTCACTACGCATAACAGCAGCCAGAGGAATCCAGCTTGCCACATACCCACATGCCCACATACCCACATTGCCCCTTTGTGTATGCTACATTTTTACTGCTTTTCCTATTAACGCCACCGTCGACGCCGACGTTGACGTTGACGTCGCTTCCATTGTGCTGATATGCCTTCATGTATACACATTAACTGCTTCAAGTATGAAATGAACACATTTGGCACAATAAATTTTAATCATCAACGCTTGCTCTGCCATAGAAGATGCTGGCGACATGCAAGCGTATGCCCTGCGGCACAGCGGCCAAGGGGGCCAGTGAACTTTATGGTAAATACATAGCGAGCGAAACCGATTATAAAACCCCACAACGTTTACACGCTCCGCTCGGTTCGGCTGCAGGTAGTCAACAGCTAACCAACGTTGTTACAAGCTCAAACGACATGTGTCAGACCATTTATGTGCGGCGTCGGCTGCTTCAGGCTGGCGAGCACCGTGTGACCGAACTACGGTTCCAGCTGCTTACTCGCATGCCCGCGGCACAGTGCAGCACTTTTGGTCGCTGTCATTGTCAGTGACTGCCAACGACGCGATAGACATGGCTTTGTATGCAAGTGTGTGTGTGTGTATGAGGCCACAGGAATGTGTGACCGCTTTAGACAACAACAGCAATGACGCCAACAACAACAACACCATAAGAGCAACGAAAACATCCGCAACAAAAACGCAGACTCGCGCATTCACTTACTCACTCACTTTGTTCATACAAATTGTAATGAGTTTTATTAATGGCCATAAATATGTAATATCCTAATTGAGGCGATGTCTGTTGGCTGCTTCGTGTGTGCGTGCATGTGTGTGTGTTTGTGTGTGTAGCATTTAATTGAAATTAGCCAGCCTACACAAGTATGCGTTGCAATGTGCGCACGGGGCGCCATGAAACGTTCAGCCGAAGGAAACGGCAAGCACGGCGTCGTGCATTCGTTTTTAATTGCCAAAAATGATTTTTCGCAATTTGTTAGCGTGCGACAACGCAAGTGTAGGGTGGCTGGGTGTCCTTGCAGCTGCAGTTCGCAGCACAGCTAATTGTTTTATATCGTGGCCACTCGACTGCGGTTCCGGTTGACAGTTTTTGACACATTTAGCTCGGTTTGTAATGTTAACATCATAATAATAAAATATAAAAAAAAACTTAAATAAACCAAAATGCAAAATTTGCAACGGAAATTATTAATTATAATTACAATGTATATGGGAGCAATAAATTAAATAACGGCAGCTAATTAATATTAATTTGCATATGCAAGTGCTGACAGAACGGCTTAAAAGTGTACAGCTGCCATGACAAGCGCAGCAGCAAAGGATTGTGCCAACATGCACTTACACACGTGCGGCAGGGAGCAGAGAGGCGAGGTGAGTCCTGCATGCACGCTACACTGCGGTCGCATAGTGTAGGCCTGTCCTGCAAGCCAAGAGGCGCCGGCATATGTTTCTGATTTGACGTAACAAACTGCCATGGGCTGCCATGCAGGCAGCTGCTGCAGCGTTGCTGTGTGTGCTCAGCACTTAGCGCATACACGAGTCGATGCGCCTACGCGCAATTAACAAAACCGAAACTGCTGTGCATTTCATTTCGCAGGACATGTGATTTATGCGATATGCAGCAAAGATAAATTAAACGAAAACAAGCAGCAAAACAAAAAGGCTGCAAACAGAATTCGCTTGTTGCGCTGCATGATTAATGATGTAATGCTGACAGAAGTGGTATTAGTTGATTTTTGCACGCACGCACGCACGCTCGCATACTCACACTCACGCACGTATGCTAGACACGGGCGGCAATCGCGGCAAGCAACCGCAGCCCGAGTAACTATGCAAACCGCAAGCAACATTGCCATGCCAAGCTGCCGCGTCTAAGCTGCCTTGCACGTACAACAACAAGAACAACACGAAACAACAAACAGAGAAAACGAACAAATAGTATTTGCATGACGCCAAAATGGCAATTGCAAAAACAAAAGGAAAATGTGTAACAAATAAAATCAAATCGAATGAAATGCATGAAGCAGAAAAATACGTAATAAACCACAAATCGAATCGTAAAATGCGTAAAGACGATGAAAATCAAAATGAACTTTAAACGTAAGCAGCTTAGCATGCTGCAACAGTCACAACAACAACAACAGTCACACTTTCCGCTGCACCCCAGCAGCATGACGACCGCAACTTCCCACATGCACCCACAGCTCACAGCGCTGACTCAAACCACGCTGAGCATATGCCGCTAAATGGCTCTAAGGGATTAACTGCAAGCGGCAAGCAATTAATGTCTAATCGCCTGATCGGCTGCCAATATGAAGCGACTTAAAAATATGTCAAGCTTTGCAGAAAAGTCAACTGCTTCGACAGCATTGCATTGCATACGTTATATGCGAATATGTAGGGTATTAGTCGACACTCTCAGCATTGGCAGCCATGCAACAACGCTGACGTGTTATCTGCGATGTTTCTTAATCCCCCCCACCTCGACCTCTGACCACTGACCGAACACAGAGCACACACACAAGCGCTTAGCCACTCGCCCAGTCCAGTTGCGCTGGCAAAAGTTTGCCCGTTAATGCACTACTTCAGCAAAGAAATTAAAAACTTTTATTAACAAAACCAAGCGAGGAAAACTGAGAACAGCAAAACAACAAATCGAATCGTGGCATCGCTGGAAATATAACGAAAAACTTTCTTCTCTGTTTATCCGACGTATTTCGAAATTGCCAATAAGACAAGTTCAATCAGATACACGCTGAGCACGCCACACACGCTGCTGCCCGGCCAGAAGCTGCTTCAGTTTCTGCTGCCATTGCTGCCATCGCTTCTCCCGCCACACAACGGACACAACATTCAAGTGGCGCACTGAGATTTGCTGCAATTTAAAGAGCCTGTAAACTTTTCCACTCAAATCTTCTTAAAGCTGCCAAAAGGTGAATGCTATTAGACGTCACTGTGTCCGCTTTTCAGAAAGAAGTTGTGCCCAAGAACACGCAGCCCTAGCAATTGCCTATTTATCGACTCTTCTCGATATAATTCTAGCATGCGATGCATTGCGCCTAGCAAAGACAATTTGAACCAGAACCCTTTCCTCTAGAAAGGGTCCCCCAGGTATAAACAAAAAATTATGTAGTTTGGCGTTAATGAAAAGACATGCGCAAAGCTTCAGTAAATCACTTCTTAACATGTCAAACATTTCCCAAAGCGAATCAGCCAGCCAAGATCCAATGTCCGAGGTACAAGAACTGCTGGCAGTTTTACTGAACTTTGTCTGCTGTAATGCATAAAAATTATTTTAAATTGAATATGCCGACTTTAGCGCACGCAAACGTTTAAACTTTGGCCCCGGCGACATTTACCCGGTGAAGGCCATGAGAAACTCGCTTACTGCGCACAGCCAGCATATGCAATCTCATACTTGTTCCTGTGGGCTAGCAATTTGCTGTGTTGTGCACTGCAGCAAAGGCCGCGGCTTTGTTTGCTGCCCTGCGGTTACGTTGTTTCAAAGCAAATATTGCGCATACGCACAGTTGCACGTGGCTCGCTGCTGTGTCATGTTGACTCAGCAAATATGTTCGCGGACTGAGCAAATACATCGTAAATATCGAGATTGAAGAAAACACCGAGACCGACACAAAGAGAAGAAAATGAAGAATGGCGACTGTTAACTTCTACGTACAACTTCTTCACACTCGTCGTGGTGTTCGCGGCACACAGACGCCCGCGCATCCGAGCTTAATCAGTTAATGGAGTTTAAACCTGCAATTTGCGCTAAAAGCATTTTAAACGAACACAACGCCAAGTCACATGACAAAAAGTGACAGCTAACACACACACACACACACACACACACACACACTCGCAAACATAGCAAAAAAAAAACCAAAAAGCATAATGTTATGCCATTCACTTGACATATGCAAAAACGTCACCGAGCAGTCTGCGCTTTCTTTTATTCGTTTATGAAAATTTTTTTATTTTTTATTTTTTTTTTGTCTTTTTAGTTTTCACCTTTGGCACAGGTCACTTATATTGAAACCTTTTTTCTTCCGCCTTGGCTGCGCTGCACTGCGCTTTTCTACACTTGCGTTAATCGTTTTACATAACTGCCCGCTGACGCCCATCCAGTAATAAATTTGTTTATTCTCTTTTTTTTTCTTGTTATTTTTTTTTTTTTTCACTTGTGTCGCATGTCTTTTTTATAAAGTTAAAATGTCACACGCCTGAGTGCTTCTGATGTTGATGAGTTGCGTTGGGAATCGTCGGCGTTGATGACCATCAACATGTTGCATATGCAAAAGTGGATAAAGCACTCAAAAAGTTGCAACAAAAATCAACAAAATAAACAACAACAACAACAACGAAAAGAAACGGAATTCAAACAAACATAACACTGCATGCATATGCATATGTGTGCATTCGCGTGTCCGTCCGTCCAATATGTGAACGCGCCGTGGCAGCGTCTCCTCGTGCGCACCGCTCGCATATTAAAATTTTAATAAAATTTCTGCAATAAGCATATATCAAGAATTTCTCAACACACGGCAGACAGCCATGTGTGTGTGTGTATGTGTGTGTTTGTGTGTGTTTGTGTGTGTATGACTCGACCGCATGCAGACGAGTGAACACATTGGCAATGTGCATCTGCAGCTCGCATCTGCATTGCGTATCCGCATTTATGGATTGCCAATAGGGAAATGTATTTTCATTACGTATGCAAATATTTAAGTGCAGCCTTTTCGACTGCGCATGCATGCATGCATGCCTCGAACAACGAAAATTGTCATCGTCTTTTCGAAAATATGACTTTTAATATTTTTTTTTCATTGCCAAATAAGTAGAGCGAGAGAGAGAGAGAGAGAGAGAGAGCGCGCGCAGCCAGGCAATCGCAGGACTGCAGCTGTCATCTGTTATATCTACGGCAGCGTCCTGCGGCACTCATTGGCAAACGTCTGCCAAACGTACTGTGTGGCTGCGTGTGTGCGCTGTCGTCGACAAAAGAGTTACATTTAAAAGATAAACAAGCAGCTAAGCAAACAAAGAAACAAACAAACAAACAAACAAACTGCGAGCAACAAATAAAGCAAACAAAAATTGACAATCAAAACTTTCATAGCATAAATAATGCAATGCGAAGCGACAACGCTACGACGCTGCAGTGCGGCAGTGAAGCAGTTGAAAAATATTTTATGCCAAACTCTCACACCCGCGCACCCGCACACGCAACCGCACTCCCCGCACTCCGCACCCGCTCTGGCAGCCATCCTGCATTAACACTCGAACTTGCTGAAGTTGTGCAGCGCTTTCGCATCTCACATGGCTGCCACACAGAACTTTTGAATATTTTGATCCTTCAGTTGTTTGACTTGGTTGCCGACGCAGGCGAACACTTGCTGCCGTTTCCGTCACTTGCCCGGCTGTCGCTTCCGGCCTGGTCAGGCGCTCGCCTCATGCATTTACATGAGTTTTGCTTCATTCGATTGTTGATTTTTCACTATTTACTTTAGTAAACTTTGCATGTCAACAAACGATGCCAGTGTCCTTGTCAATTATATGCCGTTTTATTTTTTAAATTTATTTAATAAATATTTACGCATAAGCAATTTAGTCGCTTAAGTAAATACACACAACGCCAGCCAGAACAGCAAAGCAAAGCCATGTGCGAGCAGCAGGACGCAGGTGTGCGCCCGTCTCTGCTTCGCTGATAAGTTAAGCGTTGCTGCGGTCCATAACTCAATTTTCGCGTGGCGGCAGCAACAGCAGCACATAAAAAAAATAAAAGAAAAAGAAAAAACAAAAAAAGCAGAAACCCAGGCAGCCGCATGGGAAAACCTTTTAAAGCCACAACAATAACAAATTGTATTACATATTTGTTATATTTCCGCTTGATTGTGCGCAACAGAAAGTTGGGCATGTTAAGCGTGCGCTGTGCGACATGGCCGCGGGTGGCTGCCAAAATATTTTTGGATTTTTTCGTTATGTTTATTATATTTATTTTTTGTGTATTTTATCATTTTCACAGTAACTTGTAAAGCGATTTTTCTTTTGTTGTTGTTGTTGTGTATGGTAACAATGCGACGCAGCCAAAAGTGTCATGACAACAGCCGCAACAAGGGCCGCACCAATGGCAACAACAACAGCAACAACAACAATACCAACAACAACACCAGCAGCCACAACAGCAAGAGCAACAGCAGCAGCAGCAGCAGCAGCAGCCATATTGCAATAACAATAATTATCAAATATGCGGTTTTTATGGCAGAAAGCGTCCAGGCCACATGCACCCACGAGGACACATGCCGCCATTGTGCAGCCCCAAGCCGATGCGAACTTTCTGATTTGACACAGCGCAGCGCGATGGGCAGCATACGATGCCCCCTCCCCGCTGAAGCCACCGCTGCCGCTGGCATTGGTGATGCTGATGCTGATTCTGAAGGTGACGGCGTTGTTGCCTTCCTTGCACAGTGGCATGCATTCAGTTCGGCAACTGCAAATAATATACATGCCGATGTAACCATAATGCGCGAAAGCAACTTCGAAGCAACTGCGTTGAATTTTAGTGCGTTTCCCTTAAATAGACAAACGTACGAGAGTCAGCACGTCACTGTGCCTCAGCAGCGACAACGGCAGCAGCACAGCGTCGCGGACGGCAGTCAACGTTGTCACTGGCAGGCCAATGGCTCGTCACTATGTCAGTCAGTAAGTCGGTCAGTCAGTCAGTCAGTCAATCAGTCAATTTGTCAGTCTACGTCGCCTTTATGGCTGCTGCTGATGTGCTGCTCTGCTGCTTTGCTGCACTGCTGCTGGTGGTCTAAGTTAAGTTGTCAATCGCCTCTTTGTTTTTTGTTTTTCGTTGCCGTTGCTGTTGCCGTTGCTGGAGCTTTCCCTTGTTATTGTTTTAGTTACTGTTGTTGATGTTGTTGTTGGTGTTGTTGTTGTTGTTGCTGTGGATGTGGCTGTTGTTAGCCGCATAAATAAACAAGCCAGACACAATCAATATACATAGTGTTGCTGTAATGCTGTTACTGTTGTTCTCGCTGTTGTTGTTGTTGTTGTTGTTGTTGCTGCTATTGTGTGTTGCTGTATTTAACGTGTCCCTTGAGGCGTGTTTTTGTGCAAATTCATGCATTCGCTCGCAGGCAAGTGCGCGTTAAGTGTGCACAGGCGGCAACATCGGCAGCAACAGCGAAAGCAGCAATGGCAACAAACGGCGCCAGCAGAACGCGCGCGGGCAGCTGCACGGCGGCAGTTTGGTTGGCTGCTGTCTGCTTGGCTGCTTCGGCTGCTTCAGCTGCTTTGGCTGCTGGCTGCTTTGGCAATGCAAGTTTTGTGTTTGCATTATGCAACTTAGTCAATCAATAGCATAATTGCCAATAGTTGCTCATGTTTGTGTTTGTGTCTTTGTTTTTGTTTTTGGTTTCGGTCTTGTTTTTGTTTTTGTTTCCGTACACTGAGTATGGATTTTGTTAATGAACATGCACAAGTGCGCATTGTTGTTGCCTTGATTGCTTTTGTCGGTGTTGTCACTCTTGCGGTTGTTGTTGCAATTGTTATTGTTGCTGAGATTTGTCGATGTCAGCCGCTAATGGCATTTATTGCTAAGCTTTGTATATATTGTTTTGCTTTATGCATGTCTACTTAGTTGCAACAAACACATCTAATTACCGTTGACAAGTGCATTGCAGCTGCAGCTTTAATATACGATTGGGTTCATTTAAAATGGCAGACATGACCAGCGATATTGGCAGCAGGATAGAAGCAAAGAAATAAAGTATCACACCTGTGTACATAGGTATGTACTTATAAATACGCTACACTTATATATATATGGTATATTTGTAAAGCAGCGAAATGCAGAAGTTTTTTCCTTCTTTGTTGAAAATTTAATTTCCGTTTTAGCGGAAGTCCAACCCACACATACAAATACGCAAAGAAAAAACTGTAATAAAATAAACGAAAACAACAAAATGAAATACACAAATAGCAACTTTAACAACATCAAGCACAACAACAACAGGTGTTTCCTAGCCCATATGTTGCGCCTGGCAGCCTCATGCCACCCACCTGCAGATGTTAAGTACACATGCACATACAGGTCGAACCCGCACGTATACGTAATATTCCTCATTGTGTCTGTGTAAGTTCGGCTGCCAATATGTGTGAGTCTATGGGTATGTGCGAGTTTGTGTGTGTGTATGTGTGTGTGTGTGAATATTACGTATCCGCTTGCAAATGAAAAATACATTTATGCGCATACAAATACGAATGTGCCGAAGCGAATAGCAAAGAAACGAGCAAACAAGCAACAGCATCAAAATAGAAAAAACGAACCATGAATATTTTATAAAAAACTAAATGCCAGCTGGGGACAAATTTGGTCAAGCAGAGCTCACGAAGCCACACAGAAAGGCAATGCGCAGGTAATGGCTGCCAAAGAAATTAAATAAAACACAAAAGCCAAACCGCTTTAGACTCAACAAATGCCACTAAACACAAAGAGAGAAAGAGACCGAAAGATGTGGAAAGAGAGCGAAAGACAGCAGCAGTAGCTCATGCATGGGCATTTGCTAAACAGAACAATATTTTGCATGCAAAACACTTGCAACAAATGCACGCCAAAAGACGTGACCCACAGTGTGAGCAACGAATCCATTGTGGCAGAAAATCAGCACAAAACAACAAACACTGCCATGCGAACGCAAATCGATTGTGTGCCACTGTGCGCAGCATATAAAAAAGTAGCAGCCAAGTCGGCATAAAGCGCGGGCTGGGCCAAGTGCCTAACTTCAGTGACCACAACGAGGAGGTTTCTCTATGTGTGTGTGTGTGTGTATGTGTGGCTTAATTGCGGCGGCTACAATCACTGCCGCAAATTAAGGAAACAAAAGCAAAAAAAAAAAAAAAAAAATGCAAATTACAAAGAACATCTTCGAGGCAAACTTCAGCGCAGTAACTTGGCCTAAGCACACATAAACAGACAACAAACAACAAACAACAGGCAAAGCTAACAATAAAGTTCAAAGTTGAAGGTAGCCCACAAGCGAGCCATCAGCAGCAAATACAATAATCAAGACAAGGTAGCTGCCAGCCAAGCAGTCAAGCAGCCAACCAGGCAGTCAGCCTCTACATAGGCAAACAATTGTGAAGAAAGCCTTTGGAAATTGCATATGCAGACTGAGACGGAAGCAGACGCGCTAAGCCGCATGCGAGAGTGGGACAGTTGCTGCTCGTGCGAATATTTGCCTTTGCTGTGCTAATTATATGCATCTACATGTGCGTGTGTGAGTATGTGTGTGTGTGTGTGTGTGTGTGCAGGTTGTTTAACTATTTTAATCTTATTTAAACAATGTTGCCTCGCTATGTGCAAAAAAGACAAACTGAGTGCACTTACACTACATGCAGCACACACACACACACAGAGGCGGGCGAGGTACACACCAAATGCCGAAATATACACCCACAGACAGGCGGACACTTACAGATTCTCGATTACTGCAAAATTCAACGCTGCCAAGTTGGCAAATGCATATGCATTCATACTATGTACCATGCTCATTAACGTTGTTGTTGTTGTTGTAATTGTTGTTGGTGCTGCTTTTTGGCCAACTGACAACGTTGCAATGTATGCATGCTCTTTGCTGTCTGCTGCCTGCTTCAGTGCTTGACAAAGTTGCATGCATCACTCGTACCAAGAATTAGTTGCATCAGTGTCAACGGTTATTGCTCTCCTTGCCCCCTCCTTGTTCCTGGTCGTTGCCTTCATTGTTGTTGTTGTTCTCTCTCTCTCGCTTTGTTACAAATTTTCACATGCACAGCTCAGCACAGCACAGCACAGCACAGCAACTGGATGCAGTGCCAGCATCCCGAGGAATGGACCAGCAAATTTAAGCACAATCGTCAACAGTCTGACAGACAGCCAGACAGTGCATAATGAACCCAAGTGCTTAGGGTATAGTTTTGGCTTTTCCTTCTTCTTCCTTTGGCACTTCTTGTTTTGCCAGTAACACCGAAGTCAGCTAAGCGACAGTTTGAGTTAAATTTATGGCCAGCAAAGAGCACACGAGATTTGGTCCTTGCCAGTCTTCTGGCAGCATGCGAAGCGACACAATGCAGGCGCACGACACGAGCAACTCAGCAAATCTCATCTGCAATGTGAATTTTTCAGAACTCATTTCCCTAGCTGTGCTGTGTTGCTCCAACTGAGTTCCTCGTAATAGAAAATCATGTCACATGTTATTTTTATTCATGCAAACTACTTAATCCACATGCACATTACAAAGACTGGACTATGGTGACTTGACCTTGATCCGTCAAAACCCGCTTCCGTTTGTAGCAGCAAACTGAATTGAAACATTCGTTGCCAGTCAATCAATGGAAATAACTGTGCAGTGATGAGATTTTTGGCATTCCAGTTCAAACTACTGTCGCTGTGTTGAACTATGCAAGTCCTTGGCATGAGTCACGACTAATTATGCAATCATACCGACTTTGAGCCAGAAATTCCTCTAAGCCACATGTAAGCCGATTACATTATTGGCATTATTAGCGCGCACATTACGCAAACCGCCACACAAAGCCGCAAAGCGAATGCGCCATGCCACAGTTTTCGGCGGCGTCTTCGCCTGCTGCGCCATGCCACAGCCGAGCGCACCGCAGCTGGCGGGCGGGCGGAGCGTTGCGGGGCGCGTTGTCTTTGCTGCATTAATTAACATCGGCAATGCATCAATTTCGCATTGGAAGTGCCAAAGTGCCGCCTGATGTCAACTGTCAAGTGTCGTGACACTAATGGCGACCAATTTTTCAACACACTCACGGCGCACACCTACGCAGGCCGACTCATGCCTATGGAGCTTATGTATTAAATAGCACACTCACTTATGCGCTGACTTATTGGCTGATTGACTTGCTGACTGACTGACTGACTGACTGACTGAAGGACTGGATGAGTGAGTGGCAAGTGACTGAGGGACGGACAGGCAGACATATAACTTAAAATAGAGCAAAATTAAAATATCAAAGCGCCAAAAACATTGCAAGGCCAACGTGGCCAAGGGCATAGGCATTGTGGGGGTGGCGCGTTGGCGGTTGCCGAGCGACAAATATGTGCACTGCATGCCTACGAAATGGCAAACTTTATCTGCCGCCCTGAGGCGGGGGCCAGCAAACCGAATATAGAATACAGAATAGCGAATAGCAACGTGCACGCAATTTTTAGCTTCATCAATCAAATGAGCTGCCTAAACAAAAAGGAAAACAAACAAAACGAAAAAAAAAAAAAACAAAAGAAAAACGTATGAAAAACAATGAAAAATGTTTGTGTGTGGCGCAGTGCCAAGTTGTTTATTGTTTTCCACTCTTGACTTTGTTTGCTGCAATGACAAAACACAAAATGTCATACAGTTTGTCGTCGTCCTCGCCCTCGTCCTCGACGTCCACGAAGTTCTAGTCGCAGTCCTTGTCATCGTCGTTGCTATATTGTCATTGTTGTTGCTGTTGCTGTTGCTTTTGCTGCTGCTGTCGACATTGCCTTCGCTGTGTGGGTACTGTCAAAGGGAAATTCCGCGACATATCGCGGCAAATCCTTAACTGGCAATGAACAAGTGCTCATGTATGCAAATTTTTTGCTGCTCCGTCTGCTGTCAGACACAACACGACAGGACACGAAGCGAAGCGAAGAAAACAACAAAGCACACAAACAAGCCATCGTATAAGGGCAGCAGCAAGGCTAAAGCGAAAATATCAATATGTCAATATTTCCTTATTGCCGCCAAGTTGGCTGCCAAGGGTGCCAACTTCGATTGGATATTTACCCAGCTAATAGGCATATTGACTCTCAACGTTTTATTACAGCACACAAGCCACTGTACAAACAGCCGAAGTACCTTCCAATTTCAGCAGACAAGACCTTGCCAAACAGTAAACACAATGTCAGCTAACAAATATGAATATTGCGGATTTAAAGACTTTCGGCTGAGCAAAGCACAAAACTTTTAGCAGCCCAAACGCTCACAGCTGCGCCCTAATGCAGTCTTTTTTGCGGATCAAAGCCATACCCGAATTTAATATTCTTTTATGGCTGAAGTACACAACTGCAGATGCTGCTCGGGGGATAACGCTAAGCTTTGCCTTCGACCTGTTGCTCAGCACTCGCAGTTGCAGGCCACAATGGTTGAGTTCAGTGGAAGGAGTCGAGTACGAAGCGAATCATACTTCTAATGGGGTCCTGGTGGCTCACGAAAGAAAAGCGAAGTCCTGTTTATGTCAAGACTAGACCTCCTTGAACTGTGTCTCAGCACCAAGATCAGCATATTTTGTAACTTTGCAAAATCAAAACAACAACATACAGTGAACAAATTAAATAGTTGCAGAAAGGACACGCACCAATATTAAATTAATTTGCAATGAATAGAACTCATTGCAAACTATTGTTTAAAGTCATGTGCTCTTTGAGACAATAAACACAAGTTGTATATTTTTATGCAAAACAGTCAGCAAAAGATAAGGATAACAGATGACACATCATAACCACACGACAGACGCAATAAATGTGCCAAAGCCAAGGCGCAAACATTTGAATTTATTATATTAAGGCCACATCTTGTGGTGCCAGTTGAAGCAATTAAATTTATATTTTTCATTAATCAAGCATGCGAAGTCAAACCGAACGTTTGCATTCAATTAGAAGTGTTTAGGAGCGACATAAATTCCATTTGTTGTGCAGACATATGCTAACTGACATCCATTCACAAGCTTCCCCCCAAAACACACACACACACACACACACATACTCATGTATGCATATGGATATACATATTTGCCAACAATGTGTGCTTACTCGCATGTGTGTGCCCACATAGGAGTGTGCACACATATTTGCATACATTAGCAAAATGTCAACAGAATTGAATTGTTTTCGAAAGAAACTCGCAAAGACGTGTCCGCATGCCGAGCTATGTGTGTGTGTGTGAGTGTTTGTGCGTGTGAGCACAGGAGCTCAAGGATAATGCTGCAGTCTGGCATGCTGTCAGCCAGTCCGTAAGTCCGTTAGTCCAATAGTCCGTTCGACCGACGATTGTGCGACAGTGCGGCAGTCAAATAAACATAACTGAATCACACACAACGTTTGAGCACAATATTAAGCACGAGTGTCAATATGCTAACGCAGTGTGCATGCCACCAACACTTGCACACTTGTGCGGGCGGGCGGGCAGGTGGACGCAGGCGACGCCTGGTGCGGCTGACAGACACCGCAAGCAATTGACTGGGCTTGGCCAAATACTGCGATATGCAAATGCGCTGTGGAGCTCAGCGATGCGCAGGACGCCGGGGGGGAGAGTGTCATTGCAGACATTGGTGAGTGTCAATAGAACACAAGTTGGCAGCACGCACTGACTTACTGTGCCACGCACTTATTATGTGCAAATTCTCAAGTTTACTTCAAGCAACTCTCGGCCGTCGTCCTCTGCAGCAGCGCCATAATTGCATCAGCTGCTTAAGAAGTATCCAAACTCAAGTTGCAGCCATTTCTTCTTCTTCTTCATCGTCATCGTCGTCATTGTAGCTTTCCTCATGGCTGTCGTTGTTGACTGCTTCTGCTTGGGCTGCAGTTGCTGCTGCTAAAGTAGTAATGTGAAACGATTTTATGAAATTCAATCGTGCTGGCATGCCCCGCCTGCCGGATGCCCCGTGCTCCATATTCCACTACTCTAGCCTAGAATACCCTGCACGATGCTGTGCTTAGCCTCTTTTGCGTTGTTCGTTGCATTGCGTTGCGTAACGTTGACTTGTCGCACACGGTAATGAAATTCTTTAGAAAAGCGAAAAGTTCTTCACAGCGTGCACGTGTATGTAAATCATTAAAATTGCACGCAATACACACACCTGAGCATATGTGCGATGTCATGCAACTATTGTCGGTTGCCTTACGAAATTATTGTAGCATATAAAAACATTTCAACACACACACACATATACCCATACACACACTCGCAAACAACAGCACGAAGAACAGCAGCAGCAGCAGCCACAGCAGCAGACACACATGACGATGTGTATCACGATGACTATGTGGGATAGTGTGACTATGATTACGGACAAGTCGTGAGCACGACGAGGGTTGCACACCAGGCGGAGACAGCCGGGCGTTGACGATGAGCATAATAAAACAGCAGCAAGTTGCCGCTATACACAACATGGCTCGTCTTTCTTCTACTGGCACACACTGCCTTGACGTGCCTTGTCGTGCCTTGCCGTGCTCTGCCGTCTCGAGTCTCGCTCACGCGCACCTGCTCCTTCTTAGGCAACAATGCCGATGACAGCAGACAATGGCATCGTAAGTGACTCAACTTGCTGAGGTTATTTAAAGTAACGGCAGCCTGCAACCAACGTTGGCTAAGCCATTATGGCCTGAGAGATTGCAGCGTATGCACAGCACAGAGCAGAGCAGGCCATATGAGACGAACGACGTTGTACTGACGTTGCAACGCAGCCTTGCACCTCTGTCATAATAAAATACTCCCCTCCTCCTGCGACTCCTGCCTGCTCGCACACCGCACACTTGCTGCGCAATCTATGTAATGTGCAACTTTTTTATTAACAATGCCAAATTCATGGTCTAAACCTAATTGACTTGGGAACATGCACACGTGTTGCTCATGGCTAGTTCATATTCAATGCTGTCTGGATGTGTGCACATGAGCGCCACTGTAAGTCCACAACCCCTCTTTCTCTGCTCTCAAACTCTCTCTGCTCTGTGTGAGGCAAGTACTCAGCGCTGGGTGTGTGTAAATTTGCCCGGCATATTATTACTAAAACCATATTTCATTAGAGGAGCTCACTTGGTGTACGGTTTCAAGTAATTCCAGCACATGCAGAGGCAAAATAAGCAACAGCAGATTTTCAACACAAGTTTTTGGCTTCGGAGTATGTCATGGCCGTTGAAGTGTCTACTTTAGTCATTCTATTTAATATTTCCCCAAGTTATTTCTAGTTTATCTTATTTGCAGTGTATGTGTATTTTAGCTAGCAACTTTTAACACGTGTGCACATTTTCAGTTCTTATCTTTAAGTTTAGCTTTTTCAGTTTCTTATTTGGACATATTGGGGCCATAAATTTAAAACAAAATAGTTATAATAATGAAAGCTCTTCTTATCGGAGCAAGGTAAGGGTTGATACAGAAAATTAGACAGAATAAAGAGGAAATTTTCGAACAAAAAAATTATCCCATACTAGACACTACGAAGATGATCTCTCAGCAAGAGCTTCCTTGGATTTGTGATTTAATCCTGGATGTTCCTAGGATTTTACTCGCCGCCTGCCAAATAAAACTCTGAATGGTTCCTTTAGAGATATACTTACTTATGGCGGCAGCTGCTGGTTCGGCATGAAACAACAAAAAACATTTTAATTAAATTAAATACATATATATATATATATATAAAATTTATATTATATACAAATAGTATAATGATCTCAATAATGAAACAATATAAATTCAAATTTTAATGAAGTCAAAAATGCGAAACTCCAAAATGAACAAAATTATACTCTCAAATTTAACAAGCCACAAAACCCTCAAATGGCTTATATTCAATTATAAAAAAAAAAAATACAAAATAACATGTGTTGTATATACATACATACATATGTATTTATTCGGCTGACATATAATTTTACGTTCAACCAAAACTAACAAAAAAACACTCTTATGCATCAATAAAGAAAATTAATTAGCAATGCAAAACAAAGCAAAATAAAATTCCGTTAACAAAAAAATTTTAATTTTAAAATTTTATTTTTATTCTTTTCTCTCTTTTTCTGAATTTTACTCAGAAAAAAAAAAACAACTATTAAATAAATACCCCTTGGCTCGAAGTTTCTTCGATGTAAGCGCTGTCCTTGAAGTTCGTTGAGCTTCAATTCACAACAAAAAAAGAATAAAATTGTTTGTTTTTTCTTTTATGCAAACCGAGTGAATCTGCTTCCACAAACACAAAAAAATGCAATTATTACAAAAAAGAAAAGAAAACAAAAACATATAAAACTAGAAAGGCAGGGCTATCGTCGGGCGGAACCGACTATAGAAAACCCTATACCCAATTCAAAACTGAATATATTTTTTTATTGCTTTAATATTTTATATTCATTATGTAAGGATATGTCAAGAAAAAATAAGTTTTTAGTAAAAGCCATTTTTCGACCGATTGTTCCTATGGCAGCTATATGTTATAGTAAACCGATATTTATAATATTGAGGAATTTGATTAAATATTATTTAAAATCATCAAAGCTAATTTTGTAACGATATCTTCATAAACAAAAAAGTTTTTCTCAGTAAATGTTGTTTTTCGGCCGATCCTTCCTATGGCAGCTATATGTTATAGTAAGCCGATATTTATCATAATCAGGAACATGATTGGCTATTATTTAAAATCATTAAATCCAAAATTTAGTAACGACATCTTAATAAACAAAAAAGTTTTCCTCATTAAATGTTGTTTTTCGGCCGATCGTTCCTATGACAGCTATATGATATAGAAAACCGATATATATAATATTGAGATAAATAATTGGACATTAGCTAAAATTATTAAATCCAAAATTTGGTGAAGATATCTTGAAAAACAAAAGGGTTTTCGTTATTAAATATGGGTTTTTACCCAATCGTTCCTATGGCAGCTATATGTTATAGGTCGAATATCGAAAAAAATATACTCGTTATGCCTATGGATTGGGGGAGTCTTCGTGCAAAATTTGGTGGTTGTATGTCTTACCATTTGCGAGATCCGTTTGTTCATACAGACGGACAGACAGATGGACATGGCTAGATCGACTCGCCTTTCGATGCTGATCAAGAATATATATACTTTATGGGGTCTGCCACGCCTCCTTCTTACCGTAACATACATTTGCACAACTTTAATACCCTTTACCATTTTTTGGTACAGGGTATAAAAATACTATTTGCATGACCCTTTTTGCTCGTTAAAATTTAGACACAATATTATTGATTCGATCATCTTCTGCACCAACAATAATAATCAACTTATTTTCACTTTTTGTAACTTTAATTCATTTTTCCTGCAATTCGTAATTTAAAATAAACTAAAACATAAAGAAACACAAACCATTACAAATAAGTAAAAACGGAGAAGCAAAATTCATTAATCCAAACTAAAGTGAACTTCGCTCAAATTTTATCATATTATGCACTCTGTATCAGGTTTTATCACACGTTTCCACAATAAATACTATTTCTTTTTATCTATTTTATAGATTTTTATAACTCTTTAAAATTTTCTACATTATTTTAGCACTTGCATCAGCCCACCAGTTCAATTAAATGTTTTCTTTTTCCCTATCACACTATTGTCCATACATATTGGCACGTATGTGGCAACAAAAATAGGATCGTTTCTTTTAGATCAGTGCGCTAGAGTATTAAAAAAAACTTTGCACATAAACTGGCTTTTCATGTTTCTTAAAGGCGCACAGATATATGGCCAAATATAGAAATCAGAATTTCTCTGACACATTCAGTACTGTCGGCCGCTCGTCACCAATTGGCTTGGCGCGATGAAAGTCCCTCTTGGTTTCCACCTGCCTTATCGTGCCTGCTGCGGTACTCTAGGCTGGGTTGAAGCCTTGCATATCCGTCTGCAGCAATGCTTCCAGCTATTCAGTGCCGTATGAAATTCTCCGCACAGCCAAATCTTAATGTGGGCTGCTAAATCAAATCTGTTCTTTAACAGAATCATCATTCCTTAGTCAACCAGTCTCCTTAGAGGAGACTCCTCAAACTGATTAACCAAAGTTATATAAGCATTGAAATCAAAGCAACTCTACTTTCGTTACAAACATTCTATATTAGATCAAGAACAGATACTCCCAATGGATCACTTAAAATTTAATTAAAATTGTTCGAATGCTGTGTGCTGCACAAGCGATGCGACATGCATCGGAACTTATCTATGCGGGCAGAACGCACTCAAGTCTGGTGTTTTAATGCGGCGCTTCCGCTTTTTGAGCTTCAAAAGACGTTTAGCCCTCTCCTCCGACGTGACCTCCTTTTGCAACGGTTCAGCGATGTCGTAATAAGCGTTGCACAAACTGCGGCAGCGTTTCGCATTGTACAGATTGCGGGCCAGCCGATCGGTGTCCATGACACTGCAGATCAAATCTGTAATGCTCAGCTTCTTGACGACATTCAGTAACTTTCGTACGTTGATGCGAATCGTCGCATGATCGTTGAGCTTATTAAGCATATTGAGCAAGCTTTGCCGCTGCTCCGCCGTTAACCGTGGCTCAAAAAATATCAAACGCATGACTTTCAAAGTATTATCGCTGTGCAATGGATCTATGAGCTGACCGCAACGGTCGTACATGTTGTCATAGATATCGAAATCGTAAAAATCACTGAGTGGCGCCGTGACATTCAGCAGCCCCTTCCACTCCTCGCCCCGCGTAATCCTTGACTGCTGCAACTCCTTCTCTTCTATGGCGATCTTGAACAACAGCGACTTAATGTACATCGTTGAACAGTCGAAAAGGTAGGCAAAGGCCTCAACCAAATGGCGATTCCGACGACACTTGCATTTGCACTTCCTGCTGTCCTCCACGTTGCTGCACTTGGGGCAGGAATCTCGTCCGCAGCGCTCAAACCTTGTAACTTTGTACTCGTTCAAAACAACCGGGTCCCTGGGGAACGGGGCATCGGCACGTGTCGCACAGCAAACGCAGCATCGCGCTTGCGGTGTCAAACATTGCGGTGTCAAATAGCAAGTTGCCCATGGGCCCTGACAGCAGGCATTGCAGCACATTTTAGAAATTTTGCTAACTGTAACAAAACAAAAATGTTATGACATAAAAAACAAAGTCTAGATGTTGTTAAATAATGTATCACATGGATGACGCCATTCCCAGCTCAAATTCATCCACAGGCTCAACACTTGCAATTAAGCAGCCCACAGGATATCAGTCAGTCATTCATTAATTCAGGCAATCACAAATGCATTTATTCATACGCTCCTCCTCATGGGTCCTCAGTGAAATGCAGCGGCCAGACAATTATCAAGCGGAATGCCTTGAAAGGTTTTGACGCAAACGCCAAGTGAACCTGTGCATAGCAGCCACAATAAATAATTATCAGACACAGTTCTGGCACGTGCATGTGGGGCATGCATGCCATGCCCACTTCCTCTCAGGCATAATGATTAGCAGTTAAATGGGAATTGCAAACTAAACCAGGCAAAGCGGAGTAGGCTGAACGGGACAAACGTAACGGACGGATGGGTGCCGTGCGCACCGCGCTGAAATGATAGGAGCATGGAAGCCAAAAGGAAGCGTCAACGACAGCCGGCCCACAACAAACACAAGACAACAACGTCGACAGTCACAGTCACTGCGACAGTGACAGCAACGGCAACAGCAGAAGCAAAAGCGGAAGCGGAAGCATTTGAGTAATTTATAAGCAGCCAAGTAGGAGCACACTTGCGGCGCTAACTGCGTGACATAATACTTGTGGCTAATGCGGCGTGAGAGCGACGACAGCACTAAGCAAGCAAACAGCAGCAGCAGCCGCAGTTGGCAAGTGCAAGCGAGCGAGTTTGAAGTTATTTCAACATGTGCCTAATGCAATTATGCCTGACACAAACAGCACAGCCCGGGCAGCCCAGGCAGCCTAGGCAGCCCAGGCAGCTGAGGCAGCACAAGCATTGCAGTCGCTTGAGCATACACGTCTCCATCGTCGTCATCGTCATCGTCGTCGACGTATTTGTTGTTGTTGGCATCGTTGACATGCCGTCTTTATCGAGCGAAGACATTTGCTGGCTTCGCGTTGCACTCGAATCGTTTTCATGCAATGCGCCGCGATTTGTGCTGCGAAATTAAATTAACAGGAGCAGATACTTGTCCGCTTGGCTTGGCTTCGCTTGGCTGGCATTGGCTGGGGTTGTATTGGGTTGGCTTTGGTTATGCTTCGTTTAGTTCGGTGTCGGTTAGATCGGTTTGGTTTGGTACGGTTCGGTTCGGTTTAGTTTGCCTATTCGTGTGCTCACTTGCGGTTCCTTTGACACTCACGCACATTTTCATATGCGCCTGACTGTTACTAATTGTGCGCAGTTACTCATATTCGGCGACGCGGTCGTTCCGAGCGGCAGCCGACACGGCAGCCATAAGCAAATGAGTGCGCCTGCAAAGGATGTGGGTGTGAAGCGGGTGCATAGGCACACGTTTGCGTTTAATTGCGTTTGCGGTTGGTGTGTGCCATTTTAACTCGCTGTGTGAATTCTGCGGTTATTTGCTGCCATAAACTTTAATTAAGTGACGGCATAAACAGAATCGCACAGCGGCATGTTGGCGACCTTGAATAAGTTTAGCAGTTGCAGGCAAATAAAAACTACGATGAGAAATGTCATCAAATCTAAAATAAAACAATTTCAACGGCACAACTAAGTTGTTGTGGCTGCTGGGCTAAGCCACATTGCCAAAAATCAACATAAAATCTGACTAAAAAAGCTGCAAACCTTATATCAAATTCACTTAAATTGCAGACAATCTCTTTAAACTTAAAATTTTCTATAAGTCCTTGGCAAGCCGCAATTCACTTTGATTCCACCATTTAGAGTCATTAGTCAGGCGAACGAAGAGCGACGTACGTTAAGGACAGCTAATAGACATTTTTCAATGCACAACCGACGCGAGAAAAAGCAATTGCAGCAAATTGATTTTGTGTCAATTCAAACGAAAAAATAACGAAAATTGCATTTCACGTATATTTACACACACACACACACACACACACACCAACACAAACAATAGACACTGGCTTGTATGCCAACATAACGAAAATCACGTTATAAACCTCACGTTCCCTGCCGCACTCGAAACGTATCAATCAGATACGAAATTCAAAAAGTCAAGCTGACAATCTGGCAACTGGCGTTGAAGCAGCAGAAAAATGCTTAAAAATAACATTATTCATATGCGCACGAGTGTCACAATAGAAGCACCAGCGCTCTGCCTCCGCAGCCCTTGGCCAAGAACCATTCATCTGTTTACCTGCGCACATCTACTCACTACTGCACAGCACAGTAAGCGGAAATCGTAGGTAAGTCATCATCACCAAATATCATCAGACGCTATCAACGCCATTACCAACAAAAGCAACAACCACAACAACGACAACTGCAACAACAAAACATAAGAATAATAATAACAAAAACTACAGACAAAACATACTCACTGAGTATAAGCTCCCTTTTCTTCTTTCTCTCACATTCTGCTGATTTTAATTTTTTTTTTTTTTATTTTTAGCTTTTTGACTTTTTTACACATGAGCATGGCTTTGCTTCACTTGAGTTCGACTGACTGAATAAGAATATGAATTAGCAACGTATGCGCGACAGAGCAAGCGAACACATGAACCAAAGTCAGGACAAGTGTGCGAGCGAGTCAACGACTGAACGCACACATGTACATATGTACACATGAATGAGTGAAGTCAGAAAAAAAAAAAATAAAACTAGAAGGAAATGAGAAAACAAAAAAAAAAAAACGAAAACCGAAACTACATATTGAAATTTATGAATAGAACATGACTTAAGCGCAACGGCGTTTTCCCCCCTCTTAAAGGTTTTTTATATTTTTTTTTTTTCTTGTCTGTTAGTGAAGCTCATGCGAAGGCACGTCAATGGCGCTGGCAGCGCTTGCCAGGAGCACAAGGGGTGCACGGCAGGCGAACAAGTGATTGAACGAATGAATGAGTGCGCCTGAAGTTTACTCACAAGTGAAATACAGATGTATGTATTTATGTATGTATGCATGTACATATTAGCATCGTCATCAAGTGCTGCGTTTGATTTGAGCGTTTCGAGCTGATTATGTTGTTCGTGTTATTCCTGTTGTTCCTGTTCTTCCCGTCGATCGCGTTGTAGTTGTTATTGTTGTTCATGCTTTCATTGTCGGTAACACAATGGCATCAAAATTTGGTAAGCGTCATAATTGAAGGCAATCGTGTGCACAGCGTGCTGCAAGGGTTCAATTATATGAATTTCCTGAGCGTAGCACGTGTACTTGTGCTGACTTGGCCAAGACAGGCATAAAGGAAATAATTATGAAAATAAGGATATGCTGAGGATAACGAAAAATCCTTCCAGCAGCCAACAATAAACAACTAACAACTTTGCGAACGACAATTGACGTCTTCAGCGTTCAATGCACAAACCCATAATAGCAAATACGCATTTAGTTTAATTTTAACGATGAAAGGTCGACAGGCTTGCGTCCTTCCCATGTGAACAGCACCCAAAGCACATACACCGCACTTTAATTCTAATTACAAATCCAGCGAAAGCTGCACCACGAGACAAAAGGCAGAGGCCAATGCAGAAGCATAAGCAGAGGCAGAGGCAGAGCGCGAGTATGAAAACGAGAACGAGGAGAGGCTACAACTCTTACGGATGCATGCATTTATTTGTGCGCCAGGCAATACCGTCAATTTCCGGTGTGGCATGTGAGTGCACATCCCGTTTGCCGAGCACGTCGCCATATTGTTTACAAATGCCATTAAATGGCACCACTGTGCCAAATGCCCACAGCACACACACAAACACACACACACACACGCATACACACACACACACAGAGACAACAACAATGTGGGCATTTTTGCCCAGGCACAGCCGATGCAGGAGCGCTGTGCGCAGCAGAAGGACTCTGGCAAACTGCGTGCCAAGTGACTTTAATTTCGTAATTGGTACAATAAACACCTGCACTGTGGCAACACAACTGGTGGCGGCAACAGGAATGTCATCAAGTGAAAATGGCAAACGCGCTGCCAAAATGCCAAACAACAACAACAACAGGAGCCAATAGTAACAATTAAAGCGACTAGAATCAATAATTTGAAAATAGCTGCACTGTTTTGGAAAATTGTCGACAGATGCCTGGCGAAGCCACAGCAACCTGCTGCCCTTCCTATTAAGCGTACAGCAATAAAAGCAACAACAGCAACAAAAACAACAGCAACCACTACACAACCAACAATGCACAGCAACAAACGCAAAGGCAATAATCGAATGCATTAAGCACAGTTGGCAACAAGATTTCAGAGCTGGCAACAAATGCTCCAGAGGCACAATTTTCACTCAAATCAGTCACGGCGCATCGTATATGGCAGGGCTGCGTAGACTCGGTTCAGACAGTTGAACAAATTTTATCAAATTGCTGCCATAATCGCTTTCAGCACAATGTGTCCAAATGGAAGACTTTGGTTGGCCAGATGCAACAGTATCCCCTTATTGCAATAATCTTGTACCGCTTTGCATCACATTGCAGCTAAGTGGGATTTGATTTTGCTCATTCCATTGCATACAGCAGGGTGCAGTAACTTAACCAGTAATAATGCGAAAGTACCTCTGGTTCTGCACGAGAAGTCTTGTAGAGGATTCTTTGTCCTGTGCAATTCGCTCAGCGTCCTTGCAGCCGCAGAGGCCTTAAAGTAATTTTCCGCGACTATAACAACTGGCTCCGCAGCCCTGCAGCAACTGGCAAGCCAAATTTTTCATTTTGGCAAGCTCAGCGCAAACGCATGAAATTTTCTGCATACGTGGCGTATGCGTGATAAGCGCCTTTTTTAACACATTCTTTTCACGTAAATTAGTTATTTATGCTTTTTTAATTAAAGATCAAAAAGCAATTTTAAAATAAGTCTTTATTTGCACATTTAATTTACGAGCCAACGTCGCCGCATACCACCCGCACAGTCACCAGCACAGACAGCAATAAAAAAAAAAAACAACAAAAAAAAAAGCTAACTCAGCGTGTTTGGTAATTGTTGTCCTGCCATGCAAGAGCCACAACAAAAAAACATTTTAAAATAAAAATGAAATGTTGCCTTTATGAATACGCGTTGATTAGCATATTTTTACGTGCGCTGAACTCATTTATGAAAATATTAGCATAAATTTTTATATGTATAAAAATGTAAATATATGTATATTTATAATATATATGTATTCTTTTTTGGTCAGACCAATTAATTATTTGATGTGCATAAAAGCGAAAGCTTAACTTATTAACGAGTCAATACAAATATTATTGCAGCTTGTAAACGCATTTTAAAAATTCAACAATAAATAAATGAAACAATAACAACAAAAAGCTGCAAAGTGTCAAATAAGTAACAACAACTTCACATTTTAGCTGCAGCCAAAAACGCGCTTATAATTATACATTTTTTTGAATTAATTTACTAATGTTTCGTAGTTAAGTCAGTTGTTGACTTTCTTTATGGTCTTTTTGTTTTTTTTTTTTTTGTCTTTTGCAAATTATTGAAAACATTTATACTCGTGGCTTTGCTCTGCGCAAATAACGCAAAGTCCTTTCGCTGCATGGCATCCTAACCGTCTGTCGACGTCTGTGTGCTGCCTCTAATGACACACTGCTGTGTGACAGCAACAATTTGACATGCTACTGACAATTGTTGCCCATGTCAATCATCTGCTTAAAATGCATGACATATCCAACCAATTTCTGTATTTTGTTGATTTTGTTGTATTTTCATTGTTTACTTAACACAACGCTCCCAGATGAAAATGTTCAACGGAAGCGCCTATTTTGTACAACTAATTGAAAATTTATACGAAAAAAAAAATACTACAAAAAATAAATTAAACCAGCAGCAAAACGCTAAGCTGATCGGTACAATAAGCAAATTAACGCAATTAAACGTCGACGACGCCATAATTACGCAGGCAAAAAAAAAACAACAAAATGTTTCCGATTATTTATTTTTTTAATTTTTATTGTTAGCTTTTAGCAATGCTAAAAACATGTCTCAGTTGTCATGTCGGGATTTATGAACCTAATGAACTGGATGTTTTTGTTTTTTCATTTTTTCATTGATTGCTTACTTTTTGTTTAATTTAATTTTTAATTTCTTTAGTGCATGTGGGCGAATTGACAATAAACAAAGTCGAAAATCACAAGTTGTGAGCAATTGTATTTTCAAACATTGATTCAATTCACGTTTCGCTAATAATTTTGATTTTTGATCTCGTTGGCGATACAATTGTTTAATTATGAAATTCCATCGGAGCGCATACAAGGCCTGAAAAAAATCAAGTTGCCATTCTTAATGTCATTCTTGTTTTTGGCATTGTTGTTGTATACTTACTATTCCTTTTTGTTTTTGTTACAATCGCCACTTAAGATTGCCTTGGCTCCGAAAGTTTGTTTTTTTAAATTCAATAAAGCTATGAAGTTCTAGCATAGAATCTATACCCTACACACAAATATATGTAGCATATATTTGATTTTTTTTTTAACCAATAAGATTTTATTTTATATTTGCAAACCAGCAATATTCACTCTTGGCAAAGAACTCGCATATATGCAGGCAAGACACATCCAACGTGCTGACACGCTGGCTTGGCCGATATCACACTTAAGTGCACAACATTCTACTAAAACGAATTTAATGCGAGCTGATAGGTGTATATATAAAATAGTAGTAATAAATTGTTTTTGTGAAAACTAACACGAAAATCGAAAGTGTTCGAAATTTACCGCATATATGCAAAAGTTTCTATTACAGCCAACTAATTTCAAAATTATTAAATGAACAAGTGTAGCATGTAAATATTTTACTAAGGCCGCACCAATCTTCCTTTTTCAGCATTTATTGAATTATTACGTGAATTATTTTAACTGCGCCAATGCGAAAAAAAAACAAAAGCAGTCAGAAGAAATAAATAAAATGTTCGTGTTTGCGATTTATGATTTATTATTATTATTATTGTTGTTCCTGTGGCTGTTGCTGTTGCTGTTGTTGCTTTTTGTTCGATTCCCTTGGTGCTGCTGCTGCCGTTTCTGTTCGCAGCCACGCACTTGTGCGCCCTTTTTGTATGTTTATGTGTAATCGTAGCATCAAAATTAGAAGCAAAAAATTGCGCTTTTCACAGCTCAAACAATCAAAGTGGTTTTATTATTTTGTTGACTTACCGACTTTGCCATTATTCTGCCGCTACATATACTATAACACCCCCTCCAAGCACCCTCCCAACCATGCTTTAATTGACTTTTTTGTATTTGTGCAGAAACAGGAACGAAACGTAATGCGAAGAATAAAAAGAAAAAAAACATAAAACAAATCAAATAAAAGATATATACTCGTACACAACAGCCACAAACAAAAGCAAATAGAAAAAATGTATGCAAAACCAAAGCAAAACAACAAAATTATTGTTAAATAAATAAATTTCCGTTGGTTGGTATGAAATGCGTTCACGCGCATAAAGAAAAAAGCAAACAAAGCACAGAATGCTTTAGTGACTTGGAGCATTAATGGAAAATAGATTTTTTAAAAGAAATTACAATTATAGAAATGTAAATTCATTCATTTAAATGCAAGAACGAAAAAGCCATAAGTGTCATATATATGCTGCAAAAGTTTAAACCCCACTTCTGCCGAAGTGCCCCTTTTTGGCTTAAAACGAGTCAGTGGTCAGTACACGAACTCTGTGAGTTGAAGAGCTGCAATTGTGCAAATGAGAATGAACTTACATCTTAAGATTTCTCAAATATATTTTTTTGTGTATCACCATAAATGCTTTAAATCCGAGGTCGGGTATATGCTATGTACACATGTATCTAAATACATACTTGTGAGTTAAGCCACCAAACCTAATGACTAATTAGTGAGTAAACATTTTCAGCTCACCAAAGAACCATCTAAGCTTTGCATAAACATAATCGCGTAATTATAACTTACTATGGGGAAGTGTGACGTCATTGTTAATTTACTTCAGCTGTATCATTCAAATTTTGTAAAAGTTGTAATGAATTATTCTTAAAAATATCTTAATATATTATATATTAACTGCGACGATCTGGCAAACTTTTTTTGTTCGCTAATTTATGATTATTAGCTTTATAAACAGAAAATCCACCAACTAACTTTACCTGCCACGATCTTCAGGGTATATCCCAAATGTTCAAAGCAGTTGCTAATTCATGCAAAACATTAGTGGTGCCAAACCTGTAGAGATTCGTACATATGGCTAACGTCTAGCAACGTGAACCGGTTCCATAAACTACGCTTGGCGGCTGACACAGTATTCTATTTTCAGTATAAATTATAAAAATTCTATTTTCTGTACTTTTTTTTTACCATTTGGTAAATTTTGGCGTGCGATGGGAGTGGATCCACGCTGTATTAACTGCGTATGAGTCATTGGCCTAAATTCAATACCAGTCAGGCCCAATAACTTCCTGAATTGAGAGTGAAGTTTAATTAAGCGATGTATTATTATTGGTACTGATTTCATTGATATTTCATTTACGCATTACAATTTATGGCTGCTTACCGGTTTTCGAGCTAAAATAACTGCAGAAAAATCTGACGAAATGCAAACCTTAAAATAAACCAATTTTTAAAAGAAGCAAACAAATTAACAAATTATTAAATGTTTATACAAAAATATTAATGCCAAATTAATAAAAACACAACGACTGATAATCATCTTCTGAGAGCGACAGTAAAGCAACAACAGCATCATAAAACTCGCTGTTTGTGTGAGTGCGTCAGCTATGTTAACAGACATGTAAACGCACTGTTAACAAAATGTTAACGGCTGACGATTTATCGTTTTAAAAACGACGACCGTTGAACAAAAAAGTCAGTTGAGATACGCGCGGCGACTCATTTAAACGACGGTGAACTAAAGTTGAACATGTTGAAGAATATTTTTTGCCTGCTGTGGCTCACAGTAGTCTTGGACTTGACGCTTACCGGCCACAACCAAGTGGCAGCAAAGCTCGAGGAGAAATTCTCATGGAAGCAGCTGGTCTTCGACTGGCCCAACGCGGAGGCGGAGCAGGCGGCAATTAGCAGCGGTCGTTATGTTGTAGAAAACAATCTGCCACTGGGCTTGGAGCGCTGGCGCGACAAGATGTTTGTCACCGTGCCAAGGTAAATGAAACCAAGTACAAGACTCTCGACAACGACGCAGCTGGCCTGACTATTAACTGTACGCTAATTGCGCCTAACAATGGTTGGGTTTTGTAAAGTTGAGTTGCTTTGGGGCTGCGCCTGCGCTTGGCAGAATACCGTTTATCGGAATTGCCAAACCGGTTTCGAAATAGTTGGCAGTAAAATCGTTGCTTAATTGCTCAATTGTAGTGTATTTGCATATGTATACTCGTCTGTCTGCATGTCGGTATAGGCATCAATGCGGCTCCAGTCATTTATTGTTTCACATAAAACGAGAAGTCATGTATTTATTTAATAAAAACTGATAATTATTTTTTCTGTGACAGCAACGGCAACAACAAGAAAAAAACAAAACTGCTGCTACTCAGCATTAAATAGTTGTATGCCCTCTAAGCCAGCTTTCACTTGACATTGAACCGAGAGCGCGGACAACTCAAATCAAGCTAATAAATCAATTGCAATGCATGACTAAAGACAGCTGCTGACAACCATCAAAGACGGACATAATCGACCACAAGTCAGCATATGCCGCAAATCAGCAATTCGCATGCTTTGCACGGCGGACTCATTTGTATGCGCTGAACACTGACACCGGGTTTACTCCGATAAAAATCAAATTTATTAGTTTAAATCGCAAATACGTCAATACAACCGCCTATTCGTGACTAAGGCAGAACCCTTCTTGGTTAATTAGATACAAAACAACAAAGCCGAGGAGGAAATGTCTCATCTCTGCTTGCTCACATAACTCTAACGACACCGTAAACCAATTTATCTGACTAATTTTGTTATTTTAGCAGGATTTTCACTAGAAAACAAAAAAAAAAAAAAAAACAAAAACAATATAATTCATATCGCAATCATCTCCAACTTGACCTTACACTTAAAAGCATTTATAATAATTTCAATTGTTGAGTTGTCTACAATTGATTACCCAATCGTTGTGGCCGAACTTGTTTGATTGACTCAAAAGAAAATAATGCGCTGGAGTCCCAAAGGATACAAAAAAAATAGCTCAAAGTCAGAAAATATAGTTTCGAGAAAACAGGTTTATAACAAAATTAATAAAGCAATTAATTACAATTAAAGCATAAAACGCAACGCAGTGCAGCGCAGCGAAAACTTTTAATTAAACCAGAGTCAAAACTATGCGCGCGGTACATAAATTGCGGTTTACCAGCCAAAACCCGCACAACAAAAATATCAGCATTAACAACAACGGCAGCAGCGGCAACAGTTTGGCCAACAAGAATACGAACAACCAACAACACCAACTACACCAAACAATCGAAACCAGAACCAGAGCATACGACCACAACAACACAAAACCAATTGTGGCTGCCGTTGGTTATGTGCAAATAAAAAAAAAAATGTAAGCCAAGCGGCAGCAGCAGAAAACAATACCGACAACTATTGTATTTTGCTTAGACAAGAACTGAAGTCATGATACACAATCAGACACTTGGACAGATTTAATGCAATAACGAAATTCGCAATGAGTTACTTTATTTATTACTAAATTCTGTTAATTTAACAGATGGAAGGCCGGCGTTGCTGCAACACTGAACTACATCGACCTCACGTCTACAGAGAAGTCACCAAAGTTGCGTCCATACCCCAGCTGGGAGGCAAATGCATTGCCAATCGATGAAAAACCGCAGGAACACAAGACGCCCGCAGGTGGCCGTCTCGATGCTGAGAAAGCAACTGATGCGAGCACGGAGCTGAAGGACAATTCCACCATCATATCGACTTTCCGCATACAGGTCGATGCATGCGATCGCCTATGGGTGCTGGACACCGGCTTAGCCGATATTTTGGGCAATCCTAAGCAGATAACACCTAATGCTATTGTCATATTTGACTTAAAAACAGACCAGCTGGTACGACGCTTCACCATACCCGCCGCGCAATGCAAGGACGACACGTTCTTTGCGAACATTGTAAGTAGCCAAGCCATCGCTGGTCTTACCTATGACTATGATTAAATTGCTAACCCACACTCACGCAGGTGGTTGACTCTGAGCGCGCCGAATGCAATGATGCCTACGCCTATGTGCCTGATTTGGGAGCATATGGTGTCATCGTTTACTCCTTCCGCGACAATCACTCCTACCGCGTCAAGCACAACTTCTTCCACTTTGATCCCCTACAGGGCGACTTTAATGTGGGCGGCGTTAACTTCCAGTGGACTGACGGTGTTTTTGGTTTGGCTGTAGGTCCCATGCAACCCGATCACTCGAAGGACGTGTATTTCCATGCTTTGGCCAGCACGAAGGAGTTCAAGGTGTCTAATCGCGTGCTGCAGAACGAGTCGCATGTGACTGGCGGTGATGCTTACTATGACTTCGAATTAGTTGGTGATCGCGGAATGAATGGACAGTCCACAGCGGAGGTTTTCGACAAGGAAACTGGCGTAATCTTCTATACACAAGTGAATAAGGATGCGATTGCGTGCTGGAATGTCAAACGTCCCTACACACCAGATAACCAAGGCCTGATTGACTCCGACTCACACACTTTGGTCTTCCCGAACGACATGAAACTTGACACTGAAGGCAACCTCTGGGTACTTTCCGATAAAATGCCTACTTACCTCTACAAAGAACTTGATCCCGCTGCCGTTAACTATCGCATACTAATGGGCAACAACCGCGAACTCATCAAAGGTACTCCCTGTGAGATGTGATGAATTGCATGTTTGTGAGACGAGTGTTTACTTATAGGCTTCTTAAGTATTTTTTGTGATTAAAACGTTTATTGTTGCTTCAACTAATTAAAGTTTTTGATGTTAATTCTGAATTGGGTTTCTTTGTTGAATATTAGCGCTTAAATATCAGACTTTAGTAAATTTCCGCCCAGCTGGACTTTCTCACCAGGCTTGAAAGCAGGCATGCCGAGATAGGGACAAGTCGAGCAGCGAAAAGCGTCACCCAGATAGCACTGTAATAGGCAAAAATACTTAGATTAAAATTGCAACAAGTAATAAACTAAGCCACACACATTGCCACAGCTCGACTTGGCGTTTTGAGTTTCCACGTCCTTTGATTGCTTTTCGGCCTCCAGTTCTTCTGCCAAACCACAAGAGCAGTTCTTGCACGCTTTACGTTTGCCAGTTGTGCCACAAACTGCATGAGCCAAAAAAAAAATTTTTTTAAATGTTGTGTGACAATTGAAACTAATACAACAGCGCACCTTTTAAGCTCTCCGGATCAGGTTTTTGTTTATCTGCTTCATCCAACAGGTCTTCTTCATCGATCAGTTCGTCATCACCATCATCACCGCTTATTTTCCATACGCTCGCTGTCTTTGCATCAGACTTGGCGGCGAAAGACAACTTCACCGAGGAACCAACCTCATAGTTGGGCTTTTGTGCTGTAATCACTTCTCCAGTCGTTGCCTCTACGGGATTAATAAAGCCGGACAATTTCAACTCTTGCAGCAAACTTGCCGCGCCACCCACAAAACCAGCTAAATGTATGTGACCATTCGGCTTTAGCATGTAGATCAGCTTCGAAAAAGCGTCTGTCAGTTGCGCATTCTCAATAATAATTAGATCAAAACTGGAATTTGCATGAGAAGCTGCAACATAAAGTACATTGTGAAATGCATTTTTTTATGATGAATCATGTTTGTTTCTCAGCATCTACTTACTAAAAGTTAAACGATTTATATTCTCTAAAGCAATTTCGCCGCCAGTTGCCTGTTTCACGGTCTCAACACGTTGCTCCAAATTATCACTGTCTGTCCAGATGTACAATGTTTTTTGCAGTCCTTTATATTGCTCCATGCTAACGTTTTTGAGCAATAATAATAAGAATAATTGACACTCTAAAGCCCAAAACACATGTGCAGAATTCTGCATGCAGCGAATATCAAACACACAAGTTCTTATGTAGCAAAACACATGGAGCGCTGCATGGTTTGCTGCACGATGCAAGTTGTGTTGATTTTGATATTCGCTGCATGGTGCAATGCTGCCAAGTTATTTTTTGGTTATTTTGGCAGCATTTATTGCTATTTTGGCAGCATTTATTGCTATTTTGACAGCATTTACAAACAGCTGTTGTGTTGTGATGAATAAGAAAAAAATAATGGAGGAACAGTTAATCGAATTTGTGAGGGATAACCCGTTTTTGTACGACAAAAAAAACCGGTCGTACAAAAATGTGTATCTGAGAGAGCAGAAATTTCAATTTCGTTTTTCCACGTCTATTTCCATTTGTTTACAAATTCTGACTGTCAAAAAATATGCATGCTTCTGTCAATGAAAAATCTGCACATGTGTTTTAAATGCAGCGCTGCATGCAGCGAACATGCAGCGCTGCATGCAGCAATTCTGCACATGTGTTTTGACCTTAAAATCGATTATTTTCCTTAAGCAGTTTACACGAACAGCTGTATCACAAACGAAGCGACCTGGCAGCACTCAATAACAGGCCTACTTGGCATCATTTTTGCGTTATAAATTTGAAAATTAATCTTTAATGACTTTAACATGAAAAAAAAAAATTAAACAAAGCATACTTAATATGTTTTATAATTTAAACCTGAATCTTAATATATTAAATATTTCCAAATAAAAATTTTTTAAAAGCATCAGATTTGCAATTCAAAATACGCAAAGGCTGTATTTATTATTAAATATTTTGAAATGTTTTGTCACACCTCACAATTTTGCTTGTTGGTTTATAAATTTACTACATATGTAGTTGATATTGACTATTACTTTGAGGATTACAATTACCACTCCTCAACATAAAATGTATATAAAAATACACGATAGGTATGCATTATTAAATATACGCTACATAACAAAAACACTTATGATGACACTTTAACCGGCACTCAAAGTTATTTAAATCAATATCCGATAACGCGAACAGCTGGAACTTTTCCCATGCCATTAAATATGCAAATAGTCCTGCGACTAATTTGAAATCGAAAGCCAGGACGGCACACGTAATTGAAAAATTTTACTTGTTCGCAACCATTACAGAGGCTATTAAATGTTGTATCTAGGGAACAATTTGCAATATGGTACTTCCCATCACACTACATTACATTGCAACAATTGCTTAAAATCAAATTTTTTCAACTAAACCCGTGGTGTTTCAATGTAAGGTACTCCATTTGTTTTATTTTAAGTATTGTTGTTGTGGTTTTTGGGTGATTGATATTGAACGTGGTGATTGACAACAAAATGAAGAAGAATCAAGAAGCGTCGACAGCTGATTTGTTAACTCTAAGTGTTAACTGAGTGTAAATAAAAAGCGGTTGGTTAGTCGGGCAGCGGCCAGTCGGTTTTCGAATAGCCGCGTAAAGTTAACACGAAAAATATAAATCCTAGTAGTGCGCTACGAGCAGTTTAAAGTCGTGTCTATTATTAAATAGAGGAACTTTAATTAACCGCAGCAAGGACAATAATTATTAAGAACGCATATGCGAAGTGTACCAGCAACAACAACAACAGCAAGCAGCAGTAGCGGCGTGAGAAATTGACAGCTGCAGCAGCTGCCGACGAAGAACAGCAAACGGAAGAAGCAGAGCGTGTTTGTTGTGTGTTTTCATTTTTTTTTTTTGGGTTTCTGACTTGAATTAAATTTAAAAATTTACTAAAAGAGTGTATATAACCAATATTTTAAAGGCATTTAAGTGTTAAATAAATGATTAACGCAACACATGCAAAGCAGAATTGTGCCAAAGTGTGTAACCAAAATTGCCAAATTTACACAGCAACGTGCCGCCACGGCCAAACTATCAATATCGAATGCTACATTGATGTACTATAACAAAAATGCAAGTGTATAAAAGCGCTAAATGAAGAGTTACAATCATTTCAACGTCAGCACCCCTCCCGCCGTAACCGCTCTCAGCTACGAGCACTATAGTTCACCTCCGCCGCCACCAACGTCCACAGCCACGCAGCTCAGCAGTCCCGGAGAGCAGGCGACTAACGGCAATCTGCACCTGCACGCACACGCACATCCACATCAGCACCCACACCACCCGCAACAACATTTACTGGACGCCGACACACTTTCGCCGCCGCCACCACCGGGAACCCTCACTCATCTAACCAGTAACAACAACACACTGCCCGAGATGCCCCATTTTGGCATGGGCAGTGGTCCGCCCATGCATCATCAGCAGGGCGCGCCGCCAGGGCATGCGCTCCAACAACAACAACAACAACAACAGCAGCAGCAACAGCAACAACATCCGCCGCAGCATCAATTGGCCATGCTGCCACGGGGTCTTTCGGCCGCCACTGCCGTCCGCATTGAGGATAAGAAACTGACACGTGATGCCATGGAACGTTACATGCGCGAGCGCAATGACATGGTGATTGTCATACTGCACGCCAAGGTATGTAGTGCAAAGCTAGAGCACACACGTATACCCTATACTGTAACCCAAGTCGCTAGCTATTTGGCTGCTTGGCATTCTTGTGGCCAGTTTTGGCCAAAGTGGCATGTTGCAAGGCATTGCGGTCGCCGCAAAAGTGTCAAGCCAACTGGCAGCGCCAGCGACAAGCCCTGTGGCAGCGGTACATTTGTGGCCAATCGAGAGGGCGCGCAACGCTGCCAACCATCCTTCACACTTGACTGCGCGCAAATTGCGCGAAGGCAGCCACACAGCCACCGCAGCAATCAAATAATTTTAATTAATTAAATAAAATTAAACTTGCAACTGCAGTTGTTTTTTCCCTTCCCTTTAATTTTTTTTCTGTTACACATTTCTAAACTCTTCAACGCAATTTATTATTTATTTATTTTTTGCATTTGATTTCTGTTGGCTTTTGTATTTTAATTTTCTGCTAATTGATTCTGGTTTGTGCCTTTGCGATAATTTGCCGCGCGAGCGATTTTCGTGTGAATCGCTGCCGCACAATTAAGCCGCATCGTTAATGACTTCCTTGTACAACGAATCGATACTTCACAGGTCGCACAGAAGTCGTATGGCAATGAAAAACGCTTCTTTTGCCCACCTCCATGCATATATTTGTTCGGCAGCGGCTGGCGTCGACGCTACGAGGAAATGCTGCAAAAGGGCGAGGGCGAGCAGGGTGCACAGTTGTGCGCCTTTATTGGCATCGGCAGCTCTGATCAGGACATGCAGCAATTGGACCTGAATGGCAAACAGTACTGCGCCGCCAAGACGTTGTTCATTTCGGACTCGGATAAACGCAAACACTTCATGCTGTCGGTGAAGATGTTCTACGGCAATGGGCATGACATTGGCGTCTTCAACTCGAAGCGAATTAAAGTCATCTCGAAGCCGTCAAAGAAGAAGCAGAGCCTGAAGAACGCTGATTTGTGCATTGCCAGTGGCACCAATGTGGCGCTCTTTAATCGGCTGCGCTCGCAGACAGTGTCAACACGTTACCTTCACGTGGAGAATGGACATTTTCATGCGTCATCGACGCAGTGGGGTGCCTTCACGATACACCTGCTCGACGACAACGAGTCCGAGTCGGAGGAATTTCAGGTGCGTGACGGCTACATACACTATGGCGCCACCGTAAAGCTGGTATGCTCAGTGACGGGAATGGCGTTACCGCGGTTGATCATACGTAAGGTAGACAAGCAAATGGCACTGCTGGAGGCCGATGATCCGGTGTCACAGCTGCACAAGTGTGCCTTCTACATGAAGGACACTGATCGCATGTACTTGTGCCTGTCTCAGGAGAAGATCATACAGTTTCAAGCGACGCCGTGTCCGAAGGAGCCAAACAAGGAGATGATCAACGACGGTGCCTGTTGGACTATTATCTCAACGGACAAAGCTGAGTATCAGTTCTATGAAGGCATGGGTCCAGTGTCGTAAGTGCAGCAGTGTAGCACCCAAGCTACATACCGCCGGTAATCGCCAATCTCTTTGCTATTGCAGTTCACCCGTGACACCTGTGCCGATTGTCAATTCACTTAACCTTAATGGCGGTGGCGATGTGGCCATGCTGGAGCTAAGCGGCGACAATTTTACGCCACATCTGCAGGTTTGGTTTGGAGACGTCGAGGCGGAAACCATGTATCGCTGTACAGAGACGCTGCTCTGCGTTGTGCCGGAGATCTCACAATTTCGCGGCGAGTGGCTTTGGGTAAGGCAACTATGCACAAATTTTAACCCTTTTGCACACACTAAACTGCCCCCCCCATACAGGTGCGCCAACCTACACAAGTGCCTATCTCGCTGGTGCGCAACGACGGCATCATCTATGCCACGGGCCTCACCTTTACGTATACACCTGAACCAGGCCCACGGCCGCATTGCACACAGGCTGACGATGTGATGCGTACGCGTCAACACAACAACAACAACAGTTTGACAGACATTCGCAATAACAACAGCAACGTAGGCGCAGCACAACATTCCCCCAATGCCGCACTAAATGCGCATGCGCAGCAACTGCAGCATCAGACGCTGCCCTCCATCACCGATGTGCAATGGAATAGTCACGGCGGAGGCGGCTTATCCTGAGTGCAGTTTACTGCGTTTGCTTTACGATTAGTTTTTTAGCACATTTTCTTTAGTCCTTATTGTGTAAGTCGCCTACATTAAGTTGGGTGCGTGGTGCGTGCTATGCTTTAATACTGGCACCTTCTACCGCACCATTCTCCTCATTTAGACAAAATTCATTACCACAACACGGTCACATGCTTTCTACACAGCCACATACCACATAACATGTAAACGCTTTGCTGTATATAATGACAATTAATGTGTTGTTGTTCTGGTAACCAACGAAACTCATTTGATTTTATACATAAAGAATTTTATTACATAGTTAAGCTATTTATATACATTTATATATACATATATATATATATATATATATACACGACGCTGACGCAATTTAAGCTGTGGTGGCTGCAGCCACGCGGATGCGTACTTTACTAAAACAAGTAACAAAAGACGGATCAGAAATGCCGAGCAAAGTGTAAGACAAATTTTATTAGTTCTAAGTGAAAAGTATGCAACAAAATCAAGAAAAGAAAAAACGAGAATAAATTATTTTATATATATAAAAAAAAAACCGCAAAATGCATGAACAAGTTCAAAAGTGTTGTGAATTTCGTATATCATTTAATGCAGCCGTGTGAAAAGTTCGCATGCGCCGGCTAGGATTCGTGTCATGAACGTCGTATTTACGCCAAATACTTACACAATCGCTGCGCAGACAATGGCCCGTGAGGCATCTAATCTAGATTACGTTGGGAAAATGTTCGCACCACAAATGAATGTATAAGTTTATTATTTGTTGTTTTGTTTTTGCTGCTGTTCGTTTGTTGGCCATTTGTTACAAATGCAACGCCACAATTTTGTGAAAATCTTCCCACGTTGCCGGTTTAATTTCTAAGGTAGCAAAACTTTAATTACATGACGACGTCGGCGACGAAGCAAAAGTTAAGAACGCAGCCGATTTGAATTCATTTTAGTTATTTTTTTTTTTTTATTAAAACCGAAGCGTACCTGCTGTAAAGCAAAATAAAACAAACGAAACGCCATGAATCTTTTTTAAGAGCGCTAAGTCAACGCCATTGTTTCCGTTTTAGCAAGGAGCACTCTGACAAATTTTCTCACAACAGCAGAGTAGTACAGAAACAAAAAAAAATTGCTGAGTCGTTGTTGTTATTATTGTTGTTGCAAAATAAAAAAACAAAAATAAATTGTATATTTTTACGTTATTAAATTGTGAGAAAATTTTCGTCGTAAGTATATTAATTTTATGCATTATTGCGTGTTGTTTTTGTTGTCGTTGGTGCCTTTGAGTTTTAAGCAAATTAACGATGCTGCTTTGCATTAATTAAATGTTGCTTCCGTTTGTAAGTTGACGATAGACACACAGTTTAAAAAAACACAAACAAAAATAAATAGTTATCAATGCCGACCCATGCTAAGCCAGTCAAATGTCATAAGCAATTATGCATGCATAAAAAAATCTTAGTGCCGCATATAGCAAGTGATTTTCAAGAAGAATTTCCCAGAGTCTGACTGAATTTCAGCAATGGGAAACCACCCTCGTCGCTTATAAGAAAACGAAAGACTTAAACGACGAACTTCGACCGTCTTGCATAAAAACAAGATACACATACAACTCTGTACAATAATGTGGTGACGTTTTTTACTGTAAGGAAAAAATATGCAAAATATTACCCCGTTCAAAGTAACATATATATAATCAAGCACAAAGGATGAATATTATATTACGTCTTTAATAAAAAAGTTGTCCCATATACGAGTAAAAGCGCTGTTAATGTTATATGTTGATCAGAAACGATATGGCGCATGTGAAGACTGTTACTGCAAACGTTAAGGCTTTATGGAAAATTCTAAAAAACATGACAACTTATTTTCAACTTAAAACCTACAAAGAAATAAGTAAATTCCGTCGCACTATTTTTTTGACCACAACTGTGTACGCCTTGCGTGTCTACGACAAAAGAATAACTATAAACAACCACCAAATGGAATGTCTTAGGGTCTGCTGCTCTCATTTTAATTTGCCACAAGTTTTCTTATAAGAAGTCGCGCTGACTACTGAAATCAGTTGCATATTTAATGAAAACACTGAAGTGCATAATTTCTACGACCCCTCCCCCACTCTGACATACACCATGAGTTTCTGACCTGTCAACTCAGTGGCGAGCGTTTTCTTATAAGAATGTGGCAGCGATGCCAGGTTGCTGCCTAATTAACTTTTCTACTGCTGCTGCTGCTATACACGAATTTTCACACGCCATGGGAAATCAGGCCCACTGCTGCGTGGGAAAATTGTGCAAAAGTTTTGAATTTATTATTATTTGTTGTTTTTTTTTTCTCCTTCGGTTTTACTTATGGCAAAAGAACGCGCATGTCTCAAGCAGACCATGGCAGTGTCTTTTTCCAACATTGAGAGTAAACTCTTTGCTTGACATTTATGCAGCTCTAAGCCAATTTAGTATGCAAATCCTTTAAATCCTTCGCAACCAACTGCATGGCTGCAAATGTGTCAAAACGGCTAAGAGTAAATTTTTAAGTAGCATACCAATCCCGAACAAACCTCAGTCAAATGCACTTAAGACGAATTAGTCACAATCGTCTGCGCTGAGTTCATTGTACTGCCAAATGCTTTTAGAATTACTTAAATAATAAACGATTTAATTTTTGTGTGAATTTCCGCCATTCGCATTGTCTTGCCACAACAGGTATTCCCCTCGCATAAAGCGCTGCCATTGGCTGTCGTATCGTGGGGCCATAGCATTCAGCTGCGCGCTGATTGGCCAACGATTGTTAGAAAAAGGTAGCAACAACCAATGTAATGTAAGAAACGAAAAAAATAAAAAACTATATAAAAGTAAAAGGAAAACCAACATTCGATTTTGTCATAATAATAATATAATTTATTAAAATATTTTTAACGCAATAATTTCGTTTATACTATTTTCACTATAAAATTTGTCGACGCGTATATTTTTATTTTTTTTATTTTTTTATTAATTTATAATTGCTATAAGAATATGCCATGTATTTAATACAAAAAAAACATCAGTACAAATATTTATGTAAATATTTCTATATATATTAATATAAGCATTATTTATATATATTTTATTATGTAAAGTTGTGTCGTTTTTAGAAAATAATGCCCAAACATTAAAAATGCGGTACTAAAGCAAAGCGTTGCGGCATCGGTAAGCGTGTAGACTACGAAATGCTGCATTACAGAAATGCAATATCAAAAATAATCCAATAATGAATACATAACAGCAATAATAAATAGACTTTGCAATGGAGTACATATGTTTGCGTTTTTAGCTTACACTAAAATAATTATTTAGAAACAATAATCATAATAATAAATTAAAGAACAAAATCGGAATCAAATTAAATAAAGTTAAATAAAATAATCAACAGCGTCGTTGCCTTTGCGCTTGTGGTTGTCTAACAGCGATCTAAGCACGCCACGCGATGGCCGCGCGCAAGGCCAAGATCACACTTAAACGCAGAAGCAATGCATTGCGGCTGCTTTAATTAACACAAAGTGTAATGTGTGTCGCTCCCCTCTTCCAACTTAGTTTTGCGCATTTGCGATATAGATCAACCCCCTTTAAGCTTCAAGTGCCGCTTGACATGCACGACTTTAGCCAAATGGCTTTTGGTTCGTTTAATTTGCACGTATTGTACGGTTTTTGTTCATATTAGTCAACATCAGAGAGATGTAGGAGGTAAGCAGATCGTCCATTTTGTAGCCGAGCGAGGTCTCGCAAAGCAACTTCGACCCGCGCACCAGATTGCCAATGGTCATGTGGAAGTACGTATTGCCCGAGGACCAGTTCGAGATGCGCGTAAAAGGATGAGTGACGAGTATATCCTGAAAATTAATGCATAATGTAAGTTTAATAAACAAGTGCTCAGGATTAAAAATGTACATTCGTAGCAACAACTCGTAGTTTTTTTTTTTCTATATCAGAACTTAAGATCTTACCTTAGTTACGGGATGAATTAGACTAACGCCATGCTTGTTAATAGCAATAAGCAACATTTCCGGATAGTTGGGCTCCGTTGTTTGCTTTACCTCAAAGAATGCCGAGCCGAATGTTGGCCATCTGAAGACATTAAAGCAAATCGGTATAATTTAACCACAAATAATTTTAGCTTTAAATCAAATGCCATTACCTATAAACGATTTTCAAGAAGGCCACCTTAGCATCCTCTGAACTCATGCCGCCATCCTGATTATATGATGCGACGATTGCACGTTTCCATTCGCTTGTACTTTGCATTTTCATAATATCGGCGGGGATAAGCTCGCGCAACATTTGCCTTTAATACAGAAAAGAAAACAATAGATTGACTTTCATATATGTTACACTGTGCTTACGGTATCGCCTGCAGTTCCTGTTTGTTCTCGCCATAGCGCACCCGGAATACGAGCGCTGCCAACTTAGCTGCCTCTTCTCGAGAACACTTGTGGTAGCCACGCAAAAGCTTCGGCAGCTCCTGATGATAGTGGAATATCAGATCCGCATTGCGGTCCTTACCAGGCACGGTGTTCGTCCAGAGTTTCTTCATGAAAAACACCTGATAAGTGAACTGCGGATTGGCGCCGTCGCGTATTGGTCTAGCCTTTTTAATCCAATCCGTTAGATGACGCACAAAGTCAAAGAAGAAGTCGCCCTCAGGCACCGAGATCACTTTGTCGGCGATCTTCACGAACAGCGAGAAACCTTCGCTTGTGCGCAGCGACAAACGCTGCGAGATGTTGTGGCAGAAGTCCTTTGCGCGCGTCGACGAATCTACCTCAAAGGCTTCGTCTGTATCATCGGGGAAGTAAACCTTGTGAAAGATCTGTGTTGTTTTGTGTTGTATAGCTTCGACTTCGACCTGGTGCGGCGGATACTTGCGTTGGCCATTGCGTATCGTCTTCTGTAGACGGTGCATTGAATCTTGCGAGATTGGATGGCGGCGGGTGCGTAAAAACATCAAAAGCTCCTTAAGGAGACTCTGCGAACAGGCAAATAATCCCGTTGCCAACCACATTAGCTCCCACCCACGTTCTTCCGAGATACGGTTGCGATTGTCCGTTAATTGTTTCATGATTTGGCAATAGATCTCATCGCGTAGGATTTCATGCTTCAATGGGCCGTCAAAGATGTGGTCGGTTATCTCATTGCCCATGCGCGGTCGTTTTGAGGGCAGGTCGCCCATATACTTGAGTATGGCAGCAAATGCGAAACAAGCCTCCTCGGCAAGCTCCTCTTTGCTCTGCAATTTACGCAGCAGAGGTGCCTTAATGGGATCGCGTGAATAGCGCCAGATCTCATCGGAACGTTTCGAGCTTAGCGTCAACGTTTTAGACATGGTACGTTTCGGTGGCAAACGGAAGTGATCGAGTGCATACTCCATCAATGTATGCGGCCGATCTCTAGGCTCAGCGACACCATTTGAGACCATGCTAAGTCGACGCCCATGGTGAGCTTCATCGATGTTAAACAATGCAAGTATATCCTGAGGTGGCTTTGATAACGTTGGCAGCACATACACTGTCTCAGCGGGAAAGTCTCCACGATCCTGCGAACGATCGCAGCGACCTATGCACCAACCATTGTTTAGCACCGATTCGCCACAGGATTCGTCTTCGAGTATGATAAGGTCACCTTTAAAGAAAGACAAGAAACTGGTGCCGTCCGAAGGCGCGCGATAATCTTGTAAAGCGATTACGTATTTTGAACGTTTTTTCAAGCCATCCAAAAAGTAAACAACCAGATCTCTGATATCCTCTGCATTCGGACTTTGGAAAGTGAATTCCTCACCACGCACAGTGGACAAACTGAACGTTTGCGTAAAGACTTTATTCGTTTTTTGACTTGACACTGCAGTGATCTCTGGAAAGCTTAACTCGAGCAGTACTTGCTCTTGATCGTCCACGACGTAAACACCAGTCCAGTTCACAGCAATTATAACATCATTCTTCGGCAGATTGGGGCCGGAATTGCGATAAGCCTCATAGAAACGCGAAAAGAGCAAAGGCCACTTATACTTCGCATAGCTAACGATATCCTCTTTGATTTTCAATGGCGCTACCTTTTCCTTAACATAGTAAGACTTTTTGTAAGCTTGCAGAACGAGAGCTGCCCAACGTTCGATTGCCTTGTCGACGCCCGTCAGGCAGAAGTCGGGTATGAAGTTTGGTAGCAACGTAAAAAGTCGCTCCATGGACATGTCCGTGCCGTACTCAATGAAATATTGTTGCGCGGCAATCATTGCTAGATCCTCCTCCTTATCGCAACGATATTCGCCGAACTTAACACCGCGCACCACCTGCTGATAAATGAGATTCGTGGCCACCTGATCGTGCGTGGGTTCATGCCAAGGCGCAAAGATTTCTTTCCGGAAAAAAAGTCGCCACGGTGCGTTACGTTCCTGTGCGCCTTGCTCCTTGGCATATTGCTCACACTGAGAGATAGCATCCATGACATGGTCGCCACCGCTGCCCAATGATGACACTTTGTCAAACAGTGCAATATACAGCGAGAAGCCAAACTGATCCTTAAGCGTAATCTTATCCGATAGCTGATTACAAAGCTCACGCGCTGTTGTGGCGGAATCTGCAAGCAATGTTTTTGTGTTGCCATCCATAAACGTAATTGGCAGCATTATGGGCTTCTTCGACTTAGTGGCCTGCAACTCCAGCCACGATGGCGGTTGATTACGCGTTCCATTATTGAAAGTGCGCTTCAGACGCTCTTCGCAGTAAGGCGCATAGCCCGGAGGACCTTCGCGTATAAAGGCACGCAAATAGTTCACAAACTTCTCAGATGGCGCAAAGCAACCAACGCAAAGCGAGAGTAATATCCAACCGCGTGCATGTGAGGACTTCAACGGATTGTTCGTAAGTTGTTTGCAAATTTGGCAGTAAATTTCATCTCGTAGTTCAGCACGCAAAATGCCATGCCCGATGATGAAATGCAGTTTCTCGAGATTGGAGGTTGGACGGGACTGCAGCCACGACTGGTAACTGTCTGCGGTATATTCTTCATCCTGCAGACGACGTCTTACATCCTCGCCGAGTTTATTTTTGCGTTTGAGCGTTAGCGACACCAATTTGTGCCTAATTGAGCGTGGTTTCTGTTTGAGAAAGGCTTCTGGATCTAATCCCATGAGCTGCGCTTCTTGAAACTCCTGAAATAAATGACTATTAATAAGTTTTCAGACCTAGAGAACGAAACGAACTAACCTTGCTTCGGATGAAATTCCGACCCAGCGTCGCTGTCACCTTCGACATTACCGAAGTCGTGTCCATGCGATCCATTGTATGGTACTTAGGCTCAGGCATGTCACCCGTAAAACGCAGTATGGTTATCCACAATGCCTGTGCTGCCAACTGATCTCCCTGAGTGTGCAAAGGCAACAGTGGATGCTTCAGTGCCTTTTTCGAGTACTGATGCGTTACATTGCCCTGGAAGTAGGTGGCTGCGAATTTCTGGAATTTGAACTCCGAAAGATCCTCTTCATCTTCCGATATATGAATCGGTCCGATAATGTCCTCCTGATTGACTGAATTCGAATGAGGCAGATCATTAAACACGGATGTCTCTCGGCCGCCATGTGGCGTTGGCGCTTCACTACTCGAATCTGGCAGGAAATCAAACATAGCCTCCACCAATTTCCCATCATCTACCGGTTCATCCTGTTTACGGGCAGCATCGTTGATTATATTCTTCTTAACCTCCACGCGACGACGCTCCTCGATCTCCTTCTCCATTTCTCGGCGCTCCAATTCATGCAAACGGTCGCGGTAATGCTGCTCCGCAATTTCACGAGCATGCTTATTACCTTTATGTAACAATTCCTGTTCCTCCACCTTGCGCAGATGCAACACTTCCGCAAACTGTTTGTACTCCTCGCGTAGCTTCTTATATTTCCTCATCGCTATCATGCGCCGCGCTTGCGATTGTATCTTAATGATTGCCCACATTTTGTGGCCGTACTCACGCCGCACCAGGTAGCCACGTGCATGGGCCTGCAAGCCGACAATGTGACCGCGCAAGTGTCGAAAACGATGAGACAGCACACGTGATCGTATCAAAGCCTGCAAGCGCATATAGCCCACACGCATCTGCTGATAACGCTTACGCTGCGCATAGCCCTTCCACACGCGTTGTATGCTGATAGCAGCAGCTCGTTTACGCAGGAAGCGTCGACGATAGACCCAACCGCGTATGGTTCTTTGCAGAATAAGTATCTTTCGCGTCAAAACACGGTCACGCTCCTGCTCAAGGAACAAATCGTGTGCATCCTTTAGGAAGACCTTCGTGTGACCCAACTGGTAATCTGACTTACCAAGAACTATTGCACAGATTCGTGATGTGGCCGCCTGACAATCAGTGCGATGCGCTGGCGGCACTCCGGGTATTAGAAAACGATAACGTTCAACAAACTCACGAAAGCCGTGACGTATGGGATAACCAGCACGACGTATGCGTATAGTCTCCATCATTCCAGAGTACCGCAGCTGGCGACAACATAAACCGCGATCAAACATCATCGGTTTCTTGACCTCATTCGGCTTAATGCAACGTATAAAAAACGGCTGGCAGGAGCACAGCGTTTTCATCAACGCATCCAGGCTCTTGCGGAATTGCGTTGAGAGCGTGGGTGTTCTCTTTCTGGTTTCGGCGCCCATTTCAATATCCTGACTAAAAATCTGCCGCAAAAACTTATTCGCACTCTGACTAACCAAATGCAACAGATCTGGACTGAAAGTATCGCGGTTCTTATCCAGAAAACCGCGCGTATCATAGAATACAACGCCTGCAAAGTGATTCAGTCCAAAGCTTGTATTTATATCCGACTTAGGCTTTAGATAGTTTTTATGTGCCCCATGCGTTTTGTGCAACTTTGCCAACATAGTCTGATCCGTACCTTTTGGGAAGCGTGCCTCTTCGTCAATTAGCGCCATAATGTTCAATTGTTTAATGGCTATTAAATCCAGCGCATCCTGATTATCGACAAACTCAATATGCTGCCAATTGATGGCCTCGTGATTGTACTCCTCCTGCTCCAATTTAAAAATATGTTGCACGAAGAACTGCTGTAGATTTTCATTCGCATAATTAATGCAAAACTGCTCAAAACTATTTTGATCGAAATTCTCAAAGCCGAATATATCCAGCACTCCAATGGCATTGCGCGAGGTGCCACGTGGCTTGTAAATAGCCGAGTTTATCTTTCGCACAATATGAACGAACATGCGCCCATAGATACCCTTCACAAAAGCATCGCGCACATCCACCGACTGATCACGTGACAGCGTAGACACGACAGTCTCGCCATGTGCAAAAAGTGTACGCCGCGTCAATGCATCGATCAATGGTTGTATAGGTAATCCAAGCAAAGCCGCGACGCGCTCCACATTTATGTGCTCGGGTATCTCAGTGGCATCCAGATTGTCGACAACGGTTGCCTTATATTTGATATTGCCGCAGTGCAGCAGAGCGGCGAGCAGTTTAATAATCTCCCAGATCTCTTGATCCGAAAAGAGCAACACCTTCATGGCCGAGCGTATATCCGAGAACTCTGCAGCATCATCCCTGCCCTCACAAGTAATGCTCTGACCACCAGTTAGATATCTGCGAAGTACGGGAAAGATTAGCAAAGGCATTGGCTAAAATAGATTGGCTGGATTGGATGGTAAAAAGAGTGAGAAAGTAGAGAAAAAGAGCATAGCCATCAGATTTCGCGTGAGTGTCTTACGTATAATTGTATTTTGAACGGATCGCACAATTTTGATTAATGATTGGAAACGCGCTTCATGGCATATTTATTTTTAAGCGTTCAACAACAACAAAAACCACATTAATTACAACATAATTCCCCTTTGCTATCATCTAAGCCTATCATCGATTGTTGTTGCAGTTGTGGGTTTTTGTGGTAATTAAATCTGACACACCAAGAGTATTGTATAAACAAGTAATGGTTTACCTAATGGCTTACTTTATAGATTCATTACTACCTTCCACCCCTCCGAGTCTACCGCACATTGTCCACTTTTGAAGTACTCACTTGTAATCCGCTGCATTGCCCAGATCCAGACGTCGCTTCTCATCGGAGCTGAGACCTGCCAATATGCAATAAAACACATGATAATTACGTTCGCTGTGATTCTGCGAAACTATTCGAGATTTTTCCAGTAGATATTGTTCGATCTTTGCGCCCTCGATGACGCCATTAGCGCTAAAATGTATGTCGATGTATTTGCCGAAACTAAATAAGAGAGAAATAATATGCAATAAGTTTTATTATTCGCTTTGACTCGATCGACAACTTACCGTGACGAATTATCATTGCGTATGGTTTTTGCGTTGCCAAAGGCCTCCAAGATGGGATTCGCTTCGAGTATTTGTTGTTCTATCCACGAGTGTTTGCCACTGATCGCTGCCAAGTACTGCAAGATCAGTTTCGTACTCTCGGTTTTGCCTGCGCCTGATTCGCCTGAGATCACAATGCACTGATCCTGACGATAGCGTTTCATATGCGCATAGGCATTGTCTCCAATTGCAAATATATGCGGTGGCAGTTCTCCGATCTTGCGCTCCTTGTACAGTTTGATCTGATCGCCGGTGTAGATGGGCAAAATCTGATACGGATTAACAGCAACCAGTATGGAGCCGGTGTAGGTCTATATGCAAATATATCACGTCAATTTCATCACGTTATCATCAATATCATTTTTAATACTCACATAGATCAAATTATCCTTATAGCGTATGAGCAGATTACGCAATATACCCGCCTCGTGCAGATCGCCCAACGAAATCATGTCTTCCACGCCCTGCACGGAACTAGCATGCATTGCCTTAATGCGACGCTCCGGCGAGAGCCAAACCTCGTCCCCATCATCATCACGTACCTGTATGCGCCGTCCCTCAGCGGAGATAACACGTGCGCCAATGGCTACATCGAATTCCCGGCCCGAGGCGGGCTCGATCCAGATGTAGTCACCCTGTCAATAAACGTATCCGCAATAAGTAAACAAGTAAGAAGTGTAAATGTAGCTTCGTATTATTAGACGCCAATTAGTCACAAGTCATTGACGCTGCACTTGACCTTGCTGGCTGCTTGCCTGCGTGGCTGCCTAAACGCGACATGGCTCATTGCTGCCGCTCAAGCAATGTCTTAGACGTCGGAAGCACATATGGCATGCGCACAAGTGCCCTTCAGTTCTCATAAGAACAAAGTTTCTTCTTCTTCTCCTTTTCTATTGTCAAAGCATACAATTTACAGTTAATATTGTGCGTCGTGCTTGCTAACGCCCTCTGTTACAGTGGTCTGTGCCCTTTTCAATTGCTGGCGTTGTTGTTGTTGGAAGTGTAAACGTCAACATTGCTGCTATTAATGTTATTATTGTTGTTACTTTAGGTATATTTCATTGTTGTTGTCATGTTACACGTAAAACTTTTTTAAAAATCTCTTTATTTTTTTTATTTTTTGTTTTTTAATTTTTTTTTGTGCAAAAGAATCACTTGAGCATGACAAAGAGCATCCGTTCGCTCCCATTTTTTGTTCTTTGCGCGCGTAGCCAACGTAAAAATGACAGCGGCGGAGCATAGCAATTTTTAAAGTTTTTACTTGTTTAGGTATTCATTATTGTTATTGGTGTTGTTTGGCCATGGCATAAGTCCATAACTAAATGAGGAAATTGATACTTTGTTGACGTAGACTAGCCATGAGCAAAGTGTTAATATACACTTGCAGCAACTATGCGAATTACATTTTGTTTTTCTTCTGTTTTTTTTTTTATATTTTGAGGTTAAAACCGACAACTGCCTTTGAGGTTATACGCGCGTTTATTTTTCTTTCTTTTTTTACATTTTTTTCATATTGTTGTCGCCAAGAGCACCTAGTAATAAAATAAAACTCGTGCTGTTGTAGTTGCTCATTAACTTTACTCGTCGCTTGCTCGTTTTTGGCACTGTATACTGCAATTATGTAATAGCCGTGACCTGAATCTGTGACCAAGTGTAACTGCACACGAATTAACTTAGCGTTACTGTACTGATGTCTTCGTTTTTGTGAATATTTAAAAAAAACAAAATCTTTACATTTAAAATATTAAGTATCAAAAAAAAATCGACAACTGCCGCTGTAGTTTTCTTCGATTGCACATAAATTAGCACTTAAACAACAACAGCTAACAGCACTCGGCGCTGTTAAATGGCTCTTAACATTTCAGTAATATGGCTAGCACTAGACCCTAGACCCTAACTCGCTTGTTAGCTATACAATTTATAGCATAAAATCTAAATATCATTATCAAACAATTTACATCAACACTATTAAAAGCGAAAAGAATGAGAAAAGAAAAAAAAACCAAAATAAATAAACAGCTCGACATGCTATCAAGTCAAACACGCGCATAATATATACAACAAATGCACGTATGCGCAGTTGGCTCTTCTGTTGGTCAAACAAACGTCTCATGAGCAGCCCAACAGTGCAGGAGAATGCAGACAGCAGCAGCAAAGGTTGTGGCAGATATTTAGAGCAACACTTTTTGTTGCATGCCGGCCACAATGCAAGGTGGAGCCTACGTCCAAGTTTAACGAAGATGACGCTGACGCTGACGATGACGACGAAGACTACAACTACGGCTGCATATTAAGAAATGCATAAAAGCAGAAATTAATGACATGGTGCGAGACAATTTAATTTATAGTATTAATGCAGCGATGCATTCGCCAGATTAGGCGTTTGTTTAGTTCTACTTCCACCACGTCTTCATGATCTCGTACTGTTGCTTGCTGCTTTGTGTTCAGTTCAACAACAAACTAAGCACCGTCACAGCTCGTCGTCGTCGTCGTCGTCATCGTTGTCGTTGTCGTCATCGGGTTCTTCGTCTGAAAGTGGGCCCATGTGTGTCGTCAACACGGCAATCATTATGACGCTTTTACAGCATTTCCGTTTAGTTTGGCCTCCTTCTGTGACTCGCAAACTCGCCACAACTGACGTTGGCTGCTGCTGCTACGCTGGGTATCATTTGATTCTTGAGAACTTTGTCAAGTAATTAACACTTAGCAGTCAGGTGACGCTAACTCTGTCGCTGACATCAGCGCGCCGTGCAAGTTCTCGTTTAAAAAAAGAACGTAGCTTGTAGTTAACTTTTGATCTAAGTATTTATGCCGCAGTCGTGCGCTTAGTTATTAAATTATTTGCAAGTTACTTACGCGTGTCACAATCACCATTTCTGCCCTTCATTGACTATTTTTGAGCGCTGCTATGTTTAGTTTGTGCCACTGCACGCCTCTGTTGTAGTTTTACTGCAACTGCAAAAAAAAGCAAACAAACAAAATTTAATTAGTTTAAATTATACACAACGTCGGCAAGTAATCATTTATTTAGTTTATAAACTTTTAGACGTAAAACATGACACTCGCCGTGTACGTCTGTCGCTCGACAATCTTCTACCCGCAGCACTACCCGCACACGCTCACTTACTCGCTCTGTGGCTTGGCACTTACCAGCCTACAGCTAACTGCACCGGTACGGCATACACTACGTAATTAAGTAAAGGCAGAAAGATGTGCGCAAAAGCAAAGCGAAATCAAGAAAAGCAAAAAAAAAAGTAAAATAAAAATAATAAGTGAAAAAAAAAATAAAATAAAAATTAACAGACAGCGAACGCAACGCAGCGGCAGCGGCAGCTTCAACGTCAACGTCAGCGGCTGTGGAAAACCGGCTTTGAAAAAAAGAAAAAATTAAGGTGAAGTTGAAGTTTACGGTAAATTAACAATTTAAAAGCCGCTCGACGCGCCAACAAACACATTTTTCTCGTTTTTCGGACGCAACACCGAACACCGCAGCACCATAACACCATACAGCAGACACCAAGCCAATTGGCCAGCCAGTCCCGCTTGTTGTTACCAAAGACGACTAGCCGAGCCAAGCCGAGCCAAGCCAAGCCAAGCCAGTTGTAGCCGGCTAAGCAGCGAAAATCATTTGTGAAACATGAGCATGGAATGCGTTTGTAGCTGTTTATGTGTCGAAAAACCAAAAACCCTGAACTTGAGTTAGCAAGAACGAGCTTAGCAATCTTGGAAATTGTTTACGCATATTTAAATTTCACGCTGCAAAATCGGATTGTTCATTTTTGGCCAGCAACGTCAGCTGATTTAAACGATTTTTATATGTATTGTTTAAGCTATTAAGTAACAAGTAATTAAACCTAACTAACAGTTAAATCGAAATGACAAAGACGTTAGCCAGTTAACAGATCAGAGTGATCTCACTTAATAACTTTACTTGGAGTTAGACTGATAACTTAAATTCAAGTTGGAGTTTAAACTTCAAATGAACTAAAGTTTAACTTCCACTTGACTTAAGCGATTTTTGCTGTTAAAAAATTTACCATTTTACTAAACATTGCACACTTGATCCTTCAAAGGAATTTAATACGTTATTAACTGCAAAGAGAATTAATTTATTTATTGTTAGCAGAACGTACATATATAGAAACAGATCTTCTTTTTTATACTCGTAAATCAATTTATTTTGCAGTAAATAAGCAAACAGTAATATTTTAAAATGCAAAACACGTCTTTTAAAAAACATTCACAACATTCAGGCAAAACCGTTGCCCATGCATACACATACATATAACAGCTACGAAGCAACCGTGCCTAATGCTTTTTATGTTGCTTACATAGTGTAGATGTGTGCTTCCTTTTTTTACACTCGCAGTTTGCCAAACCGCCAAAAAATCACAAAGTACCCACTTCAGCCGTTACGAAAACTAAAAAAAAAAAACGGTTCAATGAAAAATTCGTCTTATTCGCTAAGTTAACGAAGTTGACCCAATTTCTGACAAGCAAAAAAAAAGTCTTTCATTGCACTCGCGCACATTCTCTTACTCGCAGTCATTCAGTTGTACACTCTCCTGGAGCGAGGCCGAGGCGCATGCTCTCGCGTCTTGCAACTAAATTGCAAAAACGATACATAAACTAATATGCTCATGGAGCATGGCCGAGTATTAGCTAATTTTGTGATTTGTCTATCAGACAGCGGTGAGTAAATTGCGAGGCAGTTAAACTTATGACTGGGACTGTGCTTATATGTTTGTGATTGTTGTTGTTTTTGTTGTTGTCTGTGATGCTGGTTACTTGTGGCAACCTGTTGTGCAAGTTTTTATTGTTTACGATGGCAGTAGGCAATAGTCGGCAAGCCACAGCTACAAGTGACACAAGAACAACTGTAACTGGACAAAGCCGGCTTCAGCCGCAAAATGTTTTTCGTTTTTATAACTTGCTGCAGGCTCTGAAACTGGTTAAAAATTTAGCAACAAACATGCGCGTTGCGTGTGTCTTTGATAACGGTTAATGCCAACTCTTCAGGGTATGCTAACAGATAAGTGACAGAATAGTTGAAGCAAATAACAAACGAACAAAGAAAACGAATAACCGTGGTGCGCTAATTTTTGTAATATTTGCACAAATGCCTAAACATACCATGCATTTTAGGTCTAAAATGTAACTTCCGCCAATTAGTTGGGCACACGCCTACACCTATGACGCCTTAAGCACACAACTATTTCCGCTTAAAGCTGCATCATAGACATTTTCCGTTTAACGTTTGCCGACACATTTACTCATTATTTACCTGTCAGTTCCACTCGATTGCGGCTGGCGACCCACTGACGTTATAACAATGCAAATAAAAAGAAAAAAAAAATCCTAAACATTTTTCTTTTGCTTTGAGTTGAAATACAAAAGATGACAGCGAACATTTTTGAAAATCGATAAAGGGGATGCACAAGTTGAACATTGAACGTAATTGAAAAACAAAAGCCTATTTTAAAGCTTATCAAAAAGATATTCAGATCGAACTAATTTTTGCCAATCCTATATCTTCTATAATACCAAAAGGGAACACTGATCTCTTTTCAAAATTGCTAATAAATTTTAATTCATTCATTTTTATATTTCTTATACCTAGGAAGCACATTACACTAGTTATTCGGTTGTGTGAACACCCGATTATGTTAGCATCCAGTAGAGTGAAAAAAAAATGACCAACCAATTTTTATACCCATACTGTAAAAATGTACATATTTTTCTATACCAACTAAGGCTAGATTAAACAATTTAATGATTGTCCCACATAGGGACAGATTTTAAATAAAAGATATATATAAAAAAAAAAAAAATTTTTATACAGCAGATTCTATAGAGTGAACCAGACATGTCTCGATTATGTGAACAATATTAAAATTTTACTAGTTTTTTTTTTTAAATGCATGTTCGTTTTGTTTTTGCACCTTTTTCACTAGACTAAATTCTAACATTATGCAAAAGTGTTGGAAAAACGTTTTGAGTAATGACGAATCTTATGATCTTGAAGACGAGATTTAAGCATATTGAGAAACGAATATAGAAAGAATACAGAAGCACCGGTAGCGGAATTATTTAACCTTGTATCTCAGTTAGTTAGTGAGTACCAATGCTCAATAGATGATATTGAAAATTGGAGCGATAATAATACTTTTGAAGATTTAAATGAACGGTGACATACAAAGCGAGGATGAAATGCCTGTGCATAAAATTGCAGTAAATACCTCGGAAGTTTTGGATGCTTTAAATAAAGTCATTATTTGGGCTGAAGACAATTGTACAACTGATGACTTATTTGTGTTTCGTAAATGTAGAGTGTAAGCACTGCATATGAAGTTAAGTGCAAACAAAAGTCAAACGCAATTAATAGAATTTTTTTAAGTTCAGTATGCACTCACATTGTCCATTTCAACCATATCTTTATGAATTTCAATCATTGTTTCAATAAAAATATTTAATTTTTTATCAATAAAACACTATTTTTTCAATTTTTATAACATAGGAAATATAAAGAGTACATATAAATATTTATATAAACCTGCAAAACTGCTACCTCCGTCATGTGAACAATTTAATTCAGTGAACAAGGCGTGTTTGAATTAGTTCACACAAATTAGAAACAAAAAATATTTTAAAACAAAAAATTGCAAAAACGATTAGCTTCTTGGGTGATTTTGTTGAAATTATTAAAGATAGCGTTAAAATTTGTTACCGAAATTTCTTAACTGTTTAAAATAAATTAAGTTATTCTTCAAAAAATAAAACATTTTTGTACTATTTTCTTTAAATTTTTACAACTGTTACTTTCGGACAACTGCTATAAGGCCCTGTATTGGCTTACAATTGCACACAGCCAACTTTTGACTGCACGCCACTTCTAAGCACACTTAACTCGCCCCTCCGCGTGCCCAGACAAGTGCCATGACTGTGCGCAAGTTTCAAGTGACCTCAAAGTCGTCGTCTTGAATGGTTTGTTTTCCGCATTGATAGGGTTTCACTAAGCAACATTGCCCTGCTGTTGTCGCTTTGTTTGGCTTTTGGCAACGAAACCACTTGCTTTAACGAGAAAACCGTTATAAGCGCCAAAACTATGCAAATACCGAATCAAAAATAGTTTTAACATATTTCGATTTTATTTTTACTTTTACTTCCAAGCTTCGCGGGCTAAGCGATTTTTATTCTGGTATATGTGTATTTATTGATGCGCCCTGGGTTGAATTAGCTTCAGCGGTTCATTGTTATGCTGATAGTGTGCTTTGTATTGGTTTCATTGAAAAAATTCACTTTCATTGCGTTTTTGGTGGTTGGTTGTGGATTTGAAGTTTTCGAAAATACGCCATACAGCCGACATTTATGGTTACTCAATCGATTTTGGTGAACAACCGTCAGAACTACGCGTCTTTCACCTGTCGGCGGCGATAAGGAAAACTGACTACATACGGAACTCTCGTTTTCACCGACAATTGTTCATTTGCTATTATTGACTTTAATGTAGCGAACAGTTTTAAGTCATTTCCAACGTGAGGAAATGTTGGCTCCCGGCGTATATAATTGTGTTTTTAAAAATTGAACATTTCAACTGCGTAAAATACATTTCCGGCCTCTGTTGAACTCAAAGCCGTGCCGTTGGCTAATGTTGGTGGTGGTGAAATAATGTCTGTACCAGTGTGCAGGCAAACACTTTGGCTATAACTCACAGTAAAATGCGCGGCTGCCAGTTGGTAGCTGGAAAATACAAAGTAGGAATATGTATTATGGCAAAGCTGCCTAAAGACAGCCGACTGCCAAGCTGGTTACGCTCTAACGGTCAGCATGCCATAGCCGCACGCGCATTTACCCCTCTCCCTGCCACTCTCTCTGCATCTCTCACTTGATCATCTGTTTGCTCTTTTTCTGCAAGTTCGAGCCGCCATCAGTATATGAGCCTATGTAAGATTGCGGCCCCCCGTGTCGAGCGTATTTTTCATGTGTCGGCTAAGTTAGGCGTCCCCTTGTGGGTTGCCACTTGTTGTATGTCGTCTACCGAATGTTGCATTCGAACGTGGAACACTTTTTTCTATGTGAATGATTCATAAAACTCATTTCCCGTTTTTCTATATGTTTATAAAACAACTTTTTATTCAGTTTTTATATTATTAAACTTTTTCTCCATAAATTCATTCGTCTTATAGTTGAACTTTGGATTGACGACATATGTAAACACATGTTCTAAAAAAAGTGGCTACTAAGCTTATTAGTAGTTGTCGCTTATCAGTTTATGCTGTTGATAAGAAACTGACAACATCTATTGGCTGTACAGATAAAAGAACCCTGTAGGCGGCCTAAAGGAACTAGCAGCAATAATTATGTAATTATAACAAATCTAAAAGTAGCAAGAAAATAAGAAATTACCAAGCGGACATTAGAGTACGCAAGAGTAAGCACAACTCTCAGGTATATAACAGCGCAACGGCAAAGCATATTAAGCAGAGGTTTTGAACTCAAAAAGGTACGTATAAGTACAAACATATGTACATTAAGTAAAAGTTAATAGAGGCTTTCAATTCGACAGGGCGAGCATAAATGCAGCTTTGACTTGCAGAGCTCATGACTTTTACTAGCAGAGCTGAAATAAAGGTGGCAAGGAAAATATTCAAAAGATACATTGTGCATGTTGTCATAAAAAAAATTATAAAAGACTTCGTCCGATGTTAGTAAAGATTATTTGAAACTGTCTAGCCCATGGAAAAGCAACAATACAGGCAAGCCGGAGGACAGTTTGAGCAAACGCTTTATTTGAAGCCACAGTCTAATTTTTTATCGCGTTTTTGAAAACGTTGATTGAAAAAAGTATGTATTCGTAAATTTGGCTGCATTAAATAAATGGCCAACGCTTATCACTGTGCTTAATTTGCTTATTGATAAGGGTTAAGTTCGGCAGAGGCAGATAACGCATTTGTAAAATGTTAAATGTTTGTTTATACATATATAAATTTTTTAGCTATTATGTAATAAGAATATGTATTTATGCGAAGACATGTACGCGCACAATGCATACGAAATTACCAAAAAAAAAAATAATAATAATAATGAGAAAAAAGAAGAAGTACCAGAAACAAGTAAGACAACACTCACACAAAGCATGTCTTTTAGTAGCAGCATGCTTTGTGCGACGTGAGTGCAGCATTAAGCGTAAAATTTCACTTTTGAACACGTCTGCGCCATAAAAATGCGACTTGAGCATGTTGGTGCGCTTTTAAGCTTAAATCTGATAAGATATGAGCAGACGCGACGATGGGCTTACAAGAATTCAGTCATTAAGTGGCAAGATTCACTTTTCTTTTCACTTGCTCTTGTTAGGCAAATCAATTTTCCGCTATTTGCGTGCTTGTGTTCATTTATTATCACTACATGCGTGTATTGCTAATATTATTTATTATTGTTAGTGTTGTTTGCCTATTTGCGTCTAAGGTACTCACAGTGTCACTTGTACAATTCTTTGACGCACGAGACAAAAGCCAAGTGAAGTCGACTCAGCTAACAGACAACAGCTGTGGCGAGACAAGGGTAATTCGCTATCAGTGTCATTGTCATTGTTGGCATTGTTATTGTCGCTTGTTTATTGTCGTTTGCCTGTGATCTGTTGTGCATGCGGAGCGCATCACTCGGGTGACAATCGCGCCTGCGCTCGTGTGCATTCAAACTTTATATGCAAGTCTCTATTTAAGTTCGTCATGTCATCAGTGAAAGTTAGCAGCAAAAGTTTTGGTTTCTAATTTGCTTGCATATCTTATTTATACAGTTTTCATTTACGGATTTTATTTTGTGGCTGACTGCAGGCTTGACTTGGGTGTCGTTTCAAGTTCAGCTTTGGGTGCAAGCTTTTTTCACACGAATTTTCGACTACTTGTCTGACTTAGTAACAAAACGAAAAACTATTACATAAAGAGAAAATTAGTTTTTTTATTTGTGATTGTCAGCGGTCAAGTCAAACGTTGTTGAAAGTCTACGCTTGTTGATGACTTATACGGTTCACTCTGAGTTAAAAATAGAAAACAACAGAGTAATCAAATTTCTTTCTTAATTCTGTACAGAACCGTTGCACATCCGCGTTGAGAATTGTGTGCATAATGTATGAAATGTAACGCATATGTATGTAAAGTACACAAAATAGAAGCTGCCTATATATGAATGATCATCAACGTTTACAGCTGAGAACCGGTTTTTAATGAAAAATTGTTATAATTTATCAAACAAATTTCGATGCCATCAGCAGTAAAGTTAACTTTAAACAAAACTTTCTCCCTCCACCGAAATAAAGCTAAATATTTAAGAAAAAAAAAAAAACAAATATAAAAAATAATAATAAAAGAACTTCATTCATACGATGTGTATTATTGCTAGTCTTAAGCAAACAAAAAACATGAACGAAAATAAAATCTTTTGTGTACAAGATGAAAAATTTCACCACAATCACAAATAGCAGTTAAAAACTCTTACTACTAAAAGTGATTTTTCTCTCTGCTAGGCAACTAACCCTAATAATATGACAGCTATGGGTTAACCTTTCTTTGAAAGAGATAGTGAATGATTTTGCCTTTCTGGTTCGCTGTTAAACTTTTAACTGTTGCACTGTAAAGTCAGGTCAATTCGTTACGCTTGCATTTTCACACAATGAAGTCATCAGCAAAAAGTTCTTCTAAAGAGCACATACAAACATGTACTTGATCTAAACTTACCAGGATTTTCAATGATGACTTGTGTTAATATCCTCTCTATCGCAGTTAAGCTCGTAAAATTTTACGAGCTACGATTAATGAATTTTATTTTTCGAACAATATGCTCAGCTTAGCTTGTAAAGCTTACTTACTGTTACTACAACAACCAACAGAGCTATTTTGCTAATAACAACAACAATAACTAATGCCTGCCACTGGTATCCGGTTGCTATTATTGTTATGGATATGCATGCAGAAATGCAGATACAAAAACAAATATAAATATCCAGTTGCGCGTGCCTGGTAGGAAGAAAAATCATGAGAGAGATGAAATATCCGAGTACTCTGGGCTGTTCTGTTATGGCGAAAAATTCTTATTGGACTGTGTACGCTGTTGCACCTGGCTCAACAACTCGAAAAATTGCAATGCTGGATCGCGTGGAAATGTGTATGCCGGATAAAACAGGTAGAATCAAAATGGTTGTGAAAAGAGAATGTACAAGCAAACAAACTACTACCAACTAGTGAAAAAACCCGGCTTAATATTGGCGCAGAGCGACATCGCGTCAGCTCTATATGAGAACTCACTCTCGCGTCCAGTGGATATTTTTGAGTGGCTGCTGCGACGATAATTCTTGTTGTTGTTATTGTTGTCAGATTTCCACCATATCTGTTTTGTTGTTATTGTGTTTTTCTATTAAGGTGAATGCACTCTCTCGCTCTTTGACAATATTCACACGCTCTCTCTATAAAAGTCGGGTTTATTTATTATTTCTCACTGCACATTAATTATTATTATTTATTTTCAAACTTTGCAGCGCACACAAAATCTTATCTTAAAATAACAGAATGCACTTTTTTATATATAAAAACAAATATTTTTATTAATTTTTTTACTTTATTCTGTACGAAACAGGTTACATAAAATAGGTCACGCACCACAAGTTATCACTTTTTATGTTGCTCCTTCTTCTGCTTCTTCTCTTTCTTGTTTTTTCAACGTACACTCTGTATGCGCAACAGGTTAGAAATAAAATGCAATCACGTTGGAAAATTTGCTACCAATGGTTTAATGCCATTTTCCAACAAACAATACGAGTAAAATGCACATTCATTTTCAATTTGCCACACATGCGAATTCGCTTCTTAACTACTTTTGCCCAACTAAAAACGAATATGCTTTTGTAAGCTTTGCTTTCTTACAGCAACAACAAGATACACCTAAGCCGATTTACAATAAATAAACGAACGTGTGGAAATTTTAAATAGTTGGCAAGTATTTGTATTCGCTTACTTTCAAGGCTTTGCACTATTATTAAATATTCTTTTAATATTTACACGACGATTTTAAAGTCAACAAAATTGTTGCAAGCCAACTTTTCCGACCGTCTTTTTTCAAACGTCCGTTCGCAAAGCTTGCAGCTGCTCTTTTAATACTACCTTTGGTAACGTCGTCTTTTTCATTTTCTTCAATACTAGTCATCGCATATTGGCTGACGTACCATGTGCAATTAGACAAAATATTTATATGAAAACATTGTAAGTAAACTTCATCAAGGGGTCTTATGAGCTTGTAGTAACTTTATCTTCTTCGCACTCTCATTATTTCATGGCAACCGTTCTCTTTGCACACCTTACGACAGCTGGCTCAAACGCACTGCTCGTGTACAAGTTTAGTTTGAAGCTATTTTTAATCCCAAATTGAGACAAAATGGACTAATTTATGCCTGTTGAATAAGAGTTTTGCTTTTAAAAATTTATAATTATCTTGCACTTATTAATCCGTACTGAGAGCAAATACACTGTTGAAGCTTTTTTCAACTAAGTGGAAATTATAAATTCCAATTTGGTTTTCCTTGATACATTGAATGTAATATAATTCCAAGTTTTTGTAACTTACACATTTACGTAGAAAGCCAACAGTGTGACGGTTTATGTAAAAGAACAATTATGTATGAAAGTACTAAAATATTTATTTAAATACGTATTCAAATGTGTGAAGATGGTTGGGGCTGTCAGCTTATTAAACCCAGATGTTTCGCCATATATACTAGGGTAATTTGTATGAAATTTGTATATATATGGTTTATTTCGTTTCATTGTTTATCATGCAAGTGTTTATCAAAAATGTGCTGAAACAAGTGAAATAGATTAAAGTAATGCACAGCGCTACTGAATTTTCATACTAGAAGCACTTGATAAATTTTATAGACAAAATTCTTTGAGAATTCCATTTCATTTTGTTGGTTTGCCAATAAGTAAGTGATTCTCAATGTGCCGAACAAGTTGCCAGCACATTACATTATAGTGCTGCCAAGTTTTTTTATAATCCAGATAATAACGGAACTTTTGGTTTTCTGCATATCATATGCATCGTGCATTAGACGTAATAATTGAACGATTGGTAGAAAAATTTCGCTTAAAGTTTCAAGTATTTTTCTCTAGTTTTATAATCTGTAACTCATTTAAAACACCCGGTAAATAGATTTCATTTTCTAGGTTCGCTTTTTTACATCATTCTTTTACTTATGCAGTTTTAAACGATTAGCATGGCTGAAGCAACAATAAAGTCAGAGCAGATATTCGTAAAAGATGGCGATAACACCAACAAATTACAGGAACAACCAACAACTCTTTTAGCAGCAACTGAAAAGCCGGTATTTGTTAGCCCAAAATCCCCGGGCAAAGTTTCAAAAGATGGGTTTCTTGAAACAATTAAAGATCCTGACTACTTAGTAGCTGTATCAAGTGATGGTCTCGAAAAAGTAACACCATCGGTTGAGAAAAATTTTGAGATGACTCCCCCGTCACCACCACCACCTACGCCAGTGGCAGTAAAGCATTTAAAAAACGACATTGTACCTGCTTTTATTGGTAAAAATGAAATGCACGAATATGAGATGGATGAAGATGATAGTGCTTTCGAAAAATGGGAGGATCCCTGTGCTCCTCCACCTCCGCCGCCACTTCCATCCTGCCGACTTTTCTCCAAAGGATTTAACTATTTTACTGCAAAGAAGCTAAAAGACGCTCTAGAAGAGGCCATAATTAAAATTGAGGCAAAACAGGAAACTAAAGCAAATGAGGTTAGGTTTCATATATTAATACGTTGTTTCAAAATCATATTCATTACAATAGGCTGTCGAATCTGCAAATTCAGGCAATCAGTTTGCATCGATTTTTCTGTTAGATATACCACTCGAACGAATGGATAATTCAATGTCTGAATATGTCAATTTCATCATGTTCGTCATGATTATTTACATATGATATTTATGAATTACTGTTATCAAATATACACTTCATTGTACATATGTATGTATATTTGTATACACTTATATAGTATAAGTAAGGTAAAGAGATCACATTTCCTTTTTACGAGTTTTTTTTTTTTTTTTTAAATTAATTTTAATCGTCAGTGCCACTGATTATAAGATTCTTACTTTTACTTCATCAAACAATTCATCTGTTTTTTACTAATCATTTTTAGATAAAGTTCAAAATTTCTTTTAAATCATATTTTTTATAATTAAAATTTATTTCTTTGTGACTCTCATTTTTAGTCTCGTCGAGTGTTGGATAATATCGATAATTGTTTAAATTCTAATAAATTGGATATGTCTGATGTACAAAAGATGGTACCTTGTGTAAATAAGTCGTTAAAAGAATCTTTGGTCTTAACGCCGTCAACTGCCCCTTCAAAGGCTGTAGTTGTACATCCTAAGAATAGCAAATCAGAAACTATTCTTCATATAGAACGTACCATTAAAATAAGCAAATTATTGGAAAAACAATGTCAAGTACATTCGCCTATAGTAAAAGATGCTATCCCAATGCCTGCACCCAATGGGTACGATGTGGACATGCCAAAAGATGAATTGTCACTGAAAGAAATGACTAAACCATCTAAAAATACAAACCTTAATGCTTATCAATCCAACTCGATCATGCAGCAATCCGATGATGAAGTGCATTTATTACAAGCGATTCCGGCGCGATCGTCCACACCGTACACTCTGGCTGTGGTATCGGGCACAGGTGTTGGCGCTGATTTGGAACATGACCCACCTTGTATGCGTCCGGTGGAAGAAAATTTGGCCCTTGATGATGATGATGCCATCGATCAACAAAACCATATTAGGCAGCAGCGTAAGAAACTCGTTCCTTTAACATCTAATTCGAAATCTATCTTGGTGGACAACGAACTAAGCCAGATACCAGCGACTTTGCCTAAAACTCCTCAGTGTTGCAAAATATTGCGTTATAGTCGAGCTAATATGCTGGAAATACGTAATGAGATGATAAACGCATTTAACGCATGCTCACAGGAGTTGGTGTCTTTTATGCCACGTATTGCCACATGTGATGATATTGAGCTAGAAGCTCGACTGCGTCGTTTGAACTTATGGCGCGCTGTAGATTTGAATATCCAGCAAGAAAATCGAACTACTGGAAAATTTAAGGTGCGTCAAAACGCTGACTGCATTCCACAGCCACACAAAAGCAGAAATAAACCTCAAGTAATAATAGATGATTCAATTATAAAAAGTGAGCCCCCACAACCTGATTTAAAAGTAAGTGACTAACTAAAATATCATTTGCAACAAAATTAGTTATCTTAAGGTACCTATTCTATTCCTTTTTCTATTTTCATGTTTGTGTGCTAAACATCCGAAATAGGTATTTTTCTTGCACATACTCTATCAACAGTTATTCAAAAAACAGTAATGAATTATTAAGGTTTATTAAACCTTTTATACCCAAACCAAAAGCATAAAGCATAATTTGGTATAAATTGTAACCTTAGCCAATGTGTTAATATAAAAAACACAAGCTCCAATATAAAAACCAACAAAAATAAATTATAATTTCATTATCACCCACACTACAAACTAAATCAAATCTTCACACTTCAGAAAAGTAGTGAGTATGAGAAAAAATATAATTAGTTACTCACATAATATTGATGTTTCAACAGTCAGAGTCTGAGACTTCCGCATTGTAAAGCTGTCAAATTTTCTTTCCAAAATTCTTGGAGTTTGGAGTTTTGCTATCTCGAAAATATTTTTTTTCCCCGAATTTATTTATAGTACATATAAAACAATCGCCTTTTTTTACACAAATAAAAAATGCATCTAAAAACTTAAGCAAAGGAAAAGAATAGCCTACTTTTTCGTTGGATTTTAGCAGAGCGTGAAATTTAACAATTTCCTGGAACCAAACTTTACTAATATATTGAACAATTCTTAATAATATCTAAACCATTTTTGGTCAAATCTTTTAATTGGTGTTTTTTGCTAGATAATATAATTTTTTCGTCCACCTTTGTGATGTTTGAGTCTCGAGGTAGTACACGCGAATACCTTACATTGAAGTCAATTCTATAATTTTCTTATAAATAATTATCTTCTTTGAAACTGTTAGATTCCATGCTTTTCAGTTCCGATAATTTACATTTTCTATTAAGTTTCTTGAGCACGGAGTTTTTTGTTCATTATTTTTAATATTTCAAAATTTTATTCTGTAGTTGTTTAAGGAAAACTTTGTTGGTAGCTTTCGGAAGATATTAATTTTTACAAATAATTACTTCATTTCGTTAGGTTGAGTAGTATCTTGGTTCTTGCAAGTATGCCGTGCTGTCACTCGATTCTTGCAGCGAAAATTTTTTTTAATTACATACATATTCAGTACTTGCGACATCCAAACAATTTTGACCTCACTACATTTTTTATCTTGCTCTCGCATTTTACTTTTGTAACGTTTTCTTTGACTAAATAAACTAAAGTTAGATTTGATATGTATTCGAATCAGTTTTTGACTTGAGTTTTACTTGTTGCAGTCTCACAACAATGGCAACATAAAAATGTAGATTGCAGACAATTAAAGATAAAATTGTCATTTTAGGTAGATTACAAAAAGGTGTACTTGATTTTTTAATTTCTAGGTAAAATGACTGTTTGATAATTGTAACACTCATCAAATTTGCACCGATTTCTGTTTTCATTGTAAGATAATATGTATAATATTATTAATATTTTATCTAGGGAATCGGTTACTAACGTTCCCATAACTCTTCAAATTAAAATTAACCATTTTATTGTATTTTTTTATAGGATAATACTGTGATTAATAATCCCCGTCGCATTGGTAGTGGCCGCTTGAATCAATCCAAGTGGTCACATAATGCCAACTATAATAAATCGTATCATCAATCTTCTTCAGTTCTAAAGCAAAAAGACAACGATGATTTAAGCGCAAATACTGATGGAAATAGGAACATCCCTAGTGGCAAAATGAATAAGCTTCCGTCAAGGACGACGTCATCAGTACAACCACTGCCCATATCTACTACCCAACTCAAAGATTCAGAAAAAATCCAAGAGGATTATAAGGAGTTAAATAGTCTCAATGAAAATTATGTAAAACGTGTCATGTCGGGATTTTTATTTGTGTCTAAACCCAAATCTCGTGAATCTGAAGAAAAGCATAATCGACGTTACAGAAATCAAAGTGAAGAACCAGAGTGGTTCAGCGGTGGGCCGACATCACGCTTAGATACAATTGAGCTTTGTGGCTTCGATGATGATAAAGAACTTTTACATACACCAAATGAAATTGGGGAAAAGAATAAAACTAATTTATATATCAAGGACAATTCAAACATAGTAAGTAAACTCGAAAACTAAAACGAATGCATTTTTTAATATTTCTATTTTTAAACAGCAGTGTAATTGGCAATCAAATTCAATAGTGGACAATCGTAAGGTCATAAATAAAAACTTAGCCAAAAACAACTTTGAGGAAAGCAAAATAAATTATGCTCCGCAAATGAAATTGCACACCGATAACATTTTATCTCAGCAACAAACACTGGTTGATAAGTTGCCTAAGCGTACATTTCTCTACGATCAATTTGAGAGCAATTCATTCGACAACAATAATAACAACAAACAACCACTTCAACCGCCTCGTCAAAATTGTCAGATAAACTATCCACGGTCGACTGGCGGTGATGACACTGCAAGTTTTGATCACCAGCAATTATCAAATAGCAGTTCGAAATTTATGTCCTTCTTTGAAGCAAAACGAGTTTCAAGCTCCGCTACATTAAATGAAAAATTAGAAAAAAGTGGTTCATCTAAAACACTGCATAAGTTATTTAAGCAAGCAGGAAATGGTCAACATAGTCAAACCATTGATCAGTTTGGTTTATCAACAGCCTCAACACAACATCAGCAAAATGTATTACCCCAAATGCCTTCTGTTGAACAGTTAGAAGCTAAATGGCGCAGAACTTCGTTGGAACATTTTTCAAACGAAAATGAAAGAAATAAGAGTAAAGATTGCAACTCCGAAAGTTTTCAAAAACTAATCGGTGCACTTAACTGCCCACAAAGCGGTGCTCCTGCAGGGCCAGTGGCTGCAAGTGGTAACGCAATGGAAAGACAGCAACAAAAACAAGCGGCAGCTCACCAACAGCAGAATGGATCATCTAATATAAACAATTATTCCATTGCTAACATTGTTTTTCAACAACAGCAATTTCAACAGCAACAACAAAAACAGCAAATGATAATTCAACAACAACAAAAACATGCCTCCCTTCTTGCTAGTTTGCAGCTAAAATCAATACTCAGTCGAACAGATACACAAGTGTTGTTGCTTCGTTTGGCCAAAGGTAGGATTTCAATAAATAAAATTTATATTGTGTTGAAGTTAATTGTATTTAATTGCGTCATTTAATCTATTAACATCTATTATTTATGACTTCTTAATTTTTATTTTTTTTTTATTTGTAATGCAATTGTTGGATGAGAACGAAAAAAATTATTCTAGAATGATTAGTATCTAGATTTCGCTTAAATGGTTGCATGTGTATTAGTTTTATGTTAAATATATTTATAATTATTATTATTTAATTTTAAGGTGAAATATCCAAACACGGGTTGCTGGTTCAACTTGCCAATCCACGTCTACCGAGTCATGATCGTGATACAATAACAGCAGTGCTTCAATTCACCAATACTCAGCAACAGCAGCAACATCATCAACAACAATTAGAAATTCTTTCAAATAATCTAATAACAAATCAACTTCAGAATTTGCACAATTTGTCTGTCATTCAACAATCTTTTGCACGTCAACAACAACAACTCCACTGGAACCAAAAACCGCACCAACAACATCAAATTTCTCAAGAAGATTTGCAAGCTCGAACAAATCTCATAATGCAAAATGCATTATTAAAACGTAAATTCAAAGAAGAAACCTCTAAATTGTTGCAGTTTAATAACTCTTACAACGGCGGCCAGCGGCCGCAGGATGGGTCAACGTCGAATTCTGGACATGCTGTGCCAACTTTTGTTCAACAATCTGGTAACGGTCGCAGCAGGATCAATGCTAGTAATGAGAGTGTTACTCATTTCCAATATCCAGAAGTGGCAAATAATATGAATGCAAACGAAGCGAACACCAAGTTTGGATCAGATATTAATCAGCAACAATGCGAATCTTACTATAATTCAAAACATTCTCGGCCACAACAACAACCAAAGTTTGTTACTAATGGGAAGTCTTGCCGTTCTCAGAAACTTCCCAAGCAACCGTGTTCGCAACAATAGATGGTAAGTGATTTCTGCGAAATTATGTTCTCTTAAATTATTCTGTAAGCAAATAGTTTTTTTTCTATATCTTATTCGTATCTGTTCTGGTAACTAAAAACTAAAGACTTGTCTGCATATGTTCCGGGATTTGGTTAAAAACGATGTTTAACAGCAAATTAATAAACCTAGATAGAATCGGTTGTCATTTGTATTTGCTTCAAGAGTAAAACTTGCTTCTGAAATTACAAGACTGGATGAAATATTATTTTGAAAAAAAATCTATAGGTCTTATTTGATATACACGTCTGTGTAAAGCATTGTTACCCCAGATATGAGAATAAAATATGGGCGGGATAACATCGAATACTCATTGTTTCGTCATTTACAACAGTGACTTCTTCAATAGCATAGATTACAAAAGTTACTCGTGTTAAAAATTTGTTAGTTTTTCGTCAGAAAAGCAAATAAGTTGTTCTTTGCTGGGTCTAATCTGTAATATTAAAAATCCCAAAACTTTTTCGTTGAATTTAATATAATATAATCGATTATCAGTCAACGTATCCATTAACCTGCAATTAGCAAATATTCTCTTCATATTGAATTTTGTGTGTTCTTAACTAAATATTTTAAGAAAATCGGTATTGAAATTTTATACATTAAATTGAGCTCCTCAGTTGCCACATTAAATTTTGTATATAAAACCTCGCTTTTGTGTCAAGAGCGTTAAATTATGTGATCTTGGAAATGTGTATGTATTCAACACAACGTTGAAAATACGCGATATCGCCTATCACTATAGTAAGTATAAAACATAAAATTTTTTTCTTATGTATATATAGTAAATTCGGCTATCTTTAAAAATGGCTCTGACCTACATACATTTATATGTATGTTCAGAATTTATCAAAATAATATCGGTTAGCTTCCTAAGTATAAAGAATAGTTGTTTACTGCCTTTGAAATAAGTAAATGATTAGAGTTACATATTTCTTCTAAAGTTGCTTACCGTATAATAGAAAGTAGTACAGCAATGTCAATTCCAATAGGATCTATTCGAAGAAAGAAAAATTTATATGGCAATATAATAATGTAAAAGTAATATTTTAAGTTTTAGGTCAATCCATTTTATTAGTTGGAATTATAAATTATAAATGACATAAAACAGCCAATTAGAAACACATAAGAATATATATATAAATTCGATCATAATTTTAAGCTGCTGGGTCTAAAACCTTGCCAGCAAACAAAATATTTCCCGTAGATTCTTCCTCAATGAAAAAGACGAAGGGTCGATTTATGTAAAACTCCTCAATAACCGTGCTGCCGCCGAACTTATTTTCAATTTCAATAACCGTGGCACCGTACGCTTCAGTACCTTGCTCGTTCACAACGATACCGGCCTTTTGAATGATGTTAGAAACTTTTACCTTGCCGGCGACATCGGCGCCTCGCGTCAAACCTGGTAACGATGCACTATCCTCAAATATCTCTTGTATGCCCAAGACTTTAAGTGTCTCTTTAATATTTTTACTGTAATCAAAATGAAATTTCGGCATTGTCAATTTTACTTTAACCTCTTCCATCATCCATTGAGCACTCTTTAGCTCGTCGTTCTTTATGGTACGCAAAAGTTCATCGACGCCATCAATTGCATGGGGTAGCAATACAAACATGGAATTTTTGCCTTTGTATGGCAATCGAATCATTTTAGCTTTTAATTTTTCGGACTTTAGATAGTAAAAATATTCCGTTTGTTCCATATAAGAAACCCGTTTCTGGTCATGTGCCTTTCGGAAAAATATGCCCTCGTATGAATCTGCGAACTGCCGCCGCCATAGTCCATTGAAGTAAATAATGTTGGTGAGCAACATGACAGAATTACGCACATTTTCATCGTTAACCAATTGCTGTAATCTTCCGTTAGTTACATTGCTTGCCCATTCATTAATGGTTTGCACTGCTCCATGCGATTCCTGGAAATTGAGACTTTCTACTTCAGTATCGAAAAAATGCTTTATTGTAGCGCTGAACTTTTGCTGGGGCGTGATAAACTCGTCCGTAAAAAGTTTTGTGCGGATGTTTAGCGTTTGATGCAATTGATTTTCCTTTTTAAATGAGTTAAGCGTCTTACGGTAGAATTCACGTACATTCTGTTGCGATCTAATGTCAGTTTGGGTAGAAATAAGTTCCATCTGTGTTTTCGTGTTGGCTCCGGCAGCCTCTGAAAGCAGCGCCAGAACCAGTTTTATAGAAAACGGTGATATGATGACGTTATTTTCCGTCTCCTCCGACAACACCGTTTTTAATAACTGCCACGAGAAATTATCGTGTGAATCACTTCGAAAGGGAACATATGTATCGACGTCATAATTCGGTTGAAGACTCAATTCACTTCCAGCACTGGCATTGCCACCAGCACCATTGCTATCTGGTATTTTATCAGTGCCTGTCCCAAAGACTCCCAATGGCGAAGATAACGCAACCGGCTCAGTAGGTGCAGCTTTGCCATTTGTCAGCACAACAAAACAAATGCAAAATATACTGGTAAAAAAAGCAAACATTTATTTTAGTTTTTAACACAATCACTTTGTTCAATTTAATATTTTTCTCGTCTCGGTTGTGTTTCCTTCAATACTCTTTATTTTTTATCAGCGTCGCTTTCAGACAAGCAGGCGATCGCAATAAAACCGTTGTGTGCGCCGTTCGACTTCGGAATGACTCAAATGTCGTGCTTGCAAAAATAAAAACCGGTTGTTGTTGAGTGTTTTGTTGCTCTTGTTGAATGTTACTACATTTTGGAAGTCCCGCTTAAACGTCACACATAGCATCACATAGCGGATTTTTATGTTAGTATTGATTTCAAACATTATCAATATTAATAATGTTCGGTTTTTGTAATTTTTATAAATGCGTAAGAATGACTTGAACACTTTTAATATGTTCTCTGACCCTGCTTACCACTTAGTTGGTGATATTGGCTTGACAACTCTACATATAAAACTAAATATGTAGAATTGTAATATACAATAAAAGTTTTGTATGTGCGTCTATAATTTTACTAAATAGTTTTGTAAATCAATATTTAAATTGCTTTTGCATATATACAAATTGACTGTAAATGTCAATTGTATGTATGTAATTACAAAAGATAGCCAATAGAGAAAAACCCAGCATTAAGAAAAAACGAAGACTGATCAATCATCGATTTGCTTTAGCAAAATACTTTTAAAATAAGGTATATAAAATGACGTATAGTTGGTTATACATGTTTGCACTTGATAATGTAAATGTCCAATGAATAAAGAAGATTACGATTAAGCCCAAGATAGTTGTTGTGATCCTTGCCTTCATGTAGCGAATGAATACTTGAATAGCTCCAGCAATTACTCACGACAAAGTATAGGAATTTGGTGTAACTCAAAATTTAAAGATAATATATTGTATATAATAGAATTTTTATAAACATATTAGTGGCCTAAAAAAAAAAAAAACACATTAAGTTATGCAGTTATGTTATTAATTTTTTCTGATTAGTATATCAGCAAACCGAGTTTTACAAAAACATAGTTTTCCGGTAAAATATACGGATCGCCTCATACATAAATAGGTCAGTGATTTTAATCGTGTCTGTAGATAAAACGAAGTGAAATTTAAGGTTTACTGAATTTTGTTATGATTAAGTACTCTAGCTTTTAAATTTTTTATTCTTTTATTTCTAGAGTAAACAATTTTCATTTATAAAAGAGACACGTTGAATTTATTAGTTGGCTTGTAAATTAGAGTTATATTTTTCATATTTATGACATACTTAATTTGTTTAAAAAACATAAACTTTTCATTTTTTCACTTATGTATGCCATTCAACTTAAGATGTTAAAGAAAATTAGAAAAAATATTAAAACTCTCGTCTGTGATATTTATCGGGATCAAAGTAGGAGGTGACAACAACCCGATCACTGAATTTTCTTCCAGTTAGAGCTTGTTGAGCTTTTTGACAATCAATAACCGAGTTAAACTCGACAAACACCTTGCCACAACCGGGCACATCGACTCCTTCAATTGGTCGCGGTATTTCAACGCTGCGAACGACGCCATATTTGGTGCATTCCTCCTTTATATCTTCAAGTATGTCCTCGTATTCTTCTTCATCGCGAAGCTCATCCGGTGTGACCATGTTGAGTAGACAAAGCACTTCGGTTGGTGGTCCAGACGTGACAACATTTGAGAGACCCGGTACTTGTAGCATTACTGACTGAGCGCTATTTGCAGAATTCTGGGCATTCTTGGCGCCGACGCTAGCACGTTGTACTATTAGCTTTTTATCACCCAGTTGCATACCATTTAGACCGGCAATCGACTGATCAGTTATACTTAAATCAACGTATTCACAAAAAGCGTAGCCTTTACTCAATCCGGTGGCAGCATCCTTTACTAAATTGAATGCTCGTAACTGACCAAAAGACAGGAGTAACTCTTTAACCTGGTCATCGTTCAAATAGTTTGGTAGCCCGCCAATAAATATTTTATGCGGAGAGTCCGGCACCACGGTAGAAATTACGCCACTTGAAACAACCGCCGGCTTTATGGCCGGCGTATCCGTAATACCTGGCATAGGTTGGTAGTCATGAGGACGGCGTATTTTTAGTCCCTGTCCTTTAAAATTAATGCCGTCAAATGCCATAGCTTGTGTTGTCTCATCAATAGATCGAAACTCGAGAAACGCAAAGTTCTTGTCCAAGTTTATTTGACATGCTAAAACTGGACTGCCATCAGCCTGAGCTAAACCAACTAAGTGCATTTGCTGATTGAAGAATTCCATCATTTCGTCTTCAGTTACACCGAAAGGAATGTTGCCGACATATAACCTACGTGCTTGACGGGTTATTGTCGATCCAACCACAGGCACGGCTGCTTGCGGTGTATCCGGCACGACACTCGCTGGGATTTGTCCAGACGCCTGCATAGCTTTGTATTGCATTGGGGTTATATGCTCAAATCCCGGCGCTGGCACGTCCCAATACAGTGATGGCTTGCGGCGGGAATTGCGATGATGGCGTCGTTCTCTTGAACGATCCCTACGTCGGTCAGGCGAACGTGACCTGGAACGATGACGTCTACGTTCTCGATCGCGATCATCGTAACCCATTTTTATCTTTTATGTTTACGTTTATTCACAATTATGTAAATTACAAATAATTTTGCAGCGTTCAAATTTCTATATTATCGGCAAATAATTTTTTCTGTACAAGTTTCCTCAGATTTCACCCTGCGCGTCCCTATTTAATGTGCATAGATTTACAGGTTGGAAAGCATTAAAAATGTCAGAAAATAAGTAATGTAAAATGCTATAACCCCACATTAGTGTTGAAAAACGCACAAATTAGTGCTTTTAGTAACTCTAAAACATTTCGTATATAGTATAAATCACGTTGTCACTAAAGACTCATCAGCTGTTGCCCCAATTTATTAAGTGTTGATGTAACAGCATAACAGCAGTTTTGGGAATGCAAAGGCAATTCAAATTTTATTAATATAAAAAGAACTTGTGCAATGCAAATTCGTCGCCCGCGCGGAATCACGGTGTCGCAATTAATGGTTGTCACTGCTGTAGGCTTTATTGGTGGCGTTTACATTTGGCAACCACTTATCCTTAAATTAAAAAACGAACAAAAAGCAAAAGATCAAACCGAAGTGCAGAATCCTAAACTTGTTGATACGAAGTTAGAAAACAATTTAATTAGTTATTAACTAGAATAAAACATTTGTTAATATTCTATTTATCGTTTTTTTTTTTGTTCCAGATGAGCTTTATTAAAAACTTAAAACAATTTTCAACAACAACAATCGGACTGATGGCTATCGGCATTTCTTTAACAGTAGCCATTGCTGGAACTTACCATCAAGTCATTAAGCCTCAACTTAACCGAAATCGTCGCTTAGCCGCAGAATCATATGCTGAATTCATATTTCAACAAGAACAAGCTCGGCAAATGCAAAAAGAAAAGTAGTTTTAAATCTCTTAAAGAATAAATTTATAAACAAAGCTTTTAATATATTCAGTTTGGTCTTGTACAACTTAACTGAACTGATTATTTAGTTGCGAATTTAAATATAAAAAAACTAAATTGAATAGTCAAATATTTTTGGAAGAATGAAAATTATCAAAAATTTTTACTTTGCGCTGAGAATAGTTTCTATGAACTTTAACTTTGTATATTCTTTTTTAACGAATCGCAACGATTCATGCTTACATATATTAATTGAATTAAAATATTGAATTACATTTTTTAAAACATGTTATAATAATAAATAATGGAATAGTAAATTTGAAAAATAAATAATATGAAGTGCGATATAAGTATTAGGTATTGGAATTAATTCTTCTTCTTTTTCTTCTTCTTCTGGATCATTCCCATTGTTTTGAGGCGTTTTCCTACCGTTGATAAATCAACTGCCAACGATGTAGCCAATTCTTGAAGAGTTTGACATGAATCTTCGACAAGCAAGCCCTGTAATTCTTCATCTTCAAATTTTTTTGGCTGTCCAGGTCGTTCTTTGTCATCTAGCTCGAAATCACCACTTTTAAAACGCGCAAACCACTTCCTACACGTTTGCTCAGCTAGAGCATGTTCCTCGTAAACTTCCACCAAAATCCGATGACTTTCGGCGGCGGTTTTACCCATATGAAAATAATGCAGCAAAACTCCCCGCAAAAACACTTTATTTGGCACAAATTTTGACATTTTTAATTAATCACAGTTTTGTTTACATTTTTAAAATAAAATAATAATGGCGGTGACACCTGATATCAGCTGGTTTACGATAAATAAATTACTATCGGTATGAAAGGAATACAGTACTACCTACGCCATCTTTTATAAAACGCTATGAATTAATTCCAAGTCCTAATACTATTAAAAATATAATTTTTTTTTTTTTCAAGTATTGCTTTACATTTACTTTTCTAAACAATTGAAACTTTGTTTTAAGTGATAACAATCAAATAGCTCCAATCTTTCTTCAGATGGTAAAATGCAAAACACTTAACTTTTAATCGTATCTAACTTCCATCTGGCTTTTAAGTATTTCCAAAATATTAACTAAAATAGGTTAATTATCTAGGAATGTGGGAAAAGGGTTAAATATAACGATTATTAATATATTATTTTGTAATATTTAAACTAAAAAAAAAAACAAGTTTTTTTACATGTATAATAATTTAAAAATAGGTGTAAAATTACGTTTTCATTTCATTTGCATTTGCAGTGCTACTGCCTAAAGAATTATTTTATTATTGCCCATTTCATTAATTTGCTAGCACAATCAATATTTTCAGAACGATAGTATGCCGGTAAAAGTTTCCGTTTGCGTTTATGTTCCGGATAAAAGTTCCATATTGACAAGGACTCATCTAAACCAGATGTTGTAAGTCGATTACCATCTGGACTCCACATCATAAAACGTACACCGCTTTCGGGAATTTCAAGCACATCAACAACACGATTTAATGATGACATGACCAAAATGACGAAACTAACGCAATCTTGGGAATCTGCAACAAAAAAACCTTTAACATGTCATATTTAACGGCGTCTTATTACTATTACCTCGCTTGGAAATGCTGACTAACAGCTCGCCTGTAATTTTGCTAAAGTTTACCGAGTATATGACTAGATTAGCATCCGATCTCTGATAAAAGGCTGCAATTTTTTGAGTAGGCACATGTAAAATAATGATAGAGGCAGGGGCTTTTTCCGCTAAAATAGAAAATTATTTTCAAAATATGTAAATCTCCAACTTTAAGGTATATTACAAATTGCCAGATCTACCCCGTTCCAAGGATGCCAGTCAAATGTAACACGTAAACGTAACTTTGAACGTACGAGAAAATATACTTGATATGTGCTCCAAGAATAAATAGTGACATTGCCCTCTAAATCACCACATGCCAAATAGCGCATTGTAGGGGAAAAACGCATAATTGTTATAGGCAACTTGTGGTTATCAAATTTATGTATTGTCTTTAGATCTGGCATCAAAAGCACAAAAATATTGCCCGCACTTGTGCCACAAACGAGTTCACTGCCCGAAATGCTCCACTCAATGCAGCAAACAGCCCGATTTGACTTATTAAAAATTTTATGCCCAGCGACGACAAAGTCTTTGCTAGAGTTTACCTTCCATAGCTCTAAAACTAAAAAGTCGTTCCAATTATATAAAAGAAAATAAAAGAAAAACCATTTTAATCACCTGCACATTCGTAATCCATGCATCCAATAGCAAGATATTTTCCATTGGGGGAGTATGCTAGTGATCGCGGGCTTTTTATTGCAAATATCATTGTTACATCATCGAGACTTTTCCAGATAATGATGTCCTGGCCGAATGATACCGCGATTTGATCATTCAAGGACCAATCCATAAGATTTCCATCTAAGTGAGATAGTTCTTTACTTGGTGGGGGTAAAAATACCATACAACTTAACCTACCTACAAACGACTCAAACTCTGGTAGATCATGTGTCGCATCTGTAAAAGCAATTGGTTTGGAGCGCGGTCTGCATGGCCAGTCAATCCCATTCTGTAAACGCATTAGATGCTCTACTGACCTTTCGCTTCGCTGAATATTTTTTGATGACATATGAGTATGAGAAAACTGGAAAAGTCGTCGCTTCTGGATGCCAAATGTGTAATTAATTACTGCTGTGAAACTGTGTTGACGCCAGTAGTTCGAATCAAAATTCTATAAAGTGGAGTGCTCTAGATCAAATAAGGAAACTGATTTATTCTATTTTAGTTTATACCGAAGTAAAAATATCTTTGACTTCATTATCTTTTATAAATTTTCCATTTAATTCATAACTAGAACGGTTGAAGCGCTTTGGTATAAATCTATCTCCAGGATCAGAAAAAAAGTTTAGTACTGCATTTGAGGCATTGTTCTAAAGTATCGAAAAGAATGTGAATTAATGTATTCATATTATTTAATTAATATATTTCTTTGTCTTTACCACCTTCATCACTTCATTCTCCCAAAGATTTTCCCTTTTTTTGAGAAACAAATGTTTCCTCTTGGAAAAGGACTTTATCATAACAGAATCGGAATTCATCTCACAAACATTCATTACGAAACTATATCTTATATTAAGTTAATTTTTATATTTTAACTGCTATGATATTTAATTGCCTATTTTTAGATTTAACTATCACAAAATTATTTTAACTGTTTGAAGGAAAGTTTCATAAGAAGTTAACTGTAAATCGCAGTTATTTGTTCTGAACTGTGGAGCAAATTTAAGGCAATTAATAAAACAGTTTTTACGCTTTCTCCAATGTTACAAAACTTAACTAGAATACAGCTAGTTAAAAGCTATGTTTCATCGTTAAATATAAACTTGACGTTAATATAAACAAACATTTAAAAATAAATAAATGGCAGATAAAGTTAGTGCTAGTTAAAGATGTTATCAAATATTTAAGATGAATTAAACATATTTATCCTATTTCGTGAACATTATTACCTAAACAACTTGATTATAATAAAAAAATATATATATCTATACTTCTACACCAGTCTATACTAATTACATAAAATTAAACACGAAAACTTTGTAACGCTTTCACACAAAATATACTGAACCGATTTTAATAACTTTTTTTAAAATCACATTTGCGCTTAAGAATTGAGTGGCATACTTACTTTTTCAGTTTTTTTTTAAATTAAATATCTTTTTTTAGTATTAGTGTTTAAAAAAATGACAATTTAATCAACAAAAAAATTCTCGTATGTTAATTGCTTACTTTGTTGTATTATGTTGTTTTGCAGAACGAAAAGCCGAAAGAAAAAGCCCTTTTTCGTTACTGCTTATAAATATTGTATTTGTAATATAATATAATTTGTTTTATCAGATTCTAATTAGAATATTTAAAGAAATTATTAATTGGACACAGAAAAAGTATGTGTTCTCTTTTTTTCTCATGCTTTTAACAGGTTTGACAGACGAGGATGGTTACACAAGCTGGATAGAAAAAAAACGCGTAGCGAAGCAAGCCGGGATTGCTAGTATGTATATAAAATACAATACAGAAGTCGAGTTGCAATTGCTTTTATTTTGTATACATTTTTGTCGCCATTATTCAAAATCTAAAAACAAAAACATTATTAAAAATTTTGACATAAAAAGCAATATAAAATATAAGTTTTTAAGAGTATAATAAACAAAAATTATTCATGGCCTGTGTCGGTTGTGCCGGACCAAATGCATACTAAACCGGCACATTTACTATCCCACAGCCGCATATATCCGGAATTAAAGTCAAAAGTATCCCATCTGTCCGCGACCGAATCGGACCGTTTTTGCTAGGTGTAACGCAACCATGTCAGTGTTCAAGTGTTGTTAATTAAAAATTTTTACTTACATTTTCCAATACTAGTAAGGTAAAAAAATATATTTTATTCCGCTTATCAATACTAATAAAAACAAATTTATTGGCATCGAGTCGACTTGGCGTGGACGCAGAAACGGCGGGATAAAAGAGAACTTCGAAGGGAAAAACAAAGTATTGTGAATTTTAAATCTAGCGTTTTCACAATTGAGGTAACTATAAACTTCATACAAATCGTACTTGAAAGAGAAATAACAAAAATATTGACAGCAACTTTCAGAAATTATCACTCCAAGTTGTTGAAATCAGCGTCGGCCGGCTTTTCGCACTAGTGTTTTTGTACTTGCTTTTGCATATCCAACGTCTAGAAATTAGAAAACAATCATGTCTGACGAAAAAAAAGGCGGCGAAACGGAACACATTAATCTTAAGGTGCTTGGTCAGGATAATGCCGTCGTGCAATTTAAAATAAAGAAACACACGCCTCTTCGCAAATTAATGAACGCTTACTGCGACCGTGCAGGTCTTTCCATGCAAGTGGTACGTTTCCGATTCGATGGTCAACCTATTAACGAAAGCGACACTCCGACTTCGCTTGAAATGGAGGAAGGTGACACTATTGAAGTATACCAGCAGCAAACGGGCGGTAACCTAGACTAAGCTCGCAAGTAAATTCGTCTTTTTTTAAACCGATTAATGTATGTATCTTGCAAAAACAAAAACTAATAAAAAAAGCATTTTGTAAACGTAAATGTAAAATTAAGAATCGAACTCGTTTTTAGAATTTAGCTATATAGTGGGGACAAATTTAAATCGGTTAACCGGAACCTTAGCTGGTACAGTCAAATAAAATTAGTATGTATCTATTAAAATACGCCATTTTGTCGCTCAGTATTAACCTAACCTAAAATTGCATAGGTAACAAAATAGTTTGGGATTGAAAAATAAATATTAAAGGATATATTTTTTAAATTGCAATTCATTTAACATAATTAAAACCAATAGATCCAATAATTGCTTAATTTGAAAGGGCTACATAATTGATTATACGATAGTTAAACTTTTACAAGCAACCATAGTATTTTTCATAAACCAGATTAAATTCCAAAACTTTTTAAAACTGAACCACTTGACAAAGATTTAAAAAGAAATACATATGCAGCAGATGATAGTGTGAGAATCGGTTGGCAATCGTACAGAACTGCTCCATAAACTGTCAGAACTAAGCACCTTATATAGTATATAGGGAATACTAACGCCTTTAAACATCTATAGTAAAAGTCTATATTTGCCATTAAATACACTTTTTAACAATTCTTATATTTAAAAACTACCTTATCCCATGTTCATCGTTAAATAAGATCAATTTAAGAATTTACAAAATATACTAATATTGATGTCAATTAACCCAGTCTTTCGGATGCTTAAGCACTTTGATAAGTGCACCCTCTTTGGTATTTGCTTCCGGTTCATGCATATATTCCCAACGAGCGTTCAGCGGCAATGACATTAGAATACTTTCGTACCGAGCACCTGGCGTATAGAGCCCGAACTTAGTGCCACGGTCATAGATTAGATTGAACTCTACATATCGACCACGACGTATTAGCTGCCACTGTCGTTGCTGTTCGCTATATGTATCATTTTTGTGTCGTTGAACAATAGGCAGATATGATGGTATAGTAGCTTCAGCACAGGACTTTACAAAGTTAAAAGCATCTGATTGACTCGGAGTATCCAGATCATCAAAGAATATACCACCAATACCACGGCACTCATTGCGATGCGTAATTCGGAAATAATCGTCACACCATTTCTTAAATCGAATATAGTAGCTACTGTTATGGTTGTCACATGCATTCTTCAGGGTTTGGTGGAAATGAACGGCATCCTTTTCATCCAAATAGTACGGCGTCAGATCGGTTCCGCCACCAAACCACCATTGCTTTTCACCGTTCATATTGTCAACTTCAAAGTAGCGATAATTAAAATGTATCGTCGGCACGTGCGGATTACGAGGATGGATGACCGCACTCACACCTGCTGCATAAAACGGCAGTTTTTTACCTTCAGTTAATGATTTTCCGCGCGCACGCATTTGTTGCACTGCAGCGGGTGGCAACTCTCCGGTCACAACTGATATGTTAACTCCAGCTTTTTCGAATATATTGCCATCCTGAAGCACACAAGTTATGCCCCCTCCTCCCTCTGAACGCATCCAACGATCTACCTTAAATTTGTGCTCGCCGCATTCTTCTTTTTCTAATGCACGACAAAACTCAGCTTGAATTGCGAGAATTAGGAGTTCCATCTTAAACCGCATATTATCGGGATCTTTAGCTAAACTTTTGGGATCGCTAATAGGTGGTGCCATAAAGGCATTCATATCTAGATTGCCAACACTTCGAGGACTATCACCAGCCGTTGCCGCTTTCATTTGAACGCAGGATACAGCAGCATAAGAGGCGAAACCACTGCCAACAATTAAGCCGTGTACGTGGTTACACCGGAATCGTCTTATTAGCTGATACGACCCGAGCATACTCAGGCTTGAGAGCGTTCGTCGTAATCTGTTCATTTTTGAATTTATAAGGATTAATAACTTCCTTAAACTAAAAAAACGTAGAAACAACAACGTGTAATCGTCTTCTCATTCGTTAGTGTGTTAGTGAGATACGATTGTTTCGTACTTTGCAAACTCTGTTCCTATGAAACAGTGGTGAACAAAGTAAAATCTTTATTTTGTCGTGTCTCTGGACTAACGTTCAGACGTTTTTCCAAAGGTAACAGGACATAATGGTCAGGTGACAACCTTTTGAAAATTTGAAGAACATATTATTATTAAGTCTATTGCTCTTTAACAATACTACAAAAGTGTTGAACATATTCTCAAAAAAGCGTATGCTTTACATTTAAGTAGCTTTATTATTATTTTATTATTTTATTTTATTTGAGGTATACGGAGTATTTTGATAACTCCTTTGTGTCCTCGGTGTCCATTAATTCTGCCCAATTTAAATAGCAATAAAGAAACGAAAGCTGTCAACTATGGATGTAGCCTTTGGTTGCAATTTAAGACCGATTAGGCTGATTATAACTTTAAAGTCTGTGTGTGTATGCATATAATCGGTTTCGCTGAAACAGCGCTATTTTTAAACTGTTTTTGCGGCGTCTACAAATTTTTGTTGGCTTAATTTGCAAATTATTGCAGTTTGTTGTGTTTAGTAGGCTTATTTTTTTATTAAAAATAAAAAATATAAAAAGATTTGTTTTATTTTGTGTTTATATTGTGCCTGTCCTTTTGTCACGAACAGATTCTGATTTAGAAAGAAATGGAAGCAACTAAAACTTGGCGTGAAGATTTGCTTAAGCACCTTAACACTGAACGGTTTGTTTTATTAGTCATTTTTTAAATTAAACGTCAAATACGTTTCAAATATTTTGACAAATTTGTGAATTGCATGTTTCTGTTTATTGATGAATTGAAACTTTATGGTCAATCCTTATATATTATGATTTTCAGGCAACCATCCCGATTCAAAGCAAAGCAAATAAAAGATGGCAGTTTTGACATTGTGGACGATTTTAAGAAATTACTTCAGGAGAAACCCCAAGTAAATGCCATGACCAGTAGTCATAGTGTAGAACGCGATGAGAGTTTTGAGGTCCTTGAGCTTATGTGCGATAAAACTGCTTCCGATCCAAACAGTACTTTATTTAAATATATACACAGCGAAGAAAAAGAAAAGATACTGGCGGATAAAAAAGCAAAAGAGAATGCATTGTTAGCTCAACAGGAGCTTAAAGGTAAATTAACTTATTTTAGCTAGACTTGATAAAATTACTTCTCCGCCTTTGGCAGATTTGCATGTCGGTGCACCCCAAGGAGTGGATTGCACCCAATTAGAGGATGTGGAACCGCCATCGCAGCTTTGGGAAAGCACTTTTGCCTGCACCGAACGTAACAGTGCACGTACGTCGCCAGTCAAAATGGTCGGATTACTGCGACCGTCGACCATCTTAGAAGGCTTTGAAGAAGACTCGATTACAGTTATGAATGCATCAGACTCTCAGAACAGTTTCAAAAGTGCATCAAAAAGCGTTTTACACAGCGATGCGACCACTAGCTTCGAGACGGCAAACGAACAATCGGCTGCTGGGAACTCAGATTCCGACGAGAAAGGACTGGATGTTGATAATTTATTTTATGCGGCTGTAACCAAAGCTAAGCTGCTAGATTTAGCAGATATATCTAAAAGTGAGACCAAGGAATTGGTTAATGAATTCGACCAGAGTTCTACTTTAATTGCAAATCATTCATCGTCAGAACAACGAAGCGGTGGATATTTCAACGAAAATCCTAATTTGAATATATGTACAAAATCTTTGGAAGATAAGTCTATAATTGAAATTCTATCTGATGACAGCGACGTCAGTAGTGAATTCACTTCCGCAGAGTTCACAGAAGAAAAACCTTATGTTAAACAACCAACAGAATCTCGTTTAAACAAATTTCAACATGATGACAAAGAAAATGTTGATAGCGAATCTGAGAGATCGATTCTGTTTAATGATACAATGGAAGAAGTTGAATATATGATGCGTAAAGGCCTGAAGTATATGGCATCTGCAGAGGTTTCAACAACAAAAGTACCTAAATCAGTTGATGAACAATTTAATGTTGGCATCCTTCAGGAAAACAAAACACTACAACGGTCGGAGGTGCCGACTTCAAATCGAATTTTACCTACAACAGAGTGTTCCAACAATAGTTCATCTGGTGCCAAACCTAAAATATTTACTCCTAAGAAAACTACAGCGAATTGGCAATTTTTAAATTCAGATTTAAAGTCTAAGAAAACTCCGTCCAAAGATTTTTCTTTAAAAATGAAACGACCCAATAGAGAAGATTTTTTTAAACAACCTTGCAGCATTCCTATAATACGGCGAAAAGAACTAACTCAGGAACGTTTTGCTCACATCATCAGTCCCATACGTGCATATAGGCAAAATACCGCAACAGCACCATTGATGACCATTGCAAAAAATGTGTGTACCGATATATTGGATATTTCGTCATTTTCTGAAAGTGAACAAGGTGGCGCTTTGCCTAAACAAGCTGGCCAATTTAGTTGTAATATAAAGAATAGCCGCCGGGCCTTACCCAAGAAAGCTTATATATCATCGGACTTAAAGCATGTAAGTAAATTAAGTTCAAATGATGTATGTATTGTATTCAATCTAATAGTTATTACTTCGATGAGCTGATTTAACATTCTTCTAAATTTTACTCAATTCTTAGGTCGTCGACGAACGGACAGCTATTACAATTCCAGGTGGGCAAAAGATACATAAGTTTCTTGAAACGGCAATTATGCCTACGGTTTTGAGACACGACGGAAAAGTAAAAGTACCAGGTGGTGTTGCAGCCTTTGAAAATAAAAGTGGCTCCGATTTGATTCCTGAAAGTGCTAACCGTCGGCACGAAAAGAGTCTAGAAGACCTTTCAGTTATATCCGGCGATATATCCATGTATACTATGAAAGATGCACAAAAATTCTAATTTTTAATTTTATATCTGCTTTAATAATGTGTAATGAAATCATGCAAAAATATTTTGGTTATTCTTACTACAACTGTCTGATGCATGGCGGCGGACTGCTCTGATCTTAGGGTCGTGGTTCGAACTCTGGAAGTGGCCTTCTGCCTAACACTGGTTATGTTAGTAGAAGTAATTGTCAAGTCAACGAAAATCTTTCCCTATTAGAAAAATGTATTGTGTATATATAAAGAAGGGCGATGCCGGACCTTCTGCTTTTTGTTTTAAAGTTTAGAACAAAACATTTGGTAAAAGTTTTACAGAACTATCATTGAATCAAAAAACCACTTCATTTAGATAGAGCAGGGCTGAAAATTCTTTAAGGTTGGCGATTCTTTTCCGAAGATTCCGACGGCAACCACAAGTGCTTTTTCTTGATTTCGGGTGCGCCTGATGTTTAAGCAAAATTGCGGTTAGTTAAAATAAAACAATTTTGAACAGACTAGGTAAAATGTATATGATTATACACGGTTATTATCAGATGCATAGAAAAATCCTTATTTGAAGGACCAGAGGCAATGGAAGAGGAAAAAAAAGAATAATAAGCATAATCGGCTATCTTGTCATAAAATTAAAATTAACAAAAACGGAATTTACAACAAACAAACTAAAGTTAAAACAGAGATATTTATTTATATTACCATAATCGATGGTAGTGATTTTTTCAATCCATTAAATGCATTCTGGTAGTCTTCTTTTACTAATTACCAATTTTGTGATAAGATTTCTCACTTAGCAGCTAAGCCTTTCCAAGCACGATTAACTTTGGACTCAGAAGGCTTTCCCAGTTCGTCGCTAATAAAACGGCCAACTGATATTAATTTATCTAAATCAATCCCAGTCTTTAGCCCCATGCCATGAAGCATGTAAACAACATCCTCAGTGGCTGCATTACCACTTGCTCCACGTGCATATGGACATCCTCCCAAACCAGAAACTGAAGCGTCCACAACAAAAATATCTACAGAAACATAACTGTCAAGCGTTTTTAAGAAAAAAAAAATTAACTTACCATAATCCAATGCAGTTAAAATGTTCGATAATGCTTGTCCGTAAGTATCGTGACAATGCACAGCAAGTTGCTGGGCCGGCACTATGCGAGTTACAGCTTTTAGCATTTTCCGCATGGAACCAGGCGTTCCAACGCCAATTGTGTCTCCCAGCGAAATTTCGTAACACCCCATTTCGTACAACGCCGCAACTACTTTGACTACCGCATCAGGTGCAATGACACCTTCGTAGGGGCAACCCACTACTGTGGAAACATACCCACGGACGCGTACGTTTGCCTTTTTCGCGGCATCCATCACAGGTTTAAATCGTTCAATTGCTTCTGCAGCTGTGCAGTTGACATTCTTTAAAGAAAACGCATCTGATGCGGCACCAAAAACAGCTACTTCATCAGCTCCAGCTTTAAGTGCATTTTCAAAGCCTTTTAAGTTTGGTGTAAGAACAGAAAAGGATATATTAGGTACTTTACGAATGCCTTGCAACACCGCTGTGTTATCAGCCATCTGAGGTACCCATTTAGGACTCACGAAACTTGTTACTTCAATTGCCTTGAGACCAGTCTCCGACAAGCGGTCAATAAAGTCCACTTTTACTGCGGTTGACAACAATTTCGGCTCATTTTGTAAGCCATCTCGAGGTCCAACTTCAACAATGCGCACCTGTCCAGATTCAAGTCCCGTTGCACACTAATGATAATTGATATTATCACGAAGAAATAAGCTTGATTTAATTACGTACTCTTGCAAAATTCCGCTTCGGTATTTGGGTTAAAATTGAAAAAAGTCGCATTGTTTTGAATTAATTTGATGAAACTATTACGTATGGTCTTGATCAGCTGTTTCCTAACACTTACGCACGCATATACATATGTACATACATGCTTATGTATGTATGAAGGTTATCATAAAACGATCGTTTTGATTTTATGTTGTATACTACAGTGCATATCGCATAAGTGCAAAGTCGAAAATATAAATGTTTCCATTTATGCGATCCTTGCATTTAACAGTACCAACACGGGATTTTGTAGTTAGTTCCGTTTGAGACACTCCATTATTAAATTCGTCGATTAATTTTAACTTTTCTTTAACCTGTAGTATTTTTTCTATATTAGTTTTTTTAAGTGTAATTATGTCAACCACCCTCGCTTTAAAATAGTAAGCGCTGTATCAACGAAATTCAGCCACATTATTTATGGAAAACCGTCATTGCATATAAAAAAAAAATAAAATAAAAAATACTTGTGTACAAGTAAAGCTGTAGAGCCCGATATTCCATTCCATACAAATAAGTTCAATTTTTAATTTCTTTCAAAATCAAATCTTGCGTGAGAAAGAGATCCTTTATATATTATTTTGTGAAAACTAGTTATGTATAAGGCATAATAAACACAAATTATAATACAAAACAGCAAGTTATGTTTATGACATTTGCTACCACCTAATCAATTTTACACAATTATTACAATAAAAACTTCGAATGGTAATATTCTTTAGCCTTAAGAATATGCTTAAACTCAATGTCAAGATTATTTTTACAGTTTGACTGTTTTAAGAGCGCCAGCTGAACGTTTCTCTGCCATCCATTTCTGTATTTCGTTTCTCAGCGATTCGTTCGACTTAACTTTATCCATGCTCAGTGGTTCGCGATTGAATGGATCAGTCTGATCGCTTAGTAAATGGCGGGCAATTGTTGAACGGTCGACTGTGACTTTAGAACTTGGAAGTGTGACAGGATCCATCATTAATGTTGACATTATCGGATCTAAATATTCTTCTGGTGCATCTGCAAGGAATTCTTGCTCTTCTTTGTATTGTGTTTCCAATATTTGTACTTTGGCAGCAAACTCAGCCAAGTCGCCAATTAATTGACCACCTCCAATACGTATTAATATATTTTCAGCATAAGTAAACAACTGCGAACTATAGGACCGTCCATCTTGTGAAACGGCCAAACAAAAAGTTTTGCTACTGCTCAAATTTATGTATATATGGCAAATCTCTAAAACTGTTTGCGCTGGATCGAATTCAAACTCCTTTTTATCTTTTACTTTGAATCGTTCCTTTTGTGGTCCTACTAAGTTCAACAAAAAATAATTCAGCATAGCGGCAATGCGATCTACCATGCTATTATGACAGAATATACTTTTGATTTCGGTTGTCAGAAGTTTCAGGACATTAATTGTATCTCGGCCAAGGATGTTGTCGAATCGGGCAAGCATACCCAAATGATGTAGGTTAGATATTTGCTGTTGTCGCTCATCCTGGGTCATATTACTCCACTCACCATTAGCTTGCGATTGTTGAAGTTGGCAGATTTGTTGCAAATTCGAAAGTGACTCATCTAGAAGAAAAGAGAAAGACTGTATTACTGCTGCGAGAAAAATAATGCACGGAAAATTATACTTTATTTTTATAGTGCCACAAAATAACTTTTGTAATTATTACTGTTAATGGTGTAAGTTTTTTTAATTAAAATTACAATTTCTTAGTTACTTACCTAACAAAAATATTGCATCATTTATCAACAAATTAATAAAACGTAGGAACAAAGGTGGTTGTATAGCTTCCATGTTCTGTTCTGCTTCATTTGCAAGATCTCTAAAACATTGCACTTGCTCTTCTTTTGTCCAAAGGTACTCCATTATCGCGTACATTGGCCGACGATAATTAAATTTTTGCTCGAATTGCACAGACTGCCCCGTCATTTCGATACTTACAAAAACGTTGAGCAAGCTGCGCACTACTTTAAGTCGATCACTGTGGGTATCGAAAACTTGGGTATTAAAATTGTTACGCATTCCGCCAGCGATCTGTTTAGGTATTAAAAATTCTAAAGCTTCGGCTAATTTGGCACGTAAATGCGGGTTCTTGACTAACTCGGAACTTCCCATAAATAAAACTATCATCTTGAAAAAGGCATCGTGGGAGGATTGATAAACACTTATGTATTGATCACCTGGTATGTGGCGACTGAAGTTAAGGTATGCTACAATATTGTCGATCACATATTCCGGCACACAAGTCATATAAGGATTCACAAAAGGCGGTGACTCCGTCAGTAAATCTGGTCTCCGACGTTCAATTGGAGCGAAATTTTTTTTGTCCAAAGCCACTTCATAGTTTTCACGAGGCAGTAGTGCGATTTCCGTTAACCAAATAGATGAAGCCTCGAAGAATTTTAAAATAGCTGTATCGTTTTCTGGCTCAGCAAGTCCATTTCGTATGCATAAACACTCTTGCATCTGTTGTTGCAGCATTCGTAGAAGATTTTTTGCTAAATCATTGTTGGGATCTGCATTAGCAACGTCTTGGTATGCCGTTTGTGTGTTCTGCAATTCGCGCATCATGCGTGATAAACGCTCCATGCATGCTCGATATCCCAATTCAAAAGCTTTGTGTGTCATATAAAAAACCTCTGTCACAAAATTAAATTTTTCTGCAGTGATACGACTTTCTCCAGAATCTACCGAAAGCAAGCAAGTTTCCTCGTAAGCTTTGAGCATATTAACATCTTTCTTTTGTCGTTCGGCTTCCTCTACTCCACAATAGGTGGGGTCAACAATAAGAACCTAAAGAATAATTCAAATTACAAACGATTTTGAATTTAAGTCTTTCTTCACCTTTAGCGTGGGTTCACATAACGGTTCACATAAGCGCATTAATATTGCACAAAGCCCTGTCATAAACGCATCGCTGGCATTTTGGTTCACGGTCTGCTCAAAATTCCCACTGATATTGTTCCAGAGGTGACCACGCGCTACATTTGCATCTAAGCAATTAGCAATCCACTGAAGAGTTTTCTTCTTTGTAGTAGAACTAAGAACCAGCAATTGTTTGACAAGCAGAAACAAAGAATTTTGGTGATGAGACATTAGTTGCCACAGAGATGGATCCGTTTGCTGCGTTGATAAAGAAACATCACGGAAGAACTCGTAAGGACCATGCTGAAACTTGGGCATTATTGATAAGCTTAATAATTGACCCAATAATGTATCCATATACTCTCCACCTAGCATGAAATGCCAATTAATAACAAAGAACTGAACATTAGATGCTTACAATTTCTCACCCTTTACTTTTGGATTGGGTGTTGTGTAATCAATTAACAACTCCCCCAATTCCGATACCCGTTTGTCACGAACGAAGTAACCCAACATCCAGTAAATATTTTTCTTAATTGTTATAAGGTTAACTTTTGACAATTGCTTTTGCAATTCATTTAACATCGGATAAAATATGGCCTTGAGATGCCCAACAGCTTCAATCGGTTCATCTTCATCTAAAACGTTTTGTACAACTGCAACTAAAAAGCATTCTGTACTTTCGTCATGTTCCTCCGTCTGCTCAAACAAATCTAGCCACTGCTTAGAGAATGATTGAGTTGGAAACAAATCTGGTTGGCGAATGCAAGTGCTCGCATTCCTCACTATTAACTTTTCAATAACATCACAGTCAGCTTTATTATTTCCTAGCGTCGACTTCTGTAAGCATTTATTGTAAGCTCCACACAAGTAAAATATGGCTCTCGTTTCGAGAGCTTCCTCGTTAGCACTTGCTTCTGCATTGGCGCTGGTTACAAGATACTCGCGGGTATCTGTCAGTAATAACCGCTCAAATAAAGTGTGCGCTAGAAGTTCTTCGTTTAGATAGCAATCCGAGCTTGAATCGGGTACAATTACGTCTGCCAGACAAAGTAAACTAATGTTACTTTTGAGGTTTTTGTTCAGCGTGAAAAGTAAAACCTCCTCGATTAATTTTTTTGATACACCTATTTTACTATCATTGTTTTCGGTCAACAGAGCAGCAAACGGATTATCTTCCATTTTTATGCTTAGAATTAATTCTCCGGAAAATTTTTCGTTATCACTTTTTCAACAACTATTAACAATTTTTAAAGACTTGCCAACTCGTACTAACAAATGCACAAATAAAAAAATTTTTTAAATATACATCCGTAAGTCAATAGAGATAGATGCTAGTGCATGAGTGAAAAAGAATGATTTTCGAGCTCTGCAAACTCTGCAGAATGTACTCCTCTTCAACAACACTGAAGCAGTGTGGAACAACACTTTAACGACCAAAAGCAATGCAACCAAGGAAAGAGAGCACTAAATATCCTTTATCTATATTTTTAATGAAAATTATTTTATACAAAATAATTTATTTTTCAAAATAATTTTTGGAGAAAAAAAATTATTCAAATAAACTAAATTATTTGCGATTTGCCAAATTTCATTCAATTGTATTTATGTTTCAAATTCCGTTGTTTCATTTTAGAATAACAATTGCACATATTCGTTACTAGGTTAACTGTTTTTTCTTCTCATCACTAAATATTTTTACAAAAATAAATTACCGATGAATAGACTGGTAACGCGTATTACAAGAATGCGAGTGATAGCTGCTGGTTTTGTATAAATAACTTAAACGGCAGTGGAAGAATTAAATAAAAAATTGTATAAATATAAAACAGTATTGAAGTGATTTCCAAATTTCAACATAATTAATGTGACAACGTTGACAATTTTATCATAGAAAATGAACCGTATTTGTATTTCAAATTGATATTGCTTACAGTTTTATGTTACATTTCGTGCATAAAAGTTTGCCTAATACTATATTTGATAACAAAAGACTGCGTTACTAAATATGGGTGCAAAAACCATGGATTTGTTTTCGGTTCTTCTGCTTGCTGTAACTTTTTTGAATCTCTTCGGTGGATCTACTCAGGTATTGTTATTATTTTCTCACTATTCAGATATGAAAATATTTTTTATTCATATACTGCAAGATTTTTCAGGAATAAGAAAAATTGGTTTGTAGGGTCGAAGCTACCTCCTAAAAGATGTGTTGTATGTTTATTTAAATTTTATATGAAGTTGTGGTTTCGTGTTTTTATTTTAATATATAAATTTTCCTTCATTTCACAGAATGGTAAATAATAAAAGTAGACAACTAAAATATAAGATACAATTTGCATTCCAAGATCATGTCTTTGTTACTAACATGGTAATTGTGTACTTGAATGAATGGAATTTTTAGAAGAGCTCAATTAGCATTAAATGTGAATAAAACAAAATGGTCATCCGAATTGGAGATTATCTCCTCATGCATTAATACACTGAATAAGTTACTTGTATGCCACCATTGTCCATATGTAAATAGTATATTCGGACGTGATTCATATGTACATATGCACATGTATATATATTGAATGATTTTGTTTATCAAGATGACTTCAACCAGTTGTTTGTTAATTTCATTCGCAAAATTGTTCAAAAATTTTTAATCAAAGGTCGATTTTGTTATTTTATTCTGTTTTGTTTAATCCATTTGTTTTTGTTTTTTTATGGCATGCATGGCATTAGTAACCTTTCTAGCCAATTTTTGACTCTGTTGTTCTCCTGTTGAGCTTAAAAATTTGTTTTTGAAATTTGATTTCTCTTATTTATGGGAGTGGTGGCACTGCACATTTTTATAATGAAATGGATTTCTCCCGGTGTTCTTTACACATGTAAAATTTGATGTGTGTTAGAGAAGTCTAAATAAATGGCCGACATGATCATGCTTTTTTGACTAGTTGAAGCACTCTGATATAAATTACCGAACATTCCACTTTATCCACTCCATTATCAAAACCATTTTCGAAAAATTACTGTCCGATATGTGAATATAATTATTAATACTTTTTTGATGTGACTTAGCATACAACACTTCAATTTGCCGAATTTTGTTATTCAATTGGATTTTACTTAATTAGAATAAACTCTCTTCAGATTCAGCACTTTCTAATAGGGGTTTATTATTGTTTTTATCGTCTAGTGTAGACGAGAGGATATACCAAATCCCAGTTGGTTCTTTTTGTATTCATGTCAAACACACATTTTGATTTTATCTACTCTGACGTCACGCGCCCATCCAGATAAATATGGAAATTTTTGAATTGCTCAAGTTGCCTATTTCAAACAAATGTAATTCAGTACACTTGATGAATTATTCAGCTTGGTTGAGTTTAGTGATTATACGCTGGAAAACAGTGTGACTTCAAATAAAAATGAAACACCTGTGATTGTGTAATCTGCTTCATCCTTTTGTTATAGCTCTACATCGTGCAAAATTTATAATATTTAATGATATCTGTAAATTAAAAATGTACTTTTATCAGGACTGCATTTGGTATGGAGTATGTAATACGGATGCAATTGGTCATAATCAATACTGTCCTTATAATGGTTCGGCTATTCAAATGCCGTCCTCCGGAATAGAATTGTTAAAAGAACGCTGTGGCCATCTTCTTGAAAATGGGACCAGCGAATTTTGTTGCAATAACGAACAGGTATTTTTGTATAACATATTGACTTGTATTTGATTTAATACGAATTTTGCCATTTCTCAAGGTTACTATATTAAATTCGAATGTAAAGTTGGCTGCAGCTATTCTAGATAGATGTCCTTCATGTATGGCGAATTTAGTACGACATATATGCGATTTTACGTGTTCTCCTCAACAATCCAAGTTTATGCATATCAAATCTACAAATTCTAATGCAGATGGTAAATCTTTAAAATGATTCTGGTTGGCGTAACATACGTAAAATAAACTTATTATTTTACGAATTTCAGGAAAGGAATTTATTACTTCTGTTGCACTACACATTTCATCTCAATACATAAATGGCACATATAAATCATGTTCTCAGGTAAGAGGTTTCTCATCTTTAAGTTATTGAGCAATTGTATATATTGGATATTTTTTCTTTGTATATTTAAGGTTTCAGTGCCACAAACCGGACAGCTAGCTTTGGATCTTATGTGTGGAGCATATCCGGCATCTCGTTGTAGTCCTACGAAATGGTTTAAGTACATGGGTGATTCAAATAACCCCTATGTACCATTTCAAATAGCCTATATTGAATATGATACAAAATTATCAAATAAAAATGGAATTTCTCCATTGGATCCAAAAATTGTGCCTTGCAACAAAGCAATAAATGTATGCGATATTTAACGAAGATATAAATCAGTATTAATACTAAATAATAAGAAACCATTTTTTAGAATGATCAACCAGCATGTTCCTGTACTGACTGTGACGCAGCATGCCCTATACCGCCTGCAGAACCCGACATTCATGTAGAATTTAAAATAGCAGGATTCGACGCGTTTAACGTTATAATGATCTTCGTTTTTCTGGTGGGAACAATCTTGTTTTTAATGGGAGTATTTTTGTTTACCACAAAAAACTTAAGACGTAAGTATTTAATTGTATTACGCACATTCTCATATATATGCTTGCTGTAAGCATGGTCAAAGTATTTTTAACCGGATAAAAACAAAATTAGTCTACTATATGTAGATTGAAAGTATAAAGTTCTATTCGGTGTGGATGTTACCCTTCGGCTTATAAGTTTGTTTTGTATTTATTATATTAGAAATTCTTAAACTAATGTTAATTTTTTTTCTCTAGCTGAGTACAATATTTTTATAGTAAATTTTTTTTTATTATTTTTCTTTCAGATCCTGATGCGACTGATGGCAACTTTGAATCAAGACACTTTGAGCATTTAGGTGCTAAAACCGAGGCTTTTTTGGAAAATTTTTTCAAAAAGTGGGGAGTTACTTTTGCGACATATCCTTGGTTGACTCTTATCACAGGCGTGTGCGTTGTTTTTATTTTGGGGCTAGGAATAAATTTCCTTCACATAACGACTGACCCAGTTCAACTTTGGGCTTCCCCACAGTCAAGATCTCGTATTGAAAAACATTATTTTGATACAACGTTTCAACCGTTTTATAGAATCGAGCAGATAATTATAAAAGCAGTTGATTTACCAGATATCGTACACAATACGTCCAATGGAGCATTGAAATTTGGGCCGGTATTTGATAAACAATTTCTAACTGACGTTTATAAACTGCAAGAAGAAATTAAATCTCTAAATAAAAGTGGAGTAACTTTGAAAGATATTTGCTATGCGCCAATGGTCAGAGAATATGAGAAAGTTGAAACTGAAAACTGCATTATTCAATCTGTGTGGGGATATTTCCAAGATGACCTAAGTCGTCTTGATGAACAAGATGAAGATAATGGATTCAATGTAATACAATATTAAAACGAGTTGTTTATATTTAAATTAATTGTAATTTTACTCAATATTTTTAGATAACATATTTGGATACAATGTATGAATGTATAAGTAATCCCTACTTATGCTTGGCTCCATATGGTGGACCAGTTGATCCAGCAATTGGATTAGGAGGGTTTTTGAAAAGCGGAGAACAGCTGTCTGGAGATGTGCACTACGAACACGCAAATGCCTTAATTTTAACATTTCTCGTTAAAAATCATCATAAGAAGGAGGATTTAAAAGCGGCATTAACGTGGGAAAAAGATTTTGTGAACTTCATGATTAACTACATCGAATCGAAAATGAGCAAAAATATGGATATTTCCTTCACATCTGAGCGATCAATAGAAGATGAACTTAATAGAGAATCCCAGTCAGATGTTCTCACTATACTCGTTTCTTACTTGATTATGTTTGCTTATATAGCTATTTCCTTGGGCCATGTTCAGGAAGCCAAGAGAGCATTAATAGACAGTAAGATTACACTAGGAATAGGCGGAGTAGTTATTGTGTTAGCATCGGTAGTTTCTTCAATTGGAGTCTTCGGATATATTGGTGTTTCTGCTACCCTAATAATCGTCGAAGTAATTCCGTTTTTGGTTTTGGCTGTAGGAGTAGACAACATTTTTATATTAGTTCAAACACATCAAAGGAGTCAACGACGCGAAAATGAAACTAACGAAGAACATATTGGACGCACATTAGGTCGTGTTGGCCCAAGTATGCTATTAACGTCTGTTAGTGAAAGTTGTTGTTTCTTTCTTGGCGCTTTGTCCGATATGCCAGCTGTAAGAGCTTTCGCTTTGTATGCAGGATTGGCTTTATTGTTTGATTTTATTTTGCAAATTACGTGTTTTGTTAGTCTTTTGACTTTAGATACAAAACGCCAATTGGAGAACCGACTGGATGTTTGTTGTTTTATCCAAAGTAAAAAGTCGAATAATCAGCAAGTTACAGAAGGAATATTATATAAATTTTTTAAAAGTGTATATGTTCCCTTTTTAATGAAAAAAACAACGAGAGTGATAGTCATGATAGTTTTTTTCGGTTGGCTCTGCTCGAGTATTGCAATAATTCCAAGGATAGACATAGGTTTGGATCAAGAGCTTTCGATGCCTGAGGACAGTTTTGTTTTGCACTATTTTAAGGCTTTAAAACAATACCTTAACATAGGACCCCCAGTATTCTTTATATTAACGGCTGGATTGCAATTTTCGGATAGTAAAAGTCAGAATCTGGTTTGTTCAGGTCAATTTTGTAACGGAGATAGTATTATCACACAAATTTTCCTAGCTAGTAGGAAGTCAAATGTAACATATATTGCCCGCCCCGCTTCAAGTTGGATTGACGACTATTTTGACTGGTCTTCGGCAAGTGGTTGCTGCAAACATAAACCAAATTCGAGCGATTTTTGTCCCCATCAAAGTAAGTAACATTGCAAGAATTCCTAACATTTTAAGAAAACACTCTGTATTTATCATGTGCAACCACTAAACACAACCATTAATAACCTTTGTAAGTTGGTCAAGTCAGTGATCAATATGAAATGTATTAGAACAAACTAAGTCTGAGTGAAGTCTATCAAACGACTAAAGGATTTCATTAGACGGAGACTTGTCTTTGAGGCATTAGTCGATTCTAATAATTAGCCCATGGTAAATCAAAAAAATTATTTTGATGTATTCAAAATGATTATAATATAGTGATATAATTTAAAGGTCACGAGAAAAATACTCTGAACAATTTATATTAAGCTATCAAATTGGTTTAAAACAGAGCATATAGTAGATAGTCTTTCTGACATACTGTTTAACTAATCTTGTTGGGATTAACAAAAAATTGTTTCTTTCCTTTTTCAGGTACGAAATGTTTGAATTGCGATATTCAAAAAAATAACATTCATCGGCCTACGCAAAAAGATTTTGGAAAGTACTTGCCTTTCTTTTTGATGGATAATCCAGATGATACCTGTGCAAAGGCAGGTCATGCAGCTTACGGAGGGGCGGTGCAATACACAAACAACAAAGCCGATTCAATCCAAGTTGGAGCGTCATATTTTATGGCATATCACTCTATTCTTAAAACTTCATCAGATTACTACCTGGCATTGCAATCTGCGCGAAAGATTTCGGCGAATATAACAAACATGTTACAAGGCCGTCTTATATCTGAAGGTGTACCTTTGAGTCAAGCACTCGATGTAAAAGTTTTCCCATATTCGGTATTCTATGTATTTTACGAGCAATACCTTACTATGTGGTCAGATACTCTACAAAGTATGGGGATTTCAGTTTTTTCGATATTCATCGTGACTTTTATTCTAATGGGCTTTGATATACATTCCTCTTTGGTGGTAATAATCACAATTACTATGATTGTAATTAATTTGGGCGGTCTTATGTATCACTGGAACATTTCACTTAATGCAGTTTCTCTGGTCAATCTTGTTATGGCTGTTGGAATATCCGTTGAATTTTGTTCACATCTTGTTCATAGTTTTTCGATATCAATGGAAACCACTCGCTTAAGTCGATCAGCTGATTGTTTAGCAAAAATGGGCAGTTCCATTTTTTCGGGTATAACCCTCACAAAGTTTGCCGGGATTCTTGTCCTTGCTTTTGCTAAGAGCCAAATATTTCAAGTTTTCTATTTTCGAATGTATTTAGGTATAGTTTTGATTGGCGCAGCTCATGGTTTGGTATTTTTACCTGTGATCTTAAGTTATATCGGTAAGTAATCTTTAGCGAAACTGCAAATGTTCAAACTTCTATAGTATTCTAAATCAAAATTTTAAGATTTCTTAGGTCAACAATTTTGGTAAAATCTCACATATACCTCTTATATTTCGAATATTTATTGTGTTAGGGGAAGTTAAAAGTCATCGTATCGTTTCTAAATTGCAGATCCAATAAAAGGTCTCTTCGATTTTGTAAGCGTTTTACATCTATTATATTAAAATTTACAGTTATATTCAGTATTTCGGTATGCTTTTTCCCTTGTTCCATCGGTCTATAAAATCGCTACATCCACTATCTGTCTGAAGACTTTAGTTATTTAGTCAAAATTCATATCGTCGACAATATAAAATATATAATTGGGCAGCTAAAAAAAAAAAAAAAATTTACAAAAAACGCTGAATCATTACTTTAGTAATTACTTTGAAATATGCTCTACAAACCACACCAAAAAGGAAGGGAAACAAACTTCACAATCTTAACAATGTTTAAATAAATGATGTATATTAGTGATTTTAATCTTGGTTTGGATTTTATAAAAGATAACATCTTTGGTTTGAGTAACATAATTTATAATTTTTGCAACACCCAAGTATCGAATATTCCGGAGTAAAAAGAAATTTCCAACTTCTAAATAGATTCTGTATTCCTACAAGGAATCTTCCAAGCCGCAGTTTTAAAATCGATTCGATAAAGAATGTGACTGTGGTCACATTTTTGTTGTTACGTTAGAGAAAAAAAAATATATATATATATATATGTATATAAATGAAAGCAGCTAAATTTATGTGAATTATAATTCCATTTTTACGGTTGAATACTATTTTTAATAAAAGTGTGCATTAAAATATTAAGATATATAAAGAAAATAAAATGTTATTGATTAAAAATGCTGCTCTGGCTGTGTGACTAATTTCGAAACTCTTTTATTTTTTATTATTACTTTGAATCGTTATTGGAACCTGTTAGTTAAATTAGTGGATAGTATATCTACTTTGTTTCGGAATTTCCTAATCGAGATACAATATGACCATTTATTGCAGCAATTTTCGTTAAAATGGTTATTGCAATGCAGCAAAAAGCATTCACAAGAATCATAATCAATAGCAAATGGAAGATTATTGCCAAACTTACAAGAGCAAAAATAATATTGAGACTAGAAGAGATTAGCTAAATTAAATCAACGTTTTGCTTAACGTCGAAAGCCATTAACCGAAATTGCACGGGAACAGCATTTTTTATGAATTTGGAATACGGTTTGCGAATTATCGAGATTTCGATTTAACGAGGTTTAAAAAAGAAAAAAGAACTGGGTGCTTCTTAAATGTGACCAAATGATGTGTTGGCCATCTACATTAGCGACATGTATACTAAGCCTTCTGATATTTCAAGACCCTGCGCGCACTATACTCGGTTATAGCACTGGGCATGTTCGCCTTGGACATTGTCATGCAGAAACCCAACTGAATGTGTCCATGAATGCTAAGACTGCGGTGCTGTTGCTTTGGTCTGTCTACGGCATGTTTGCCTGATCCTTTTTAGTAGAACTATTTGGTCAACATTTTTTCTGTTGCATCGCGTAAGTTCTGCTCTTATCAGTTTGTTGGGTATCTTGCTTTGGCTGCCAATGTTTAGCAGAAAAGAAAAGTTTCGTTAAATTTAGCAAGAGTTGCGCAAATTTATAAAAAAAAAATTGTATAAAATTTCAATAATAACTAGAAAGGCAGGGCTATAGTCGGGCGTAACCGACTATAGAAACCCTGTACCCAATCCAAAACTGAATATATTTTTTTGTTGCTTTAATATTTTGTATTCTTTATGTAAAGATATCTCAAGAAAAAAAATTTTTTTCTTATCAAAACCCATTTTTCGACTGATCGTTCCTATGGCAACTGTATGTTATAGTAGACCGATATTTACCATATTCGGGGGTATGATTGGATATTATTTTGAATCATTAAAAAAGTTTTTCTCAGTAAATGTTGTTTTTCGGCCGATCGTTACTATGACAGTTATATGATATAGTAAACCGATATAAATAATATTTAGATATGTGATTGGGTATTAGCTATAACGATTAAATCCAAAATTTGGAAACGATATCATAAAAAACAAAAGGTTTTTGGTTAAGAAATGTGGTTTTTCGGCCGATCGTTCCTATGGCAGCTATATGTTATAGGTTGAATATCGAAAAAAAAAATAAACTCGTTATGCCTATGGATTAGGAAAGTCTTCGTGCCAAATTTGGTAATTGTAGGTCTTACCGTTTCCGAGATCCGTGCGTTCATACGGACAGACGGACATGGCTAGATCGATTCGTCTTTCGACGCTGATCAAGAATATATATACTTTGTGGGGTCTGCCACGCTTCCTTCTGCCTGTTACATACATTAGCACAACTTTAATATACCCTTTACCATTTTTTGGTACAGGGTATAAAAAATCTATTGTATTATAGAGAATTGATATACAAAATGTAAATCTAGGTCGAATTATTTAATTTTTAATGAAAGTTAAAATTGAAATATAGTTTCAAGATGGCTTTTCGAGCCATTGCAAACCGCCATGGCATTAAATTTGATCATTTTTGTAAGACGGGAAAATCTATATTTTCCCAGTCCTTCTTTTAGCTGTTTGAATCCGCACCAATCATTTTGGCAGAAAGAATTGCCCAAAAAAGATTCTCGATTGTAACAATGGAATATTGTAAGACTTTCAACTTGTTTAGGAGCATTACTTGCTGAAATTAAAAATGTTCAATATGTAATTTTTCCGCAAATGGTAAAAGCTGGCTATCCAATAATTCTGCATATATCTTCTTTGATCTTTTTATTTACGCCAACTTTTGATGTTACTGCCCCACTGTACAATCGGATTATCGAATTGATTTAAAAAGGACCTGTAGCCACGCCAACTTGCAGAATCAGAAAATCAACTAGAATTCTAAATTAGGGCAAAAACAATGTGTAAGGTGATTCATTAAGAGTTTTTTAGCCGAGAGTGTGGCTGCATTTGAATGAAATTATTTTCAAAAAGTAAAGGTCAGAAAATGTTCTTTCAGGACTTAATAAAGATTCGGCCATCTAATTTCTCTTTGTGTGTTTTATTTACAGTTAAAAAAAAAACCTAAATGAATCACCCGATATAAACACGAATATGGTATAAAAAATCTTGGAGATTTATTAACTCAAAACAAAACTGTTTCAATTATTCAGAGGAAATCTCTGAGATTTAAAAAATATTATTTACTTTTCCATTTGATAATCGAATGTGTGGGTTTGTTAAATAAATAGCTAAATTAATACAGCTTTTATTATCATTTGTCGTTGAAATGCGTGAGCAGAACAATTTTTATAAAAATGATCAGTATGGTCGAATTACAAATTTAAAGTACAAAGTGAAATACAAAAAACTAAAAAACCGAATTCAGAATATTGTGATTGTAAGTACATACATAAATAAATTTGGTATTGACATCAGTATATTAAGAAAATAATTATTAAGGAAAATGGCGCTTTAACAGATGAAGTATCTAATTTACAAGGAAAACTGAATTTGGCTTGCGAAGAACGGCGTTATCTAATTGAACGTATGTTGACTTGCATAGAATCTGAGAAAGAAGAGAGTAAAACCTACGTGAAAAATAATCAAAATGTGTCCGTGAATGTCGCCGTAGAAAAGAAGTCATTAATAAAAAAAAAAAAAAATTCTACTAAACTGAGGAAACAGTTAATATTGACTTCTGATGGATCTCCAAAATATCCAATAAGTTTGGTTCATTTTACAGTGCATTCTCTTGGTGAAATCCTGCCCGTTAATCCCAATTTTCATAAAGAACATTGGATTTATCCAGTAGGTTATATTGCGACACGGGTGTATGCTCATCCTAAAAATGCGCAAAAAAAATGCGTGTTTACCTGCAAAATTTTGAACAACTTGGGAATGCCTCAATTTCAACTAATCCCGGAAAACGACTTAGACAGTGTTTATTTTGGTGATACTGCCGACTCATGTCACCAAGGATTGTTGGAGTCTTTACAACATAGTTTAACAAGTTCGGTTCAGTTACCGATGAAGGTTCAAGGAGAACGATTTTTTGGCTTGTCAAACCCAATTGTCCAATCTCTACTACAACTTGATGTCGGTTTTAAGTATTGTGCAAAATTTCAAGGCTTTCACACACAGGATAACTCAAGCCAAAGGCTTGAAGAAGAAGATCCAACTTTGAATTTTGAGTCTCTGCAATCTCTTATTGCAAGGTCATCATTCCGCGTCGTGCCACAGGTGAAAGATGAACCGCCAGATGAGCTTTTTAATATGTGTTGATTGTATATCAACCTTCCAATATATTTAAAATCCAAACTTTATTGTTAAACTTAAACTCTAAGCCAAATAAAAGAACAAAAATAGATAACAAAAGTCAAATACTCACCTCGTTTCTATCTTCCAATGGCTGATAGTGTTAGCACAGGATTAAGTCAGAGAAATACCCCCGGCGGTGTGGGTATGGCTATAATTGGGAGAGAATTGTTGTTACACGTTGATTGCGAGCAAAAGCAGATTTGTTTGGATTTTAAATGCAATGATTTTTTGCCAGTTTCTAAATACATCCAAATTAAAGAAGAAAAATATGCTAAAATCGTACTGTGGAAAGATTTGCCCAAAATAACAGTAGAAACCACATGTAAGTTAATGAAATCAATGCAACAAAGGTACAATGAAGTTTAAAAAAACAAGGGGCCATACAAATTATCAAAATGCAATTGTTTAAAATTTATTGTATAATTTTTACAAGTGTACGAAATAAGCTGCGAGTTACTGTATATTCTATATTCAAACTTCTTGAACTCCTTAGAAAATTGTAAAGAAGATATCAAACAAGATAACTATGAAAGCAAGGATACCCCCATGGGTCCAAAGGCCACTCTAGTTCATGCTAATGCGAAACGTACGGTATTTTCGGAAATGCGGGCTGCATTGAGCAACACTGCATAATTTTGCAAATTTGCACTGATCATGCATTACCAGCTGTTGCCACTTCATGGTTACTGCGCAAAGTCATACTTGTTATTCGGAACATTTGTTCAGTAGATATTTTGAAATTACAATGATGTATTTTGTTTGGCGCATTCATGTGTGTCAGAGCAGATTAGACATACTTGCATAATTCAGACGATCCATTATGGCCATGAATTTTTACAACAACCATTCTCAATGTGGGAGCAAGAATTCGCAAAATATCGATAGTTTACCCCTAACGCGACTACAGAGAGTTGCGAACTCTAGTTGAAGCCCTCAAATGGCGGCTAGGTTGTGGTTCCTTATTGTACATCCTACAATGTCGACGATTAGAAATATATAATATAATAACAAATACATTATATTACCATTTAGTTTCGCATTTTTCACAAATAAGACATAGTTTCTTATAAGAAAGCATTCACGCCCAATAAGAAAATCACGATTTTAATCAAGTTTTAAAAACCGATTATTTGTGTTACCCCTGTGATTGCTATTGGGTATTTAAGTAATTGTAGTTAAGCATAAATAGTAACGAGTTATACATAATAAGTATCATTATTTTTATTTGTAAAGTGGACCAGGATTCCTGAATGCAAAATTATATTAAATAAGTGATAAATTTCTAAAAATTAAAGTGTAAAGCATATTGATTAAGAGGAGCCAATCGATTTTTTATTAAAAAAATAAGTGAAAATTCAGTTTTTAACATTCACAAAAATTTAATTGTATTTTGTTTCATAACAAAGAAAGTATGTTGGATATAAAGGATTTTGGTCGTTATTGACAAAAAATTGTTCTCTCTGGAATTGTGTAAAATAAGTAAATAAAATTAAGCCAGAGAATTTTAGGTAGCAATTATTATTTGCGTTTTATAGTAAACCAAGTGTATAAACAAAAAAACAAAATTGAAAAAGACAAATTGAGAATTGTGTTAAAAAATCAAGACTAACTGGAGAATCAGTACGAACTTTTTGCAAGTAATATAACTTGCGTCACTTTAATTTACAAATTGACGCATTGTTCGGGGTGTGTAATGTTAAGAAAGCAAGTCCAACAGCTACAAATATTAAATATCGTCGAAAATAAAGTTGCAGTTAAAAAAAGAATTATTGTGCACCCAAGTACCATGTTTAGAAACCTTAAGAGTTGCTTCACGCTTCCTATTTGCATAATGCAATCAATAAGAATATATCCTTCGAGATCGATATTTCTGCCGCAAAAAAACTGTGTTTAAACAATCAACACTAGAGCCTCAGGCTAACGAAATAACTTAGTTTTAAAAAGTTATGTGCATTGTTTCCTAAAGATTATTTCTTTGAGTACTTGTGATTTTGATATTAGGATCAATTTATCTCTCTTGATATTTACTGCTTTGGTTTAAAATCGGTTGGCGCACTAAAAAAAGTTACGATTTAAACGCTTGGGATAATGAAGCTCCTTGAAAGTTCTCGATTTGAAGCTATTAACAATGCTTTATCTGTACAAACTGGTGGAATAACCGTATTTGGGCGTCTTGAGAGTTATTCCTGTAAAATGGTTGCTGCAGATAAGGCACTTTACAAGAGGTTCACTGCGGAAATTCACGGCATTGGACCAAATGATCTGCAGGCACTTTCGCCACCCCAAACTGTGGTTGACCTCTCGCCTAACTTCAACCGAAGCAATACCCAATCTGGAGATGAGGGTATTATTCTATGCGACACCATCTCTAGAAAATCCCTATTTTACTTGATTGCTACTTTAAATGCTTCTTTTGAGCCGGACTATGATTTTTCGGATGCAAAGGTATTTAGTATTATTTTATTAAACATCATTTATAATGACTAAACTTAAAATATGACAAATATGAGGAAGTTAGGCATTTTTTTTAAAGAAATAAACACTTACAAAAATATATATATATATATTATAAATATAAGCAACACTTATTTAAATAATTCAATTTTTGGAAGACATTTTCTTGACAGAATTTTTATCGATAAGTAACGTCTATTTCTTGCAAATAAAAAGCTTGGATTTTTTATGTGGTTTTCTTGGCCTAATCTTTAATGTATTGTAATGAAATATGGAAATGTTTGTAGCCTGTAGACCTACAGATCCAACAAATTCTTAATAGATTTTAGCCAGACGATTTTTGCATTTGATACATTAACAGATGAGACTCGAGATTTTTAAATAAACAGCAAGTTTATAAATGTTTTCATATATTTTCAAGACTTTGGGGAGTCTCAATTATAGTCTAGTTGGCTGGAATCGGCTTTTTTAAATAGATCTTTGTACTGTTCATGTTAGATCTTCTTCTGATAAGTGTCTAGTAGTATTGTATTTAATTAGTAACGCAGCTCTATCATTCAGGGCGACGGCCCTTTTATTTATCATTATTATATTCACCACAAAAAAGTCTAATTTTGTTTTCTAAGCATAGTAAGTCGATAAACTGAATTTACTTTTCCATTCTAATGCTTTTATTTTAATATTTTAGTCGCATGAATTTAGTAAGGAACCTTCGCTTCAATGGGTTATGAATTCAGTACACTCAAATTTGTCAGCTCTGGCCGGAGATCAATATCAAGTTTTGCGTCAGCCGCTGTGGTCCGCCGTCGATGACGAAATAAATTTGCCAGATTGTGACATTTATAGTTACAATCCAGATTTGAGCTCCGACCCATTTGGAGAACCAGGATGTCTCTGGTCGTTCAACTATTTTTTCTACAACAAAAAGCTTAAGCGTATTGTGTTTTTCACCTCACGAGCAGTCAAGTAAAGAAATTTTAATTTAATTTAAATAAAAAATATACTTATTTCTCTAATTTTAGCTCGCTTTATGCTGGTGAGACGTCTGATTTCTCAATGGAAGAAGACATCTATTAATTTTAAAATTGGCGTTGAACATTTCATCAAAGGAATAATACTTTCTATTTTATGATATGCTTTCAAACTTATGGAAGATTTCGTCCTGCGTTTACTTAGTATCCCTAAATAGGATAAGATCCGTAGTGGGACTTCATTAAGCTACACTGAGTGGTTAATTTTAAATTTAAGAAAAAAAAAACGACTAACTTTTATTTAAAATAAAAAAAAAAATTGTCATATACATAAATAGTAATAGTAGTTTGGTTAAAGTTTCAAATTTAATATGCCCATTATAATAGGTTTTCGAATTAAAAATACAGAAATTTTAACACAAGTTTTCATATTTTGTTCGAAAATATAGGGTCTAAATAAAGAAATGCGGGGGTAATGAAAATGTGCCAACAATAAAATCAAAAGAGAAAAAAGGCATCGATAAAACAACAAATATTAAAGCCGTGGATGGTTGTACTTATGTTTTTCCTGTAGAACAACAGACTAAAAATAAAATACATATTTTCGACGTACTATGTGAACCGATGTTATATATAATTCCCTCAAAATCGCAACAAATTAGAAAGAACTGAAAATAGTCATCTTGAATTGTGTGGACGAAGAGTAACCTGTTTCAACAAACAAAAAAGTTAACAAGAAAGGGTAAGTAGTCCATTAGTTGTAAGATCAACATCTAGCCGAATTTATAAGGTAACTATTTTGAAGTGCAGAGTTTAGAAATCGAAGATTAGAGGAGAAAAAACACTACATTAAAGGACGACTTGCTTATATTTTATTAGTTTGGAACGCTTGACTTCGAATTCAACAAAAGATTGTTTAACAATGTTGTTGATGAAGAGCCATTGCTTAATTAGATGTGTTTAGTGCCAGAGCATTCTAAGTTTTTATACTATCAAATTATTTGAAAAATTAATGTTTTTTCACAAGCTGGGCGTGAATTCTATAACAACATTATCAGCCATGCTACGATGCGATATTTACTATCGGTGCGATTAGCAATGAAAAAAATTGATTTAGCGAAGTCCTGCCTTTATTACCTCTCCGGTCTCGTTAAGGAACTCTGATTTAAGTGTTAATATCAAAATATGGAGACTGAGTCATAGAATCGTAAGCAATGAAATTATAAACTAATAATTCCTTGATCAAGGAAGGAGGCTGTCTCCAGCCCTCGCATGTTCTACTCCGAATCCCGTTATCCCCCTGAGTAAAAACTTAATTCCAAGTAGGTTTCCTATGTGGGTATTGCATTTTATGGAAAGCGGTTTCGTAGACGAAACTAATCAAAGCAACCTTTAGCAAAATTATTCTTAATGCAAGTCATCTTTCACTCTATATTACAAAGTTCAAATCTATGATGAGGAAACTGCTATTGGTTATATATGTTGTGATTTACTAATATATAATGATACAATAATATATAAAGCAATAGATAAGATAATTAAGTAGTCAGAGTGACTCTTGATTAAAGTAATAATGTTATCAGTTTGAAACTTCCAATTTAAAATTCAGCCGCCTGGCTGCGTATGCATTATTCGTCGAATATCACATTAAAACTATTCTACACATATTGGTGGCAAACAAGTAAAAGTGCAAATAATAATGTTGATTTTTATAATTTTTGTGTGTGTTTTTGTTGAACAATTTCAATTTGGCACGCAAGTTAGTAAATTACGAATTAAATTTTTATTGTTTGTTAATATTAGTTTGACATGTGTTTCTATTAATGTAAAAATAAGCAAAAGTAGATTTATTTTTGGCATAATTGGGTTTAACTTGCTTTATTTATAGACGTCACCCAGTGATACCTTCTATACAGCCGGTGTTGTAGAGTTTCAATCTGCTAATTCATCTTTACCTGCAGCAATTCAACTAGAAGAAAATCTTTCTGGGTTTCTTGACATAATTGGGTCAGATGAAGCAAGAGAAACTGATATAATCGTTTTCCCGGAAATGACATTAAATAATAATAATGAGTCCACTTTTGTTCCCGATCCTGAAGTTTCGATAATCGCACCGTGCGATAATGATCCTTATGCCGAAATCTTTCATGAATTTCTTGTTAAACTTTCATGTCAAGCAAAAAACTACACTAAATATGTTGTTATCAATGTTGTGGAGAAAGAAAAATGCTCCACTCAAGCGCACGATCCGCGTCCGTGTGCTGAAAACGATTATAATATATATAATACTAACGTGGTATTTGATCGCAGGGGTCAAATTATCTCTCGATATAGGAAAGTGCATCTTTATGGTGAAGCACGTAATACCACTTATTTACCTGAAATAGGGGTCTTCGACACTGATTTTAATGTCAGATTTGGGCAGTTCACATGCTTTGACATTTTGTTTTATGCTCCTGCCCAAAAATCAGTTGACAAGTTGTATATACGTGATTTCATCTATCCCACAATGTGGTTTTCTCAATTGCCGTTTCTGACTGGTAAGTTAAAATAATGTTTTCATCTATTTCCTTACAATCCAATCAAGAAACCATTTTTGGCTCTTCATCATAGTTCATAAATGAGACTTGTTCATATAGTAAGTAAAATAAGTATTGGTGGCATGACAAAATTGAAAGACATTCAACAACAAATTTTGGAAGATTCATAATGATCGGATAAAAGGTCTAGGTCACATAGGTGCATGAAATATATAAACATACAAACAGACTGTTCTCATTTTAATACATTAAATACAGATACATAAATACTAGTTTACACATTCTTAGGTACTTAATTTCAAATAAATAATTATTTTAGGTGTTCAGTTTCAACATGCTTGGGCATATGGCAACGATGTTAATTTATTAGCTGCGGGATTTAGTAGACCAGAGGTTGGTTCGAGTGGTTCGGGAATTTACAATGGACGTCGAGGAACTCTAATTTCAGGAGTAAATCTATACGAAGGAGAGCGGAGAATCTATGTAGCAAAGGTACCTAAATATGAGAAACAATACATAAGTTCTCGTAGCATGTTTAAGAGAGAACTTAATTCGAAAAATGCAAAGGCGCTACAAAGTGAATCAAGGTTTTATTTTAAACGCGATTATTTGGAAAACTATAATACTGCTGTGTTGAATCTGACTGAGAGCAACACTTTGACTCATCAAATTTGTCACAAACGCTTTTGCTGCAATTTCAATTTAACATGGACATATTATATGGCTAACACTTCAAGTGAATTTTACACGTATCGTTTGGGTGCCTACGATGGACCTCGTAACAAAGTAGCAGCTGAAATTAATAATATAAGAAACTGCGCTCTTTTTGCATGCACTTCTTTAAGCATCTATGACTGTGGTAAAACTTTTACTTCCTTGGATGGTAATTCGCAAATTGAATTCACTCACTTATCGATTGAAGTCAATTATCCACACTCAAAGGAATTTTTACTTATGCCGAATAGTCTTACAAATAATTTTCTACCGCTGGAGCCGACAGACTTCCAATGGAATCTTAAACGGAATGGGTACGGTATCTGTTTATTTTTTATATTGCTTTTTATTTATACAAAGTTTTTTAGTGACTCCTATCACCTTTACTATGCGATTAATCGGACGGTTCATAATTTGCTAACATTCGCTACTTATGGCAACTATTATGATGACGTAGGAACCATTGCAGATTCCTCAAAGGGCACAGCAAAAATGTTAAATTCGAATTATATAGTAATATTAATATTGCTACAGTTACATTTACTTCAAAAACTAATTTCTTTGATTTTTTAAAAAATTATTACTGTTAAATGGTGTTTTCAAAATTGTATTGACTTTAAATTGCTTTTGTGGGGGTTATTCTTGCTACTTAAGTGCGTTTTTTAGTAGAGTATGCAGAATTTGATTTGTGCTATTGAACCATATGCCTGAATAGTTTGAAATGTTTCCAAACCATCTAGTTGGACTTTTAAAAAAATTACTTCCGTTTTAGTAAGTTTGACTGATTGAATCTACACGGACACCACCTCAGTCTCTTGTTATTAATCCTATTGATCATCTATTTTTGCGCCTAGTCAAGCCAAGAATCCCAATGAAGATTGCGAACAATTACTGCTCTGCGTGACCATGAACCTGGTTTCGAAATTTCGTCAAGAGGCTGTTATTAAGAGGAAACGCTTCCCCGCCTAATATAAATATATATTTACCAATTTGTTTCAAAAATCATGAACTCCATTATATAAATTAAACATTGCATACAAACTTTTTTGATAATTTTTTTTTATCATTATTATCATTAAAGTTAGATATCTACAAAAACTGAATTTCACTTTAATTTTCATGTAGTAAAACTATTGTTTAATATGTTTTATTTCAAAATAAAATTTTAATTTTTGTTACAGTACACTATTTCCATCTTTTTATTATTTATTGATGTGAACTTTAATTAGTCAACTATATACTTACTTACATACAAACATGTACATGACTCAGTAATTATACCATAAAAGACGATGTTTATCTTTTTAAAGAATGAGTTTTATTAGCTTATTAATATAAATAAATAAATAATATACAATTCAATATAATTTAAGAAAAGTGCGTTGAATTAAAAATGGATTATGCATATGAAATTTAAGATAAATTTTCGAATGAAAAGTTAAAAAAAACTTTGACTAGAAAATATTAAATAAAAGCCGACGTACAAAACAGTGACGAAAATAAATGCAATGAAATCTTATGGTTGATATGCTAATTATCGTTACACAATTAATTATTTTATATTACTGGAATGCTTATTAAACTTATAAACATAGTTTCTTTACTAAAACTTTTCAATGGCGGAGGTTGATATATTAAGTCATGAACTTATGGTTTATATTAACCTTTTTGTATGATTTTATTTTAAAAATTCTTAATTTAAAAAAGATTGCATTAAACAAATAGTATAAACTGTAACTTGTAACTTTTGATTTTTTTTTTAAATGAAACTTAACGTTCGGTCTTAACAGATCAAAAAATAGTGGACAGAATCTTTTTGGAAGTGCCATTGAAAATCTTTGTTATGTGAACCCTTAAGAAACGATGAAGACATCTTATCTCTAATCTAATATATCTAATAGCAGGATTTGAGGAAATTAATTATATGGAGGTAAAATCGAAATTTTTAGTTTATAAACGCTTATATAATTATATGTCTATATAACAATATAAAATAAAACTTTATTAGCTTTTCAAATAAGATTTAGAGAATGTAACAGACTATCGGCACATTCATACTGTTTCTTGCTTAAAAACTTTACTCGGCTATTTTTATTGTGTTTAGGTTGTCTTACTTAGGAGAAAACTATAACGTGGACCCCTTTATTTATCACTGTAGTCGGTTGCATTTGAGTATTCATCTTCGGTAGTTATTTCTCGTTCTAAATGTAAACCAGTCTTGTTGTCAGCGTTTTCCGCAATGTTGGGATCGGCATCAGTTGAATCGCTTGAGTCGAAACAAAGCGAGCAGACTACCCCTTGTTGCAGTGAGTTTCTTGTCGTGGCGAAAACCTTGCTACAACGAACACATTCTTCCAATACATCACCTGGTTAATTAATAAAAGAAACAGTTTGAAAGAATTCTACATTATTGCAATATTATCCTTAAAGATAAGTTTATAATCGACCAACTTAATAATTTACTCATCTTTATTAAAACTGTATTGCGTCATTAATTATTATATATATATAAAGTGTATCGATTTTTATTGTTTTATTAATTTCAAGTTTAGATACGTATATTAGTTTCTTTTAGAATTTTACATAATAATGGACTTTTTGCAATTACATACCTTCATGAGTCTTCATGTGCGCTCGCAAGTTACACGCTAAAGCAAACTTTTTGTTACACAGCTCGCAGCCATGAGGCTTGTTACCTGGAGAGACGATATATTTTAAACAATTAACTTCTTTTCGATTCTGTGCTTTAAGTGCTTTTTTTATACACACCCGTATGCAGAAAAAGGTGATTTCTTAAGTTTGTTTGTTTAGAAAAACCGCGAAAGCATATTTGACACTTAAATGGCCAGGAACCACTATGGACGTATAAATGTGATTTCAGATCTCCGGGTGTTGGAAACGATTTTGAACACAGATTACATTTGTGCGGTTTTTCCTATTAGATGGAGAGATATATCTGCATTTAGTTTTTTTTTTAGAGAAATTGGCGTAGTTAATTGCAAATGGTTTTTATGTATTTATATTTAATTTAGTTATGCCATGATTTAAGGTTTTGTGAAAAAAAATATCATTTGGATATACGGTTTAATTTGAAGTGTGATTATTTAATATTTTTGAATAAACAGAATATGCGATTTCATACAAAAATGTTTATGTAAAAATTTATACATTATATATATTTTTTATTCATTAAAATAACGGACTTGACTGCCATTTTTACTGAAATATTTTCTCTTTTTCTAGAATAATTTCATGTGATATGGTCATTTACTTTTACAATTTTATGCCTATGTGGAATAGTGTCTTAGTTTTGTTTAAATATAAAAAGGCGAGCCAGGCTACCGATCAGAAATTACGCATCATGTGTACTTCAAAACATGTTGCTGTATGTGTACATACATATTAAAAAAATGCCACAATGAAGATTAAAGCGATTTTGTTAGCCAATGGCTTAAGGCTTTGCTCAGAACCCTTTCGAATTGAAAAAAACCTCACTGAGCACATCAGGTTGTAAGCGAGACATATAGTGCAGAAATATTGCAATACACATTTTCATCAATTCAACTTCGAGCGGAAATGGAAGAAGGGGCAAGGAAACTCAGGAAAGGAGCCTGAATGAACGCGATGACAATTCAGACGAGAAGGGTAAGGTGCTGTTGTGAACGGTGCGCAAGTAGAAACTTGTTTCGGCAAATAACAACCAAAGCAAGGTGGCACTCAAAGTATTTCAACTTTTATCGCTTTTGGCGGCAACTTGAAAAGGGTGTATCTTAGAACAGAAGTTGCCTGGCCACTTATATAAGAAAAAAAAAGAAAAACAGAAGTTTTTATGTGCGTTCAGGCGAATGTAGCAATAAGTTGATGAGAGTGACTAACGTAAAGGACTTCAACTTTTTAAAACGAAACCATTGGATGCAAATTTCTAACAGTGAACATTTAACGAGTACTTTTATTTCAGCAAGATAACTACTGCAAAAGTAATTTAAAGAAAAGGAAGTTATTCCTTAATTAAGCAAGATTTTTACCTTTATGTGTGTCATTCTATGGTAATATAAATTGGAGCTGGCCGTAAAGCGTTTACCGCATACTTGACACTCATGGGGCTTTTCACCAGAATGAATTCTTCTGTGTGTATTTAGGGAGCTCGATGTACTGAATCCTTTACCGCAGATCATGCAGATGTGTGGTTTTTCACCTAAAATGACAAAATTTTGTAAAATATATCATTTATTAGTGCAGATTTAAAAAAAATCTCGAATTTATCATATAAATATAAACACATTTTACCTGTGTGAGTTCTCATATGCCTTTTTAATAAACTAGGCCTATCGAATGCTTTGCCACAAACCTCGCAGGGTAATAAAGTGCGTTCATTTCTCACATTTCGGATTTTTCTTTGTGACATTTTGTATATATCAGCATTGCTTTTGCTGTTCTCGCTCTTTTTATTAAAATTAAAATTTGCTTTAATTTCAGTGAATATGTTTAAAAAGTTGTCGTTCACGTTGTCGTTTAGAGATGACGTTGAACCTGTTGAATCACTCAACACTGATTTTTGTTCATCCTCGCTGCTGGATATCGAAGACAAAGGCAAATTTGCACCGCTATGCATTAGTGATATAGATAAATCCAGCGGAGAGTCTGTAAAATATTGCTTCTAATAGTAATGCAGATTACACACAGATTCGAAGCTAATACCTTGCATAATTAAATCCATTGTGTGTCTATAAAACGACGTGCGCAATCGCACAAATAGCAGTTCTTCTGGTCGCTCCGGTAAAAAATAGATTTGTAGCTCCTGTTGAGCGGTAATGGGTTTGACGACTTCATATATTGGTTCTCCTTTAACTTTTGTGCAAACCATATTCACATTAGAGTCATACGTCTTTGACACTTTCAAAAACCTGACCCAATTGCAATGTCGAATGCGTTTCTCACAAGTATAAAACAGTTCATCATAAAGCCCAAAACGATATCGCACCTAAAAGTGATCTTAATAATTATTATAAAATCAGGTTTTCGTGCATAGCTGCACATTTTTCATAAAAAATCAGCAATGAAATGCTCGATCGCAAAAGTTAATGTTAAGAATGAACTCTTTCTTTTTTTGTAATATGGCATTTAATTCTTACTTAATAAAAATGTGTTATTGCTTTTAAAATAGGCTAAGGCTTATTAAACACACTCTAAAACCAAAAAAAAAGTTAAGCTGCGACTATTGCTTTTTAAAGTTTAAGTTATTTGTATATTACGTTTGGTAAGCTTAACTAGGATGAGAGAATGCATTACTCTCAAATTTCTATGCGATTGCTACCTTAATGCTTAAAAACTAATGAAGTTAACATCAATTCTGAACGTCAACAGTTATTATACTAGGGATATATGAATACTGATTAGCGGGATAAAATTCTAATGAATGATTTTATTCACTTTATTCTTTAGTAGGCAATACTTCAATTTTATTAGAACAAAACAGTCAATAATTGTAATGGAGCGCATTAGTCTGGTTTATTGGCTTATGATAATGTACCAGTTAATGTATTCCTTGTTCAAATACGACTTAATGAAACTAGCGAAAAACTGACCATCTTTACAAAAAGGTTATGTTGCGAAAACACTTGAAGATCGGATTTAAAATGCAATCGATATTGTATGAAAAATTCAACATTCATTTTAAATATCTACCCATATAAATCGTAACCACCTTATAGATGGATATAGAGATGGCAAGGAACAATGCAAAACGTTCAATTTTGAAAAATAAAGCAACTAAATTCGATTGGAATAAAATCGCATTCGTTCTAATGAATATAAATTTATCATTAGAGAATCGATGGCTACATCACATGGCGTCGTCAACCAAAGGAACAACTTCCAGAACATTGAGTTTTTCCCGCGTTTATGCATTTGCTGATGTTAAGAATTGGGGTGGGTTTCTTAAATGTGTGCAGAGTTAGTTTGGATGATGGAGGACACAGTACATAAAATAAAAAAAAATAATAAATGAGAATTCATTTTTTTTTTTAACGGAGTTGTGTTTAGTTGAGAGTATGTAACAGAACAGGTGGCAAATTTTAGGTATCAAGCCGATCCTACACCTTGCCATCGCGCACGTTCCACAAGGTACGTTCTGATCGTGGTTAATTTTATTACTTTTTTTATTTCAACCATTGTTAAGCTTTAGACAGCGAAATCGAAGAAGGACATATTTAATTTTTTTTTTTATTTTTTAATTGATTTGGTCACTTCCAAACTGGCTCACCAAATAAGCAAAGAAATTGAATTATACTTGCACATTAAGTTCAGCAATCAAATTATCAAGTAAACATTTTTATAAAAACTTTAATTTTTGTTGGGGACTGCACTAACCTTCACATGATTTAAAGCTAAAAGTTCAGAACTAAAATTAAACTTATCGCGCTTTATTTCTTTTCATTTAAGTTACTTACTAAGAGTGTGTGGAGCAATGAATGTTTCGATTAGTTGATTAGTTACTATATGGTATATGCCTTTGATTTAATACACTTTTATCCTAAAACTTGAAAAGGACTCAAATAAAAATTTTAATTAAATTACACAGATTAAGGATTGTTTTTGTGCCAAAATAAAAATAAAAACATCCAACTACGTTTCAAATCTCCACTTAATTATAACTTAATATTTATTTCTCCAAATACATATATTGTGTTATATACGTATGTTTTAGTAAGCAGTAAAAATTTATGGAAATGTATTAAATGCAACTTAAGAAATTCTCATAATTATCAGACAATTATGTGTATAAGTGCACGTACTACATTGTGTTCACTCTCCCATGACTATGGTAATTTTAAGATGTTCTCAGACTTTTCTTTAACGGTTCACAAATTTCTAAAGACCATGCATACAGAATTTGGATTGACCGTAGCTTCAATTTTCCCACATACTCAAGGTTTAGAGGCACCGAAGCGTGAATCTATTGTGCGATATAACAAGTGCTCCCCTCGACCATAATGGTTATACATACGATCGCTAAGACTATTCGCACTTTGTTTCTCTTTCTTAAGATGTTGCCCTAAGGTTTTGATGCGGCGTGGGAATTTTCCCACCAATGTATGTGCGTATGTATTTAAAACGTAAAGGCCAATCTTGATTAAAAAAGTATGATATATTTATTTATATTTAAAAACATTTATTAAGTTTTCATTCAGAATTATGCCCTCATAAATGGTAATCAACATGCGAATAGCGATAAACGGCAAGAAAAACTCAACTAAAACTTCAACTATAAACAAGTTATTCAACATGATCGAACATTGAACTAGACCAGATTATGATATTTCAAACAAATTACCAGCTTCTGCTTTGAAACGGCTTTGGCAACTAAATATCTTCTCCATAAAAAGTAGTTTGAAACTAAAATCTGGAACATGTTAACATGAACTGCAACTTAGCAAAAATGTATACATGCATGGTGATCATAGAAAAACTTTTTGCATAACAGACGCACTTTCACTTGATTTAATATTAATTGTTTATATTAAATACGTCACTTAAAGATTGGTTGTCGCCAATTAAATGGAATACAGTGTGAGAATTAATCAGATTCAGCATTGCACAAATTATATAGAATTTAAACAATCATGTTAATAAAAGTTATTTATTTGAACATTTTAGGTGGATGCTCGGATACTTATTATTTTATGTTTTTTAAATATAGTTCAATAATAATGGCTTACATCATTCTCGTCAAGGTATAAGGGTGCATCCAATTTGTCCAAGCGTATGGTGCCCTGGAATGGATAAAACAACGATCCCTGTGCGATGTCGGTAGTTGTCCAAACAGATATTTTGGATTCACTATTTGAAGAAACTGCCAAGGCAAATTCTTGTGGAATTAAAACACAAGTTTCCATATTTTAAGTTTGATGTCTTTTTCTTATTTTATTTTTTAATTGAGAACGACAGTTTATACAAGAAAACTTTCAGCATATACATTCAAACTTTGATATTTATTTAAAACACAAAACCCAAAAAAAAAGCGGTTGAAAGTTTAAAAATGAACTTCACTATTTAGTTCAGATTCCTTCGAGAAAAACGATGTGCACCATTCAACGCTTAACTGACACTATCCGATCAGGATTGCAAGCACTTATCATGACCTTCTAAAAAGAAATAGCGCGCTCACCTGATTCACGACAATGAATGGTAGTAGCCAGCCTTTCGTGTGATCAACAATGAGACCAAAAGACAGGTTGCAGCCAGCCAACTTGCAAACTGGCAGAATAAATAGCTACTCAGCTCATTCTCATTTAACTCAACACTAAGATCAATATTACACAACGCTTTTAACATATCTTACACAAACTTGCCTCGTATCGCATCACACTCACTCCACTCGATACTTTTTTTGTCGATGTTGGTATCAGCGTAACCGACGCCGCCGTTGTCATCTTCGCTGCTCATACTAACAGCTGCTAGGTGTCTTTTATTCAGGTAGCAACTTGACTTTTCGCCAAGACAATTGTGAAGCCAACGCGGCTTAAGAAAGCAGCCTTTGCCGTCCATCACCTGTTGCCTTGAATGGTCTGTACAAGCTGGTAGTATCAGTTGTTGTTAATGTGGTTTAGTATTGTTGTTATTGTTGTTGTTCATTTTAAATATAACGTTGAGGCTATATTTGCTTACCTGAGCTCACCAGACTAACGAAACCCAGTAGTAATAAATTGTACTTGTTTAATTGAGCTCTCTTCTCATTGGGGTACTCTCTCAATTTCTTTCTTAGTCAGCAGCATAAAACGAGTTTAAGCTAAATTTAAAATTGACTCAATGGCAAGTTGTATTTTGACCCCAAGCAGGTGCTCTAGCGCAATTACGATTACTACATTCCATTCATAAATGTGTTCTGAATTGCTTTTGTTCTTAAGGCATCGCATCGATCAAATTATTTCACTCACTTTCTTGAGTGAAACTCTTCACAAAGAAAAATTATAACAGGTTGTTGCTTTTCATGTTTAATTCCGCATCTTTTGCAGAGCCAAAGTACTAAAGTAAGCTCCGCCTTCTTTTAAGCTACTGTCTTGGGGATGTTTCGTCTTAGTTTTATAATTTTTTTTTTTTAATAAAGAGGAATTGAAATTGTTGCTTTCTCGTAATGGTTTGTTTCTTCTTTTAAGAGCAGTTTTCCGTTCCTACTTTTCTTAAAGCACTTTTAATCGTTTTTTATATAAAATCAAATTGGATAGTTTGCATATCTTAATTAAACATGATATATTTTGCACTCATCCGTTGTTATATTCAAACTTAAAAAGGATGCAAACCCAAGTGCTTATTAAACGAAAATAATCGTCATTTAACTTTTTATTTGAATACTTTGATTCGTTTTAACTTAAGCAGTATTTTTAATTTATATTTGGTTATTTATATTTAACAATTTAAGTCAAAAAGGAAAACTTTACTAAAACAACAATACAAACAAGTGCAAAAAGTTTAATAGCATTGTTCGTTATATCGAGAAATACATTATATCGATCAGTTATTTTAAAATAATGAAACCATATGTAAATTTTATATAATATGAATTTATAATTATAACCTTCTGATAGGAGAAACCCGGTTCCGTCCTTCTGATCTTCACAGACATGAGAAGGGAGCAATGTCGTAATCAGAAAGTTGTCTGACCGCGGCCACAATGCATACAGCTAATTAAAGGGATCCATGATGAACATAAACTTGACATGATCAACCTGTTTATGAAAATATCAACCGCGCCAGGATCTGAAAAAAAAAACCCACATAAACATATCGACTAATAGTTCCAACCATCAACTAGACAAATAACTATAGTGGAAAAATTCGCTCTAAAAGAAAATTTTAGCAAGGCACAATTAATATGCATGCAATCATCAGATACATCAATTGCTCTGGTGTATAACATATAATTAATTACGATAGAGAATGTGAGGAATTTTGTATACCCATAATTGTTATGTTTTTAAAATTTTAATTCAAGAACCTGGTCCAAATATTTCACTGATTCAGCATGCTGTGTACTATGATATTTATATGTGTATATACATATGTATGTGTGTTTAGTGGTCCGCATGAATGTATTTCAAATCTACATAAGTGTGTATATATACCGACAGTTACCGGATGATTTTGTTGATAGTGTTCTTTTAATTTGGCTCTTGAGCCTCCCATAGTCAGTAGCACTGTTGTCTTCTCATATCACTAATTGATAGCTGGTTTTAATTGGAAATAGCAGAGGACGTAAATACTACCAACGAATAACCGTTAGAGTACGATGTTAATTAAAAGAATTCTGATTGTATGATTCGACGATTTTTTACCCAGATTTACGGAATTAACCTTAAATCTAAATATGCAATATATCAACATCGTTAAGTGTTTACTCGATGTTTAACTCTAATACAGGTGTATTTAGATCCTTAGAAGAAATGAATATATAACTTAAAAAAAAGTTTTTTAATTTTTTAATTTTATTAATTAGTTTTTATAATCTTCTAGTACTAATAAATTTTGTTAAGTACATAAAGCTGCCGTTGACCATTATCGGTAGTAGCTGTGGAACAGACACTAAGTCTGGTTTCGTAAGTCCTCTTGCTTGGTAGTAGTGTGCTACCACAACGTCTGCGAAAAAAATGAGTTGTGCATACATCGCATATGTGCAAGATCCGAAAAACTACTGTATTTCAAAACCTGTGATAACGACAATAATACAGCGCGCGTATAAAGTCTTTTAAAGCTTTGTGCGCTCTAAAGTCAGGCATTATGATCTTTCCCGAGTATTTCATTCAATATATACATTCATAAGTAGTCTAAGATATGTCAGCTAGTAGTGATTAGCAATCTTTTTGAGCAACTCCTTTAGCTTTTTTTTGTTCATTAAATGATTGTCAAAAAGAACAAAGTTACTTGTAATTTGCTGTTGGAAAAGTTGCCTTTGCAAATCAGAAAAAAAATCATAAGTTTTGTAAATGCATAAGTTGTATATTTTTTGAACCATATATTTGTTAATAAAGTGAAACCAGTAAAACTTTGAAACTGTTTTTACCTAATAATGGAAAAAACAACACTGCTTCCGTTACTTGCTTCAAATAACAGAGTGTTAACAATAAAAACTAAGTTTGTCTAGTAGTTTTGTGCCAAAATCCTGTGGTAGAACTAGGAATTTTAACCCTTTCATGCCCAGATTAATTGGACGTTGGTAAAATTGTTTTTAAAATGCTTTTGCAACTGCTTGAGTATTCAATATAAACTAATATCAATTTCAAACCTTTATTTTTCCTGATTTAACCATTAAAAGATGCAGCCTATGTTCAACATCAGGCCATTACGGTAGAACGTATAAAACCATGTTGCTTTTAAGCAACTACGGGCATGAAAGGGTTAACCGGCAAACATTTAAACACAACACAGTTTCTTAAACTAAAGTAAAATTTTCCAACACGGCGAAAAAATCTGCGATAAGAAGAAGAAGAATACGCAACTCTATAAGAGTTGCAAGCTAAACATTGAACAAAAAATGTATAATATCAAGTATGAAATGCATTATAAAACTATTGTTTCATATACAAGTTATGATACCGCAAGTATTATTCACAAGTTCAGTAAGACTACTCTAGCTAGAGTTGTTGAAGAGCAATAGAGTTTGCAGAGCTCTCACTCACACACTAGCTCCCCTCTCTTCTGACTTGTTCACACATTCGTAAGAATTAAAGGAATTCATCAACATATTGCGGCTTTGGCATATAAAGGATTCTTGGACTCGCTAGATCCTTCAGCCTTGCTAAGGACATTTTGCCACACGTAGTAGCACCAGCCTTACCGTACGGACACGCAGGGAACGAGAAAAACAAAGTAACCGCAATAAAGTTTATAAAAGTATGTTGTACAGTAACAATTTATCGAGTTATGATACTCAAATCGAGTTGGCGATGTGGGGCCATGGAAAATTCGGAGTCGTGTTGTTGGCGAAACATTTACCAACTAACCGTCATGTTTCAATAAAAAAATTTTGTTTGGAGAAAAACTCGTACGAGAATTTCAAATTAGTGTGTTACGAGATATTTTTAGCACGGCAATTAAGCCATCCCAATATACAAACCATAATAAACTCCTTTGTTCAAGCATCAGAAATTTATATCGTGTCTCCCTTTTTTTGTTTTGGGAGCTGTAGAGACACAATAAGAAACTGCTTTAAATCAGGTAGGATTCTCAATTAAATTATAATTGTATTTAAACATATTTATGTAGGTTTTCCGGAAATTATTATTGCTTTTATATTACGTGATGTCTGCTCGGCCGTATCATACATGCATCAAAATGGCTTTATACACGGATCTATTCGGGCTAGCCATATATTATTAAACGAAAGAAAGGCAGTGCTTTCCTCATTTCGAACAACTCGAAGTTGTATTAAAAATGGAACTCAAAATAACGTATTGCACGGTTTATCAGCTTTAAGCAAGGAAAGTATAAATTGGCTAGCTCCAGAGGTCCTTGAGCAAAATCTTTGTGGCTTTACAAGCAAATCGGATATATATTCGATAGGAATTACATGCTGTGAGTTAGCAAATGGAATACCTCCGTTTTGTGACACACAGCCAACAATTATGTACACTGAAAAACTTCGCGGCAACATGCCGATATTGCTAGACCAATCTACCTGTCCAAAAGTGACCAAAGCTTTGGGTATGTAATTTATTTAAATGCATTGCTATTATTTACATTTTATTAATACTTACAGAAACATATTTTTCACAATTAGGAGTTACAACTGAGACGGAAGAAATTTATAGCCAGAAAGCTTTTTCCGATGGATTTCATCAACTGACCGAAATATGCACTAATGTCCAACCTGCAAATCGCTGGCCTGTGCATCAACTTTTGAGTCATTCATTTTTTAAACAGTGCAAATACACAAGCTTATTTGATCAACTTAATCGGTTTGGTATATCCACAACAGATTACTCAAACATAAAAGGTAAAAATAAGTGTAAAACATTTTTTAAAATTTCATTCCTTTTCACCCCCCTTCAAATTTCTGTCAAAGTCAGTTTAATCCAGGCGACCAGCGTTTTTACATACGCTTCCTCTGAGTATGAGAATTAGAACGGAAGAAAACGACTTTTTTATTTCTGTTATTCCTTTCTAGTCATTTAACTTACAGAAAACTGTATATATTTTTCTCTATTCAAAAATTTTTCTTCGGATTATATTCAAAGTCCCGATCCATAAAAAAAGTTCGACTTCCAGTTTTGAAATTTTGAATTATTTCTTGTATTGCAATAATATAATTTATCTGTATATTCTATATTTCAGATGAGCATTTAAACGACGTCAACAGAAATTATAGCTCCGACACTCACTTTACATGGGATTTTAATGACTAGAGCGAAGCAATCTATCCTGTTTTCATCTTGATTATATATCATTGTAAATAAGCCAATAAAATTAAATGAAGTTTTAGTTGCAATTTTTTTATTTATATTTGGTCTTTGATAAGATTCCATGAGCACAAAAATGCTTTTTCTTTATACATAAAAAGAAAACGAAGAGGGAGGCAGAATAGAGTATTCATGAGTTCTTTCTTTTCTATTTTTAGTTTTGAATGCTGAATGTTCTATTCAATTCAACACTTTTATTCGCTCATATTTATTTAAATGACTGTGGAAAATGATTCATTCAATTTGGAATTTAATGTCTTATGCTGTTTTGGATGCAAAAATGCAGCCCTCTAATATGTACATACATATGTATCTATGTAATTTAGCACCTTAGCAACCCAAACAAAATAAATCGGTAAAGTTGTTTTCGATTCTAAACAAACAACAATTGAAACTTACATCTTACAACTTAATTAAAAAGTATTCCATGATAATATTGCTGTTTATCAATTAATTAACCACGAACATTCATATGTGAAAACTGCATGGGAATTAACTTCAATATAATTTTAATTATATTAAAAAAATCTAAAAAGAATTTAAAAATATATTTTATAACAAAAGTTATTGTTTAAATTTTGAATTGTATCTATTCAAAAATGGACAACAAAAGTAACGATCTCACTGACGAGGGTGCATGTGAATTTGAGGACATAATGGAATCTCAACTTCCTTCTCCAATTGAAAAAGAACCAATTGCTTTGCTTTCTCCAGAACACCCTCTTTTGCAAAAATTTCAGCAATCTCTTCGAGAACACCTATCCCGCACCAAACTTAAATTAGAGAATGAGATTGCTGATATAAAATGTCAAGTAAAAGTTAAAGAGCAGCACCGAGAAGAACAAGGAATAAGTCTTTATGAAATGCAAAAGAAAATTCTGATGCAAGGTGATCAAATCAACGAAATAACCAGTCAAATTGAACAGCATATTCAAAATCGATTGACTGAAAAAAATAATGTTGAGGCTTTAAAAACTAAATATGAGGAAAAAGTAGAATTAACGAAGACGGAAAAAATGCAATATCAAAAAAATTTGATTGAATTGGAGCACTTACAAACATTAGGCAGTAATATTAACAAATGGGCTTACGACGTCGAGGACGAAGTAAAAAATGCGAAACATATCGTTAGCAGAGATGCCCAATTGCAGAGGCAACTATCAGAAGAGAAAAAAAAATCAGATATATTGTTTTACCGTCTAGATGCTGAAGTAAAGAAAAGAGAAACAGAGCTAAATTCTGTTTGCGAAGAGGAAAACTCTGTTTCCAAAATCCTCGATATTCTAAACATGAGCATAGCTGAAGCAAACACTGACTTAGAAGCTCTTCAAAACGAATACAAGAGATTAACACAGGCTTGGAGCGAAGTGATAGTTGCGATTCAACTAAGAGATAAAATCTTATTTCAAGTCACAGATAACACAAGGTAAGTTTTTCAATTAATATAATTAAAATCAAAGAAACAATATTCAAATATGATGTTATAACTTTAATACATATGTATGTATGTATATAAGTACACTCTTCCATATTTAGATATTAAATAAAACTATAGTGATGGCATCGTTGAAACCTAAATGTCTTGTACACATTTAATGTATACAAATGTTTTCAGAAAAGAAAAGGAGTTTATAAAACTAAATATGATTGGCATTCAGTCAATTAAAAAGCAAATAAAAAAGGAGATGACCCTAACTCAAAAGCTAGAAGCATTTAAACAGCGTTTAGAAGATGATTATAATGGACTTAAGAGGGAATGTAAGTATTATATAAAACTTTAATATTTATTATTTATGAAATTTATTGCAGGTAACAAAGAAGCATATGTTCTTACTGCATTGCAGGCTAAACTAGAAGAACTTCCAATATGGCTATCTAAGACTGAAAAAGATTTTCAAGAAGCAAACAGAGAGGGATGCAGCGTTCAAGCTGAGATCCGTAAACTGAATTTACTTCTAGACAGGCAACACCAAAAAAAATTTAAAATTGAACAGACTTTTTTAAAATTAGTTCAAGATCAATTATTTGCAAATAAAGCTAATGAGTATCGAATGAAACTCTTAAACAAATCTCAAGAACAACGGCGTAAAGTAGACTTAACGCTTTCTCAAACGCAGAATCAATTAGCGTCTGCTATGGTTGATTTAGAAAAATTCCGAGGTCAATTACTTATATGCGAGAATGAAAACACTCAACTACAGAACGATTTAGACGCAACTACTTCTAAAAGTGATTCCCTAGATAATGATCTTAAGTCGATGCAAGCTCAAGTTGTTATTAAAATGAATCGATTTGAAAAAATTAATCGATTTATAGAGATGACCATAAAAAGTATGGGAGATATAGCGGGAAACCCAACTGAATTAAAAGTAAATTGAAAAAGAAACAAAACAAAAAAAAATTTGTTAAATTATTTCCAAACTTTAGATAAGGCAACTCGAGAAGTCTATTCATAATGCTGAGCTACAAATAAGAGAACATCAACAGTTTTGGATCATGCTGCAAAACCATTTTGTTAATCTGTCACAAAAGCGTTGCGACCAGCTAAATGAAATTCAAGTCACACGAAAACGTAAGTTCAGTACTTTTCTATTATATTAAATGTCATATTTATTTATTTATTAGAACTGGCTATTATAAAGCAAAAATCGCTCACGATTGACCAGGACTTACAGATTGCCGAAACGAGAATGAAAGAACTGTCACTTAATATTCAAAAGTTCACATCTAAATTAGAATTACTCAATGAAAAGATATTAAGAAAACGACAGATCCATGAAACACAGGGTTCTGAGAGCGAAATAGAACAGCTAACATTAACGGAAAAACTAAAGGTAATTTGGAGCATTATTTTTTCTTTTTGACAATTGTTTATGTTCAAAGTCAAGCAACATGCACACAAGTACTTTTACTGTATTGGCTACTATGCAAGGATGTCATGAATATGAGTGATCACAATATAGTGACATTGCGTAATTACGTTTGCCACTAAGCCAGAGATGCTGCTCTTCCTGATTATCAGAATATAAGCTGTAGTTTGAAATATTTTAACATTCATGCTATAGTTTTAAATTGGTAAAAAATTACATAAAATTGGTTGATAATTACATATTCAATCATTTGAGGTACATATATGTACATATATGCAAAATACCTACGATATATCTTTTTGCCTTCTCTTATAAATTTCAGATTAATTAAAATAACATTTGACCTTTCTGAACTGTTACAGGGCAAGGAAATGGACGTTCTAAATATAGAAGCAGAGATTAACGAACAACAAATAAATATTAAGCTTCACACAGATCTGGTAATGCAAATGCATACCGAGTCTCTGGCTTGGGAAACAAAATACAAATTGGTTGAGGAAACTATTCAGTGGTTCAAATCAGAGCAATCTTTAAATAGTGAATCTTTTTCTATGAAAAGTGAAATTCATCGCATGAATATTCGGTATGCTCAACTTAAAAAGGCGCAGGAGAAACTTGTTCAAGATCTGCAACACTGTGTAATGCATCGAGAGCAAATATTTATTACTGCCTCAGTCAAAGAAGTTGTCGAAGCAAAAATGATGCGTGGTAAAACCTTTTTTCAAACTCAAATGAAGATCGTTGATCTACGAAACAAAATTAAACATATTCAAAATGAAAAAAAATTGCTGAGCCAAGAGCGCTTGACTGAAATAATTTCGAAAACTGAAGGAATTGATCGCCTATTAATGAAATCCCAAGGCGACCTTAAGGAAGTCAATGACAATGAAACAAATCTTCGCTCTAAAATAGACGAGGCACTACTTAAAAAGCATGCTAACTTGGAACAAATTGTCCGCAAGCAAAGCCGAGCCAAAGCTTATAGAAATCTAGGTATTTCAAAGCCACCGGTAAAGATTCAAAAGTCCGAATCCACTCTCCAATCACAAACGCAGTGTCAGAAAGAAATAAACGACATTATATTGCAAATTGTTCAAATCTGCATTAGCGATTATTCTGAAAATAATGAATTCTTTAAAAAACTTTTACACATTCTAAAAGATTAATCATTATTTGCTAATTAATTTATTGATATAATTATCAATATTAATCAGTTTTTATAGTCATCTGATCAAAAATTTCAATTTGTTATACTCCCTGCTCATCGTAAATAAACTGCACTTTTTTAAACATTCAACTTTGTTTTCTATAAATGAGGAAACCACTTAATTAAAACTAGTTAGCTGAAATTCACTGCGGTAAATGAAACAAAAATGTAATTTAAAAAAGAGAAGAATCCAATCAAGAAATATATACTTCATTACTTGCGATGAGAAAGTCCTAAACCAACCTGCGAAAAAACACCAAAACTACTAAAATAGCTGGATCTGATTTCTTTATTATTATAAAAGATGTATTGATCACATAACTGTATATGTATGTATATATAGGTATTATACAATATACCTCTTCTCAGGAAATCCTGAATGTCTAAGTAATGGGAAGTAAAACAATCTTTAAAACCAATCCAAAGCTTATGTACGTGCCTTCAACATTTCCATTTAAAAATGTACTTAGCAATCAAACAACTTTCCCTTGATTTAACCTATTTAATAATTTTATGTACAATTATGAAAAAGTATTTTCTAAAGTTCTACAACGAATTCATCACCAAAGCGTAGACGATATAACTATTTCCATGTAAAATAGTTTAAAATCGTAAAAAATCATTACATGAAAATGTTTTTGGAAAAACAAAAAAACGGCTTAAAGGGAATTTATGATTTATTGTGAAGTCGTGTTGCTGCTCGGATTAATATTTTTCATTTAATCCTTGACATGAATTTTTACTGATCCGTCTAATTTTGTATTACTTAACAAAGCAAAGTATATATATGTATATTAAGTATAAAATTATTATCGAATAAATAATATTTTTTAATATGTGAGAAACATATTTTAAAGTTGGAATCAAATATTTTAACAAAGATAAACTGATTTATTTGAGAAAGATATTTAAGACCTTGGATATTCATAGCAATTTAATTTAAGTGGAAACCCTTTTCCTTTGTCGCAATAAGTAGACGCTCCTTCATTACTTCTTCTGTTTGATAGTCGGGGAGCTTAAGGTAATGTACACAAGTGTTTACTGAAGGGTAACTTCCCTCACCAGCGTCGACTTTACGCACGATTGTTAATCGTGGATGCAAATTGGCCAATCCGCCTGGTGGCAAACTACTACAACCAGTAGTAAACTGTAGGAAAGCTTTTCGCTCCTCACCAGTCATGCTCAAAAGAACGTTAACGAAACGTAAAAATCCAGGACTAGAAAAAACAATTTATTAAATGTAAGAAGTTATAAGACATGATGAGATTTTAATTACCTATCTTTCGAGAAGCCCAATTTAGGTTCAGTATATGTCATTAACTCCTCACGCGTCCACTGTGGATGCTGTTCACCACATATCATCATGCGTACCTCATGAGGATTAAATGCGCCTAGTTTCTTTAAAGGAAATACTTCGCAAAAACCATTGTAAAACGATTCTAGTTGTTTTGATATTCCAACTTGTAACGAGAAGTTTACAAGGAGTTCACAGTAATCCTCCAAATTATCGATGTTAACATCCAACAAGGAGCCGTTGGGCACAAGATCGACATACGCAAATCCGTATACAGAAGAACTTGGTAAGTATGTAAACGTTAAGGCTAAGTCATCAAGATTCGCTTCTATACCATTCTTGGTACGTAGCTTAAGGTTTGCTTTTGCTTCTCGAGCCTGTTCAATCGATAGGCTTTGGTCAGAGTCTATGGTTTGTTTTTGTGTTAATAAATCTTGCAGTGCCATAATGAAATCGTATCTTATAGGATCAATTTCTTTAAGGTTTTCCAAGGATAGAATACCACAAAACCAATTTTTCTGTGTACAATTTGTAGCCAAAAGCTGAAAGCACGATTCATTCAAATCGGAATCTTTTGGAACCTTAGAAGAAGCCATTAAATCTTCTTGTCGACTGGTGCATCTTATCTTTTGCGCATTTAGTGAAAACACTTTATTATGGCAAAGCAATTGAAGAAAAGAATTAGAAAGAGGCAAGTCCACAAGACGCATATCCTGAAGCACTTTGGCAAGAAAGACACCAAGGAACCAAAATAGTTTAGAAACTCGATCACATATTTCTGAATTTTGTGGCAGAGGTGCAGGAAACAATCCACATTCTCGCCTATTTACATAGTATCCCAAATGCTTTGCATTTTCTTTGGATGTGTTTTCGTCGTTATGTTCATCGTCACAAAGCCACATGCAGAGATCCGAACGTTGCAGTTCAGCTGCCACCTTAAAATTTTTAAAATTTAAAATAAATAATTCTGGTAAACTAAACTTCAACAACTTACTAGAGCGTAAAACTCAAGAGTAGGACCCAGTCCAGTCCCCTCTTCTCCTAGAAATTCTATCTCTAAAACCGATTTCCGGTTGCAATGCACCTTCATAACCTGCATAGCCCACTTGAGCAAGTCTTGTTGACGAGGAACTTTTACTCGTTCATGCTTTAAACGTCCCACACGAAATTCTTGCTGATCATCACGCCGAAGACTCAAACTAGGCATTCGTTGTCGATCTATGCATACTTCACGCTGAGACTGTAGACAAACGATACTCCGGGATACTCCAAAAGCAGTGCAATTAAAATACAACTGACGCGTCTCAAACGGAAATAAAAATGGACACATTTGATTTAGTTCCTCACACCAGCTGGGAAGCGCATCACTACAAAGTACTAGCGGATCCTGAAGTTGTTGCTGTAACTTGTTTGTTATTTTTTTGCTCACAAACAACTCCACAGGAAGCATGGGTAATGTTAAGTCATCAACATCACTTTCAATGCCCATACGCTGGTTCAGTGCATCAATTTGAGTCAACAACTCAAGAACGTCATCTACACAGCATACGCCATTACCCAAGGCAGAAAAAGGTTTACCTACAGGAGAATTGGGAGATAGGGTGGATGTGCCACTTTTCGACAAAGATTTCGGAGTATTTTGTCCTTCGTCTAAATCTGAGTTAAGGTGATCTTGATTCTCTTGTATTAGTTCTCTATATACGATTGTATAAGTTGGTTCCCAAACTTTACGAAATTTATCACTTTTACTAAGTTGGGAAACTTGTAACAACTCCTGAACTGCACGGAAAATTGTCCAGTCGTTGTTATCTAAATCGATTTCAACATCTGGTATGCCATCTATGCCAGGACCTCTGAGTCGTAGCAGTAGAACCGGTTGCTGAGGAATATGATCCAAAATACGCAATGTTTCAGTGCACGATTCTGCAGTCAAAATTTCCAAATCTGTAGTTTGATTAACATTCGTGCGGCCGGGTCTTGGATCGAAGGCTGGTATCAACGCAGAAAACTGTCTTTTTAAAACGAATTCATCATCCCAAGATTTTCGCTTGCCAACTCCACCAGTTAAACGATTCTCTAAAGTCTCATCATCCATAAAAGTCAAAAGATTACGTGAGACCATAACTTGAAGAAGAGTATTCTAAAAGAAAAAATTTAAACATTACAGATAAGAATTAAGAAAACTATTGAATTTTTTTTTTTTTTGTTAATAGATTTACTTCAATTGTATAATGGCCTATTAAAACTAAGATACTTAAAGTCCTAAAAAAAAGACTAATTGCAGCAATAATTTTACTCGAGCCATAAATTTACTACCGATCCAGTTTGTCAGGTTTGGAATAGAAAATAGTTGGAGGGGCCAAATTTAGTTAATAAATATTATGGTTGCAATGTTACTAAGAAGTCGTCCGATACCGATAAAGCTGATAAAGTATATTAACTAAGTTACGAAATAATAAGTATTCAACACAAAGCAATCAAATTACCCTTCCGATCGAATAATTGTCAAAAATACGGTCACTAGCTCTCAACTCTAATACTAACCGCCAAACGATTTGTGTGTACATTTCATAATCGGTTATTATATTACTTACTCCAACTTCCTCGTATTCATCTTCGTTTTCTTCGTCTTCATTATCTTCATCAATATCATCGTCTTCATCCATGTCGCCTAACAACGTTGGAACACGACAACTCTCCAAAAAGTCTTCCAAAGACACTTGCTCACTTTCACTTGATGTTGATGTTAAACTCATGGCAAGTGCTGGATTTATCGAAGGTTGACCTTGTTGAGCTGAATTTGAGTTTCTACTGTTTTCCGAAGGTACTGTGTGCCCTGAAACAATTTATTGAATGCGTTTAGTATAATACAACGCAAATGAATAATACAATTACACATACCGCTGTTGTTAGATGACAAGCTTGGATAGCTTTGAGCAGTACTTAAAAGTCCTGAATGGAAATTGCTCGACAAAGCTAGTTTAACTAGACTTGTGACAGAATTTGGCCCTCTCGGGAAAAATGAACTGGTACCTGTAACTTGGCTGCTTCGCTTATTTGAAGCCATATTCGTACTTAGAATTGCATTTTTTTGATGAGCGTTCTGAGATGAACGTTGTCGAGCCATAGCGGCGAATGTTTCTAACAAACCAGTATGCGCAGTCACATCGCGTTGGGCTGATGCATCTGAAGCTGATGTAGAGGTGAGATTCGGTACACTGACACTCATTTGATTAGGAACTGAAACTGTTTCAGTAGACAATTTTGAAGTATGAAGTACCATATCATGGGTTCCACAAGCTGAAGATTGCTGTTCGATTTGACATTGATTCTTGAGAGGAACGTTGAGATCCTTAGATGAGCTTGATGCGTGATCAACTGCAGTTTCAGGCTGGATAAATGATTCTTGAAGATTGTTATCGCCTTCTTTCGATGGAATTTTAAGACCTATTGACAGCAGTTTTGGTCCCGGTAACGAGATTATATCTGACGAAATAATATTATTAGTATTATTGCGTATCAAACTGACACCGTCACGCATTTTATCGATCATTTCTAGCGCCTCCGAAGAAAATTGTGTTATTCTGTGCCCAGCAAACGAGTTTCCAGTCGCTAGATTAACAAGTAATCCTTTAGTAATATTATTGACTGAGTTGGTACTGTTCATTTTATTATTAGCTTCGATATTGGACTGTTGCAGAGGTTTCGATTCGTCATTAGCAACAGTCGAAGAGTTTACATTAATGAATCCAGTTGAAGAGATACTTGGCCTCTGGCTTTCAGTGTCTAGTGAGCTTCCCATATCGCCCATTAAAGATCCTGAAGGTTCTTTTTTAATTAAACTAGTGCATTCCGTTTTCGTGCACTCGTTTAAGGTTTCAGATAATGAAAGATTTTCAGCGATAGGTGGTAAATCAGAGACGCCGCTAGAGCTAATAGTTGAGTTATTAATAGTGGATAAATCAGAGATATTTTCGCGATCACGTAAAAGGGTTGATGTGATGTTGTTACCACCCATAGTAGGTGCATAACCTGTTAAAGTTGACTTGCCTATACTTTTAATTTCATTTGAAACTACATTTTCCGCTGTATTTACGATTGGATTTGATAATATTTGAGATGTCGCTGATGTAAAAATGTTCTCTGCAATTGTTTCAGCGGTCTGTTTCCAAGCTAGATTATCGACGGATGCCGCTTGATTCTTTGGATCATCTGGATTACGGTTTATCTCTGTTGCTTCAGGCAAAGACGGTGTGGAAATTGATTTGCGTGAGGTAAGCGCATTTGATTTATCCACTTTTTTTCCTAATCTATTCATTGAAACAGTCCCAAGAGCCTGCCTTTCCTCAAACACTGGAATATTGTCAATATTTGACAATTTTAAGTCGTATTTTCCTTCAGCACCCATTCGGTAAGAGTTTCTGACACCGTGATCCCATTTAACGTCAATCCAACCGTTATGAATTTCACCTGTTACAGTGCCTTCACAGCTACCATCCTGATCTTCCCAACGCCAATCTACTCCGCGTTGCACCCGAGCACCTGTCGTTATGAATTTTAATTGTGCTCGGATTTGACGTCGTTCACGCCGAATTTTGGCCTCAGCTTCTTTAGCACCTTTTCCAATATCCTCACAAACCGAGACCACTCGACCATAAATTTCAAAGCCACTCAAACTTAAGTAATGCGTCTGTCCAGATGCATTTCGCCCATTTTGTTGGATGCGTATATGTCTATAGCTTTGACCATCATCGTTTGGAAATACAATCGGCCAGGTTGATGTACTACCGGGTTCAATTAAACTTTTGTCATCTGTGTGAGTCACCAGTGTTGTCCAATTGACGCCATCTTTGGAGCCTTGAAGAAGCCAGTTTCGTAGAGCTGATCGTCCATATCCACGTGCATGACGTAAAGTGTAAGCATTGGGTATGATAAAAACTCCCAGGTCAATAGCAAACCAAGCTCTTTTATTATCTTTGGTGTGACAATTAACTGATATGGCATCACGTGATAAAATATCATCAATTTTTCCATATGGTAAAGTTTTACCTTCGGAGCTAGTTATCTTAACTAAACCATATTGCGATGGATTTATCCAATCACAAGTTTTAGCATTTGTCCCTATAAAATAGAGAAGACCGTCTTCGTCAAAATCATACGAATGTCTAAACAAAGTATGTGGCTTCTGTTCTCGCAGTTTTTTTAAAAAAAAGAACGTCGATCGATCCATGTCATACCACTGTTTAGCGACCATTTTTAGCAAATATTTTGCCAACTGATCAATAGTCGCCAATGGTTCCATTTTAAGCGTCCGACCGGTACGATCAAAAAGAGTTGTTTCACTAGATGCTCGTTCCAGGCGAAAGCGAAGCCTCTTTTGCAATATTTGAAGACCATAACTAGTGCCAGGAACATCATACAAATAAATGGGTAACCTTTCGGTGCTTTCCAAAACGGCAACTAGTTTTTGCACTAGAATGCTGATCGTATTTTTAGTATTAGCTGGATGTGATCTGAGATTGTTATCCTGCAATATACATTGCTTAAAAATAGCAATACGCTGCTTCTGAAACTTATGTATTTTCATTGGGGAAAATTCTTCCCAATAATTTTTAGACAGCACAGCGACCAAAACCTGCACCAAACCAGATGAGTGCATCTCATATGCACTTACGCCGTCTTCAAGAAGCAATTGAGTAAGGTCCGATAGTGCAGTAGTCAACGTTTTAGTCCATGTAGGAGTAGCGAGTGTGCGCTGTTCTTCAAGCGCCAATTCAATCTGCTTGACAATTACAGATAACTTAGCTACAGCCCCCCGAGTTACGGATTGTGCGGATTTGAAGTATTTATTGTATATTTCTCGGGATGCGCTTTTTATTTCTTGCTTTTGCAATTCGATATTGCCTTTGATGTGTCTTTTTGTGTTTGTCGGCCAGCCTGAAGCAAAGTCGGGGCCCAATGATGTTTCCGCAGTAAATGTGTGCTTAGTGCCGCGGTTACTTTCAAATATAAAACCGGGTAGACCATCTTGTAATATTGTCACTTGATGACCTTCAGTATTGTGGATTTGTAATTGATTTGGTTTTTGTGTTTGAAGTACCCAATTACCCACAACTAATCGTAACACGCTTACTGAAGGCAAAATAGGCTGTGATTGCATTCCAGAAGTAACAGTAGAACGTGCACGTAGAAGCTTTTCCAAAAATTCCCCACGGTTTTCTGTAATATAACAAGATATTCAATTAACTATAAGTGTGGATGATGCAGTCAAACCATGTGGACTGACGACCTTGTAAATGAATGATCAAATAATTTTTTTTTTTTTTAAATCACTACTATTATTAGTATATATACATAGGAATTGGTTATTAAATAAATTAGAAATTTTTTTATCAAAATGAAACAAAAATTCCTAACTGTTTATGCAACCAACACAATGAATTGACTAATTACTGTCATACCAAGCAAACAAAAGTCGCCGTTACAAAACAGTGAGAAATTCTGGTAAATTGTTTAATGAAAAATTAAAACTAAACTAGCCAAAGTTTTTGAATCAAATAGATCGAATTATTACCTGAGTTATCATTTCCATTTTCTGGAGTTCCGCTTGAATACATTGTAGCTAGTTTTCCATCAAATATAAAACGGAACCAACCATTGGATCCATTCGAGAGTTCCAGAGCAGCAGCATCCGACCAGACATATAAACAATCTCGGCCACGGCAAATGCTCCACTCACGCCAATGATATGGTTTACCTTGAAGAATTTCTTTGGCGTCATCTACAGATTCTTCTACAAATTAAATTATTTTAGAAATTTTTAAAGCATTTGCAATCATTAGTTCCAAATACCTGCAGAGGGTCGCGGAAGCATAGACATTGTCAAACTGCATTGAGATAGTGGCTGTTGTTGATCAATAGATACAGCGTTGTGCATTATTTTTTCTTCATCGTCGTGATCCATTAACGATTTAACTTTTGCAAAGACGCCAAGTCTTGCAAAGTGATCCAGAAATTCATCTGGACTTTTACTCATAAGTTCTTCAATTATATTTAAAATGATCATGTGGCCTTCTTCATCATCTTCATTATCCAACACACTGGCTACAACCTCAACCAAATGAGTGCCAATATTTTGCCTGGCGGCAACCGAGGATGTAGGCAAATCTGTCCGAGTGTTGCAGATACTTTTTAAAACCGAAGGTTGCGCATATATTACCATTTTTTTTATCAAGTTAAGACTACCACGTCTGACACTCCTTAACATGGTACTTTGAAAAGTACGACAAAATACAGGTAACAAAAATTTAAGATATATAGGAGCCATTTCAGGATCTCCGAGAGGCTCGACAGTTGCACCGTCTTGTTGACCTTCTTTATTAAATAAAGTTTGTCCAGCCGACATCCATTCACCGGGAGATTGTAATATGGCAGCTACTTCTCGATGGCCATCATCTGATCGTTCACGCGCTTTATCTAGAGGTGTTTTTCCATCCTCATCTCGCAAGTCTGGGTTTGCCCCATATTTAAGTAAAATTTTCGTTATACTAGGACGCCCAAAACATGCTGCATAGTGAGTAGACGAACTACGTTGACCTTTGTTAACATCGGCACCCTTTTCGCATAGATATTCCACCATTTCTAATGTTCCGAATGCAGACGCCCAATTTAGAAGAGTTTGTCCAACATCGTCCATGCAGTTCACATCAATGCCACCCGATTCTATGGCTTCTTGTAACGCCTCAGTGTCTTTGGAGCGAATGCAGTCTATCAACTGACGATGGGTTCGTTCTGCTGTAGAGTCGCTTTTGCGAACTCGCGGTACAAGTTGTCCTTGATTTGCATTAGCGGCAACTCTGTTTAATGCTTGGCGTCCTTCAAAAAGCAGGAGCAGTAGCAAATCCGTTAGACGCATGCAATCAAGTACACACCTTTCGTCACCTTTGAGCGCACGTTCGATAGCATCCGGTAACTGCAATCGCAAAACGTTATGTGTAATGTAAGGAGAACCACGGCATAAGGTTGACAAAAGAGAAATTGTTGTTGATATTGACTGTGATGATCTCGATGGTTCACTTGTCTGAATCATATTACTGTGTACTGCAGCAACCGCGACTTCATTGTGTCGTTCAGTTTGACTTTCAGTTTGTGATGCGCCAGTAAAAGCGATTGGTTGAGGTGTTGCAATCGTGCTCATGTTAATAATTCCTCCAGCGTTACCAAGTCGTTTTAGAAGTTCCGGAACTAACCCATATTCGGCCAAGGGGGCTGGATCAACCCACTTACGAGTAAAGCGATCAGCAACCGAAGCGAAACATTTAAGAGCACCATCAGACACCATAGTATCTTCATGACGCAATAAAGTGCTTAGACTCTCTACACAATTTTGAATGGAAGGGGAACTTGGTTCGACTTTAGTGCATAATCTTGATACGACTGCCATTGCCGAGTGTAAGGTGTCCTTGTGGACTTGAGAACCGCAATCACGAATAAACGTGAGTACACTGTTTAGCCCACCACCGTCGAAAACAGCTCCGGCTTCGCGGGTACAAATCAACTCTAAAACTTTGATACATTGCTCGGCCAAATCTCGTGATGTCCTTGATGTCAGGTCAGCTACGACCAACCGATTACAAATAGCTTTAATTGCACCATCGATTGATACTATTCGACGTGTGCATTCTGCAGAAACATCCAAATAATATGTTATAGCTCGCGCAGTCACCTCTAGCACATTTTCAGGAGCAAACTCGTCAACAAATATTTTACAAAGTGCAGGCAAAAACCTTCTTGGTGGACAACTGAAAAACAATGTAAAACAGTGAACACGTTTTAACACTTCTAATTTACACTATATGCATAAGTACATTACACTTTCATTATTTTACCTTTCGAAACAACGATCCACATTATCTGACATCAACAAAAGCATACACAATTGTTCTAACGCTATAAGTTGCATATCCCTTTCGTCATCCTGTCCCATGGACATCCACTCCAAAAGAGTTTCCGGATCAACGTCACCCATCTGCAGTTAACACAATAATATTTTTTTTTACATTCTTTTTTCTTTAGTGTTAATAGTCAAAACTAAAGATTTAACTAAAATAAAATGTACATACATAAGATCGAACAGAAAAAAAATTTATGACTATGGCTTTTGGTTTTAGCTGGACATTTAATCTTTAAAGAACTTGTGGCACTTGTAGTAGCTATCCAAACCTTTTCCTTTTATTATTATCAGTTTTAGCTTTAAATCAACGGAAATCTTAAAATCATATCACAAAATCTGGCTTTAATTGGATTATAACTTTTTCACAGCATTGACTTCTAACACAAAGATTGGTTTATATCACGTAATCTCCCAATATTTTTTTTTTAAATATCTGGGGTTCACACTAAACATGCGAATCAAATAGAAAGCCCACATTAAACGCAAAAGAAAGAAAAGAAAATACATGGATATGGCTTTTATATGTTTTGCCCTATTTTTGCAAGGAGAAATAATAAACTAGACTAGTTGCACTGGTGAACCAAAACATATACTAAAATTGACCATTAAAAACGGATATGTGTCACACTTAGAATTACAGTTCCCTTTTAATTCGTAAAAATAATTTTTTTCCCGAGAGTGGACTAAAAATAGTAGAGAATATATTAAAGCTGTGCAAATGTATGTAACAGGCATTAAGAAGTGTGGCAGACCCCACAAAGTATATACAGTAGTTAATCGGTTGTGTGAACACCCGAATTTGTGAACATCCAGTAGAGTGAACAAAAAATGAACAACCAATTTTTATACAGCAGATTCTATAGAGTTAACAAGGCATGTGAACAGTAATAAAATTTTACAAGTTTTTTTTTTAACTGCACTTTCTTTTTGTTTTTGCTTGCGAATATCGAAAACAAAGCAAAACAAACAAACGAATTTCGTCCTCTCGCACAGAGTGACAAACCCACCTAACGATTCCTGGAATTACTTCAATTAGATTTGACAGTTTGTTTTTGGACAAGATAAATTCTAACATTGTGCAAAAGTGTTGTAAAAACGTTTTGAATAATGACGAATCTTATGATCTTGAAGACGACGTTAAAGCATATTGAGAAACGTATATAGAAAGGATACAGATGCATTGGTAACTGAATTATTTAACCTTGTATCTCAGTTGGATAGTGGGTACCAATTCTCAATAGATAATATTGAAAATTGAAGCGATAATGATACTTTTGAAGATTTAAATGAACGGTGACATACAAAACGAGGATGAAATGCCTGTGCATAAAATTGCAGTAAACACCTCGGAAGTTTTGGATGCTTTTAATAAAGTCATTATTTGGGCTGAAGACAATTGTACAACTGATGACTTATTCGTGTTCCGTAAATGTAGAGAGCAAGCACTGGATATGAAGCTAAGTGCAAACAAAAGACAATCGCGATTAACAGAATTTTTTGAAGTTCAGTATGCCTTTACATTATCTATTTTAACCATGTCCTTATGATTTTCAATCATTGTTTCATTAAAAATATTTAATTTTTTATCAATAAAACACTATTTTTTAAATTTTTATTGCTACCTCCGTTATGTGAACAAATCAATTCAGTGAACAAGGCGTGTTTGAATTGTTCACACAATCGAATAACTACTGTATATTCTTTATCAGCATCGAAAGGCGAGTCGATTTAACCATGTCCGTCTGTCTGTCTGTCGATATTCAACCTATAACATATAAGATAGTCCGGAAAACCACATTTACTAACAAAAGCTACATTTACTGAGAACAAATTTTTTGATTATTTTTATCGTTTTTAAATTTTGGACTTAAAAATTTTAGGTAATGAATATGATAGATACCGGTTTACTATGACATATACAGTCAACCAAACATCATTATTCGTACACCCTTGATGACAAACAAAAATGAGCAGTTCAGACCCTTGTGTTTTTTGTTTTTTAAAATTTTTTTTTTGTAGGGACTGTAAGGTAAGTATATTCTCTATGTAATGAGTAAAGGAAATAAACCGTTTTTCTACTCTGATTGGAAATATTCCAGACAAAACGGCAGAACAGGCAAATTCACGCCGGTTATGATATTGTGTCTGCAAAAATAACTGTAATCGGCGTGTCTGTTTTAGCCCATTTCGTTGAATATGCAATGGCATTAGTTATTTTTATTTTAATATCATAGTCAATTTGAATTTGGTTAGAGTTGGACAAAATGGGTCGAAGTGCTGATTTATCACTTGATATGCGAAAATGTATAGTAAAAATGTACTTGGAAAATAGATCTCTTCGGGAAATTGCAAAAGTAATTGGTAGAGCGCACTCAACTGTTCAGAGCATTATCAACAATTATATTAATAGTGGTGAATTGATACCAAAACATGCAAATGCTGGCAGGCCTAAAATACTGACATCAAGAGATGAGCGCCAAATAGTACCTTCTGTGGTTAAAAATCCGATAATTACAACCGCAGTGATACACCGCGAACTGCAAGAATGTGCTCCAAAACAAATTTTCACCCAGACTAAAGGTAAATGAAGAACTGCATCAGTAAAATGTTATACCGACAGTAAAACGTGGAGGTGGTAACCTGATGATTTGTGGATGTCTGAGTGCATCTGGAGTCGGCCAACTGCAGTTCATCACTGATAGGATGGATAATTATAAGTTTGCAAGCGGAAAGTTCCTTTTTCAACAAGATAACGACCCAAAGCATTCATCATACATCGTGCATGAATGGCTTCTTTACCACTGCAAGCAACTAAAAACATCATCACAGTCACCGGATTTAAACCCTATAGAGCACATTTGCGATTTATTGGAAAAAAGAATAAGAAAAACTGGGGTAACATCAAAAGACTCATTGAAGGCAGCCATAAGTCACGAATGGGAGAAAATCTCCGCTAATGAGACAGGTGTCCTGTAAGAAATATGCGGCGTCGCTTGAAAGCTGTCATTAAAACGGAATGACGTCCGACAAAATACTGATTTGTTTTTTTTTTTACTATTTGATACAATATATGATATCAATTTCATTACTGTACGAATAATTTTTTGACGTGAATTTGAGATATTTTACCTGAAAAAAACATTAAAATAAACTTTAATTTATATTATTAAAAAAGTTTTGTTCAATTCTCTTGAGTCTTCGCTAAGTAACAGGTGTTTAAACGATCGCCCAAGAAATGACTTACTAAATATTTTTTACATTTTTAACTAGGTGCAAATTATATACAGTCAGTTGTACCCGACTATAGCTCTACCTTTCTAGTTTTCAATGAAAATAAGAAAAAAAAAATTTATTTGATGTATTGGAAAAAATATAAAAAATAACTAAAATAAAAAATACAGCGTTTTACATTCTTCACTCTAATTGTTTTGCAAGAAAACTTAGCAAGCCCTATAGTAGACACTGAAATGGCAAAAAACCATAGATTAAAACCACCTTAAAAATGTACTGATATGGAAGACTAAGAACAAGTGCGCAATTTTGGCTGCCATAAGCTGCACACAATCGCATGCGCAAATAGTGAGAAGAATTTCACAAGCTTTTGATTTACAAATTCTTGCGCAGTAATATGTCATCCACAGTGTGGCGGATGTGTTTTCCAAAAAGCCTATATGGCCGGTGAAAAGGGAAATGGTAAATGACATTGGAGCTCCTAGGAATATTATATTCTTCACGATCACTATTTTATACAACCGGAAAATAATTTAATATTACCTCGACATACACCGTTAACGAAAGTTACTTAGTAAAATCGAACAATTTTGGATAGAAAAATGGAAAATAAATTTCTTCAAAATAACGCATTTGTCATCAAGTCGAACATAAACTCAAATTTGTGCGAAAGTAATCAAAAAGGAGTTATGACAGAGAAAATCAATGTTTTAAGAATAGAACCAACTGTCTTCAATCAATTATAATAAATTTAAAATTGTTATATAAATACCTTGCATTAACTGTAGTAAAAAAAAAGAAGTCAATTAATATACTAAGGTAAACATGCATAGTCATGTAAGTATGCAGTTATTCATCTTCGTTTGTCATTAAAATAAAAACTGATGTATGTACTTGTATATAACTTTTTTCGTATAATTTGAAACGTAATTAGTTTGTAGTTCAATCTAAAATTTTGTTAGTTTTTGGTTGAACGTCGATGAATAAATGAATCTAGACGGATATTTTTGATTAATTTTTGGCCAAACTTTTCCGCGCCTGGAAAAATATCAAATCGATAACACATTCCACTTGTTAAACTTACCAACAAAGGGACATTTTCGATTTTTTACACAAGTCAATACAGAAAAGTTAAATAAGCAAAAAACAAAAAAAAAAAAAAACAATTCATATCGAAAAGAAATATGCTTTTTTGTTTCAATACTTTTCAGATCAATTTTATATAGAAAGTAAAGATGTACTTACTTGTATATATAAGTATACAAATAACTGTGTAAGTAATATGTAATAGATAGAAATGTCTGATCTTAGAATAGTACGAACATGAGTTCGCTAGTAATATATAATACCACACACCTTTGATTTAGTAGATTTACATATATTCCATTTCTACTTTCAAATGTTGCAGCAAAAAATTTTTTGCAAATGTTTTTTTATGTCTTTATTCCGCAGCAAACGTTTTGATTTTTTGTGGAGATTTGTAACAATATATGAGTGTTTTATTACAATCGTATCTTAAAGGCACAAACTGCAATCAATAAACGTCACGTTAAACTTTTGTTTTTTTCACAGATTATTTTTCCATCATATGAATTCTTCTTTACTCTGAATGTGTGTACAAGGCAGAAAAGAGAAGAGCCAGTGTGTGAGTGAGAAGGAATGATTTTGAGCTCTGCAAACCCTATTCGACACTCAACTTCAGTGCTGCACAGTGCGTGTTTTCTTGTCCGGGTACAACGGGTCCGGGTACCTGTCGGTTCTACCATTATCATAACTTCTGGGTTCATGTGAAGGTGGTGACAGCCCTGGACTCCTTTAGAAAATTGTGCAGTTCTGCAAAATCAGACACGGCTCAACAGCCTTTCAACACTACAAAATGACAAGTGATTTTTTTAATCATTAAGTGCAATACTAATGTTCCACTCCTTTATTTTCTAAAACTACACCACACTATGGCACACAAAATTTCTTTGAACGAACTATGATGTTCAGGGAAATGTAAATATATGTGTTAATTGGTTGTAATGAAAATTAAAAACATCCCAAATAATCAATGCGCCTCTAAAATTATGTTGTATTTTAATATTGTTCTCCTGCAATAACTCTTCTGGTATTTTTAAGTACAATTCATTATGTGTTTTGACATTTTTGTGAAAAATTTTCAAACACTGCATTCGAGAAATGACAAAAAAAAAAAAAAAAACAATAAACCAAAATAAAAAAATTATTGAAGGCATCGTATATTTGCCAAGTGAAGAATCAAAAAATAATCAGTAGTTTTTCTTTAAAACCGTTATTCTATAAATCGAAGATACTGAGTTTTATTTTGCAATCAGTTTACTTCATTTTTCTATGAAATCTGTAAAGCGTGAATCTTTGTTTTTATTTTAATACGAAGCATACCAGCATATATTTACACAATGTCAATTGACGAATTGCCCATTAAATTGTACAAATTGGAAATTGCGCCTCCACTTCCAAACATTAAATTTATTGACAAACAGATACCGATTTCTCTGAATCCCTTTTTTAATAATAGTGGTGCTGGCGTGGAGCACAACACACTGGATTCTCCACAAAGTGTGAAGCAGAAATTGGTTGGCATCCAAAGACGGTATCGATTTCGACGCCGATCAGAAAGCTTTTTGGATGACTGCAAAGCATCAGGTGACTTCACTTTTCTTGAACATATAAACGAGTTAAACATAACGCGTTGCATGCCGAGAATATACAGGCAGCCATTAAAAAAGACAATATCTAATACATCAAAGCGTTGGATATTAAGGGACCCAGTATTACGTTCGTTGCAAAACTGTCTTCATGTAAAGTGCAACAATCGCCGTTCGTTTCAAAATTTTTTGGAAGAGGAAAAGTTGAGTAACACATCTAAATCACATGGTATAGCAAACTATCAAGGAATTATAGATGATTGCACTCAGTTTATTGAAATCACGAAGAAATGTCGTCTGCAGTCAATATCAAAGATTGCATCTCCCGATTCTGTGAGTTGCAGCAGGGTCCTTCAGAAAAAGGAAAAGCGAACTGATACCAAAAGCACTGAACAAACCAGTTTTGATTTCAAAATTCCTGAGTCTAATCCCAGAATGGATAAATTATGTTTGAATACAACTTGTTCGCAACAGGCTGGCAGTAATACTTTGAATGGTGGTATCACCACCAGCAGTTGTGATGACGTTACTATTAATGAACTTGCTTGTTATTTCGATACAATGGTTCATATTCCTAAGAAGATGTCTTCAATGGCCGAAATGATGTACATATAATAATAATAGTTCAGAATCTGCGGAATTCAAAAACGTAGAACTTAGCATATAAAATAAATGTATCTTATATTTGTATTAATTTTTTTGTAATTACTGATTTTTCTTGTAATAAATAATTCATGTGCATATTCATGCATACCGAATGCCCAATATTAATTAAAAGAACTGTTTGCTACTTTTGTATAAGTTTGTTTTATTTTTCGTCCCCGAGCTTAAAACTACATCAAATCGCAAATTTAATAAAACTATAAAAAACCAATTTAATGTACTGTAACCAATCTAGAGGCGTGAAGCTTTATTTCACAAGTTGTGATCATTTCTGTAGAAACCGGCTCGTCTCTAGGACATTCTTGAAGTTCCTTTCATATTAAGATATCTGCGACACGTCACCAAGACATCTTCACAGCATCTTCATTAGCTTGCAACATAGATACACAGCATTGATATCATAGACAATCAATTTAGGTAATACTTAAGACGTTAATGTATTCTAAGATTCTTTTAAGTAGGATACAAAGCGGAACATTCAGCAAATAGATATATGCGTACAGTTTTAGTCTGGCCAAGAAATAAAAAAAAACGAAGTTAATTAGCAGCAGGGCCTGGTATGACTGGGATTCTTCCACCTATGATAATTTCTTTGCGTTCTCCGCTAGCTCAAGACCATATTTGTATTATAATAAACAAGAATTTTTCTCGACTTAAGCACTACTACTTTTTTATCTTTTTCAGCAACTAATGGAAACCTATTCTTTGCATTAGTTTACCATTCTAAATTTATTTCCCAACATCAGACACTGAATTATTAAAAATATTGTAATAAACAATAGAAACCTAGTAACCCTACATTTGTGTTTCTGCGATGTAAACATTATATCTAATGAAGCTTCGACTACCCTATGAATTTAGGATCAAAGTTCGAAAAGGTTTTGTTTTTTAAGTTCGTTCTGTGCATAGTTAATTAACAAAAAATTTAAAAGAAAATGTTAAAAATATGCCACAAGCTTGCGCCCTCAGTTGGAGTATATAGGTAAAGCTATTTTAATGTATAAGTTTTCCCTAAATTGTAGTTCGAAGTTTTTTTTAAATCATACAAGTGCCAACAACGTAAAATTACATTCATATGTATATACATATGTGTAGTGATTATTTAAATAAAAAAACAACTAAGCCATGAATAAGATTTGATTTTGTTCAGTTGTCTGGAATCTCAGATCAACACATTCTCATTTACCAATAACTATGTACGTATTTTTGTTTTGATTAGATGACGTTTTTCAGTGATAATCTAACCAAAATCACTAAAAAAGTATTAATAGACTTATTGTAATACTAAGTTATAAACATCTGCAATATTCTCACAAATTTGAGTCTAATGTCCAAATCAATTTAAAAAACTAATAGAATAGTTTGTCCTTCACACAAAATGTGAACAAATTATAGTTCGATATTGTTTGAATAACAATGAATAATACCGTGATATTTACTATTTATAAGGGAAAATATTTATTTATAATTGCCTGCATTAGACCATTTATTTTGTACATAAATTAACACCTTTCTATATTTTTCATTTACCAAACTATAAATCAATTTGAAAATCATTTAATTTCATTTTAAATAAATATATTAAAAGTGAGAAATCTCTAAATTAATCGTTTACATATATATTATTATTATCCAATCACACAATAAGAAAACAAAATTTGTAGCGATGAATTTTTTATCTAATATCAAAAAACTTCGAAATAATATGACCAGTTCATATTTTTGAGTAAATATAAGCGAAAAAAATAAAGAAAGGAGAAACTGAAATATTGAACTTTGGTTTTTGAACCTTGATCAGACAATATATACTGTATGTAAAATTAGTCAAAGAAGAAAATTGTTGATCAGCTCAAATTAATTAAAGATACAAAAAATCTACTTAATGTAAGTACATAAATGTATTATTGACCAAATCACTTACGTCTATTTTTTAGATGCTTCTCTACAGCGGTGCCGAAAAAAAACGTCCAAGTAGAAAAAAATAAGTCGGTAATGGCTAATATATTCCGTGGTTCTCTAGTTTCATCTGAAGTGTTTCCTTATCCGGACGTGCTAACGATGGAGCAAAAGGAATTGTCTGCAAGTCTTATTAGTCCATTTGAAAGATTTTTTAGTGTAAGTATAGAATCTATTTATACATCAGAAAAACATTAACGATTTTTGATGTAGCTTTAGAAATTTAGTATTTTTCTTTATTCAAATGTTATTGTGTTGTTAGTTATCATAATTACTCATTGGACATGAAAAAAAAACAATGAAGTTTTTTCTTTCGAAGTAAAATCATCGGATCGTTTTATATGCCAAACATGAAACATATTAATTCCAAAAAAAAAAGAAAAATAATCTTTTATCTCCATTGGACCGCTTTACGCTTTCTGACATTGAAAATTTAATATAAAAATGAATTTAACAAAAGCAAATATTAAACTCCTACCTTCATCAGCAAGTTAGAAAAGTTCTGTTTGGTGGAATTTTTCTCAGAAATTGTAATATAAAAATATATATAAATATATTTTGAGAAATAGTCAGATTAAAAAAATTAAATGTTAAAAAGGTCAAAACATTCATTCGAATCTTTTTATACCAATACCAAGCTGGTTTCAACTTTTTAAGTCGCTTAATAATAAATAAATTAACAAAATAAGATAAGAAACACAACGATTTCCTTGTTATTCTTTTTTTTTTTAAAATCGAATTTTTAAATATAAGCTAAAAATCTGATGTGATCACTATTTATTTTGTTTAATAAATTCAAAAAATTAACGAATACGTTAAATATTGATTTTTAGGATGTAAATAATGCTGCCCGCAATGACGAAAACTCAGAAATTGACAAAAACACTCTTGAAAAGCTTTGGGAGCTAGGTGCATTTGGAATCCAAGTACCAAACGATTATGGTGGATTAGGTTTAAATAATACGCAGTATGGTCGCCTTTGTGAAATAGTGGGAGAAAATGATTTGGGTCTTGGTATCACCATTGGAGCACACCAGAGTATTGGATTTAAGGGTATCCTGCTTTTCGGAACCGAAGAACAAAAGCGGAAATATTTACCGAGTGTATCACTGGAAAAAACTTATGCAGCGTTTGCTTTAACTGAACCCAGTTCTGGATCAGATGCAGGATCAATTAGATGTCGAGCTGTAAAAAGTAGTGACGGAAAATATTACACTCTTAACGGTTCAAAAATTTGGATTTCAAATGGAGGAATCGCGGAAATTTTCACAGTTTTTGCCAAAACAGAACAGGTCGATAGTAAAACTGGAAAAGTAAAAGACGCAGTAAGTTTCCAAAATTATTCTTATTTCTAAATTAGAGTAGTATTGGTTTTGTTTTGTGCATGCAAGTATAAAAAAATTTTTTTTTCCATTTTTTAGGTTTCCGCTTTTATTGTTGAACGATCATTTGGTGGCGTTACCAATGGGCCTCCAGAGAAAAAAATGGGTATCAAAGCATCGAACACTGCGGAAGTTTTCTTTGAAGATGTTAAAATACCGGCTGAAAATTTGCTTGGAGAAGAAGGCCAAGGTTTTAAGGTCGCTATGAACATTCTGAATAATGGTCGTTTTGGAATGGGAGCAACCTTAGCTGGTACTATGAAGATGTGCATTGAAAAAGCAACAGACCATGCTAACAAACGGGTACAATTTGGCCAAAAAATTAAAGAGTATGGTGCAATTCAAGAGAAGTTGGCACAAATGAATATTCTTCAATATGCAACAGAATCGATGGCTTTCACTATTTCCCAGAATATGGATTCAGGGAGTCAAGACTATCATTTAGAAGCTGCAATATCAAAAATATATGCTTCTGAGTCAGCATGGTACGTTTGCGATGAGGCAATTCAAATTCTTGGAGGAATGGGCTATATGAAGGAAACCGGTCTGGAACGAGTCATGAGGGATTTGCGAATTTTTAGAATTTTTGAAGGCACGAATGACATTCTTCGTTTGTTTGTTGCTTTGACCGGAATCCAATATGCTGGCTCCCACTTAAAAGAGTTGCAAAATGCATTGAAAAACCCTTCAGCTAACCTGGGTTTGATTTTTAAAGAGGCTTCTAGACGCGCAGCATCAACTGTCGGTCTTGGTGGCGCTGATTTAAATCCATATGTTGTAACAGAATTGCAACCATATGCAAAGAAAACGGCCGCTTGTATTGATCTATTTGGACAAACAGTCGAAGAACTACTTAAAAAATACGGAAAAAATATAATTACCGAGCAATTTATCTTAAACAGATTGGCAGATGCAGCCATTGATATTTACGCAATGGTTGTTACGCAATCTCGCTCATCTAGAGCGGTCCAGTTAAGCCTTCCAACAGCTGAGCACGAATTAAATCTAACAAAAGCACTGGCTTTGCAAGTAAGTTCACTTCGTTATCAGTCACAATTACTGTCAAATTACTATTAATGTGTATTACTATTTAGGCATCTGATAGAGTTATAAAAAATCTACGCAATGCAACATCTAGTGAAAATCGGGAACTGTTTGGAAAGTTAACTGATATAGCGAAAAATGTGACCGAAAACGGAGGCGTAAATACAACCAGTGTTATTGATTTGCCTTAACAATCTTTGTGTAATGTAGCTCAAATGTGGGAACTAACAATGAAGAACTGCATGAATAAAAAACGATATGTACAAAAACGAACTTTTTAACATTGATCCCACTTTTATTAGTTTCAAAACATTAGAAAATTTTATTAAGATTGAAAAGTGTACTTTTTGAATTAAAGTTTCTGGCATTTGAAGATGGTCTAACATTTTTACCTCAGCCAACAGATAACAAAAAGCATGAACATTTTTATTATTTAGTAATTAAACACAATAAAGAGAATTTTTTTATGTTATGTTTGAACCTCTTTTTTTAGCTTCCGTTGTCAAAATTAAATTAATTGTTCAGATTTTTTATGCACTGAATCATTTTAAATGATTACAGTAATTATAATTACATTTTTTTATAACTACATATCAAATCATCCTCTGCAGCATCATTCCTTTTGTTTTTCATTCTTTGGTAGAGGTTAGCAATGACACCGATTCAAGGATTCGAATCGCCGGTTAGCAGTGAAATACCGAAAGCATAATATTTATTTATGCTGAAAAACTCCTGAACACACAATTTACTAAGGTATTCATTTGTTTACAAGGCCTTAATTTTTGTACTTTGCCAAAAAGTACTTTTAGGTTTCAGCTCTGGGACGGGACTCACGAAAAAATTAAAATTTCACTTCTACAACTTTGTTCGCGCGTTGTTTATTCAATTTTAATAACACCGTCATATTTTCCTCAGTTCAAATTTGAATTTTGGCTGCATTAGATTCACTGTTTTATTGCGATTTAATTTTGTAGTGTCAGTTAGTCAATAGTAAATAAACAATTATCTAGTGAGTAGCTAGTAAAAATGTTGTTGTTTTTGCTGATCGTTGTTTGCAGTTTTTCTGCTCATAGAACGAAGACTTCATCAATATAAGAGCACACTGTTTTTGTTTTGCTTATGGAAAGCAGTTTGGATGGCGTAGAGCCTTGAAATGGGGATTCTGTGCATTGATAAGTCGATGAAACTGATATAGAAAAAAGGAAAAATGTTTCATTGTGAGAAAGCAAAATAAGCCTTTAAAAAAAATCAAATGAAGGTTTTTTTCCTCTCTTGTTATGTTAATAACATCGATATGGTTGTTTATAACAGATGGAAACATAACCAGCATCTAATTCGATTTCAAAAATTGATCTATGCTGAAAAATATTCTATGGATATTGTGATGGAAATTGCTCTTAAGTAATTTAAGATAAAGAACACCTTTCTTGATGAACAAAAGTTTATTAATACTTTAGAGAATTTGTAACAATTTTTTTGTTAGTAAAAAAACAAATAATTATCTTATATACGTTTACCAATACATGATTAATTAATTATAATTCATAAATTATATTTGCACACTATTATAATGTTATGAGAGCAGAAATTGTTTACATGAAACTTTAAGACTAAAACTGAAAAAAAAAATCCGGCTGTGTATATATGAGTATTATATTAACTTTCGGACTGGACTATCTTGCTTTGAAGATTCATAAATAAGTGATCTTATTAAAATTATAAATGACATTGCAAGTATAAAAGACTCTGACAAATATTTGCCAATACATTTTTTTTTGTTTAAATAAAAATTACTTTAAAAAATTCATAGCCTTCTCATATATAAAAATATGATTACTTTACCAAATTTGAAATTTCATAATATATTTAAATTGTATATGAAATACTTTAAAGAGATTGATTTGTTGCGACAACATTTATTTCAACAATGAGTTTAAATTTGAGTGTGGCCACTACTTTTTTTTTTTTGATCACTAATAATAACATTTATAAATAACTTCAGTACTCAAAGTAAAGTAAAATATTAACAGCCGGATATCCCAAATCCGTTAGTTAAATTTTTATAAATATTTAATATTTATTATTGAGTCATCAAGTAATAGTACAAAATATTCGATTGATATTTAGTGTTTTAATATGAAAATGATTTCACTGTTAAGATGTTGTAAGCGAAAAAAAATGTGCAAATATCAAATTTACAATGTGAATCAGCTTATGACAAATGTATACAAATTGATTTGTTCGAAGCTGTGCGCAAATGATATGTTGCGGGTATTAAGTTTGCATATACTGGCTTTTTTTATTTATTTTTTTTTTCTTGAAAAAATAAATAATTTTTTTTTCTAAAGCTTAAATTTGAGTTTTTTTTAAAATCTAGTTTTAAATTTTATCAATAAGCCATTGAATTAATTATTAATATTATTATTGAATAAAGTATAAAACGATTAAGAGAGTAGTATATTAAATTCGAAAGTATTTTTTTTTATATCATTTGACATAGATTTACGAACGCCTGTCACAATATTATTAATTGTTAAAGAAACCATAATAAAAAAGTATCTATCTTTTCAAATTATAAAAGCTTTATAGTGTATATTGCTTCAAGAAGTTATAGTTTTACTATTTTAAAATTTTCTGAAGATTAAGTGTAATTTATTATCACATGGATTGCATTTACAGGCAAGAGACTTTAACGTGTTTACAATATATCATTATGTAATTTACATAAATTGTTATGATTTAGAAAGTATTGTCTTTTTAAAAAGTTGTAAGACTTTTAAATTGCAAATGATTTTAGAGTTGTTTATGTACATTGTTAATTAACGTAGTTACTACTTCTATTAAAATAATAAAAAAATACTGAAGAATTGAATTTAGTTTAAAATCCTCATTTCTATGAAACATTCTTAAGTATTACAAACATTAAGTATTACAGTCCTTGTTTAAGTTTCAAAATATTAAGAGACAATATTGTACTCAATATATATAATTTACATTGTTAATATATACTTTGATTTCGGGTGAAATGTTTCGTATTTGGGTTTTTTATTACCCCAAATGTATGTCATTTCATTTCGCATTTGGCTTGTTATGTTAACTTAGTATTATTTTCGTTTGATACAAGATTTAAAGGTACAGACAAATCCTCCGTTGTTAAGCATGGTTCATTAAAAGCTGACTTTATCTGACTTTTTTTTCGACGTAAAAGTGCTTCTTTAAGGGTTATCGCTTGTATGTCCGGTTTTTTGAATTTCTGAAAATAATAAAGGACAATAAAAAATCAAATTAAAATGTATATTAAATCGCAGCTATAAGCATACCATAAAATTAAGTTTCGAGTGCATAACATTGTTAGGCGGAGTAGAATACTCTGGGTGTTTAAATTCCATTCGTACGTTCTTATCAACTATTTTATTAATCGGTGCAGATGAAGTTGTAGCTTGTTTATTCTCTATAAGAAAAATAAATTGGTAAAATTAAAAAAAAAAAGAAAAAAAAATTCAACCAATTTTTTGATTCAAAACGAATGACATTAATAACTGAAACAATTTTTTTTATATTTACAGTTATGCAATCATATCTTTTGTCTATCAAAACCGATTCTTATAAGGAATAAAGTATATTAAACATTTTAATCAATTTTTGTAATGAATTACTTACTCTTTTTACATTTTTCACTCTCTTTTGGACGCCTGCGCCGTGTGTGAATAGTATCTCGCCTCATCGAATGGGGTCTATTTACTCCGTGCAACTTAAAGTATAAGCCACAAGCATTACAAACCATCTCGCCTCTTATGCTTCGTCTCCATATTGTTGTAGTCAGAGTTCCACAATTTGAACAAGACATATCTTTTTGAGACGTTAGATTTGCATTATTAAAATCGCTCATGCCCTGAAAATAAAAAACAATTTTTTTTCCCAAAATTTAGTTATTAGAAAACATTGATTTCGTTTTTATTGTAAAATTTTTAGAAGTATTTTAGACAAAGAATATAATGATAACTTTTAAATATGCCATTTAATTTTTTTTTTTTTCATTTTGACATAAAATATCTCAGAAAACTATGGACAAGTAGCAAGGAAGATTGCAAAAGAGTCACTCTTGACCAAGAGAACATTGATTAGATTCAAAAAAAATTAAGTTATAATTATTATAATGAAAAACTAGGAGTACATAATGGTGAAAAGTAAAATAAAAATAAAATAAAATTAAAATATGTATATTTGGAATTTGATAATTTTTGATCAATTGGTTATAATTGTAACCAGTGTGTATATTAATATATAATAATTATCTTTACCTCTCTATCCTTAGATACATCTTGAATTAAGTTGCCGATAGCATCATGACAACTCATTTTTTTGTTGTCGATATTATCTTCATCTATAGAATCTGTTTTTACTGGGTAGCTCTGTTTTCTTCGACACAGTTTTAATTGAGAAGATTGACTCTGAGGTGAATCCTATATTAAATAAAAGTTAGTAAAACGCTTATGTCAATTTAGCAATGAATCGATTACCTTCAATAATGCTATTGGCTCTTCAGGTACTTTTTCAGGAGATAAAGTAATATTTGACGAAACAGGAAATACAAAAGATTGATTTATCATACATCTTAAAAGCTCTGTCGCTTGGTTCTCTTGCCTAGATTTTGCTGTAATTAAAAAATAAATGAATAAATAAACAAATTATCTTTATTTTTTATTCTTATAAAAGCCTTTATCACCGAAAGTAGCAAAAAGCAAAATCGAAATATTAAGCTTTCGAATAATCAATAAACTTACAAAGTGTACATTCATTTAATTTATATATGACTAGTAATACCTTCTTGCTTCGTTTTGTGATTTTTGTTTTAAAGCACCCACATTGTTATCACTTTAATAACAATTTTTCAGAGGTTATAAATAATTGCTAATTTTCCCCGATTACTCCCGATGCGCTAAACAATTCTTTCTGACGAATTTTGTTTTTCTCATATAATGTGTCCTATTTCTTTGAAATGAGATAAATTTTGATTTTCTATTTCATCTAGGCCCACCTCTCACTTTTAATATTCATCTTATTTCTTGCGGAAACAACCTTTACATATTTACTAAACTTCATTCATATACACCAACTACTTCAAGAGATATAACGAATTTAGGTTTTCGCTTATATGAAGCGCGAGTTGTTAAACTATTCAAAGACCCTAACAAATAATTTAATTTTATATATAATTTAATTATTTAAATTTCAATTAGCATATTTTTTTTTGTAGTTTTTTTTTTAGTTTTTCAAAGTAACATTTACTTACCAGCTGATCGAGCTAAAGCCTGCCATAATTGTGTCGTTGCAGCATCTGTTCCATGATCTGAACTGCTGCTATCAGGTGATTTACATTCATTATTTACTGATGACACATCCATTTCTAGTCGGTTTGAATCAGAGCTTGCATCAGAATCAATAAAGAAATCATTTTTTTCTGCATTTGGTTTTAGTTTATCATTTCGAACCTTATTAGTTGATCTATCAATTTCATTTAATATATTAATACTGAAATTTGTATTCTCTAAATCTAATTTTGATGTTTGTGAATGCGATTCAAAAATCGAAGGCTGATTAAATCGATGGTCAGAAGAAACATTTTGCTGGTTTGGGTGTTCGCATTTATGTTTTTTTACTGATAAGTCTATTTCGACTACATCGGGGATTTCTGTGTCATTTGATGGACGTTTAAAATCTATCACAGAAGTTTTATTACATGCATCCGTCAATGTTGAAAAACTGGGAGATTGAGGATTCGAACATGGAGGTGATATTACAATTTTCTTACTTATATCCATAAGCACGGCTGCGGTTTCTAATTGCTGTTGTAAATGATTATATTCTTCCACATCCGCATTTTTTTTCAATTCTAAACTAACAAATGAAGGTGTGTCTGAAAATTGTTGCTGATCTATTTCATTTAAATCACAAAGTTCTGCATCTTTACGTTTGACATCTGAAGTTTCATTTGTTATAGGATGATTAATTAGAGTAGGTTCAAGTTTAGACGAAGACGAACAACTAATTACATTAAAATTTAGTTGAAGCTTTTTTTCATTTTGTGGGGTATCACATCCCACAATGTCCTGATATCTGTATTCACTTTTAATGACACTCTTTGATGATTTGCTTAGCTCTGTTAAAGCCTTAGCGGCAATTGCTTCAGATGATGATTTTAAAATATTTTCAAACTTAGATTCAACTCCAGAAGAATCCTAAAAAAAGTGAAATTTAAAAAATTTTACTTGACAAATTTAATATACTTACCATATTTGAGTTCTCTGTACAGTTCACAAAGTTTTTTAAAGTTGCGTTTGCTTTTTGAGCCATCGCACGAAATCTCGAAAAAGAGTTTAACTTTTTTCGACAGTCACTGCAAACGACGTTAGGAAAGCCATCATGTGGTAATGCCTTGAAAAATAAAATTTATGTTAATGTATTTTACTTATATAGAAAGTTAAAAAAAAATTCCATACAAATAACTTAAACGAATATTCTCTGAATCAGACCATACCAAGTTTTTTTTTTTTTTTTTGCAATACACAAAATAATAAAAATTCAAATAAAGCAGCTAAGTAAACAAACCACCCCATAATCTGTTGGCTTTTAGTCAAAGGACAATCGAAGTTAAAACAAAATAAAGTACTATAGACAAATGTAATTATAAAAACAAAAGCTTTATCAGTTCTGAACAACTAATATAAATTTATTTAATAACAATGACTTGTAATAAGAGTTTAGGTTGGAGTCTTCTAAATTAGATGCTAAAGAGTTGTGTATGCCATTTCTTCCCAAGTTTTTAAAACTTGACAAATCCTCCGTTCCAACAGATCCCACAATAACATAAATCACAACTCTATTTTCTTAGTAGAAGTGTTTAAATCAATAATACACTTCTTTCGGGACAGAACCTGGGATATTAAATTTGTTTGTGTTTGAACTTTATGAAAGTTTGACTTTACAGTTTATACATAAAGCAACAATATGGATAAACTTTCATGTTTTAAAACAGATAAAATATCGACAAAATGTTCGAAAAATCAAAATGAATTAAAAAACCAGCAATTGAAAAAATTCTATATAAGACAAAGTAATAGTCAAGTTGAAAAAACAGATCAAAACAAATTCTGATCCAGAATACTTTTTTTCAACAGGCTAATCTTATCAGCACTACTGACTACTATGTGATAAACAATTAAAATGAAATAAAAATTGAAATATTTCAATACTATACATTGTAGTAAAAAAATATTAATGTTTCGTCCTCTTAAGTAATTTAGGGTTTTATTATTTAATATATCTTAAGATTATTATCTAAATTCTAGATGTATACTACTTTTGAATTATAGTTTTTTATTGCATTATCCTAGACTTAGCTTGTAAAATTAAATGGTTTTGGGGTGGATCAAGCATTACTTAGGCCAATCATCCAAAAATTACAATAGAATAATAATTGTGCTAACGACATGACATCACCGTATGCCCAAAAGATAACAGTATCGTAGAGGTTTCCATCTTAGAACGGAGAGAGTATTTTTCCACTAATGCTAGAAAGAGCAATCGAAAAAATTTGGTAAAAACCTTAATTAATGCTTCATATCGAGAGCAAAAACAAAGAGACAGAACAAAGCAACACTGAAAAACAATATTTCCAATAACGGCAGCAGTGTCGCAGAAACGACAAAGCGACAGCACAAAACAAAATATGAAAAGGCAACACCGGTGAGATCTTTATCTTATAATATATTATCGAGATTAAATCACAGTCAAAACGAAGACTTATACCTTTCAATATTCAATTGAACAAACTTAGATTTAAAATAAATAAAGTATTGATTAATAAGTAATTCGCCCTTCATAATAATTCGAACTTCGATTTTTCAGCCGACTTTCTTAAAGTGATTTGAAAACAGAATGATTTGATTTTTAAAACTATTAAAAGTGAATATTTTTTAAATATTGGCTCCTCCAATTGTGTTCCAAACAAGATTTTAATATATATATGCTTATTTTCCTTAACAAAGGTTAAAATGCACTTAATAAACTTGTAATAAATAACACTTTGTGTTAAACAATATTTCATTGAGTTCCCCACACCAACTTTAAAAAAAGCATGGATAGTTTATATTCCTTTTTACCCTATCTATGTGTTGTTGGAAATAATTACAAATTGCATCACAGCAAACATTACCATAAACTATGGTTTTGTTAATTTAAAATAACACTTTGAAAAAAGAAAAAAATGCAACTCAACAATTGGAACCTGCCTTATAACGTTAGGAACTATGTCAGAATGTTTTGCATGTAGTGACATCCATGATCCAATTGCAGTTTAAAGAGTATTAATGAAGTTATTTAAGCTTGATCTATTTTTGAAGCTATTGTTTTTGATCAAATTCGACAAAATTAAAGTAGAAGGGTTAACAAATATTTGAAAATACAGAATACTGAGAAAATGTATATTTCGAAATCATCGTATGTCAAAAAACAAAAATTTTTTATAATACAAATCAATTTTTTTGCCAACACTATTTAAAACACTTTTCACTTTTTTGTGAATAATTGATAGCATAGTATATACATAAGAGAATGTGAATATATGTGGAACATAGGTCTAATGTACAAGTCGTAGCTTTCCAAATATGACACTAGAATTTAATGTTATTCGTTAAAGAAACAAACAACAATCAAACCCACAATCAAAACCACATCAAAAGCTTATAAATCATATAAGTTAAAGCAAATAGTCTGAGTTAATTCTTGCTTTACCTTTCCAGATTGATAGATGCTTGTTATAAACTCTACAATATGATGTTGTGCAGTTTTTAATAAAAACCATAAAACTCTTCTTTAATCTATAAAACCATAAAAAAATAATTCTAGTTAAACAAAATATTAGTTTTTATGTTTTTTTTTTATTTTTTCTCCACATCTCTTTATTTGCCAATAAGTTTGCCTATCAATAAGTAACGCTTATCAAGGTTTGTCTAAATTTGTTAATTAAACTATAATTAGCTAAAAATGCTTTCTGGATTGCAATATCACTAGATAACCCATTAGATGATTAAGATGCAAGGTTAAATTGGAACCTTTGTAGTAATGTTTTCAACATTCGACGTTTCTTTTCACTGCCTATCACAGAATCTCAACTTCATCTTAAAATTTATAATTATAAAATTAATTATATAACAAAATAAATATTTAATGTTTCTTTATCGGTTTCTAACTTATACTTGTGCGTTTCTATAATTATTTGCAATTAATTTTAACATAACATAACAATGTCGCAGTCCAAACTCTGCCAACCTGGTGCACTAACTTTTAGCCAGACATATATGTAAATAAATATTTAAGCGGTATAATCTTCATTCGAAAAAGTTATTTTTAAACTCTACTAGGTATGATAAATGAAATATTTCAATTTTATTATTTTTTCAAACATAATATTAATTAAATACGTTGCAACCAACAAATACACAAAGCATGAAATTTTTGATAAGAAATGCTCGCAATCACTTTTATACGCAACTTTGATGTCGTAATCAAACAACCTTTTACATTTATACACAAATGAATGAGTGTATGTGTGATGATGTTATTCTATGTAATGCACTTTGCTTACCTTAATAGAGAGACAGTTGAATATCTGAATTGTAATGTGCGGCGATGATTCATCGCAGTGCTTTTGATTGTGCTGTTCCTCTACTACACAGTTACTGCGCTGATTAAAATTTTTTTTAGCTTTCTCATCGTCGACTTCGTATTGTCGCTGTGGTCTCGGCGTTGTTTTAGACTCAAAAAGTGTTTGTTGAGAGGTTTCGGCTTTCGTAGGTAATTGAAAGTTTAATACTGAAGAAGTTGATGGTTTCTCAAAAAAGATTGTGTTTGAAAATGAGTGGGCAAATTTTTGGCTGTGTGGGTTAGCCTTGCTAGTTGTATTAGAGGAAGAAGGCACGTTCGAATTGTGTAGGAACCCGTCATAAAGTTGATTATTGTTTTTAAGCTCACTGTCATGAACGAATTTTACTGTTAATGGGTTGTTATCACAGCAACAGTGTTCATCCTGAGCATTACAAAAACATTCCGGTTCTTTCAACGGATTTTCATTTCCTAAGCATTTTTTTTTATCTTTAACACACTGAACAAATTGATTGTTTCGATTTTTATTTGATAAGGACGCAGCAGACTCGAAAATTTGGAGCGCTGAGACTTCTCTCTCATCGACCAAAGTAAGACATATTCGGCAAATCTGATGAAACTTAGTCGTTACATTACACATAATTAAAACTTAAATAGCACAATTTTTGGACAAAAGTTTAATCCACTATTTTAACACAGCGTACAACGCACCATAAATACTTTTAAATTTAGTTCAACACATGTTCTATTGTAAATGTAAATGTGCAGCACACAACAGCGAACTTCATCATTGATGTTGTCAGAAGAGAAAAGCACTATGTGTGTAAGTGAGAAAGAACGGGTTCGTACTCTGCAAACTCTGCTCCAGTGAAACAGTGGTGAACAACGTAAAATCTCGATTGTGTCGTGTCCCGGGACTTAGGTTTAGACATTTTTCTAAGGTTACAACCCAAAGACTATATAGTATAAACTTGTGTTGGAAGACCGTATTGCCGACGGCCGTCGATTCAATTGAACATTAACAAATCTCCAAGATCGTGAAACTTGTAACAAATGGACTACACTAATACTGCAGAGCTGAACAACGCGAAATTTGTTATTATTGGGTCTCTGGATCGACTCTGTCTCACTCCATCCGTTCTCTTGATTTATTAGTCCAGAAACCTTCAGAAAGTGGTGACTACCCTTGCATTTATTATACTTTAATATTTTTCACCGTAATTTTACTTATTTTCAATTGTTTTTAAGAATTGCAACTTTAGCCTTACGAATCATTATAGACACTGTGTTAATGTGCAACGCACAACCAATTTTACAGTGTTCCACCAATTTTATATAGTGTTACCAAATTTTTTGTAAACAAAATACTAAATTTTGCAGAAACCAATTCCCATTTACTGATATCGCACATTTGATTCCGTATATAATCGTCCGTTTCTTTATTAAATGAATGAAAATATAGCAAAATTGTCATTGAAATTGTACTATTACCAAGAGAAAAAATGTTATGTGCAAACATTTATTGTGTACTCGAATGTATTAAGCTCTAGAAATTAGATCACTTCATAAGCAACTATTAGCTGTACTCTATACTGGTACATCTAATGGGTGCTTTATTTGAATTTTCAACTTTTTAAGAAATTTCGGTTTTCTTTAATGTTTCGGATCAGTCTTTTTTATATCTTGCGCTAATAACTACGCATACATTACAGTTAGTTATAATATTTGATTATAGTCATAATAAGACTGAAAAAATATCTTGCGCTGTATTGCAATACACAGTAGATTCTCACAAATTAGAACCACTTGGTTTTTGAGGTAATTCTAATTTCTGAAATATTCTAATTTCCGGATCTGTTTTTATTCGAATAAAAATAGGAAAATTGAGAAAACTTACTTAAAAAAATACACTAGATTTCTTTTTTTTTTTGCTTTATTTCATTTAATAAAAATAAGTAAACGAAACTAAATAATCCTGGGCAATACATTTAACTTGTTTTTTTTTTAACCTTATGCAACAAAATATAAAGATTCATTCCAATTACATCACATGTACAATGTATATATTATATTTTTCACAAATTTCACACACAAACTAGCCAAAAATGTCAATAAATGCTACGAAAAAATAATAAATAGCGAAAAAGGGACTCACCTTTGTAAGTTCGGGATGCAGATCCTCAAAGACAACATTGCAGATAATGGGCATAAATGGTCGCTAGGTCTATCGTAACAGTTTCCTTTGCCATATTAATATTCCCTATAGTTCTTAATGGAATTAAGAATTAAAATAACTTATCGATGCGTATACTCTTTCAAAAATATGAGCCCTTGATTTTGAAAGTGGTATAAGTCATATTTTCCTTGTTTCGAGATATTTAGAGTTTCGCATTTTACAGGATTAAAAAATATTTTTGTATTATGCAATATGATTTTTCGACAGTAAAGTAGTGCCAACAAACAAGTACTTATTATGATTGTGAAATTTATAACCATTTTTAAAAGGAAATGTGGTTTTGAAAGGTGTTTTTCTGAGCCATTTGTACTACCAAAAATGGGTTTCTCTTTTTACATAATTTTATTAAATTATAATAATGCTCAGGGATGTATAAATAATTCGATTTTTTAATTTTAGTTTCTATCAAACCAAAGTCGCGATCATTTGTCAAAAAAGAATGGCCGGACACCATAAATTTATGATCAACTGTTTCAACATTATTATCAGATGACTGAACAATTTTTAACCATATTAAAGCTATGTTAATGTTACGATTTTGTCCTAAACAGGCATCACTGTAAGCTATGACATGCTTTTGAGTGGTAATGTCCCGAATGTGCTTTAAGATGCAGGACGCAAAAGCACAAACTTTGTGAACAGACTGACTTACCACTATCAAAAAAAACAGTAACTGTATTTTGTTTACCAACCAACCAGGGCAAACTGCTAATCTCATCAGATTATGTTATTTTATTAGGATTTGATATGAAATAGCTGATAAACTAGATTTTTAAAATTTTTGACTTATACCACTTTCAAAATCAAGGGCTAATATTTTGGAGGAAGAGACTATGTCTCGCCGCAATTGTTTGCCTTAAGTTTTCTTGGACAGTTATTTTCTGCTAACAAATGTTATGGGGGCAAATCTGTTTATATAGCAGAATCTGGTAGCTGGGAGTATATTGACTGATTTTTTAATAATTATTTGATTTTGGAAACAGTTGTTTAACTGTTTTTCGCTAGACGATTGGGATTTCCTTCTGACGGTATCTGAAGATATTTTATTATCCTTTTCGCAGGTGGAGATAGTTTTTCTCGATAAAATATTCGCAACTTTTCTGAGCTGATAATACATTTTCTTACGTTTTCTTTTCCTACCATCTTTTTACTGCATCTTCCAATAAGCTTTTTATCAGAGTCTGGATGGGAATCTAAATAAATGGAGTTTTATTTTTACAGCATTCACAATTTATTCGGGCTAGCTAATCTTACATAGAAATTGTAAAAACTTGAAATTATTAATTCCTAATGAAGTATTACATTTAACGTTCAAATTTAAATTTTTCCACTTTAACGGAACGAAAAAAATTCTTGCTTAAGTTTGATGCTGACGTTGCCAGACTATACAGTTTATTTATAAAAAAAACCGTAGCCCTTATAGCCAGCTTTACAACTAAAAAGTACCAGTACATTTTAATTCCGTTATTATTATTCGAAAAAAAAAACACATTATTGGCATACTATGAAGGCATATGATGTGTCCGTTTCACTTAACCTTATGAAAGCGCCGGGTACATTTTAACACAAACATTATGTTAAAAATTAATAAACAAAAATTCTATTAAACTTTAAAATCGCTTTTCTAATTTTTAGAAACTACTACAACAATGTACTGTGTGACAATTCTTCAAGCCAGTATGAATTGTATTGTATTTAAACACAAAAGTTTCAGATTTCAGCAATTGGGAGCATTACCAGCTATTCCAAAGAACTATCTTTAGATATCACTAATCCTAATTGATTATCTTTAAATATCACTCGGTGTTTCTTCCTGCTAAGGGAAAAGCAACCACTTGGTTTTATATACAACTGGAAGTAATTCAACCTTAGTTTTAGTGCTGAAAACAAAAATTAGGAAAACGTTTTATATAAATAAATATAACCTTCTTACAATTGGTTATACGTTCATATCTTACATTGCTCCAGCGGTCGCTTCTTGAGCTGCCGATTCCACTGTGCTTTCTTCTTGAGTTTCAAAAGTGCGATCACAAAAATCGCGTGCATGTGGTTTAAGGCCTGTATGCCCAATTAAATGGGTCTTCAACGTTTTCGATCGTTAAAATCGGCACCATTGAAGCCAGTTATTTATATTAGAACTTTCTTTCTGCATGGTGTTTACGAACCCCATTTGGTACTGGTTTTTATTTTTGTGTTCGTCTGCTCCAGATTACAATGGCCGTAATAATTGGTCTAAATGCATGGTCAACACTGATCATGTTTTCGCGTAAAATTAGAAAACAAAATTTTAGGATTATTGCGATCTGTTGTGGAAATGTACATATATCAAAATTGTTTTTGAAACATTTTTATAACATTTCCAACAATATGGTGCTAGTGTTTAGCATCATTGAAAATTGAAATCTTATGTCTTTTATTAGCTAATAGTTGCATAAGTGAAATTATAAGATCGGATTTGTTCTCTTACATGTCGCTAGGATTACAAGCATAAGGTTTATTTACATTAACTTTAGCTTACAAATAACAGCCATCTAGGTTTTGCGTACCAGCTGCATTAAAGAATGTTGCTGTCGCCGTGTTTGCAGAATCTTCATGTGTTGCTGTGTCGCGGGTGTCCAGAGGAGCAGCGTTGCCTGATAATAAAAGTTGTTTCTGATGGGTTTCTTGCTCAGTTCCATGACTTTTGTTGATGATTTCTGTATACAGATTGTGCGCTAAATTTGTAGAATGCTCCTCATTTTGGTTTGTCGACGGCTGTATATTTTGGCCCACGTCACCAATATTCAGTTTCAAATCAGATGGGATTGGTGTCGATGTTCCTTGGCGAAGTGTTGCTTGTTTTTTCATCATTTTATATATGTTGTCGATGGTAGGTATGCTGCCAACTCCTGCTGGACTTAACGTTGTTTGACTTGTATCGACAACAGTCGACAAATTTGAAGTATTTTGTTCATTTACTTTAGGCAACGGTTGAGGCTTCTTGCCAAAGGCAAAACGTCCGCTTTGCTTCGAAACAACTGGCGACAGGTTGTCTTTGTTTTTTGTGCTATAAGACAATGTGTATTAATAATTAAGTTAAATATAATTATTTTAGTTTTATATTCTAAATTTAAAGACCAACATTGCCTTCAATGTGTCCAACTTTGGTATGTTTCGCGTATACGTCTTCGCACCAGCGGTCGCTTCTTGAGCTGCCAATTCCGCAGGATGCGCTTTTTTCTTGTGTGTTCGACAGTTGGAACCATTCGCGAATGTGCGTTCGCAGAAATCGCAAGAGTACGGTTTTAATCCAGTATGTAGAATTAAATGATTCTTTAAAGCCTTGACCCGTTTGAACTGTCGCCCGCAATAGTCGCATTTGTGTTGCTGTGGAAGAGATATTCTACGTGAAAAAGTAAAATAATTTAGAATCGTCAGGCTTTTAATTACCATTTCATCGGAATGCACCAACAAGTGCCGATTGAGCGTTGCGCGCGAATTAAGCTGTAGCCCACACTCTGAGCAAATATGTTTATTGGGACCGTGCGTCTCCTTATGAACTCTCAATCGTATTCCGCTTTTGAAACACTTCTTGCAAATATCACACTCGAACGGTGCCAGATCTGTGTGTACCAACATATGCGACTTCAGAGCCGCATTCGTGCGCACCGCAGCGCCACACTCTTCGCATATGAACGGCCGCTCATTGTTGTGTATGTTTTTTATGTGTGATTGCACTAGCCAATTGCTTGTGAATTTCCTATCGCAAAAGGCACAAGGCAACACACGTTTTTTCTCGATTGGCAAATGTGTTTTTTTATGCCGTTCGAGCTGCATCTCCGTGTGAAATTCTCGCTCGCAAACAGGACAAGTTAAAGTCGTAATTTTAGCTTCCTGTTGATGCTGTCTGTTCATATGTTGGGTGTAGTGATGACCGCGTCTGAACTTTCGGGGGCACATTGAGCATTCGAATCGCATTGTTGCTGGAGAAGCTTTTGAGCACGAAACTTCATTCAGTTTGCTTTTGTTGGATTTTTGCTTTTGAGTGGGTTCCTTTGCATTATCATCATCTTCCTCATCATCTGTTTGTATTGGATCGGCTCCTGGTTCGCTACTTGCTTCGCAAATAGAATTGGCATCTTCTCCATTGTTGTCTTCACTTTTGATTTGTGGCGTTAACGGATTTTCTGCTTCACCCATCTGCATAAACTCGTCAAAATCATCGTCGATCTTCGGCTTTTCATCCAAATAGTAAACTTCAGACGGGGTCTGCTGTGGTTCTTTGGACGTAGGAAAAGGTATCACCTGCTTTTCCTGCGCATTCAACAAACCGCATTTCGTACGCAATTCATGCAAATCTGACTGGCCGACACTGCAACCAAGGTGCGCACTTTGCAACATGCAAAACAATTTTTGTACTTTAACGGTACGATCTGAGAAATCGACCAAGGCAGCGACCAGTGAGAAGCAATCGTTGCATATCGTTTTAGGTAAATCGTCATCCCGAGTTATCTAAAATATTTAAGAAAGAAAGTTGACACCATTCCCTTATTACCATTCCATAAATATTTACATTCACCCAAAAGAAACGTCCAATAGCTGCTGCAAGGCTCGTAGAACCTATGTTGTTCCAACATCCATCACTATCTTTCGCTACTTGTTCCTCGTTTTTAAAGAAAACGTTAACATTGCCGGCTAAATCGTCTTTAGAACATAAACGACACCACTGCTGCCAATTGGACATGGCTTTAAAAAACCCCGCTGCATACAATCAGTTAACGAATTGGTAAAACTGTATAGTAGAAAAAAACATTTACGGTCAATACAACCAACGTAGACATATTAAACTTTTTAGCACTATAGATGATCAAACCTTACAAATGTTAAAACAACTGTCAGCGCATTGTATCTGCAAGATTCAAACTTCAACATAAGATAATCTTGTTTTAATTATTAGTAACAACAAAATTTGTAGTTGTTGTTGTAGCAGTGTCTTCTTCTTTTCAGTTGTTAAAAAAAAAAATATTTTAAAACTTTCTGGGCGTAATTGAGCCGTTACAAACAGGTTTTTGTATGAAAATCTCTTTAATTTCCTTACGCCCAAAGCGTGTAAATTTTGTTTCGGGTGTATTCAATTGCTATCTCGTTCTAGCAGTGCAATGTGAAGAGTGGAAACATCAACTGCGAATCCGCTGTCATGGATTCCGTTTTTTGGGCACACGCGCTTATTAAATTGTGGGTCAGATGGCTGTTTTGAGAGTTAAGAACCAAATGCCATTACATTTTCCGGAAATAGGCAACTGATTAGTGACTTTACGATACTGAGTTCACTGTAGTGCATTCATTCACTTTTATAAGGAATGGTGTACTAGTGAGAAAGGGACGAACATTGCTACAGTCGCTTAAAAACCGCATCGTGAAGCTGACAGCCCGTTCTTCTTCTTATCTAAGGATCTAAATGATTTCATTGAATTGCTTTCGGCGAACTTACGGCTCACGTTGGTTGGTTGGTTTAACATTTATCGCATAAAGTGAAGCTCATAATGTCGCTATTTGTGCTAGACACTTCTGGCGATCAGGAGCTCAAAAGCAATACACAGAAACACAAACTTGCAAGGCGTGCAGTTTATCACAAAGACAGTAACCACGCGACTCTCCTTTCGCTCAAAGAAGTCACAAAGCGTGATTTAGAAAAGCCTAAAGTACACCAAGACTGGGATTCTAACGAAGATGGCGAGGATTTTTTTGGTCTACCACCACCTAGTGTAGATATTAGCAAAGTAATCCAGTCGACGCTTGCATTGACTAGGGAACCGTTAACAAAAACAGCGGAGGACTTGACTGAGGCTAGCGAAAAAGTCGACGAGGCCGTACGTAATGCCACGCATATTAAAAGGACACACTACAAGCGTGGCCGTGTGGTGAATATTGACTATAGCGATATCCATCCTAAAACTGGGAAATTAGATGCCGAAAATTCATTAAAAACAGATGTAGCGGCGGAATTGCAGACAAGCACACTTGACGCACTCACTCATATGCAGCTTAAGGAATTGCCAAATCATTCATATTCGAAAAAGCGTATGATAAACAAAGTAAGTGAATTAATGTTTAATTAATTGCATATGATATGCAATGCCACAGCCATGATGACATATTCGACATCATAAGCCCAAAATAAATTTTGGGTTTGCGCGCGCCGCATATCGCTTGAGGCGTGCTCTTGTTATCAGACTCAATTGTGCACAACAGCTCCAGTAGTTTTTTCCGTTGTAATCTTAGTGACTCTCTTTAAGTAAATGGGAGTTGCTGTAAGGCCGACGGAACATGTAAATGCTTGCTTTAGACTATCACTGTATGTTAAGCTATAAGCCTGTGATTTAGCGGCAAGCATACAGTAAAAAATTGACAAAAAAAACTCTGCTGTTGTGCGTACGCTAAGCAAGAACAAGGTCGCCGAGATATGCGTGAACGCCACATTGTTGACATCTTTAGTAATCTGAGCGCTAGTCTCTGCTTCTGCTTTGCTAAGTGCATTCTATGCAATGTTATTAATGTTTCTATCATTTAAATTTTAGATCGAGCGCAGTAAGTCTAAAGGTCCAGGATGGTTTAATCTTCCAGCTACGGAAGTTACGGATGAAGTGCGCAATGAACTAAAAATTATACAAATGCGTTCCGTACTGGATCCTAAGCATTTCTACAAGAAAAATGATTTAAAGGTGCTACCAAAATATTTCCAAATTGGCACTGTGCAACATTCACCACTAGATCACTATAATGAGCGCCACACACGCAAGACCAAGCAATCACTTGTAGATCAAATGCTTGCTGATGAGCGATTCCAGGCGTTTAACAAGCGCAAATACAAGGAGGTGGTAGCGCGTACAAACAAGTATGCGCACCGAAAAGCCATGCAAAAAATGAAAAAATTAAAACGAAATAAAAAATAGTAACCACATTTTATCCTTTGGCGCGTTGATAAAATTAAAAATAATAAATAATATAATTAATAAATGTTTATTTATAAAACTACATTTATGTTTAACTAGTTTTGCTTTTCTTTTGTTGCTGTGGTCTTATCGTGGCGCTCCTCCAGTTCTTGCCAAATTATTTTGGCGAGCTTTTCGAAGTTTTTGGCATACTCTGAATTGGGATATTTAGAAACAACCGGAACACCGGATTCACAGCACTCGGCAATGACAGCATCCAATGGTAAAGATATGAGCTCGCGTAGCTGCAATGCATTCACTGTGTTTGCTTTGGACATGTCAGCGTTCTTGAAAAAATCCAAACGTTGTTCACAATTAGTGCAAATGGCATATCGCATATTTTCCACTAGACCAAAAATGGGCACTTGTAGTTTACGGTACATCTGTGCGCCGCGTTGGGTCACTTGTATGGCTGCTGAATGTGGCGTACTAACCAGTATTACACCCGTAATGGGTGCATTCTGCGCCAGCGAGATATGTACATCGCCTGTACCTGGAGGTGTATCGATAACGAGTACATCCAGTGGTCCCCACACAGCACCCTTAAGTAGTCGTTGTATGGCCGACATGACAAGTGGTCCGCGCCAAATAATTGCGCTATCTACTGGTGTAAGCATGCCCATTGACAGACATTTAACACCATAGTTTACTGGCGGTATCATGAGATTATCCTTGTTAATCAACGGTTGATCGCGCAAATTCATAAGCAGTGGTACGCTTGGGCCGAAGATATCGCCATCCAACAGACCCACTCGTTTACCCATTGTGGCAAAGCTGGCAGCCAGATTAACTGTTAATTGTGTTGTGACATGTTTTAGACCTTGATTTGTCTGCATAACTATGTAACAATTACCTGCCACGGTGCTCTTCCCTACGCCGCCTTTGCCAGAGGCTACCACAAGTATATTGTCAACGCCTTTAATTGCTTCCTTTTTGGGCAAACTGCGGGCCATAAGCTCTTTCTGATGTTGCGTTAATTTCGAACTATAAGCACGTTTTATGTGCTGCAATATTTGCTTGTTTAGAAGCATTTTTTCGTGTTTCCGTGTAAAACTACTTAACATACCATTTGTCAGAACCAAAACAAAAATCAGCTGATTGCAAGAAATAAACCAAGAAGAAGAAGACATCGGCTGTTCTTAAACATACATGCATTCATATGTATGTATATTATAACAATGAGAAATTGCGAATACAACGAAACTTATATTTTAACAAATATTAGATTTGTTTTTTATTATTATTATTTATAATTATTGTCCGCATTCGAACTCATCCACCTCCACTTTAATGTATTCATCAAATGGGGAAGCTGAACAGGTAGAACTTGCCGGCGAGGGCGGATCGCGCTGTTGACTTGACGCAGGACTTATAGGACTTATAGGACTATAAGCGACTAAATCATCATAGCTGTGAACGCTAACATTCGTCGAATTCGTATTAGTATGCTTCATTGAAGTGATCGCTGCTCCGGAAGGACCTATCGATGCGGTTGACTGCGGTGTTAATTTTGTAGGCCACGGCTCTGATAAAGATTTTGACATATCCATCATTTCGCTATGTAATCGTTTGTTGTGCAAACTTAAACTGCCTTTTTGATATGTCCAATACGGACACCATTGACAGAAAAGCTTCTCCGGAATTGGTCTATCGGTAACTCCTACCGGCTTTCTGTATGGTTGCTGCTTTTCCTTGCCGCCATGTATATAATTTATGTGATTCGATACTTGACCTTGACCCTTAAATGATGCGGGACAGTGGGGACAAATAAAGGGTCTATCCGAATCAATTACTTTTTTCGCTTTCGCTCGTGTGCTACGCGTAATGGCCTTATTACGAGTTTGGCAGCTACTAACGCTGTCGTTATTGACACTGGGCAAGATCTTAAATAGCGTTGGGGACGCCGTACTTGCAATGCTAACTGTCGATTCTGAATCATAGGATACTCTCGACTCTTCATTTTGACCATCATTTTCGTCGCAAATAGAAACTAACTCAATAAGTTCATCATCGGGAATCTCATCAAGTTCGACAGCGCTGTCAGTGGCATAGGTGCAAGGAAAATGTTGCACACTAGTGTAATTGTGATCATCGTAGGACGATGCTACTTCTACCGGTGTTGGTTTGACTTCAACAATTTTAACGCACTGTTTTGGCGCATCCCGCGGTGTGCACGTTTCAATGTCTGCATTCTCAGTCGCAAATCGTTCATGATAGATGCGTTGCCATGCTGGAGTTGCAAAATCTACATCTAACCGCTGTCCACACATCGTTGCGCCACGCAACTCCTTTACAGCACGCTCTGCCGATGTTATATCCTTGAAGTTCACTATTGCCAGTGCCATTTTACGGTTGATTGCGACACTCGTTACTCTGCCAAATTGCAAACAATGTAGGTACAATCCAGCGGGGGTCACCCCCGTCGCAATGACACCAATACGAATAAAATTAGTCGGCGCCAATTTGCGAAAGCCCAACATTAGGCGATTTCCACTTATTACTTTCCCATCCATTTGCTTCAAGGCCTTCACCGCTGATAAGGTGTCTAAGTACTGACACAGCGCGTGCGTTGCGGTGACCTGCATGTCTCGTCTCCTTATGACGGCCAATTCGATAATCTCACCGAAGCTTGAGAAATGTTGCCTCAATACGCTGGCTGAGATCTGTTCTTCGAGATTGCCAATGTACAGCATGGCAGATGCAGCTGAATTGTACACTAAATCATCCATTATTGTTATTGTTTGTTACTCAATTTTTAAAATGCAGCCCTTCTATAGTTTATCAACCGAAATACTTCATAGCACAACGTGCAGCAAAGTGTTGTTCTATTATGTTAATGCTAACACTCAGTTTCCCAAGATTGTTTTAAAAATGTAAAATACTATTGAAGCAAAAATGCACAATTTACAAAAAAAAATGTTTTAAACAAATTTAAGTGCTGAAAAATGCCTAAGTATGCAATGTCCGTAATGCCAATTTTGGCACAAATGTTACATTAAAATTGCAGTTGATAAGTGTAAACCGACGTTATACAACACAGTGCTGGCAATTTAGCGATTTTATGGATAATGTCTATTTTTCAAAATCAATGCAATGTCCACAAAATATTTTATCTCAAAATCGTAATTTGTCTTAAAACTTTTCTATTGACTACCTGAAAATTTTAAGATCTGCCTTTCAGCGAAAAAAGATAATATTGTTGATGCAGTTATCATCGAATATATTATACATTTTTGTAATATATCCAATATATATAAATTAGTATAATGTTTACCAAAAGATTAGAGATTTAGATTAGTTTCTAGATTCATTTTTATGAAAATGTCAAAAATGCACAAGAACGCTAACAGTGATTTTAGTAGCGATTTTTCTAGTGACAAGTAAATATGCCCACTTTTGTCCACTTTTTTTGCTCAATGTAGCCACTTTTGTTTGCTGAGTGTTAGCATCACTTTACAACACTGACATCAATCAGTCCAATACGAAAACAATGTTTAAGAAACGAGAACGTCAAAATCAAAATCGATCATAGAACTACGATAAAACAATAAAAATAGCAATAAAAATTAATTTACATACAAAAATTGGACATAGAAGACACACATTGCATATTGGCGTCTGCGACTAAGGTGCGTGTGTGTGTGTTCTAACGGTACGAGTGGTCGTTGGGTCGAATTAAATCTCCCAGTTCGCTGGCAGCCCCAAGTGTGTGCGAAAAAAAAGTTGCCAAAAAAAAAAATTAAACGACGTCGACGACAAGAAACGGTAAATATTTTGTTCGTGATGAGCAAGCAGCAAAAGTTGACATTAAAAGGAGTAGCAAGTAATAAAAAAATTTCAATTAAATTCAATTAAGCGAAAGTTGAGAGTTCATTTGTGTTAAATTGTGTTCACTGCTATATAAATTTTTTTTGTTATTGCTGCGTTTGCAGCAGTGACGTTGACTGCGGCAACTGTGACAACGACTATAATAACGACAACAACAACGAATTCATGTGCATAATGCGTATATAATAACTAATAAAAATTTTGTGTTGTTAACATTGCATTTCTACATGTAAAACGAAAACAACGCCAACAATTGTTGAAATAATTCCCAACTGCTACAGTTTGCGTGTGGAGACGACGCTGCTGTTGCGCCGTTGCCACCACTGAAATATCATATCGCATCGTTTCTAAAAAGCTGGATTTGTCTCGTAGTTACCGTCACAGTTAATTGCACTGGCACTGCACATCAGGTGTGTACGATAAACCAACAATCTTCAATCTGCGAACGTCTATGCACTACATCCACAACCCAAAAAATATTACTTCATAAACAGCCTACTCAGCTCTACGCTCCATAAGCATGAGGTATGAAACAAAGCGCTGCCTTTTTGTTGCTTGGAGCAAGGTAAGCACCAGGGTAGGCAGACATTCAGACAATCCTTAGGGTTGTTATGTTATTCGTTTGGTTTTTCAATTTTTATTTATATAATTTTTTCGTTTTAAATGCACACCGCCTACACTCGTTTGTTTGTATGTTATATGTCATAGGCCGTGGTTTATGCTTGCGCTTTTTTCTTATTCACCAGTTGAGTTTATTGCACTTTAATAATGTTTACATTGAACGCACTTGCAGTGGCAACAGCATAAGTTGTTTTTATTTTGTTTTAGTTGCTTTGATATTGTTGCTGTTGCTTTTTTTTTGCGGATATGTACACAATGATAATTTAGTGTTTATTAGTGTCCAAGCGAATCATGTTCATATCTTGCATATGCATGTGTCAGTCAGTCTTCGTGCGTACCATCGCAGAGGACCGCATCACTGAGAAGTTTTGGTATCTTAAGCCAAAAGTCATTGATCAGCAGTCGCGGAAGTTCACTACTCGCTTTGCTCATCTTCATTGTTATACACAATTTTTCTGGTGTAATTAGTTTCTGTTGCGCTGCTGACTGACTAAATCTAAACATTTGGCTATTTTTAAACAAAAAAATTGTTTTCCGCTCAAGTTGTTCATAAGCAATTGTTGTTGCTTTTGTAAAATATGGTTTGTTGTAGTCGCAAATCGGCGCATGGCAGAGTCAACAATTCTACGCTATTTTGCCTCAAAATGAAACACTTGCGTCTGCGACGACCGTTCAAAAAAAATGCCTAGAGCAACAACAATTTCCTTTTTTTTTTTAACATTTCCACATATGAGTAACTATAACATAGGAGAAAAATGCGCAAAACTATTTAAAATAACCCCAATTGTAGAGCAAGATGATTTGTAGAAATAGAAAACTAAAAAAGCAATATGCAATGTAAAGAGATTTTTGAAACTTCAACACAATATTTACTTGAACACGGCAATCCTAGCAGAATACGTCACAGTATTTCAAATTTAAAAAGGTTAAATTACATTTTACTGACTTCATATCTCGATTTTGTTTCGGCTTACATTCGTTGTACGCACGTAGAAAAATACCAGGCGGAAAAGATTTTAGTTTTTTCGATTTTAGCAGTGTAATACATCCAGCTGCTAATTGCCTACGCTTAATTTTTACAAAATACAAATATACAACAACAATCAACAACGACGTTCTTTTTGCTTCTTCCAATGTTGTTTTAGTGATGGTTATTGTGAGTAATGATTGGCATCTAAACGATGGTGATACCAAGACAGTGCCCAACACCAACTCAGAGTCTACTCTTCCTTCATCTGCAGCGGCAAGTGAAGCAAGCAGCACGACGACGACGACAACAACAACAACAACACCAGCAACAGGAACCATTGCCACGACCTCAGCCACATCGCCAGCAGCAACGTCAACTTTAACACTTACAACAACAACAACAGCCACAAAAACGGCAGCAATAGAAACCTCAGAGCCAATAAGTGACAAAGTTGTTACCATCACAACTGGTATAGATGCTATAAAATCAGCCGCGGCATCGGATACACAAAAACAACGACCCGACACGATCATTGGTGCCAACGATAATCTGGCTGCGCGCGACGATAGTGGCAGAATCGTATCCTCCTTCGACGCCAACAAAGCAAAACAACCAACGAGTAATAACAGCAGCGACAAGAGCCCATGCATTATGGACATCAAGTGCAAGGCAGACGACTCCGACGTGTCTGTGCACGAGAAACACGAATCCGAGACAAATAGTTTTGAACCACTGTCGCCTGTTAGTGGCGATTTGAGCTCAGTCACATTTACCAATTCCGAGTTGGAAAACAATAATCTGGAATACGAGCAGATGCTAGCAGATGAGCTGAATGGCAGCGAAAATGCCAACAATTCAAATAGCAATTCCAATACGAACACGCTGCAAGGCGCACTACGACAACCATTTCTGGCAACGACGCCGCCGTCGCCGGTGTCGTCAATAATGACGACAGTTCAGTCACAGTCGCTGTCGCGCGAGTCAACGCAGATGACAATTACGAAACCCTTTACGCAGCAAGCGCTCAATAGCGCAATAAACTCGGTGCTGACGCCGGCAAATGGTGGACAACTGTTTAGCCAATTGGACTATCCGCCGAGTAATGGTGCCTTACAACAACAGCAGCAAACCGCTAAACTGCCATACAGCGGTGAATTACAGACGCATTCGCAAACGCAGTCGTTGATCGTCCCCACGCCGGCTGATGTTGGTGAAGTAACAAACGATAGCAGCATTGACACCACCGGTGAGGCGAAGATCATACTTCTGTGCCAAACGAAATCGCATCCGTTTAACACGCGCACTATATTGCTTAAGCCAGGTGTGGAGTGTAAAGTCGGCCGTTTAATTGCGAAAAGCAAAGCGTACGAGGATAATGCCATATTTGACTGTAAGGTGCTGTCGCGTAATCACGCATTACTTTGGTATAGCGAAGATGGCAAGTTTTGGGTTAAGGACACGAAGTCATCGAATGGCACGTTTATTAATGAGAATAAACTTGGCAGTGAGCCGGCTGAGTTGCATTGCGATGATGTCGTCAAATTTGGTGTCGATGTTATGGAGAATTCGCGTAAAGAGGTGCATGGCTGCATTATAGCACAGGTTAAGTTGTATCTACCTGATGGCCGGGAGTCAATCTCAATAGATGCTCACACACAGCGGATGCATTACTCTGGCGCGAATCGAATCAACTATGATGAGATGCAGCGTTTGAATGCGTTCATGCAGGAGGCGGCACAGCGCGAAAAGGTGCTCAAACAGAAATTGTCCAGTCTGCAAAACGTGTTGGATACAACACGCAAGAACTCTGCACTTTGTTGGCAGTCGATGATTACGGAGGATCAATTGCTACACAAGATCAATTTGCTTGAGAAAAAGTTGCAGATAATGGAGAAGAACGTGCCGGAGAATTCCCTCCGGAATGAGGTGGGTAAAACTTAGGGATTTAAATATCTTTAATCATTAAGCAAAGTTTATATATATTTTTGAATTTACTTTCCAAAGATTATGAAATTGCTGGATGACAAGAATGCCTATCAGCTGACAGCCAAAGAAGCTTTGCGCAAGGTCTATCAGGAGCGATGCGACGCCTTACAAATGCTTGCAAAGAAGGAGACTGCACTAACTACGGCCCAGAACGAGTGCAGTTTATTGCGTGAACAGCTGTCGAACGAAAGTCAATCGTTGTCGGCAGCCAACGAACGTCTGCTGCAAGTGGAGGCGGAGTATTGTGGTTTTGAAGATGAGGCGGCACGTTTACAAAAAGAGGCTAAAATGCAGGCTGAGCAGCAGATTGCCGAGATGCAGCAGCAGTTGATATATGCAGAGGAGCACTGCACAGGGCTGAATGAGCAAATCAAACAGCTGAAGCACCAATTGGCGCAAAACGTTCATTCGGATAAGCTGCAAGAGCAGCAGGCGATGGCCAACTTGGACGCTGCAATTGCTGATATGGATGTTGGCGATGACGAGGATGATGGTGATGAAGACGAGGAAGAGAACGGAGAGTATGGGAACGGTAGCGAATCATCAGATGCTGTAGCAACTGAAGGCCCGCGCAATGCAAATAAATTGCTAAAGAAGGTAAGTTACGAAATTCTATAATGTAAACAAGTGGAGACTGACTAAACCTTGTACCTTAACTTACAGCACAAGAGGTCTAAGGGTGAGCAGGTCTTATTGTCGAAAGTTGCGCGCGATTCGCCCGTCATGAAGTTGCTGCAAAACTCCGACCTTAGCAAAGGAGAAAATGCAACGGATCTTATTAACGCGATGTACAACGATTCAGATTCCGGCGATGAACAGGATTCGGCGCCGGCTTGCGACAGCGATGGTGTTAACGGCAAGCACTTTGAAAAAGTGTGTACAAAATTCTCGAGCATTTTAGAAAACGTACAACTGAATCTACAACGAGTCGAGGAGGAATCAAACAATCTAACGTCTAGTGAAGGGGGCACGACTGCCGGTGATAGTGACGACGATTACGATGAAAAGCAGGACTCGAGTGCAGTGGCTAATCACGAGTTCGAAGTTGCAAATGAGCGTGTTACAACATCGCCCAACGATAGTAAAAACTATCAGTTGCTGAAGGAAAGCGTCTTCATGCTGCGCGACGCTTTTAACGAAATCTGTCAACAAAAGCAGAACGAACGCAGAAGCGTGAATAGTGACAGCTCGTTATCGCCAACGCAATCGTTGTCACCAATACCAACAATAGCAACAAATCCGAATCTAAAAAAGCTGATCGCGCAGGATACGCTGGTTGGCCAACAAGATGTGTTACTTAGCGAAGTTGGTTCCGGTGAGCTGCTGCCAGAACAAACCATTGAAATGTTGCAAGAGGAATGTGAGAGTTGGAAATCCAAAGTGGCTGATCTGAGCGTTATGGTCAGTCAATTGCGTGATCAGAAGGAAGAGCTGGAGCAGACTGTTGCTGAAAAAAATAAAATCCTTTCTGCCAACCAAAAAGTGCGCATATCTGCAGGTACTGTGGAGGACGTAGTCACTACAACAGACGAAGACGAAGCGCAGGCAACGACTACGACAACAACAGCAATGGAAAAAGACGATAATGACGAGTGTAGACGTTTTGAAGATCAACTGCGTGCCGATATGGAGGCTGCTTCCATGCAGAGCTATCAGCTTGAACAGCAGGAAGAAGAGTTGATTTTATACAAAGAACGTCTGGAACAGTCGGAGAGCTGCAATCTGTCGTTGCGCAATGAAATATCACAGCTGAAATTGCAGACACGTGGGCCGCCTTATGCGCTAATGCGGCGGGCGTTGCCGTTCGGTGCTGTTGCGATTGCAGCTTTAGTTTATTTTTTAGCCGGACGCTTTTGAACGAAGCATCCATCTAGCAAGCAAGCACGCAAGCAACGGTGTACCTTGAGTCGACGTCGCCTGCAAAACGGTTACGGATGCAACGTGCTATTGTGTAAATAGTTTATAAGAAATTGCTAGCACCAACAACTATCTACTTACCAATCAATACTGCCCTGCCCGAGATATAAGTTGATTTAAAATTTAAATTTAAATTTCTGAGCGTTAACAGTTTTGGTCTCGAGATGAAAAAAAACAGGGTTGACAGTTATTTTAATTTATCCAACACAGTTGTTAATTCGAAATACTCACTGCATAACAAAAATTTTCAGAATAAGATCAGAAAACAATAATCAAGTAACTACGAAGAAGTATCATACACAATGTTGTTGGCGCAAGCATGGCATTTTTCGAAGTTTGCAACAAATGACGACGACTATCATTAATTAAAATACACGCATATATATTCTATACAATTATTTATACAAACAAACAACAACAAAAACGTAGCGTTAGTCACTTTTTGTTAAACTTCTGAAAATATTATTAATTAGTTTTTCTATGTCTATTTTCTGCCGAATTCAAAATTTAAACAGTAACGAATAATAAAATGAAAATGCAAAGTAACCTGAAACCCAACACTTAGATAACTATTAGAAAATGCGAACAAATTCGATAACGATCAACAAAAAAAAATTGTTACTGCATAATTAAATTTTATTTAACAATAAAAATTAGTTAATTTGGATTAAAAATATATACACCTTACATGTACGTTTATTTTTCTTATTTTTCTTTCATTATTTTTTTATAATTATTATTTTTAGGTGGCGTTTTGTTTCTTGCAAGCGGGAATGTAAAAAACATTAATGCCGAACATTGGAATTTTTGTTGTTAAAGTTATCATTTATTGTCTTGTTCAATAAGTTATTTTTTTCCATTTTACAATTTGCTTAGGTTTATTTTATATTTTAAATACTTGTATGCTAGTTTACTTACATATATATCAACATTGTCGAAAAATAAATGCTTATAATTAATAAATGAATTATAAAAACCGGAACCCCTACAATTTATGTATATGAAACATCTCAAGGTTCCAACGCACATCTTTTAGAAACGAAGAATGGTTCTTTTTGGATTGAGCGAGAATCGATTTTCTATTAATTAATGTTAATTAATTAATTTTTGATTTAAGCAGTGTTGATTGTTTACATCAGACTGTACTGTTGTTCATTTTGTATGCATGTGCAAGTTTCTAGTGAAGCATTGGTGAACAATGTAAAATCCTGCTTTGACATAGTCTTGTAATTTTTACCTAGAGTACTCACCGGAGACCGGACAAAGTTTTGAGAGGTGGCAACTGTTCTCTGCGAAAACGGCCCAAATTTCATGCAAACACATGATCGCTGATGACCAAGCAGACAAAAATCGGAATATAATATGGCGGCAAAAGAAATTTTTACAACAACCACAAGTCCTTTTTGATTTTTGTGCTTATCTTAGGTTTTTAGCGAAATCTATATTTCATTCAAGAGTTCAAGTTGTGACAGAGTTGTACTTCGAAGCATGGTGTAATAATTAGAAGGTGACGCCAATTGGGCCTTTTTCTCTATCGAAATTCTTATACCATGAATATTACGGGTCAAAACTTTTCTGTTTGTCCTTAAAATTGCCGTACTGCCTGGCTGGTCCGAAAAAATGCATCCCTTTGATGTAGTTCAAAGCTCGAAGCAGATCTGATTTGTTCCCAAATTTAAAATTTGAGTATACGGTAACTTTAAGAAAGTAATTTATAAAAAGACCAGAAAACGAGAGTCAGTCTGCGAATGTCTATTGTTTGCGGCGGATTGTGTGTGGTTGGTGTTATTTGTTATTAGTAGTTGATATCTATTTTCACCTTATGCATAAACTAATACAACAAAAATCACTTAAAAGTGCAACTATATAAGCACATTTTATATTTTGTTAACTTCCAAAAGCGCAAGTGCAACCAAAAACAAAAAACCTTTGGCAACAAGGGCGTGTGTGTTTTTTATGCGGTGTTTGTCGTCAAGTCTCTACGTAAGCTAGTTTGTGAGTGTGTGTGCGTTGTATTGAATGCGAAAAAAATTAACAAAGCAGCTAACAAAAAATAAAAAATTGTGCACTTTAAGTGAAATTAATTGCTGGCTATTGTGTTAATAAAAAACATAAGGTTGCGTTGCAATCGAAAATGCAAATTGTCAATTAGGAAACCTGCCAGTGCAAGACAGGTTTGTGCGCCTGCTGTTTTTGCTGACACGGCACTCAAAATCAAAATCTTTCTTTTACGGCTCCGCTACTACGTGTTTTATGTTATCTATTTTCGTTGTTTTAAAATAAATAATTATCGGTTTTATTGGTTTTTTCTTTTTACACAGTTATTACTGAAAAAGTTGAAGAAAAATGTGTATTTCTAATGTACTAATTATTATCTGCAGTTGCGGCAACTAAAACGAAAATAAATAGCAACAACGACGACGACGACAACGAAAGCAACCTCAGCGCAAATAAAAGAAAAAAACAACCATCACTCTAATAAAAAAAGTGGTTCGTGCTTTGTACGATTTCCGGATATTCAAAGGTAACTTTATTAAAGAAATTAGCAAGTCTAGATTCTACATAAATCTTGCTATGGTTAGCAAATAAGAAATTAAATTGTCGACACTTAAAAACTTTCGTAGATCACGCGCATCTTTGTTTACAGAAATTCCATTTTTAAAGTAAAGTCGTTCACAAACTGCCAATTTTGAATTTTTGTTGTTGATTACTATGAAAGCTTTGGCATTATTTAGGAAAAATTAGCAATGTTTCTATTGACCTTATAAAACGTTGACCTAAAAAATAACATTCATATGTCTTTTTTCTCATAGATAAGCAAACCTCGACTTGTTTTGAGTCAATAGATCAGAAAAGACAGAATATTGTACGAATTTTGGTTTAAACAGTAAACAATGTCATACTGTCAGTATGGTCATCAAAGCTAGAAATCAAAACGTCGTACTCGAAGAGACGAGTTTACATAGAAAATGATAACCGTTTTAATTTAATATTTTTTAATGTCACTGTCGTGGTACTTAATGTTTCTTTGGGCTTATCATAGTTGTGTACGTACATCATATATACATGTGTTAAAAAAATAAATATGTATATGTGTACTATACATTTTATACTCGTATGTATTTGTTTATTTTCTACGCTGATTTCTTGTACCATCTTTTTTGTTGTTTTTTCCTTCTGCTTTTTTTTTATTTATCTTTGTATCAACTAATTATCTAACTTAATGAATTTTTGTGTTTGAGCTGTGCGCATTTACAGCGTAAAAAAGTTTCACCTTCAAGCTTGCGCCATGAATCAGCTAACGGTCTTGTCTATTCTATACCGGCAGTGATTTATGATCGGGCACATATCGTATTTTAGCTTTTACCTAAAAGCAAAAGGCTTGTTCGCAGCAATGTTTTTAATGTGTTTTATTGCTTGAAGAATACATGTGTTTCTTAAATGAAAATAATTTTAGTTTTCTTTCCATACTGGCGCTGCCATTGAACTTTGATGTTGCGCCTCTGCTGTTTGTAGTCTGCTTGCCATAACTAACTTTCACTAAATCTATATAACGCTTGCCAAACAGGCCGAGCACGAGCATGATATAAAAATTGCAAAACATAAATTGTAAACAAAAACGCAAGACATTGAGCGCTTAAAAAAATACTTTCGTATAAATGTTGCCAATAAAAATGACGAGCCACTTAAGCGACGTCGCAAAGAAACAGAAAATGAAATTCGCTTACGACACCGCCCGAACACTCAATTAAACTGGATGAAATTTTGTTGTAAATAAAAGAAAGAAAAACAATAATATATAAACAAATAATTGGCAAACTTAATTAAACAACAGCAAACGCAGACAAACAAATTCTTATATATCAACGCCTACGCAGAAACGCAAAGTGAAAATAAAATCTTAAAACAAATAAAATATGACTAGTTAACCTGTACCGTCACGATCAGCTGAAAAGGCAGCAGCAGATACGATAAATCAGCATCATTAAAGCCAACTCACTTGCCAAATTGGCGTACGCCGGCTGTGCAATGCCAATTGGCAATTGCGATATTATATATGTATATATTATATTATAATACAGCGTGTATAACAACAATGCTACGTTGTTCGCCACCGCAACAATAACAATGATGACACATGCGTCGTGCACACCAAACGAAATGCGTCAACATGTTGCCAGCGATCGGCATTCGTTTGGCAACATTATTCATATTCATGGCGACTTGTTTGTCAACTTCATGATGACAAAAATTTTTTTTTAAATTTATTATATTAAAAAAAAAAAACAGACATTTAAAAATATAACCAACCGAATGCAATATGTCAGTATAAGTGAGACAGCAGGATTACACATGCACTCTTGAAAATAAAAGAAAGAAGTCCAACTGACAGCTGTTTTTGATATGCAGACAAGGCGAGAAGCTGCGAAACCCCAAACATGTGTCGCAAAACTGCAAGAAACACGTCACGCATGCATAAATAATACACGTTTATTATATAAAAACAAAAAATGCTCAAAACAAGTGTTGGCAAACAAAACAAAACAAAGCATAAAAAAGAAACCGAAAAGTGGTTATTGAATATGTCTGCCTGACGCAAAAAATTATATTGAACTTTTTAGTTTGTGTACGCTGTTGTTGTCATGCGTTGCCGACGTTGATGACGTCATTGAATATGGTTGTGCTTATTGCATTAATGCATTGTTTGCTACAAAATACTAAAAAAGGCATACTCAACAAGTTTTAAGCAAGTGGTTGCCATTTTGTTAATTATACAGCGATAACTAGTAAAACTATTCGTAAAGTTTCTGGTGTTTAGTGGGTTTTTTATTTCGCATGCGATAAAGTTTAAAGTTCAACGCTTGCTGGCATTTGGTGACCGCAAATAATGTATGCATTTACGAACATAAGTATCTATGCATGTACATATGCACATACATATGTGTACTTTTTTACTCCACAGTGCGCGCTGTGTTTTTTGTTGTAGTTTTTACGCACAAAGTAAAATGCGCGTAGCTAAATGTTTCACTTCTTTTTTCTTTTGCACTTAGCATAAAATAATAAACAACACGAAATAATGGCGTCAGCAATAAAGAAAAAATCGTATACTACGCCAGAGAAATCATACGTGGTTTTTTTTTATTTATGTTTATTTATTTTTTTTGTGTTACATTGCAATTTGATGCCGCCAAGTTTTAAGCCTTATGCGCCAGGAAATGAACAGCGTAAAAGAAAGAATTTTGTGAAACCAGTTAAGAAAACAACAGCAGTGCACAAATGGAGTACATGGTGTATCAAGAAGTGCTGCATTAGTCGGTACGACAGTCAGAACACTGAGTACTTTGGTTCAGAACGTACTAAAACAGAGGGAATAAAATGCAAATAAGAATAAAACAGCATGTATAATAAAAGAAAGAATTGCTATTGGTGCAAAACTGAGAACAAAGACAGTAGCAGCCGAAGCAAACGAAAACGCTTCAAATTTCAATGAACTTTGATTCAAGCCGAGTTTGCATAAAAACACTTTGCCACTGCCACATAAAAAAAAAAGTTGCAGCAACTGCCTAAATAATGTGTGTATATTCGTATGTATGTGGGACATGCTGGTGTAGTTCACATTTTAAGTATATGCAAAAATAGTATATTGTATACAGATATGTATAAAATGCTGATACCAACAGTTTTTATTTAGGAAATAAATCAGGGAATTACTAACACAAAGAACGGCGAACCCACACAACCAATTGAATAACCAATGAGAAGGTCGTGCTTCAGCGTTTCGGAATGTGTAAAATTTACTCGGACATGGGGCTTACCAACATTCGTCATATTTTTAAAATGCATATAATGTTCTAAAGAACGTATATAGAAATGAGCGTATGAGACACTGTGTTTTAAATATTATAACTTGTTTGAAATAAAACAAAAAAGAGGCGTAGAATACGTGCATTTAATTCAAGGTAGTCTTCTTCATGAAGCGCAAGAAGTCATCTAAATCCACGTTACCGTCTTCATTTAGATCCGCCTCTTCTATCATTTCTTGCAGCTCCTCGTCTGTGAGCGATTCGCCCAGTTGACGTGCCACGCGTTTCAGATTGTTGAATGTGATTGTGCCAGACTCATCGTTGTCGAATAAACGAAATGCTTTTAATAAATCCTCAGTTGTATCTTTCTCAGTCATTTTCATCGTCATCAAATAGAGAAAATCATTGAATGCTATGCGGCCCGAGCCATCTTTATCAATTTCAGCAATCATGCGTTGGATTTCCGCCTTTTTCGGTTCAAAGCCCAAAGCACGTATGGCCACTTTAAGCTCCTTCTCCTCAATGAAACCGGTGCATTTGGTATCGAAGATATCAAAGGCCTCTTTAATATCGAATTTTTGTGCATCGGACAACTCAAATCTGGGTCCAGATTTTTTACGATTTTGATTAGCACGCTTTTGTATGCCGCTGCTCTCGCCCGCTGTAGTTATTGAAGTCGAATCCATAATTTATTCAGGAAGTAACCTTTTCAATAGACAAGGGATTGCAGATACAAATATAAAATACTTTAATTCTATAAGAACAACTGTTTTTTGTTTGCAAATTATAGAATTGTACAAACTGACTAACTTACTATAGACTATTGCCTCTCTTGACAGATGACAGGCTTCAGTATAGCTGCTAAAATTTATTTTAAATTTGCTTAGCTTGGATGTTTTATTTTTTCGAATTAAAGGTGTTTGTATATGTCACTCTAATGTATTATTTAATTTTATTTGTTTTTATGTATATCAACTAAATTTTGGCCTTCTTAGTTTGTGTCATAAACTATTTGTACTTCAAATAAACATATGGCGTTTCAGTTAATTACTCAGTTACTTGATACTTACTTGCAGCACACAGACATCACTCTTCTTCTTCCAGGTGTATATGTATATACATTTATTGTTTTTTTTTTAACAGCTTCAATTCTCTCGGTGATTAGTTGATGTTGCTTCTCCACATGTGTAGGTGATTCGTTAAGTTGGCAAACCATAAAAACTTGCATTTGAATTCGCTAACAATAAAATAAAATAGAAAAAAAATTAAAATAAAATAATGATAGTTACTTGCATGCATAGCTAATTAATTGCGAGTATAAGCGCGTGTTGTGCAGCTTTCTAAACTAAGACAAGGCAACAACTTTCTTTTGGTAACAAGTGCGACTTGGCACCTCTGTGCACGTAGAAATGAAACATTGATATGCTATGCGCAGGTTAAAAAAAGACAAAGCACGTTTTCGATATCGCATTAGGTAAATCAATCAACATGCATAAAATTCAAAAACTTCAACTGCAACTTCATTTTAAATCGTTCTATATTAGTTGGCGGAACTTTTATTTATAATAGACCATCTGCTCATTAAAATATCTTCCAAGGGCTCGGTGAGTCACCCATGATAATAAGGAATCGATTTGATTACCTAATAAACTTCACATCGGCTTTGTTTATCCAATTAATGGTATAAATATCATAAGGCCTTAGTGTCAGTGCTAAGTTCAGTATTGTAAAGTTTAAGCGATTTCTTTATGACTCATCACGTAAAAGAGAGGGAAAGATAGCTAGAGAGAGCGGTTTGATATGCAGATTTGCCACTAGGATCAGAAGTTTTAAAGTTTTATTGTACTATGTCTAAATTGGTTTTCAATTGTTTTGATTTTTTTCTTCTACTTTGCAACGTGCAACGTGCAGAAATATGTGCCACAGTGCGCTTTATTTACATAAAAAGTGACGACGAGCCCAGCATAAAGAAATAAATATGCATTGACAGCGAAAAGCGCATATGCAGACAAAATTGTTTGTTGTTGTTATTGCTAATGTTGTGATTGGCGGTCGACGACGTCGTTGTCGACGTTGGAGTCATTACCAACTATAAATTGTTGCTCGTTTTGCTTAAATATTTGTTCAGGAGGGGGAAAATGCGCAGAGCACACATCTGCATGCGCAACGGCTTTCGAAAATATTTACTCTGTTTTATTTTTACTCTAAGGAATTTTCCTTATATATTTTTATCTTTTTTAATTTTCTGTTGGTTTTCTTATATACTATAAATCGTCATTTTACGGTGTTTTGTTTGTACCAAAAATCAAAAAAAAAAACGGCAAGGCAAGGCAAGGCAAAGCTAATAAGTATGACAAAGTAGTGAAGGTGTTGATGACGACAATGACGACGATGATGATGACTACTGCGCCTGGTTTACCAAGCCCTTGTGCTACGTGAAGTTGTTATGTATTTGTGTACATATGCAGATATATTTTTTTATTAAAGGCTTCGTGTTTGTACGCATTTGTTTTTCTACCGTTTGTTCTTTTTACCGTGTGTTGGGCTTCTGCTGTGCAGCCATGAAGACGTCAAAACCGTTTGTCTTGTTTCTGTTGTCAGTTGGCCTGGCTCGGGCTGGCAGCCTGCTTGGCATTTTAAATATGTGCACACACCTTAAGCAGCAAGGCAGTAATAAACGATTCGACATTTAAGTCTATTTGTCAAACACTGGTTAAAGGTTCGTTTACGTGTAATAAAAAAAAAAAAAACAAGCAAAAACTATCACTTATCGTGCACTATCGCAGCACCGTTACAGTAAATGGAACAGAAAGCAAAAACTAATAAGCCAACAAATACACAATAAATCAAAAACAAAAAAAAAAAAAAGCAAAAAATAAACTTACTGAATAGCATCGTCGCGAGCTTCTAATCAAAATGTATAATCACTGACGCATATCTGATATGCGGTCGATTGGCTTTGCCTTTTTTTACGCTTTGCGCTCCCACACACAACAAATTTGCGTTGACCTTGCGCCAGTAATGAATTGCAGGCAACAGCAGCGAACGTTTGTTAAATATTTTAGTGCCAGGGAGTTTATTAAGTTTCTTTATTGATTTTTCATATAAATTATTTATACGCAGTTGTGCCAGTTTTTTTGTTTTTTTTTTTTCAATAAGAAAGCAAAGAAAACCCAAAAATGGGCACACACGCACTAAACTCATTTATTTGCATTAAAATAAAGAAACGCACGAGTGCGACATGATATGTCAACTGTTGGCTTTTTGCCTGCCGTAATTAACGTCATTAGACATAAATAAACAGGTGACGCATAAGGATCGTTGCGTATACGCAATTTCCAGCGCCCGATTGACATTTAAAGGAGTTTTCGCATTTGGTTGTTTGTTTGTGTGATCAGCTTACCATGGGCAGACGGTGAAACTGGCCAAGAAGTCTTTCATCGCACGTTACATTGTAGCAGAGCTAGACTGGCAAATAGTAAAATCAAGGACATTCTTATAAAGAACGTACTCACTGCCAATTGTGTTTATCATAAGTGCATTCGTTGTTGTTGTTGTTGTTGTTATGCTACATGCGTCACTTTGTGCTCTTCTTAAGTGCAAACGTTTTTTATTTAAAGGTAAGCAAGTAGAAAACTTTTACTTTGCGCTTGTCGCTGTCTACTCGTTCGCGCACAGGCTGTCACGGTCTCATGGTTAATGTCAGCCACACATAATCTCAATGGCCTCTGTGGCAAAACACAAGCAGAAGAATGCCAAATGTTTATAAGTGTTTATGTCGCACTCGGTGTTTCCGCATTTCTCGCTGCGTTTTCCATGCCCCATACAACATTCTACACTCGCAGGTGTGTATGTGTGTGTGTGTGTGTGTTTGTGTGTGAGTTATATAGAGACAAAAAGTTGCAACAACAATAAAAATTATAATGATGGCTCGTTTGCGCTTGGCACCCTATAAAAATCTTTGTTTTGTTGTAGATTGTTTTCTATGCATATTGTTGTTGTTGTTGAAGTCTTAACCCTTCGGAGCATTTACACCATGCTGCATGTCTGCCTGTACATTTCATGAATATAAACCATAGCTACTTTTAACCATTAACTTTCTATGTCAATGCAATGGCTTGAAATTTGTTTCTTTCGCCATGTTCTGGTAATCGAGCGATTTCAAAGTTCGAAATTTGTTTTAAAATTTTGTTCTCGAATTCGAATAAATTCTGATATGTAATAAAATAATCTGTTGTATTTATGTGGAAGAGAAACACCTGTACTCTTTTATTTTCTTCAGAATGTTCGCTTTTTTTTTTTTTTTTTGTACGCTGTACTGACAGACCCCCAAAGCAGGCTCACGAACACTTAGCTTTGCTCTGAATTAAGCAATCAACAGCTCCGGCTGCTGCAACTTGTGCTCGTCTTAGACGTTAATATTGACGTGTTTTCCTTCCGTTTACTACGCAAGCACAGCCTAGTTACACTCTTCAGTTTTCTTTGCTTGTTTTATGGCCAACAGCAATGGCAGTTTCAATACTTGACGTTAAAAATCTTCAGCGTCATTGTCATTGTCATCGTCATCAAGTCGTGCTCTTGAACACATTGCACAGACACTTGTCAGGAGCCCAACAGCTCAATGCAGAAAACCAGTGACTTATTGCCACTTTAGCATGCTGCTGCGGAACACGCAGCACGAACAATCGTTTATCTTTCGAAGATATTTTCTACTTTTGTATTCATTTGCTCTTAAGCAGCTGCCAGCATGTAGCTCCCACGGGACTTTATGCGCACGCTCTCCTTTGCAAGTGCTATGTGATGCTGCTTTCGGCATCCATTGTCATACGTACGTACATACGTAGGTCGATCTAGGTTTTATATATATTTTTCCCTCTTATTTTTTGCAGCCTCTGGTAGTCTGCAACGCATAGAAAACAAATCAAAGTCCGTCTTATCAGTAATCTTAACACGTTTCGATGGCTATTCCAGCTGCACTGCAGTAGTTAAAGAATCCGACGAATGTTCAGCGCATCCCTTGCTTTTGTTTTCCAATTATTATCCTGTGCAGAGAGTTTGTTTACAGTTATGTATATAATAATTGAATAATTGTTTATATTTGTGCATTAAAAAAAAAAAACAAATGCGTTGCCGTTTTGTTTACTTAAATCATTGCTGCGGCGTATTTTAAAAATTGTGATTTACATAGCAGCCGGCTCTCAATCGATGTGACGCGACGCGACGCTCTCTCCAGCAAAAAAAAAACAAAACAAAAATGCTGAACTTACTTTTAGCTGAGTTTATGCTGAGTGCGTTCAATGGAAGAGTGCGCTCTAAGTTTACCGGTTTCGTTTTTGCACAGTTGCTGTTGTTGTATTTGTTTTTTAGTGTCATCGTCATGGTTGTTAGTTGTTGTATTTGTTGTCATTGCTGTTGTTGTACATTCGTTGGTTGGCCAATCAAATATTGATTAATTTGTGTCATATAAACGAAATCTTTTTTTCCCATTTTCTATCGATGAATGTTGCATGTATGCTCGCCGTGGTTTTGATTTTTTTTTATTTTTTGTAATTTATCGAACGATTTTCCATTCATTAATTTGACGCTTGAGTGCGTATAAATCTTAATTAACTTATTTAAACGTTTTTTTTCTGCGTTTGCACGAGAGTTGCATTTTCTACATGAATTGGGGAGCAATAACCTGTCTGCTGCTGTTGTTGGTAAATCTAGTTAAATTTTGAATTTTAAGTTTTCACTTGAAAGAAGAAAATTGTTGTGACAACACATTTGTGTTGTTGTTGTGGTTTTTTTTTATTTTTTTTTTTTAAGTGCCAATGTACATGTGTATGAATGTATAAGTAGTTTGTAGAAACAGACACGCGTAAATGTCATTGAAAATTCAATCAAAAATCCAATTAGCAATGTAAATATGTACTTATGTACGTATGAACTTGTGTGTATATATATTATGAGTGAGGCACACAATTTTGACACAAAAATGCGTTTCAGGGCAAGCGTCATGGAAATTCAGCGATGAAATTTCAATAAGTAACCTTTGAACACACGCCTAGCTTGGCCTGTTTTCCAACTTGCATGGCAATAGCCAACAATCGATTAATTGAGCTTTATTTTTTAAATGTATGTATGTGTATATGTATATTTTGTTTGTTAAACTAGCAATGGATTTTATTTATTAGTTGACATTTTTCCATCACATTGCATAGAGAAGTTTCATAACTTTCCGTCAACGTCGACGTCATTTTTTCATCCACGCCACATCGACGCTTTCATATGGAGCACACTAACCGCAGCGTGAGCACCGCATTTGCCAATCTACCAACCAAATCATGTTTCTGTGCCATTAAATTTAGAAACAAACGAAACGAAAGAAAACGCAAGATAAAGAGCGCAACAAATCAACAAAAAGGTCAAAAGTCATTCTGTAACATGACATGCATACTTAAAGAGTCAAGAAAACTTGTAAAAAATCAGAAGTTTTTCACACACGAAATCTTGGCAACATATTGCAACAGAAATAAAATCATGATTATCATTATCATTTTCATTGTCGTCATCACAGATTATTTGTTTGCTTGGCAATTTCAATTGGCATTATGACCAATCTATATTCGCAATATTATCGATATTTGCACATATGTGTGTACACGTTAACTCGTATATAGGTATAAGTAACGTACCTACATATAGATGTATGCAGTTGACATATGAGCAGATCTACGAAGGCAATTAAGGTTTTTATTGCTACTATAAGATAATTCTGAATGACAATCCTATCGCTTATAAGATTGCTTTTGAAGTATATATGTATACGAAATCTCAAAATGAGATCGAAATTTGAATTGCTTGGCATCAATATTTTCTTACTTATATAATTGATCATAAGTATAAATAAATGTATTGGAGTATGCTTATATATATTTATATAAAAAAATATGAAAATAACACCATCAGTTGATTGTTAATTCATGCAAATAATTATCCATTTGTTGGTTCGTGCAGCGATAAAAATCATTTACATATATGTATGTGTGTTTTTATATAGCTTTGCAGAGTTATTTATTAATGTAAATTGATCGCACGCATACTAATATCTTGAATATTCTTTTGCCTTATGTTTTAAGGTATCAGTTACCAATAAAAAAAAAAAAATACAATTTTAGATTTAAATTTAACAACATTTGTTGACGCTTTTATGATTTATGACCAATAAGTTTTGCTCTAACAAAATCATACTTGCCCTTGCATTACAACGAAAAAATGTGAAACTGCTGCCAAAAATGCACTTAAGCGCTGTTGTTGTTAAGGGAGAGCTATGACATAATTTTATTACAATTTCCATGAACTGCAAGCAGCGCAGAGTTGAAAGCCGCTGAAAATATTGCACATGCGTTTTATTGTTGTAATTTTGCGTCATACGACGCCATCTTGTCGTGAATGCATTGTGAACACACTTTTACTAAGTGAGACACTGAACACAGTCAGTCACATTGTATTGGCAAACGCGAGGTAAAGGGCACTGCAATACAAAAGTGTCTGACAATTAGGTTAATTACTTTAAACGGAAGTTAGGTTAATAAACGAAATGTACACTAGCAAAGCTAAAATGCAACTCTAAATTGAGTTTACTAATTTTATTTACAAAAAAAATGAGGCTTCAAATGAAACGGACGCAACAGTTGAAACTGTTAACTAGCAATAACAACAACAAAAACAACAATTATTGTTTCTTACATTAACTCACATACCTGCAATAATGAAATGCGTCGGCAAGTCTAAATTAAATAATTACTGAGTTTAAAAAAAAAATGTGCTTAACATATTTGATGCAAGTGTGTAGAGAAAATAAAAGTAAAAGAAAATATTTTACAGCTCAAACTAAAAGTGAAGGTAAACGCAACGATAATAAAGCATAACAAAGCATTACGTATACAATATTAATTTTTCGAATTTCATGATGCTCAAGTGAGGAAGCGTGCGAACGAGAGCCACTTAAAAAAGAAAGCAGTAAAAGGGCAGCAGACAGGTGAGCACGCAGGCATCTCTGAGCTGCTAAGCGGCTGATATCTGCTAACAGCGGCTGAGACGTCACTGCCAACCTCAAAGCAGACTGACTTCATTGAAACTTAGACAATGCGGTTTTACACACAATATTCTCGTGCATGCATATCAGTTTAAATAATAAATCAGGCAATGGCAGAAACATATGTGAAAAGCCGCGCCATAGCCGTTTTGTATTGAACAGTAAGTGTGAGTCATGGCAAAATTATGCGAGTATATGAAAAAATTCAAACTCTGTCCGAAGCTCAGCTCAACATTATGAAATTGATAATTGTTTAATTGAAAGCGAGCGGTCTGGAATTTTGATTGGCATACAGGGTGATCGTTATAAAAGTCATCATCATCCAAATCTGAGTTGTTTTATTTATTTTTATTAAAAACCAACTAACCTTGTGAGCCGTTATAATGCTTACTTAAGACAATGATGAAACTAACCAAGATTAAATTGAAAAATATCCGCAATGTAGCCAAATTGCATATGCGGAACACAATCGGTGACAGGCAAATATATTTGTATATATGAGCGCTGGTTCCTCCTCCTCCTTCTAACAGGTTGCGGTACGTCCGCAATTCGACCTTGCACCACAGAAGACCAGATCTGCTTCTTTTCGAGCAGGTACAACGAAACTATCCTGGGTCACAAACACCGACTGGCAGCAGCTCCTATAAGAAGGCTTCAGCGACGCCACTACAGACAATTAACCTTTTCTCGCTCTTTTTAACAGCACTTCATACAAAACCATGCCGGTCCGCCACTCGAGCCCGGGTTTTGTAACAATTAAGCTAACCTTTTATGTAAATGTACTATATAAAACCGGCAAATAACAATCTCAACGGCTGGTGTCTCATATGGCGCCCTGCTAATGCCTTTTAATAAAATTTTAAAAGAAGAAAAAGATGAAAATATTAACAACAAAGTTTCATAAGCCACTGATATTACACTGTTAATAAATAAAAAATAAAAAAAAATACTGTTAATAAAATGTATTTTGACTCTAAATAAATATGTATAAACAAAGTTTCACGCTTAATATAACAGCGAATATATATTTTGCGTTGCCTTAGCAAATTAAAAACGCACCTTAAAAAGGGGGTCCGTGCCGAATTAATTTTTATAATAGCCGGTTAGGTTTTGGCTCACACCGCAACTTAGCCAATTACGATAATGTGAAGATAAAGACAACGCTAACGTTGTAGCGTTTGGGAAATTAGGTCACATGAGTGTGTCAGACAGACAGACCCTTCCGTTTACCATGTAGCGAACTGGCAGGACTAACTGACTACATTATACGCCATTTTAATGGGTACAATACATTTGGTGTTCTGTGAGCTTTGGGTGTGTTGATGAAAAGAAACCCATATCTTAGCAAGGATCAATGCACGAAACATTGTATATTGGCGAAAATGTCTATGATAATTCTCAATACAATTGTGAAACCGTTAATTAGAGCAAAAAAAAAAAAAACTGCAAAATTCTTAAAACAATAATGCGGTTTATACGTACATAAGCACATATTAAAAAAAAAAATCAATTGCCTGCAGAAATGATTAACGAAAATGATCGCAATGATTCGGTTCCAAAGAAAATTGGCGCAATTGCAGAAAAATACTTTGTAATAGCGAAAAATGCGCTTTTGCGCTTTTAGCGCATGAGTATAAGCGAAAACGGGTTTCAGGCACGAGACGACAGTAAAATAGAAACTCCAAAAACAAAAAAGCGCAGCGTAACTAGAAAACTTGTTTAGGAAATTTAGCAATACAGACAGAAAATTTGAATAAGAAGAATTTACATAGCAGATGAAACAAACCAAAAACAAAAATTAAAAAACATTAAATACACAACACACTGACACGATTAACGATTGTGACCTAGCGACCGCGATATGCAAAACAAAAATAAAGAAATTAGAACATTTGAGTAATAATTAAATTTCCATAATGCATATCAACATATTATATCATTTATACATATTGTTTTAGTTTTCATTTAAATAAAAGTTTCAAAGTACAATGTTGCAAAGAGTGAAACAGTCAAATATTAATCATCGAGTGGAATGATCTACTATTATTGTGTTTTGTATTGTAGAGCGTCCTTTTATTATGACACGCACTCCTATACAATAGATGTCTTTTTATTGGTTTGATTGGCAGAATTATCAGTTACAGTTATCTGCAAACTTAACTTGTCGGATTGCAAATGTCTCAATTCTTGCTCGTAATGCAAATGGGGAACGCTGCAAGTGCCGAACAGTTATTTTCTATGGTAATTAAACAGCATTTACACATCCGTCAAAATGCAAATATTATCTGCAATTGTCAGCAACTTTTGACTTTTGTTTGCCAATATGAGACCGCGCAATGGAAAAGTCAGTTGGAAAACTGTTTAAATTCAATTAATTTTGTCAGCAAAATAAAATAGAAGGAAAGCATCCCGAACTTTATTTAGCCAAGAAAAGTACAATAAAAGAGCAAGATAAAAAAATAATGTCACATGAACTGAGGCTAAAATTGTTCGAATGTCCCAAGTATTGAAAAACGAATTAACGTCGCAAGAATCGGGGTATGCAAGATTCAAGATACTGTGTTACTTACTGTGCAAGATCCGAAATTCTGTGCTTTCAAATTTTATTTGGGAAAGAAGTCAAAAATGAAAACGAGACTTTAGAAGAAAACTATGCTGAGTACGTTAAATAAAAGTTAAGAAAAAAGAAAAAAAAAACTAAAGTTTTATTTATTAAATTATATATATTAATTTGGATTTTTTCACACATTTTTCTCGGCAGCATGGAAGTACAGACCGTTAACAATCTGCACAATAGAGCGTCGTTACTTTCTTCGCTGCAGAATTCAGCCGCCAGTCAACCGGAGCCAGCAACAAGTGTATTAATTGAACAGCTCAGCCAGGCCACGACCAAAACCAAGACAAACAGTAACGCCAAAAATGATTCAGCGCTTAGTCGCAGCAACAGTCCGACCAGCTCCAACAACTCTGAAGAGCTGGAAAAGGAGCTGAACGAGCTCGAACTCAACTGTTCCCTGACTAGTGGCAGTGTCTGCAAGTCAAACGGTTCGCTCAGTGGCGCCTCGTCGGGTTCGGCGGTTGTCATTAATGCAACGACAAATGGCGCAAGTGCGGCTACGCCAGTCACGACGACAACGACTACAACAACAAATGGCAGTGTAGGCGCTGCCATTGGGTCTAGTGCTGGAGCGGCGTCAAGTAGTCTGGCGCAGGTGAAAAAGCGCATCTCAAGCAGTCGAACGCCTACACGCAAAGCGAGACGTATTAAATTTTATCGCAATGGTGATCGATTCTATCCAGGCATTACCATTCCGGTATCCAATGAGCGATACAGATCTTTTGAGAGCCTTTTCGAAGATTTGACCAGACTACTGGAGGAAAATGTTAAAATTCCCGGTGCTGTTCGCACAATCTACACAATGTGCGGCAAGAAAGTGAGTTGATCAAACGCCATCAAAGCAATGTGCACATGAAAAATAAAATATTTTATTTAAATTTACAGATATCAACATTAGACGAACTGGAGGATGGCCAAAGCTACGTATGTTCCTGCAACAATGAAAATTTTAAAAAAGTCGAATACAACATGACTTCGCAGCCACTGGCCAATCTGACGCTAGCGAATAAGACGAACACACGTGTGGCGAGAGTCTATCGTCCGGCATCGCCGCTTAAGAATGGCATAGTAACAGCTAGCGGCGCGGCCGGTGGTGGCATGAACAGTTCTACCACAAGCAATACGAACGGCAGCCCACTTAATACATCACGGTTTAGTGAACGCGATCGTGTTGTGCATCCACGTATTGTCACACTCATACGCAACGGCACAAAGCCGCGCAAGATCATGCGCCTATTGCTGAACAAGCGCAACAGTCCAAGTTTTGATCATGTGCTGACTGCGATTACGCAGGTGGTTCGACTGGATACTGGCTATGTGCGTAAAGTTTTCACACTGTCTGGTAGCTCAGTGCAACAGTTGGGCGACTTTTTTGGTCCCGAGGATGTATTCTTTGCCTATGGCACGGAACGCGTCAATAATCAGGATGACTTCAAACTTGAGCCGGACGAACAGAAGGCAATAAATGCAATACGCAAAACATTACGTACAGCGGGCACCACCTGCCAAGGACCGAAGCCAAAGATGCCGGTGAAGAGTAAAAAAGTTTATCCAGCGAGCAATCTGACTACGGCCGCCAGCGGTGTTAGCAGTGGCCCTGACGGTGCTCCAGATACCGAGTATGCGCTATTGAATGAGAGCGGCATTGATCCAAGTGAATTGCCAGCATCGATACGTGAAGACTATTCGCTAGGCCAAATTATTGGCGACGGCAATTTTGCCATTGTCTTGAAAATCAAACATCGACAAACGGGTTTGCCTTTTGCGTTGAAGATAATCGATAAGAGCAAGTGCCGTGGCAAGGAGCACTACATTGATGCTGAGGTGCGCGTTATGAAAAAATTACAGCATCCACATATCATCTCGCTTATCATGGACGTCGATCAGGTGGCGAACATGTACCTGGTGCTTGAGTATATCAGTGGTAAGTACAGAACTACTCAGACGGATCCTTTTTTGTATGTCAATCAAATTACCCGTTGTCTTCCAGGTGGTGACTTGTTCGATGCCATCACGCGTGTGACACGGTTTTCGGAGCAGCAGTCACGCACCATGATAAGACATTTAGGCTCAGCCATGTCCTATTTACATTCCATGGGTATTGTACATCGCGACATTAAACCCGAAAACTTATTGGTAAGTAACCTAAAAGAGGAAGCCTTCTACGGTGCAAATCTAATGAGAAATATTTTCAATCTACTCGCAGGTCGAATTGGACGAATATGGTAACGTCGTTGAATTAAAATTAGCTGATTTCGGACTGGCCTGTGAGGTTACGGAGCCTTTATTTGCCGTTTGTGGCACGCCGACGTATGTTGCGCCGGAAATTTTGCTCGAAGTGGGCTACGGTTTGAAGGTATGCGTTTTATCAAATTATATGTCCTATTGAATGCCAGCTCAATTTTTATTGATTTAGATCGATGTCTGGGCTGCCGGCATTATACTTTACATATTGCTGTGTGGTTTTCCACCTTTTGTCGCGCCCGATAACCAACAGGAACCGCTCTTCGATGCGATAATTGCTGGCGTTTACGAATTTCCTGATCCCTATTGGTCAGACATTGGCGATGGCGTGCGTGATCTAATCGCCAATATGCTTCAATCGGATCCAGATGTTCGTTTCACCAGTGAAGATATATTGGATCACTATTGGACCATGGGCAACGATGATGATGGTGATGCGTGCATAATCGGCGATTACAACAGATGAATCGTGGCCGTTTGGATGGCTTAGTGTTATAGTTTTGTCACTAGAACTTTTTGTATTGTTTTTTAGTGTTTTTTTTGATAGGTTTTACAATTTTTTGAAGAGTCATGCATAAAAATTGAGAAAGCCACAGAAAGAATCGAAGTGTGTTGGAGTGGCGTTTAGTGCATTACGGTGGCATGTCCAACCCAATTAGTTGTCATACAACATATAGGCAAGCTGCTGTTGGTTTAGATATCAACTGTCGTAATATTGCAAGCCACAAGAATTGGACTTTTCCGAACAATTTTCCAAGGACACTTGTGTAAATTTTATTATAAGCATTGTATTTTTAACCCATTTTCTGAGATTGTTGTACGTTTTTTAGAAGCACTTGTATTATGCATTGTATTTTTTAGATATGTATTTATATTTTATACATTCTTAAATTAATCACTTAATATTTATTACAGTAATATATATTTTTTATTAGTAATTTGACATTTTTAAGTTCAAAATGGCATTTTAAACGTAAAATAAATTGTATATTTAAATGGTAGCTTGCAAACTTTAAATGCTTTGACGACATTTTACTTTATTTTTTATTTTTTGGGTTTGTGATTTTTTCGCTCCTTTTTTGTTTTTATGTGAAAAACAGAGCGCATTTATATTACGGAAAACCAATATAATCGATTAGAGCTAGATATATTTACATAAATATATAAAAAATAAATATAACAAAAATAAGACATATATATACGCAATTTGTAAAACATACAACAACAAGCTTGTAAAGACAATGCGAATAGAAAATAAATTCGAAATCCCAAACAAATCATTCTATTTTTTTTTTTCTGCAGGAGATCCAATTCAAATAGAATTTTGAGTGCCAGTGTTGCTACCACCAAAAAAATTTTTCAACTGCCTGAAGAGTTGTGGCAGAAATTCTACCAAAACTATTTAATGCAAGCAAAATTGAAAAATAAATCTACATAATTTATTAGAATTTTACCAAAAAGTCAACACTGATCCAGGCATTAGGGTTGTGTTTGAGCGAGCGAACAACAAGTAAATGCACTTACTTTGATTGCATTGCCATATACGCAAGTTAGAGCGAGTATGCGCTAATGTATGATGGGTTAGCCTACTTTAACCCATTATTACTAATATAATATTTTGTCGTTATGAAAAGATGTCATTCATTGTGTTAACACTTTCTACTTCTTGATTTCGACTTCAACTGCGTTTTCAAAAATCAGCTAAATCGCGATATCTGGGCTGAAGTCAAAAAGACACGGAAATAAAATGGCCATCACTAATGGTCTCAAAGAACATATGTTGCAGCAACAACATTACATATCTCTTGGAGTCGAACAGCTGATAAGCGAAATAAAAAATAATGCCCCGAGACCGTAAGTCTAAAAAAGAATTAAGAGAAACTCTTTTCTGAAAGTACACAATAAAACATTTTGATATACTGGTAGCATAGTACCGAAAAGCAAATGGCAACTGTTGAGCAGCAAACAAATAGTGTAAGTTATAAGAAAACAATGAAACGAAACTAGATGAGGGCTAAATACAAAAAACATAACTGTTGAAACAGGACAATGAGGCTGAAAGCACGGAGGAGGAAATTGAACCGAAGTTCAAATATCAACGCATTGAAAATGATCTTAAGAATATACTTAATTCAGATGCCGTTACCTGTTGTGCAGTACATTCCAAGGTAAGTCGCTTTAAAGTTGATAATATTCCAATGGCTAATGTTGGCTTTTTAGTTTCTCATTTTCGGAACTTACATGGGGCGGGTCTACCTGGTGGATCATAAGGGCCATTCGGTAGACTCAAACCTAAGTATACAGGATAATGAACCCACCCCTCATGTAGTCGCTGTCAACCAAATCGATATGGATGCTAAAGGCGCATATGTGGCAACGTGCTTCGACGATGGGCGGGTAATTAAAGTGCAATATTTTTTACCCATGACTCATGCGATACTCTGTTGCAGGTCAACATTACAGGTCTCTTTAGTTGCGAAAACAATCAAACTCTTACATTTAGTAAATTTATTAAAGCCGTGGCGCTCGATCCGGATGTTAAAGCGGACACAGTACGTCGATTTATTGTGGGTAAGTAAATGTTCTTTTTTTGTGGAATTGTACAAAAACGATTACGAATGACATAAAGGCGATGACAAGTTAACACTCTACGAACGCACTTTCCTCAAGAAGCTTAAATCAAATGTACTTTGCACTGCTGAAGGTGGCGTCTTGTCAGTTTCTTGGCATGGCAACTTTATCGCCTGGGCCAGTTACTTGGGAGTGCGTGTATACGATCTCATTGAGAAGTGCTCACTGGGGCTGATGAAATGGGAGGTGCCGGCGAATGCTCGTCTTGAAAATTTTCGCTGCAACTTTCGTTGGTCAAATGCAACAACGCTGCTAATTGGCTGGGTAGATACCATACGCATTTGTGTAATACGTAAGCGCAACATACACGATGTGGCCAGCAGCAATTTGCCTGCCTACGTTGTCGACCCAAGTAAGGCAGAAAAGACATATATTTTGGTTTTGGCATGTTAATGTTTTATTTATTGCTTATTTTGTGGCAGTCTCAACATTTCCGACTTCCTTCTACATTTGCGGGCTGGCACCGCTCACAACAAACCAGTTGGTCGTCTTGGGCTCACCCAAAGAAAAAGATGCTGAGCACAAAGCATTGCGACCAGTGCTCTGCGTGATGGAATACAAGCTTAATCGCGCCGAGGAAATATGCACGGACAGCTTGTCGTTACGTGGGTGAGTCGAAGATGTACTCTAAGCATATCTTTAAGCAGCTTAAAATCTTTCTGCAACTAGTTATCAAGGCTACACGGTCAATGACTACAGCCTGGGCTGCATAATCGATGAGCATCGCTATTTCATTGTTGCTCCTAAGGATATTGTTGTGGCTAGTCTCTATGACACTGATGATCGTGTGCAGTGGCTAATTGAGCACCGGTAAGTAAACACTACTTATGGCTTGGCATGTACAAAGCTTTGTCAAAAAATTCGTAAGCTAATAATAAGGCTAAATCTAAACTCGCGCCCAGTATGGTTGCTAGTCTATAATACTATCGCAGCACTTATCGGCCGTTTTATGCCAATCATAATAATACTCCTCAGGTCGGCGTAGCTGCTGCTCATTGGCCACCTCAAACGTACATAGCTTGTTTGCATACATATCGCGCATTAGCGTCTCCGTACGCTTGTGCAGTACAAGATGCTGTACACGGCATTTACGTGGCATATATCCCGTATCGAAACGCGGATCATGTCTGCGATAAACCTGTCGTAGTGGGGCTAACCAGGTCCCCATGGAAATGTCCTCACTTACATAGGTCGAGAGGTAATGCGATTGATTTGCGACGTATTCACAAAGTTTACGCGAGAGTACATACCCGCCGCCCAGTGCATAGGTGATATAGTTTTTAGCCAGAAAGTAATTCGGCTCTCGCCATTGACCTTTTGTTTTGATCGTCGCACGGCCATTGAAATAGCCCCAGTAAAGTTGTGGTAACGGTTGTTGACCAAACTCTGAAGACTTACGCAGTAACTTTCGATCGTATGAGACCAGCTCTGTCAGCAAAAGGTCCAACTTGACGTATGTGTCGTCATCCACCTTGAGCAAATAAGCGTAGTCATAGTGATGCGTCAATGCATCTAAAGCATGCAATATTTTCTCCGTAAGATTCGCATAGGTGTCATGTAAGCGTGGCAGCAACAACAAATCCTTGTGCTGCTTGTGTTCTTTTTGAAGCTCATTGCGCAGGGAGGGCTCCATGCTAGCGATGCCGATGGCAAAGATATGCTTTACTTTTATGTTACGTTTTATGTTAGCGGCATTTTGTTTAAGATCGTCCAACCAATCCAAGTAGACGCGCTGCCGGTTCGATTGCTCTGCAACGGTTTCCAATGCCAAGTGGCCGTGCTGGTCATAGTGTGGCATGTAAACGAAATCCTCGGGATAGTAGGGCTGCTGAAGTAACTGCTGACCAAAGCGTAGCCAAGTGTTTCGCATAGTATCGCGTTTTTCCATATGCTGTGGCGCGCTGAGCACAAGCACCAACAAAAATATTTCAGGATGAGGCTCAAGCTTGACGACCCCACTTTTCTGTGAAGGGCACTTGTCGACCGTCATCAATATGGTAGTGATGAAACTACCAAAAAAGAAGGCAGTCATCGCTGTAAAAAGCGTTACCAAGTTGTTCATGCGTCGCATTCTTTTCACTTTTGTTTTATTGATTACTCTGTAAGCTTTTAAAATCCAGTTTTAATTTGTTATTGATGTGTTCGTAAACAAGAACATTTCTTCTTCTTATATACTTCTACGAAAAGCAGCTGATTGTGTTTGAGCGGACGAACATTCTGAACATCTGTTTATCTTTATATTCGTTTTGAATATAATTTATATCGTATATACCGCGCAGTATTTCACCTCCTAATAGAAAGTTGATTCCCACTGACTGAGTGTCTCATCCATGGAGTTTCGAAAGCCATTTTCGCATACATTACGAGAAACACGAAATCGCGGGGTTACACAATTTTCACTAATCACGAATTTTGCGAACCATGATGTTATACTTTTATCGAGAATATGATGATGCTGAAATGTTTAAGACAGTTGGCCAGGGTAGCCATCAATTTTCTCCTTTTCTTCAGACCAAGCCAGATATTACGTTGGAACAAATTCATTTCTCTTATAGTAAGTGATTCACTAGGATAACAGACAGAATAGAGTGCCGCTTTTCCTATTTTTAAAAACCACATATGAGTGCTTATAATTGTTTAAACCAAATGAATAACGGAAGTACATATTTAAAAAGAAACTGTTGGTTTAGGCTGACCCTGGTCCTCGTTTGATTTACACTTTATTTCCTTTACTTCTAGCAAATATGAAGAAGCCATGGAGTTGATATCAATGCATGGAGGTGCGTTACCGTTTCTCTCGGTGGCAAAGTAAGTGCCGCATTTAGCGACTACAAATTTGTATTTAAACGGAAATTGTGTTCTTGGCAGACTCTACATTAATCATTTGCTTGCGTTGGAGCAGTTTGATGACGCGGCTAAGCTTTGTCTGCGAGTTCTAGGCAACAACAAGGCACTTTGGGAGGAGGAAGTTTTTAAATTTTTCAAATACCATCAGTTGCGTTCAGTGAGTTCGTATTTACCTACTTCAGATGACTGCAAACTGGACCCGCATGTGTACGAGATGGTACTGTATGAGTTTTTAAAATTCGATGTTGGTGGCTTTCTTAATCTAATCAAGGAGTGGCCAGAACATCTATACGACTGCGCTGCAGTTATTAATGCCATACATGATAATTTTCGAAAGCAGAATGCCAATGAATTATTGGAGGCTCTGGCGTTACTTTATACCTATCAGCATGACTATGAGAGTGCGCTGCGCATATATCTAAAGTAGGTTGGCTGGGGTAGAAATAGTTTACTGTAGCAAATTAATGATTTTTTTTAACTGTACAGATTAGAAAACAAAGACGTCTTTGAACTTATACGCCGGTATGAGCTTTACAATGTCATACACAAAATGATTATACCTCTGATACAGTTAGATCGCGATCGTGCCTTTAATATGCTGCTCGATAAAAGCATAATACCGCCAGAAGTGGTAGTGCATCAATTGGAACAAAATGAAGAATATTTGTATTTATATTTAGATGCTTTAAATAAAGTTGATACGCGTGGCACATTCCATTGGAAACTGGTGCACTTGTACGCTAAGTACGAGCCAGCGAAACTATTGCCATTTCTGCGCAAATCGAATCATTATCGTATACAAGAGGCGTTGGACATTTGCAAACGGGAATTGTTCTACCCTGAAATGGTTTACTTACTTGGCAAAATGGGCAGCGTAACGGAGGCGTTGCATATAATTATACATAAGGTGCTCGTGATTTGCGTTAAATTTTTTTTAAGAGTATTTAATAATTGTTTAGCCGTGCATTCAACTTGCAGATCAAGGATATCGAAATGGCCATTGAGTTTTGCAAGGAACACAACGACTCTGATTTATGGAATATACTAATCGATGAATCTGTCGAGAAACCAGAAATAGTGACAAAACTTTTAGACGGAATTGTGGGCTATATTAATCCCGAGGCGGTGGTAAACAAAATAAAACTTGGACAAAAAATACCACATCTACGTGACTCCGTTGTAAAAATGCTCTGGGATTACAGACTTCAGGTGACTGATTTTCTTATAACGATGAACTTAATTTAGCAATATGGTATTTCTGGCAGGTGGATATTCTTAAAAGCGCCCATCAAATACAGCTCTTAGACTATTTCGATACACACGCGGAACTGGTGCAAACACAGCAACGTGGACAGTGCGTTAATTATGAACAAACATGCATGCGCTGCAAACGATCTGTACTGTTTAAAGAAGAGTCTTCGATACCACCACGCAACAACATAATTAGCTTCTACTGCGGACATGTATATCACGAGCATTGTGTGCCTGGTCGATTCGTTAATGAGCATTGCGAAGTCTGCAAGCATCAACAGAGCGACTGTGACGAAGACGAGGATTGAGTTTCTTAACGACACATTCACATAGAAACCACTGCGGATTAATTCACAGTCACCGAATGTTCCGAGATCTGCGCCACTTTATGTATTCATAACCCGTCTAATTTAAGGCTTTAAGCAAACTTTTTTCTACTATTAAGCTTATTTAATAAAAAAAAAGATAGTATTTTCGATACAGCACGCCGCGAATCTTCTTTAAGGGAAAAAAAAAACAAAACCAAGTTACTTTTTACATTTGTTGGTAAATAAAAACTTCTTATTCATATTTTCAAATATTGGTAATTGTTTAAACGATTTTACGATTTTATTTCTGTTAATCACCAATACAAACTGTAGCGGCTGGGATAAACTAAACCAACACCAATTAGGCTTCGGTTTCGTTCTGTAGTTTGGCTATGTAAGCTTCCTTGTGTGCGGCTACCTTGGCCTTACGCTGCTCGTTTGTGAGTTTCTTAGCATTCCACCTCTTCTTAGCAACGGTCTTCTTTGCCTCCGCTTTGTGCTTAGGATCAGAGCGGATAGCTTGGTGGGCTTTCTTGTAGATTTCTTCAAGCTAAAATCAAAATACGAAGTGTATCAGCAAATAAAAAATTGGATAGAATGCGCAAACTTAAAGCACTTTACGACTATTTGAGTTAATTTCGTTTGTGCAACCATAACAGGAAACGTAACCCACTAAATTGAGTCAAATTTCGAACACAGGTCGTTGGGTGATTGATGTGGTCCACTTTTGGCACAGCCAGCGTCGTAGCGTACAAAACGCAGCGGTAATTTTAGAAATGGACGTCACATGTTTGCTCTTAACTCACTATGATCAACGCTTACTACTAAATAATACTTACATCATCAGCACGAATGCCCAACTTAATATAACGGCTGAATTGGCGTTTGAAGCTCTCTTCATCCTCCTCTTCCAAGGTGCGCATGTAGTCGGCGACGTGCTGGCCAAAGATGTGTGCACGGTGCACATCGGCATTGAAGCTCTTAGTTTCAGCTGAGTAACCGGGGAAACGCTTCACGGAATGCGGTATATTCAGACCGCCATCAACAGCACCCTTCATGGCACCGAATACACGTGCACCGGTGGTAGTGCGTGCCAAACCAACATCCAGATAACAACGGAATGCACCTGGACCCTCATCAACTGGCTCGACGTTGTATTCCTCACCAGTCACTTCAGTGCAGCCAGCATATAGCGAATCCAAACCCAACTTGTTCAACAAGCGGCGTGCCACCAGCAGTCCCGTGCAATATGCGGCAGCATAGTTGGTCAAACCAACCTGTTAATAAAAAAAAAAAACAAATTAATCATTTACCAATGTAAAAAGTTTGTTGTTCACCTTGATGCCGTAATTCGGCAACTCATGCGAATAGGCAGAGCACACAATGCGATCGCCCTCAATTCTGGCATAGGCGACTTGGACAGTGATATCCTTGTTGGACAAACGAACAATTAGGCGGTACTTGGGCGTGTTGTACTTGTTCTTATCTTGGAATATCAAACGCTTCCTGGCGTAGTAGTCGGTTTTACCCTCACGACGCCTGCGGAACTTAACCTGGTACCGCTTGAAGTACTGCTTGTTCTTGACTACTTTGACGAAACCCTAGTAGTAGCGGGCGTATGCATAAACAAACAGAAAAACGCTATTAATAATCGGTAATTTTCAAAAAGATCTGCAAATTTTCTTTGTTGCGTTTCGCACATACAATGCCGCAATATACGCATTGTTACATTTGCAGTATAATTTCTCTGACGTACTCACCATTTTTATTTCTTTTGATAAAAACTTAACACCGACGTAAATACGCGATGTCTTCACACGTAGGTGAAAAACGGAAAGGAAGATGGCGCCGGTGGATTTGACAGCACATTGACAGCTGCGCAATCAACTCAGAGTTGTAGTTTCCCCTCAACTAGAGATGTACACTATTACAATTGTTTGCGGTACATACTCAGATCACGCTCAGTCAGTGTCCAACACTACAAATTATACCTGCCATTATATTAAATTAAATATTCCATGTATGACGGCAAAACCAATGCTAAACATTTATTGTACCTTTAGGATCCTTTTTGAGCTATTTTGAATTAATAGTAACCCATTAAATACATAAATATTTTTTGCCAAATTTAAATTCGTTTTTTTTAGAGCATGTAAGTGTTGTGTAGCGTAAAAATTAGAAATCAGACCCAAAAGCAATTGGGTCCCGTCTCCGGTGAACACCACTGGGTTCAGTGTTACTGATGAGGAACAAAGTTAGCAGAGCACGAAGCCAATAGCCAGAGTAAACTAAACTGCATTTTTGAAATTGCTACATAACGGACGATCCATGTTTCTGGCACTCACAATTGATATGATAATTAGGAGGCTCTATAGCAACAAGAACAGCAGCAGCATCAACAAAAGCCCTTGGAAGAAAATACAAATTTGTTGAATTACATGTTCTTTGCTTTTAGCCTATCGAATAGTTTACACATTTAATCGACTGTCAGCCCTCGACGTCTTGACAGCAAGGAAAACATTAATAGTGGACAAGTTTTACAAATAAATTTCACGGACTCGGCTGCATCTCTATCTCTTGACCAATGGAACAAAAAAAAAAAAAAGCTTAATTTGTAAGCAATCAGCACTATAGAAGCAACGTAACAACACCAGTAAGCGGACAGTCCTGTACTGCTACTTTACTAACAACTACCGCGCCCGCATCTTTCTCTGGAATCCGGATAAATGGCTCACAGCCATCTGTCTGACCCCTCGAGACATATGGCTCCGCCCCCGCGAGGACGTGAGATGACTAACTGTCTGGGTCTGTATCTGGATTGATTTAAAAACACCTACAAATTCTTGCCCACAGTCTCACCCCATCCCATTTTACTAGGAAAGCGATCCCGTCTTTCAGCATACTCAGAGCAGACACATTATGAAAGACCGTCTTTGTTGATCTCGTATTTATTTAATTCAATTGAAAACTCTTGAATTTATCATAATTGTAAAAGCCGGCGCGCACTTGTCGTCCACCAAAAAACCTGCCATTTAAGTCCACAACGGCTGCAATAGAATAATAAATAAGCGAAATTGAAATTAATCCTTTTAACTGGTTTACCTTTGATTGCACTTTCAATGCGTTTGAATTCCACAAAGATCTTAACGGCCTCTTCTGCTGTTGTACCAAATGCTTCGTGTATAATAACGCTGCAAACTTCGCCGTACTTTGTGTTGCATTCATCCTTGACTTCAGGTTCAAGTTCCTCATCAACATCTCCTGGTCCAACCATATTTCTCAACAATACAACTTTACTGGGCGCTTTCATGATCTCTGTTATACTAGGTTCACTACCATCTGCGGGCGTTGGAGAAGAACATTGTGCGGGTGTAGGTGGTGGCGGCATTTCTGTTATATCTGTGTTAATTACGGTGGAGCCTCCTTGTGCCGTTGTAGTTGGTGGTGGCGGTAAAAACACGTCTTTTTCATGTATTATGCGCCCTCCTCGTTTTGATGTTTTTTCCACCTGCAACGCCACTGACATCCCCTGTTCTTGTTTTCCGAGGCCTTGCCCATCCTTAAAGCCGTATTTAGCCATAATTTTAGCTGCCACAGAGCTAGCAGAGTACGGTATAGTAACATTGGATGCGCCATCACCGTTGTCAATGGATATTTCTTGTAGAGATGGCGGAGGCGCAATAGCAGCGCCACCACCTTTTCCTGACACCGAACCTGGTACTGGTGGACTGTATCGTTCTTCGTCTGTTTGGCGTTGACCAAAACCGCTATACTTGACAGGAGGCGAATCGTTCGGCACATTTCTATTGCCACCACCACCCCCACTGCCCCGACCACGTTTACGCTCACGTTCTTCACGATTGCTGTTTCCGCGTCCTTTTTCGCTGTTTTTGTGGCTTTTGTCTTTCAGTTTTTCATACTCATTAGGCCACAGAGGATCATATTCGTCAAAATCGCCCCAATCATCCTTCTTAATGTCATCTAGCACTGGCGGCGCTAATGGAGTCGCTGTGATTATATGTTTTGCGCTGACGGCCACTGTCGATGTCATTTGTGAAGTAACTTCGCCGCTGTATGTGCTTTTGTTGTCACCTTCGCTAATCAATCGCTTCGCACGAAGGTTAACCACTGGCGTCATAAGCTGTTCCGCAACAATAAAGTATTCTGTAATTTGGTGGTACGAACAACAATCTACTTAGCTACTCACCGGTTTTTTTACAGGTTCTTTCATTTTCGGCAACTGTGCCTTCTTTACCGCCAGCTGCGTCTGCAACATTTTAATACCAGAAGACCAGCCATCAATTTGACTAGTACGCGGCTTAGTATCAATATCGTCATATAAATCCATTATTTGTTTACTATTTCTAAATAATTTTGAGTTTATCAAAGTTGCGTCTACTCAAACGACCATAGTGATAGTGAACTGCAACCATGCTCCAGAGTAGCCAACTCTTGGTACAGATGCTCGTAACCGTTATGGCAACCTTCCTAAGGATGTTTGAAGTTTCATATCGCATTTTGCGAAAGTACGGGGTTACAAGAAATTCATCGACTGTGGCTCCGCAGGTTTAGTGATTTTGTAAATCATGTTGTTTTCTTCTATTCTGTTTTCTTATTCATTTCTATACTTTATATTATACATTATCTTTTAGTAGTAGTGAAAAATTCGAATTGAAGTGAAGTGAAATGAATGTGAGTGACATAGCAGGATGAAGAAGATATAGATGAACACATGAGACATGTCGTAAAATTGTTTTCATAACCACTTTGTTGGCAGACAATCATTTTGAAATCATACAAAATTTGGCATCAATACCCGGCCTGTTTTTCACGCTAAATTACGATATTTCTTTTAACATCATCTTCTTGCAATAAAAAAATGTATGCGAAACTTGAATTTCTTCGTTATTATTTTTAAAGTTGTCAACTCATCGAATTTTCGTAAATTGTCGAGTTGATTGCGACCACAATTTGATTGCAATTTTGCACATGTGTGTGTGTAGCGGCACACAGACACGGTGTGTAAAGTTGCAAACGATTTTGCAACGAAACGTTGATTATTACTAGTTAAGAGTTTAAAATTTATTGTTTTGGATAAATTTTACAACTGGGGCGAACAACGTTTGGACCGCTTTTTCCTTCGACTACAAACGTCTGCATTTGTGGCTAATTGTCTATCGCTTTCTCTAGTAGCTAACAAAATCAGCTGTTTCTTTTTTCGAGACGACCAACAAAATGGGAAATGAAGGTAGCAAATTAAAAGGTTTGGTAATTGACAAAAATGCCGTGGAAACTAATGATTTTTGGGCTCTTTATAATGCTGAGTGGCCGACCAGCGCAAATGATGATGGACGCCAGTTGCTTTCTATATTTCAAGGCGAACCAATAGTAAAGGGTCAGTTGTGGGTGTCGCAAGGACCGATGGAACGTGCAATAAAAGTGAGTTTTAGGTAAAAACAAAACGTGACAATCTTAACTCACTACATTGCAGAATCTAATGATCTATCGACATCCATACATACTAAAATATGTGACCACTTGGGAGGAAGGTGGCCAAAAACACTTGGCCACAGAACGCGTGCGGCCACTGAGCGATGTACTTGCCACGCAAAGTGACATACAGGTGTGTCTGGGTCTGAGGACGATACTGTGTAGTTTAATTTTTCTTGTGGAAAAGGCTTTGGCGCGTCACTTAAATATTTGCACACAGTCTATATATGTCAACGATATCAACGGTAGTTGGCGCCTGGCAGGCTTTGAGTACGTGTGGAAAGCGAAAGAAGTTAATAAACAACTATTAGAATTGGCACATTCATTTCGTTATGAAGCTGCTATTGATGCATCTGATCGCGAACAACTGGACGCCATTGAACAATTTTCGTTTGCAACGCTTTGTGAACAAATACTCGACAGATCCACCAAAGGCGAGTGCAGCACCACTCCACACGTGCAGGAGTTCCGTTCGTACTGTGCCACGCATTTAAAACACAACAATCCGCAATTGCGTCCGAAGCTTTCCGCCGTGCTCTTACATCCATACTTCAATCACGAATTTGTGCTTATACATTCCTTTCTCTTCGAATTGCCGCTAAAGTCGGTACAGGAACGGCAGCAGTTCTTTACTAGTCTGATTGATAGGCTGCGCTATTTCGACGAACAAGTCGTGGCGTCGCAGTTAGCAGCTAGTTTACTTTCACGCATGGTGCTGCTAGATGCCACTGCGCAGTTGTGTGTTACACCTTACGTTCTGCGCACTAAGTCCGAACACAGTGCAGCATTATTCTCGCAACAGACATATAATGACTTTTTGTTGCCTAAGATTCTCAAGATGTTTCGCTTGCGTGATGCGCAAATACGTCTTATACTTCTCGAGTACTTTATGGAATATGTGCGTTTGCTAAACGAGGCACAACTCAAAACCGAAATACTGCCACACTTGCTCATTGGCATGCATGATACAAACGATGTACTTGTCGCAAAGACGCTACGTTGCATGGCAGATCTAGTGCCTATACTGGGCGCTGCTGCTGTCGTGAGCACGAATGGTGTTCAACGTACACGTAGATTTGCCGACGGCAGACCACACGCTGCCGTCTCAACGGAAACGAGCACTCACTGGGTGGAGCCGCGTTCGATTACACCTGTCATGAATGGTAGTGGCAACGCTATCGATGACTACATGGTCTCCAGCAGCCCATTGCCGACAGAGCCCAATTTGAATGGCAGTTGCAATTCATTGCCACAAATGGAGGACCAGTCAGAATCAATATCGTTGCCGCTCCGTTTGAGTCCTGACGGAGGCGAAGACAACAAAAGTGCAACAATCGTAGACTACACACTGAATGACAATCAGCAGCATGCCAGCTCCGATACAATGAACGCCGCAAACGAAACCAGCACACATGGTTATGAGGATGAAGCTTGGTCTGATTGGGAAACATCCGACGAGCTACAACGTCTAAGCACGCCTCAGAACGTTTCAGATGATGCGGTTATGGTCGACTTGGCTCTCACTTCAAACGCCAGCGAACTGTTGCTACTCAATAAGCTGGAGACGAACTCGGCCTCGTCTCACACAACGCAGACGACACAACACTCGCAAAGTGATTCCTATCGTACCGCGTACTCAACACTTTCCACAGCAACGACGACGGCCACGACGAAGCCAACAGCCAAGCAAAATGCTGCAAATATAGACGATCTCAACGCTTTAGATATACAAGTACAGGTTAACAGCGGCACACGAAATACCGTGCAAGCAACAGAATTCGATTACTTTAAGGACATGGAGCCCGTGATTGTGTCCAAGCCACAATTTGTGCCACCGATTTCCGCGGACGTGCCACCAGCAGCAGCTGAAGAGGTGGTATACATTGACGCAAGCCGCTTTGCACCGCAGTCGTTAAATGCGGACCTTGAGCAGACTGATGGTTGGGGTGTGGATGAGGACGTCGATACGGTTGTCTGGGCGAACACTTAGTAAGTGTCGAAATACATATTCGTAAATGCATTGTATTGTTAAATTCATGTTATAATTAAGATTGTTGTTAAGCTCGCGCCAAGCAATAATTTGCCATTGTCAATGTTTGGTTTTTTTTTTTTTGCCATTTTGTTTGTCCGCTGTCGTGCTTTGTAAATGCGACGGACGAGCGCGAAAATATAAACATACTTAAAAATTCCTATTCAAAATTTGTATTCCGTTTACTTCATGTATTACCCACGCCACGGGCGCAAAGAGACAAAATTTTAAATATAATCGTGTATGTATATTTTTCTGTATGTATATGCACTTTAAATAATTTTCCGTTTTTTTTTTCTTTTTTTTTGCAATATTTTAAAATGCGTTTTTAAGCAGTTTTACGCATGCTTTTTTATAGTATTTTTCATTTTTTTTTTGTTTTGTTTTTTTCCTTTTACTTCGTTTACTTAAGTTGTTAATTTGTAAAATTCTGTTTAGCAAAAATGCTAATTACGCAAAAACATTCTAAAATGCATTTCTTCAACACTTTCGTCGTTTTCGTCGTTTTGTTTTACATTTAAATTTACTATGTTTTATTTATTTACGACACTGAATTTTAAAATTTTGCATTATTTCATTATTTTTTCGACACTCAACGTGTATTTTGTTTACTTTATCTTATTTAAAATAGTAAAAATTATTTTAACGATTTATTTTGCCGCTATTTAAACATACTACGCGTTATCATTTTACCATAAGTTAAGCGAAATTTACAACTTTAGCTATGTAAAATGTGTAATTCAAAAAGTTGCTGCTGCGTTTGAGAAATATGTGTGATTGGTGTGTGTGTGCAATGTGAGGAATAAAACAAATACTAAAATTAAATCGAACTCATCGAGAAGCATGTGTTGAATTTTCAGTGCAAAATGCACTAATCAAATAAACATTACAACTTCTTACTACAGTAGTGCCATGCATTTTGCGCGCGCTCGTAACAATTGTGATAATCGCGGCGGCGGCGACGGCAACGCGCAAGTCGTGCATATTAAGAAGCACGTCAAGCGAAATTTGCATAACAAATCAAATAAATAATGTATATTTTAATTTTTCATCATAATCATTTTTTTCTTATTAAATTAAATTATGATTTTCTTTGACAAACATTTCCACAATACTTTTGGTTTTGTAATTGGAAATCATTAAAAAAGGAACCAATAAGAAACATTAAAAAAGCAAATGTGTACATGCATACTTTTTCTTTCATATTTTTGTTTTTTTTTTTTTGTTTTTTACAAACGGACATTATGTTCTTTTATTATTATTATATTAAATGTAATTTTATTTTATGTTTTATTGTTTTCATTCCATTTTTCTGTTTTTTTTCTTGTTTGTTTTTATGGTGACAGCGCATTTTGTAGTTGACACGACAATCAATTCAACTCCTTGTCCTCTAAGTACTTGTATTCGAAGGTAAAGCCTTCCTTTTTCCGTTGACTCCATTTCTCGTAGTCGAAGTAAATGTAGGTGCCCTGGAAAACAATGGAAGTATTTAAATCATAAAAAATATTTAAAATACTTGTTAGATTTTAATTAAACAGCTGAAAAAACACACATAAAATTCATCGAAGTTGTAATGCAAAAATATTGGCTTTATGTGGATTTGGGATTCCATTACAAGATCAAAGCAATCGCATATTTGATGTAAAACGCGAGGTGTACGGGGTTATCACTTGCTGATAGCCAACGACTATTACAATTGAATCTATTTTACTAGTGTGCATTGTGTTGAGATTTCACTGTTGTGTTGTTTTGTGATGAAACTAAGTTGTGTACCTGTTCATAATCATCATTGATAATTTTCGGCTCCTCATGACGCTGAAACCACATCATGTACTTTGTATGGAAACGCCAGCTTTGCTTTTTTAACGCCTTCGCTGCCAGGTACTGCGCCTTCGAGCCCTCCATGTAGTAGAAAACAAAGAATAATGTCTCCGTCGAGAGTCGCTGATAGAACTCAACGGTATCGTAAATTGGAAGCTGTGACTGTGGATAGTGTGGCGGTGTTTGCACCGGTGAACGATGGAAATACGTTGTCAGCTTTTCTGTATCTTGTGGCTGTGGTAGATGATAAAATGCAGCCTCCATCAATTGGAATTGCATTTGATGATCCTTATGCAGTGGCGCCGGTCCTAGAGGAGCAACTCCTAACAGAGGTGGTATATGCGCTTCGTTTGTCGGCAATTGTTGTTGCTGCTGCTGTTGCGACGCCTTTGTATTTGTTGGTGTTGTTGTTGATGATGTCTGATTCGTGACATTTGCCAGATTAATGAGGTTACCAACTGTTGCCGATGTTGGACCATTTGTTGCGGCAATTGCTGCTACTGCGGCGGCGGCAATGCTGCTAGGCGTGCTTTGTTGCTGCTGCTGTTGTTGTTGCTGTTGTTGCTGATTGGCAGTTGTATCCGAGTTAAAATGCTGTTGCAGCAGCGACTGTTGTTGCTGTTGCTGCTGCTGCTGTCTTGTGTCAATATTGACTGTTTGTTGTTGCTGTTGTTGCTGCGTTGCCAGAGGGCTGCTGCTGTCGAGCACTGAGCGATTGATCGCTTCCTGTGCAATTGTTTTCAACGAAATCGCATCAACGGCATTCGCATTGCTACTGAGCGCAACCGGCAGGCCTAAAAAAGGGTAATAATTTATTTAAAAATAATCACGGTCATGTCTGGGCAGTGGTGCTTGGTGTTGCACAGTAACAAACCATTTTGCAGATGTGCGGAATTTGTTTGAAGATTGGTTATTTGCGTTGTAGTCGCCTGTTGTTGCTGCTGCTGCTGCTGTTGTTGTTGCGCCTGACTCGCAGCGCCCACAATCGCTGCAACTGTTGGCGTTGTCTGTTGAGGCACAGGACCGTTTTCAAGCAATGCTGCTGCAATTGAAATATGGCATTGTAAATCTTTTTTCGACACGCATTGCACAAAGGCTTACATGTACTATGTTTTGCTACCGCTGCAAATGCAATTGTTGTTGTCGCTTGAATCACAGTTTGGCCTTGAATGTTACTGTTGCTGTTGGTATTATGCGTTGCTGCTGTTGTTGTTGTTGCTGCTGCTGACGACGCTGATGTATTCAAACTAGGCGCTGGCGCATGTGGTTGCACGGCAGGATTGTGTCCACTTGCTACTACGGCGCTGGCAGAGTTACTGTTGCTGTTACTATTAACAGCGGCGGTTGTGGCAGCAGCGACGATTGCTGCTGCTGTTGGTTGCGTATGTTGTTGTTGTTGATTCTTGCTAGGCGTTGAACTGACAATCTTATTGACTTGTGCTGTAAATTAATTTGTAACAATTTATACACAATTTTCAACAGTGAAGCAAGCAAGCGAAGTCTATACTCACTATCACTAGACGCCGTTGTCGCTTTACTGCTACCGGCACGCACAGCTGTTGGCTTAATGGGTAACTGTTGTTGTTGCTGCGGTTGCTGCTGCTATTGGATGGTTAATGGGTACGTTATCTCATGTACTTAGTGCTTTACTTGATGTGCGTACCTTTGTTTTACTACTTGCGTTGCTTTCACTCTTGGCGCGTTGTTTTTCGCTAGATGACGTCGGCGCCGCCGCATCTGTTGGCAAGCTCGCAACAACAGTCGTCGTCGTCGTCGCACTAGCCGTTGGTTCGCTTGTGTAGCTATTGTTGCTGGTGTTGCCATTCGATTGCTGCTGGAATTGGGCCGCACTACTCGCAGATGATTGCTGTAGTTGCTGCTGACTTAGCGACGTTGTCGTCGTTGACGACGTCGTAGACAGCGCATGCTGTACAGTGACGGGTGATTGCGAGGGACTGCCGCCGGATGTAACGCTACTGGGTGAGCCGCTGGTTTCGTTACTATTATTACTGTCCGTCGTTGCTGATGATGGAATACCAAGTAAGATACCTTTACCATTTTATTCATTTAACGTAGAGTGGTTAAGCGTTTTTTTTTTATTTGGTGATGTGTTGTTAATTAATTATTTCAAACAAAATTATTGTGGCGCATTGCGTTTTTTATATGGATTTTTAGTTGGTTACATGTTTGAAGTATGATAGTTGGTTTCATATGGTTTGCAATAGATAAACAGTTAAGACATTTTGGTTGTTTGTTTAGGTTTCGGTTGTTTTTTTTTTTTTTTTTTTTTTTAACGAATCAAGAGACACATTGTTCATTTTGCAACGTTTTATTTTGGTTTGATTTGCAAGCCAAAAACAAAATTAAAGAAAAAAAAAAATAAATAAATATAGAAACGTTTAGAATGAATCCCATTTTATAAGTCAAGACAAAATAAATAAAAACTATACTTATAGAGCTTTAAACAATTGGGAAAATAAATTAAAATAAAAGAAAACAAAAACAAAGCAAGTGCAGAAAAAAATCTAGAAAGTAGTCGGGGAAAGTAATAACAAGCAAGAATAGGTTTATAGTTTTCAAGTGTTTGTTTGGAGTTTGATTACATTTACTTGTGTCTAAGAAGGTATTGTGCTTGGATGTTCATTGGGCTGAAATCAAACTGCGCACAACCAAAAGTGGACAATCGACTATATACAAAAGCTTTGTTAGGCTGCATGGAGTTTTGCTTATAAACAATATATATATTGGATTCGAAGCAAACGGAATGGTAAACATGCGAGTGTTAATGGTCTTATATATATACGTACCCGTACCGGATAATTCGACCTCATCGAGACCAATAATGTCATCATAGATGAATTCATTCTCCTCAAAGTCAGGTTCTTGTGATGAATCAATATAATATTCGACATCATCTTTGATTTTGTTCACCTGCTCCGCTTCGACGCCATCGTTGTCCAATAGTCGAAGCAGTGTTTCCAATTTTGTCACATGGAATTTATGTCGATCCAGCTTCGAACGGAGATCATCCATGCGCTCCTGTTTGTCGCGATCGAGGCGTTTCTTTTTCCCCGCCAGCAGTGATTCGATTTCACTCTCATACTGATCAATTTGTATTTGCAGTGAACTAATTGAGCTCGTCAGCCAGTTACGTGCTTCGTCTTTGATGCGCTGCGCTGGATCCATTTTTTGTGCAGCGCCGAGACCTTCTTTTGAGTACGCCTTGGTTTTTGTTTCACGCTCGACGACCTTAAACCGTTCCATTTGCTAAAAACACAATAGCATAAATTTAAAAAATCCAACGATTCAATTGCAATGCATGTGACGCACCGTTTCAATCAGTCGACGGTTTTCAAGTAATGAGGTTTTATCTTTGATTTCGGCGGAAGCGATCCATGATTTTATTTGATCGCGTAACCTTTGCAGTTTTTTAATTTCCTTTTTAAGATCTGCCTCATACTTCTCCTGTAGATGTTTTTGCTTTTTTGGACAAAACGTGCAAACAAATGGTTATTAGCATATTGAGCTCACATTTCGCGATAGTTTACCTTCTGATTACTGTTTGTCGCATTGTGCACCTTTTTCCATATATCCTCAAAAGTTTCCACGCCTTCCGCCACTTTCTTCAAACATCGATCAATTTCCCCTGTGAATATGTTTGCGAATTAGTTTTGCACGCACTACAAAAACAATAGTTGCATATACTTACCCTGCAATTTCCTCGTCGCAGCCATGGCTATGTGTGTTCTTGTCGAATTTGCTGGCGAAAATGCTCAGACATAGTCCAGTAGCGGTGTATGCGCGCAGGTTATAACAACGGCTGCCGTTATGTTTGGGCGAATGCTAATCCGGCTGTAGTGGTAACAACAAAGTTGTACAACGCGTCAAGTGCGGCGGTTTTATCTGTGAACAGTTAAACGTCTATTTATTTCTACTTAATTAGACACTGTGAAGAGCAAACTGCATTTAGTTTGAGTAACTAGCAAGCACGCCGTATACTCCACCATATACAGCTACTAAGCAAGCACAACTACTGTTGTGCAAATCAAAATAAACGCACGTATTGCCGCCGTTAGTTTACTTTGTGGCAATTAAAAGTTCAAAGGCAAGCAATGCGCAATCGAGTTCGCTAACCGTTTATTTACCTAAATACAAATCGCTTGGATTCGATTTTTGCGAAATGCTGACAGAAAAAACGCAAGCAATTCAAGCTTTTCCCCAATTCTGCTTGTCTTCTCTCCTTTCTGCCGTCCTTCGTTTCTGTGCCTTTTTCTGCCGTTGCTTCACACACACTCTGCTTCTTCTTTAATTTTCGATTTTGCAGCGTTGTTGTTTTTCCACGCGCTACGCACACACCACAAGGAAAACACTTGTTTTATGAGTTAGACGTGCATACAATTAGCTCGTTTTTATTTCAGTTAATTGGTTTAAAACTAGATACATTTGTTACTTTAAGCAAGAAAATCGCTCAATATTTCTTCTTGTGTGTCTTCTTTTCTTCTTCTTCAATCATATCAAGATGGCGACTAGTCGACGACCAAAACATGGTTGCTTAGGCGCCAGTGCAGAAAAATTAGGCGCGCGCAATTCGCATACTTACTATACAACACTGTTACTTTGCGCAACCATTTTATGTGCCAATTTAACGGTTAGTTTAGTCCCATTGGCAATAAAAACAATTGAAATTTCACTTGAATTTAAGTGTTTCATTTAATCATAGTTTAAATATTTTACATACCTAAATTTGTGTTCAACATTTGTGCACTTGCTGTTAGTAAGCGTCTAATTTAAACAAATAGTGTACTTGAAGTTTTAAAAAAATATATAGTATAACTACATTGAATTTATTTCTAAATTCATTTACTACTTAAAGCCGCGAAATTGTTTTTTTCCTGCGTTTCGTTTCATTCCTTTTGGATTTACTGCTTGCGCGCACGAATTGTTGATCAAGATCAATTATCACATGTCGCCCGTAACGTAACGTACTTGATCTTTAGTCAAATTTCGTCGGTTGCAAAATCTGATCTGTCGTTGACTTTTCGTCTTGTGCGTTAGTTGCTTCTCTGGTCACACGGTAAGCCGGTAAAGACATGCAGTTGTTAATAAAATTACACACACATTTTATATATTGCGTCGGATATTTTGTGTAAATCTTCACATGCTCCGCATCTTCAAAACAAACAGAGGACACATCGACGCCATGACTTTGGCGTATTTTAATAAATTTCTCCACATCCTGGTACGGTATGACGACATCCCCTTTGGAGTAAAGAAAAAGTTGCGGACGCTTGTCGGATTCGTTCTTCAGCTCACAGAAAGGACTGCACTGCAGTCGTTCCGACTTCACAAAAAGACTTTTAAACGCGTTAAACGACTCCTCCACAAACCACATAATGCTCAGAGTGAGCGTTATGAAAATTGCCGTCAAACAATTGCACTTACGCTTCTCTCTGCCGTAGATGGCTGAAATGGCACGATAGAGACCCAACACACGACGTTCACCAGGTGCTGAATCGAAAATCAAACCGCGTATCTCAAGTGGCGACTTGTGCTTATGCATGGCCAGTGAAATGTGCTGATAGAGAAAGGCTCCGCCGTTGGAGAAAATATGAAATATCAAGGGATGCGCATCGAAGTTCATATCCTGAATGAGTTTTAGTATTTTTTCGCCAATGGGCACCATTTCGTTGCGCTTCCAAAAAAGCGTATCTACGGGTGCAGTATAACGCACGGTTATAAGCCTGCAAGTGACAATTGGCAAGCACGGATGCTAACTGCAAATATATATAACTACAAATAATACATACCCACGATCTTCATATATCTTGGAGTATTTCATCAAATAACGATCTTGACAACCTGCCCAGCCCAACAGCATAATGATGGGTATGTTGCGTTCATTGTCAACAAACACGAAATCCGACTCGCCCGTGAACGTGCTGCCAGACTCCTCACGATAGCTCGGCGTTGGAAACTTTATAAAGTACTCCAGCGCATCCTGACGTTCAGCTAAGTTGGCCCTTTTAATGCTAGTTGCGGCCAATTGTTGTTGCTGTTGTTTTTCTTGCTGCCTTTGCTGCGACTTCTGTTTACCAGTTACACTGGCGCTGGCCAAACGCCTCGTTGCGCCACCATATTGCTGACTTAGCTCCTCTGGTGTCAGTCCATATGGATGCGTTGTTGTTGTATTGCTAGCGCCACTATTCACCGACATCTTAACCGTTATGGTTTGCTACTTGCCTTGGGTTATGCTTGATCCAATGCAAATTATGCAGAAACCACTTTTTAACGTATTTATTTATTGAGAGCACACGCTCAAACGCTGTGTAAATGTCAATATGCTTCTAGTCGATGGCCTGCTGAGCTTGGCCACACTTTTTTTTCGCTTTTCAAATGATTTTCACTTTCATTTATTGATTTTCAATGAGGCTCTGCTGTTGTTGTTGGATCTTGTTGTTATCCTGCAAAGCAGTACACTTGCCAACAAATTTGCTGTTAACCTTATGTGTATTTAAATAAACGCAAAACCTATTATTAAAGAAATTAATGCAAAATATCGTTTGTGCTTGAGCCACAGGCCTTATATGTGTTTATATATGTCATGCCTTACGCAGAACATACTTGACCTTTTGCAATCAATTTTTTCTTGCGTTGTTGCTGCTGCTTACACATGCTTGCAAGATGTTACATATTACCATTGGCGCACAGTTACTGCCTTCGACTGCTTCTCCGTTGTTGCAATGTTACGCTGTTACCGTTAGTTGAATGCGTGACAACTGGCCAAAGCAAACTGATGAACAGAAAAAAAATCGACCCCAAAATGTGCAGCAAAGCACAGGATACGCAAATATAAGCGAATAGTGTACTCTCATTGCTAGGGTAGCCATTTGTTTGTAAGGACAAGTCCTAGGAACCAGAGGAATGAGAATCAAGAAATTTACTATGACAACTCGTTCAAGTGTTGCTTTTTCTTTTTTCCCTCACATTGTCATTATACGCTAAGTTGAAATATATGTTTGGAGTAGTTCTTAAACAGATCGTCGTTTTCGGCACTCCACTGTTCGAATTACCAGGGATAGAAGGGCACTTTATTACAAAAGACGGGTTTGCGGCTATTTACCATGCCATAATGCACTGGCTGTGCTAGGCAACGTTATTCCAATCCAGGTGTGTTTTTTCACTATGACAATGGCTTGGACATGCGCAGCACAGGTTTTTGCGTTTCGCTCTTAAACGCGGTAACCTAATATATACCGGCTTTTACCATTAATTGAGTTTTTCTGTAGTTTCAACAGTCGTATTAAAAGAATGTGTTTTTTCTATACAAACTATTGTGTAATATACTAAACAACATGTACAAGCAAACCATTTCACCACTTAATGTTCAGCGCTGTGTTGAGTTTTTCGACTGCATGGTAATTCGTGTGCAGTAACTGCTTCGCCTTGTCAGTGTGCGCGCCCTCAAAGAAGTCATTGTATATATACTTTGTTACCTCATTGTCCGGCAAAGAACGCGGAAGTTGCTTGTACAGCTTTCCTAGCTGTTGTATTAATTCCCGCACATGTTGACCATCAGTGGGACGTACCTGAGCGCCACCATTAACACAGCCTAAATGCAGTATATAAATTAAAGAGATCGCATAATATTTGCTGTATAACACATACCAGATGGGCAAGCCATGACTTCTACGAAATGGTATTGCACTTTTCCACGCTTTAGTTTCTGTACGAGATTTTGTATATTACGAAAACCATTGGCTATGGCAAAACGTAGCACGCACTTGCCATCCGCCTCAAGCGTAATCTCCCGAAAATCAGGATTTCTTAGCTGTTTGTACACCAGTTCATCATTACGCTCCTGAGCAAACAGTTCTTTAGCAGCATAGCGGAATATATGTTCAGAGTAACCACCCGACATTGTAGACTCATGTGCCCAAATAGCAGCGTTTGGTTGAGTTTCATTCCAAGGCCAATCGAAGTCAACTGGCTCATAAGTTTGCAATGAACGTTCTTCAGTCGACAGCATCTGTTCGACCTCAACTGGAAATGCAGGAATTCAATTTAACGCAAATTTTTTAGTTGATGACACTCACTTGCAGTTATGACACAATCCACGTCGCGCGAGTTGTTTACCTCACTATAGAAATCTTCACGGGATGCTTCTAGTTTCTTGTCGTAGCATGGCATGATTGTGACATGGTAAAAACTTGAACCGGGTAAGTTAAGTTTCTCCGCCAACCATTGCTTGACAAGCACACCCATTATTTGTTGTGGTGAACGTGTTGTGGCTATGTATGGTAAAATGAAACTACCATGAGTTTTCTCTGCATAACAAACCCAGCCTGGGCAAGATGACGAAAGCATAGTCAGCTCCGCATCCTCACGGTAGCGCTCCACAAACTCCTGCCGGCATTCGATTAACGCCAAATCGTCTGCAATTTTTGTACTAAGCACATAATTCGCGCCTAAGTATCGGAAGTAACCTGCCAAGTGGCGTGCTGTGTCTTCAACGGTAAGTTGATAACGTTGGGCAAGGCTCAACAGGGGCTGCTGTGACACCGTAAAGACAATCGTGCGTACTTTTGCGGTGTCACCAGTTGCTTTGAACTGTTCGTTTTCACGCAGCACTTTAAGCAACTCCTCTTGGCTTTGCTGTGTAATAAGTACACCTTCGGCAGAGGTTATGCAACCGGAGCAGGCCAGACAATCTTGTAGTGTAATTTCTACTTTTTGCAATTTTTGTTTATCACCAGACTAAAAATAATATAGGCAATTTTTAGCATGTGAGATACAATTTGCTTAAGTCTGTGCCTACCTCCAATTCCTCGTAGTATCCGTCTTCTTGTATCGTAATTTTTGCGCCAGTTTTAGACTTTGATTTCTCAACAGTGACGGGTTTTATGCATTCCTATGAAAACGGCTTTATTTAAAATATATTAACGTGTACGTTGAGTCTACGCTTGCCTGTGAAGGAGTGATGAAATCGTCCAAATCCGTGAGTTGCAAGGCACCGCTAAAACGTGACATTGTTTCATACAAGATAATTAATCACTTACTACGCACGTGTTAGTCGTGTCTTTCTTTGATTATGCTGTTGTGGTTTTACAAAATATTAAATAATTCACTTGCCGAAAACAATAATAAAAGCAATATGAGTAAAAAACCATCTGGTCACTTTTTTATATTGCTGAACCGATACATAGAAATATCATTTCAGCTGTTACTAACAGTCGGCTAACAGCGGCTGTCCTGCAGTGCTGCCAACTTTAGCGATTTGTTGGCTTATTTTATTTGGAAATGTTATTTGGCTTATGTTATTTGAAAAGATGCGCATTTTATGGATTATTTTTTTTTTTGGATCAACCGGACCGCACCACAATTATGTCACGGACAAAGGACAGACAGAATAGTATTGACCAGTAATATTCATGGTATAAGAAAAGAAGGTAGTGCCAAAGTTGTGCGATTGATATGCTGACAACCCTAGCACTCTATTAGAGTTTGCAGAGCACGAAACCGTGCTTTCTCACTTTCTCATAGTGCTTCTCTCTCAAGCAAAGAACTTACGAGTTCTTAGTTAATTCGCTGAAATTTAATATTATTTTTACCATGGGCCGCAGTAAATTTGTTGCTGCAACGGCTAAGAAGGTAAGAAAATGCTGTAATAATAATATTAATAATATATGCCACGTATCACACACTAGGTGCTGCCTCATGGAGATTTCATCGAACGTATAAGAAAGTCTCTTTATTATGGCATGGCTAGTGATGCCTTCAATGAGGATGACGTTGATGCCGACATGGAAGTATCACGCCCACTGGCCGAATACGCTGCGGATCTATTCTCGGAGCCACACCGTGGGCACTCACTAAATCGTTTGACACGAGTTGCCGCGGGAAAATCACATGCCACGCCTTGTTCTCTGATTATGGCGCTTATCTACTTGGATCGACTAAATGTCATCGATCCGGGTTATGTGCGGCGCATAACACCACAGGAGCTGTTCGTTGTATCATTGGTAAATACATTAAATGCAAATTATTCATAATTGTTATTGATTTAGCAAGAGACCCAACTACTACAGTAGCAACCTGTTGATTATAACATGCGGACACGTCAATTTAACGTGTTCCTATAGAGAACATTGTATTACATGTAATGTGCATGCGCGGATCGCGATCATTGTTGTTTTTCGAGTTTTGAAAAATATTACATTATGTGCTCCGATTGCTACTGTCGTTGTGCGCTTATGTGTCTATTTTTGGACTATGCGATAAGGCCAGTCAGCTTGTTTACTTAATGAATGCTATTTAAGTTTATGTATTGTGTTGTTTTGTATATGTGTATTGTTGTGTTTACGAATTCAGGTTGCAAGAAGCCAACTATTGTAAAAATATGTGACGAACGCATTTTTGTGACGTCATTTCTATGATCTTCGATGCGTCATACAAATACATTGTTGTGTTAACTCTTATTGCATTTCCAGATGATTTCAACCAAATTTTATGCCGGTCATGATCAACACATCTATCTTGAGGATTGGGCTAAAGAGGGCAATATGAGCGAAGAAAAATTAAAGCTGATGGAATTGGAGTTCTTAAGCGCAATAGTAAGCGAACTTAAATTGAATTTTAGTTGCAGTTGTGCAAAGACGTGTTTCCAAAACATTTTTTAGGACTGGAATATCTACATATCGAATGAGCAGTTCTTCACAAAACTAACCAAATTGGAACGCATACTTGCTAAGCGCGAGGGTTTACGGCGTGGATGGCTGACCTATAGCGAATTAATGCAACTTCTGCCATCCTTTACGCTGATGAAGTTTATCTGCAATAGCATTGCGCTTTTGGCGGTCAGTTATGCGGCAAGTGTCATGACAATTGCTGGCGCATTCTTCCTTGCTAGCCAGATACCCGGCACCATGTTGTATCGCAAACCGATTGTTCCAAATGCCACTATAACGACGGAAACAACGACGACAACGACGCACACAGTTGGCAGCATGACGGCAGCTCCGGCAGATGATGTAACACAGGCTACCCCAATCGTCACGATACCTGCGAATGATAGTGTTAGCATAACAATGCAAGGAAACGCGAATTGCAGCGCCTTAAATGTTGAGGCTGAACTGCTTAAGTTGGAAGAGGAATATTTCGCGGAAACCAGACCCAATGAATGCGGACGTGCGCGCTCAAAGCAAGAATATATGGCAAGTGGTGAAACTGCACTGAATACGTACCTACAGCTGCCCGCAACACATGACAAGGAGACTCATTACTATGCTAAGGCTGACAATGCTTACAATTGGCTCACGCTTAAAGCCGGTTACCGAGATCAGAGCAATGGCTTTGAAAATCAGCATTTGCTGTATTTCGGCAAGTATTTGGACACGTACGAAACGAACCGATACGAAGACTATATAATGATGACACAGAATGTATCCGTTTTGTGGCAATTGTTCAACGGCGTTCTGGCACAAACCTATCAACGCTTGCCTGGATTCTGGTACAAGTTTATTTAGTGGCACTCGTACGTGGGGTTGTGGCGGCTTTATCAGTTGGCGCTCAAGCCACGCAATCACTTACTAAAACACAGGCGCCATTATTCACTATCCTGAAGCGTGTGAAATTATTTTTGATATATCTACATTTAATTGCAAACATTTACGTTTATTTATTGATTTGAAACTATCAAGAAATTTAATAAAACTATATTTTTTCGAAATGTAAATAAAAATCTGCTGAATTGTTTAATATTTTTACTTTGGAATTTAATTGGTTTTAAGCTCTACATTATGCACTTAATTTATATTATATTATTCAAATGTTAATCTTTTAGGCTGTTCAATTTGAGTCATCTGCTCACAACGTGTCCGTCCAAAACTGTCACCAATAGTATGTGAATTATTTTACCCTCTTCAATTATTTTCTTTAAAATTTTTTGCTTCATTCCGCTAATCATGCAATTTTAAACAGATCTTAGGCTGGAAGTTAGCACACTGCTGTCTTACATTTCTTTGTAACTCAGTTTATCAATTTTTTTTTTTAAATTTTTGGAATTATAACGAATCGGATAAATTTTTGTTTGTTTTTTTTTTTTAACAGTTTTGTTAGTTTTATTTCTACAGCAGTGCAGGTTCTGTACAGTAGACATCCAATTTAATGAATACCCGATTTAACGTAAGTTAACGAATGACGTTAATTCCGTCATTTATTATATTCTATGTAATGAAGACATATTTTGCATTGTCATTTGATTTAACGAATGAATTAATGTACAATTAACGCACTCTTTTGGTTTTTGCTCCTTTAATGGCTTCCACACAGCTGTAAGATGATATGCATATAAAAAATCAAAAGCGAACATCATTTTGTTTTTTCCTATTTTTGGTAATTGGGATATATTTCTTTGTTTAAAGTATTCTTTCGATTTAACGAATGAGTTTAGTAAGAAACCATTAACTTGGACATCTACTATACATATATATGTATGTATGAACATGCAAATATGCACGGGTTTTTTTCAAATGTTATGTTCGGTAAAACAAAAACTTTCGACGGGGAAAAACTACAGCTATTTTGAATCAGTTATTACAGTATTTTTATTAAAACTTTATGTTAATTTACTAACTTCTCTTTTGATTAAATTGTTGATTTTCTTTTGGACCATTTTATATAAGCTTTTTGTTTTTTGAATTAATAATATATTTTTATTTGTGACTACAAGAAGTTTGACTTGGCAGTTTTCTATGTTTTAATGGACACATTTGCATAAACGCAGTAAGTGTGTAGTTTTTAACAGTGCAGTCTTAATAAGGAAATAAACACAGATATACACACATGTATTAAGTAGCGAAAAATAAAAACAATTGCACTTGAACATTTCGTAAGTGAGCTAATATGGAAAACAACACAACACAGCGACGAGCATTCAATTTTTGTGTAACTTAGTTGATAACATTGCATGCATGCGATTGATAGGTACTTGTAGAGTTTATACAATAATATAAAGATTTTTTGTGATAGGTACATTTTGTAGTTGGTTTTTGTGTATATTTAAATATATGCTAGAAAAACATTCCCTAATTATGTTTGGTTTTTTTTTCTCTTTAATTTTACAACGAACTAATTGTAACGTATGCATAAATATAAATATTACAATATTAAAAAATTCAAGCTGATACATATGCCTGTATGTATATACTGTTGTTTTATTGCTTTGTAAACCAAAAGAGATAACAAGTGTTTAACCACAGAGAATTATGTCAAGAAAAGATTTTAAATATTGTTGCTTTACAGATTTAGACCGAAGCTCAAAATAGACAGATTTTGTTAAAATAAACTAAAATTATTATAATTGACGGTTTAAATATATTTGTTAGCAGCGATAATTACTTTTCATTTAGTTTAGAATTTTTATTTTAGATTTCAACAGTTGAAGGTGGTATCCTTTCGGCAGCCGGCGCTGTGTCTGTTCCTTCAGGCCCACACGGATCGCTATTTTTACTGTCAACGAAAAGCAAAGGCCACATGCCAATAATACATCCCATCGTAATCCCTACCAAACGACCCTATTTAATAATGAAGCATATTTAAAAATCATTTATATATGCGATTTTTATTTATACTCACCCAATTGCTTGCTCGCCTAGAACTCTTCAGATCGAACTGCGCAGGTGTTAGTTTTGGTGGCTTGAGGCCCAAAAATTCGCAACCACGTTCTACGTAAACAGCGCAACTTAATCCTAGTATATCACTAACTGTGTTGCCTAAACCAGCGGCGGCCATTGTCGACACGGGCATAAATGATCTAAGCGTATTTTCGATGTATTCACCCTGGTGGAGGCAGCGCGCAAATAAAAATGTCACTTCACATGAACGGATCGACATGTCGTATACTTACTGCAATTATCATTGTGAAATTATCCAAAAATCCGAAAACAAGAAAGGGTACAGCATTAACAAAGAAAACTGTGTAAACAAGAGGAAAACATTTAATTAAACATAGGCAAAGTGTTGGCGCCACAATTTTAACTTACTTTTGGCTAAATCGATATTCGACGGTGGCTTGGCATTTTCAACTGAAAAGAAACAAAGTAAAACTTATTTAAGTATTTTCGTTTTTGATTGTAGACAGGCAAGGGGGATGGGAAGCGGCTGGCCGCTAATCTGACTCATGACAAATGGTGCTACATATGTAATCGCTGTTGCGGCTATCGGCATTTGTTAGATGAGAACTATTCATGTTGTTAGTCCTGGATTTTAGGTGTGCAAGTATTTGGCTTGTTTTTTCAAACATTCTTTTTACCCAATTTTTTTCGTAGCCAATCGTCGGGCACGGCACAAAATGTGCCCGTTGGATCCACATCGCCGAGAGCGGGCACGCGCGTCAGTCGGCCGAAGCGTGTACGCCATTGTATGGCAGCCAATTGGCCTGGGATGATGCGTGTCGATGAGGTCGTAGTTGCAGTTGGGATTTGAGTTGGTTGTGTAGTGGGAGTAGATGTTGTGTTGTTGTTGTGGGATTTTGTGTGCCACGAGTTGTGTGTAGAGTTGCAGCAATAAACGCAGGAAATCACAATATTTTATTTATATAAAAGAAAGAGAAAAAAATATTTAAATGTGTGCAATAATAATTCAAAAATATAAAAAAAATCAAACTTATAATAGGTTAATGAACATTATATGTAAATTATCAAAGGCTGTTTGGTGCGCGTGGTTGCACTGAGGGAAATGCAAATACTGAGCATTTTGTGTAGCTGAAATCGGGTTTGATATTATTGTAACCATTTTTTATATATGTATGTGCTTAGGTTCATACGCATAAACACCCGCGTAAACCTCAATAATTTGCTAGTCTTTTAGCAAGTAAGCTAAAGCTTTGCTCAAAGAAAATCCAGTTCCATGTTTAAATGCAACCTAAGAGTAATGAAAACAATGCCTGCAGACATTGCACTAAAAAAATGTTTAAACAAAATGGCAGCGTTTTAGGGCAAAACTTTAAAACTCATTATTCACACTAACATAGTGGCAGCTGATTAAACAAAACGGCAGTACTCAGTGCAGAGCACACCCAACACCTAGAAGTACACTTTTGGGTAACACCTGCATTTTTGTTGCTTTGGTTGTGTCGTTTGTAGTTTGTATAACGCATAAAATCATTCTAACGCGCTTAAGCGTACATTACGGTATGTTACGTTCAGCAAAGAGTGGCCAGCCAGGCGGATAAATGGCGAGACATGGCACGTGCGCTTGGCATGACTTTTAATTAATTTACGCGAACACACTGCAGCTCTGTATACGTATATTACGCTGCTGCGGCACAATTTGAAACTACGTTTTACGTATGTATGTGTGTACGTGTGAAGCGATGCGTGATGCGGCGAGTGGTGGCCACAACATATTCACCATTTTTGGTACGTGGCATATGTGCACGTCATGCATATTTGCTTTCAGATGCTCAGCTCTGCAAGTGGAGGAGTAATGACTTACTATATGCATTTTTAATAAGTGCTGCGGTATGCAGCATGTTGAAAATAACTATGGCGTCACTTAGTGATGTGCGTAATATATCGAATTAACATGCTTGCCATGCATAATTCAAATATATTTGTCCGAGTAATGTTGTCTGTAATGTTTGATTATCGAATTAGCAACACCTGCCTAAGCAGCGAAAGTTTTACTTTCATTGCTCCCTCCATATGCTTGACAACGACCGCTGGCAGCACATTAATCACACTAGCACACACACCCTACACTTATATGTATATGTTTGCACACTGTACTCTGCTCAAGAACGTGCCTGAGTTGCCTAATGCTAGTTACATGCTGAGTTTACAAGGAGTGCATCCTACACACTCCTTGTACATATGTACACATGCAGTCGCCAGTGTGCTGCCGAAGTAACTAATTTCACTTCTACTTTCGTACAGCGCATACTTAACTTTGCTTATATGCTACGTTGACTGACTGTACGTTTGGGTTTATTATTTCAAATGTGACGCATAGGCGGCCTTGAGATACCTAAAAGTTACCGTGAGACTTGAGTGCTGCTTTAGTTTCACCCCGAGCAGTCTCTGTTATGGGGCAATCTTTTGTGTTAGATGTTTTAATTATTAAAATATTAAATTAATATTACAAAAGCATAATGGCAGCGCAGAGTCACTGCTGGCTATAAAAGCACCGCTGCGGAATTTAAACTGAATACCAAAGGATGTGCACATTAACGGCATCTACACAGCCAGCAAAATGCTTTTGTTCGCTTGAGTTCCACTGGGCACACTTTGTCAACCGTATATGAACAGTCGTGCTCCACAGCCGTCGGTCAACATCACCAAATCCTTCTCAGCTCTTTCCCTGCCCATGTCACGCAAAGCGGAATTGTAATTTATTTGCGTAATGCAGCCTTTTATCGTGTGTTTATTTTTGAGTACATGAGTGCCATACACATGTCATTGAAACATTATGCTGGTCTTTAGATGCAATTAGCTTTCTTTTCGGCTGGTGAAATGGCACTGAGCTACATTTGGCTTTCCACGCTAATGTATGCTATAATAATAGCAACGCCGTAAAAACCAACTTAATATCAATTAAGCACAAATCTCAGGGTTATGCGAATTAACTGAATGAAATTGCTTACAGCAATTTCAGCGTCAATTGTCTCCTTGGCACAAAACGGAAAACCTTTTCAAATTTAAGTACGTCAATAAACACGTCTGTACTACACAATAGCTGCTTCACAAAATGTAAGCAGAACGAGTAACATTTAAGCAAAGTTCACATGAATTGTTTTTATGACGCTTAATTAAAGCATACGTACAGGCGCCCAGATACAGTAAAAACTTGCTACAATGTGCACGCATTTACTAAAATTCAACTTTCCTTGACAACATTGCAGAAAATTAGATGAAATTATTTTAGTCTTGTGGAGTAAATGACTTCGAGTTGCATTTTCATATTTTGTAGTAAAGCAACTGCCTTTCGGTGTATCACATTGGTAATGTGAACTGTAGTGCAAACACGATTAACGTGCTCAATTTTCTTTGTGCAACGTGCGTAAACAACAGACGAGTTCGTTCACAAGTGGGCAAGGCTATGTTCACATATATAATGCATGTATATGTGCAACTCACCTGACTACGCAGAATTTTATAACGTTGCACTAAAGCTGCTTTTTATACACGAGTACGAGTATATTCGTATCGTTAAAATAGCGCCTTCTTTGTAAGGGAAAAAGTAAAGCTTTAGTGCGTTGCTTTACACAGACATTTGTGTTGTACGGATATCCGTTGCTTTAGCATTTTATTTTCAAATATCCGCAGTTTACTTTAGCTGCGGAATTCATATTAAAATTCATTTCGTTCGCTTTGCTTGGATGGCATTTATACCTGTCGGAAGTCGTTTGCGGTAACTTCAAATATTTACAAATTGCGTTTATTTAAGTTTAATTCAACGATAATCGCCATCTGGCTTATATAATATAATTACGCGCTTGAAAGTGTGCTACACATTTCTCGCTCGCATACTTCAATGCCTGACAGCGAAAAATTATATTTTTCATTTAATTTTCACTTCAAATGGCAGCGAAAAATAATAAATGACAAGCAGCAAGTGAAAACGAAAATGACGGCTAAAGCGTTAATATTCTAGCTGCCTGTAGCCTGGTATTTTATGTTATCATAACCGACATTAAAATATTATATCTGCACGCAAAGTAATTGTTTGCTGTTGTTTTTTTTCTTTGTTGTTGTACACTAACTATTTGACTTAAGCTGATCCAAACTGCGACCCAGTTGCTATAAGTGAAACTTAGCAGAGTTGCAGTTTTTTTTTTTGCAATTTCGCTTGCAACTTCTGACACACACTCACTATCTGTGTGACCCACACACTGGCAATCGACAAAAGTTTCACAGGTTGCCACACATCCTCAAAATCGCAAACGAAATTGCAAAATTTAGTCGTGCTTATGCTGCTATACACATTATTCAAGCGTAAACGGGACAACGCTACAGTTTAGGTATGAGTGGGCTGGCAACTTCACCTCGTCAGGCCATAATGTAAAGCAGGCATAAAGCACACCTTTCATTTGTCTGTCTCTATCGTACCAACGTGCGGTGAGCCTCTATCTTGAGCTTTACCATTTACTTACCTTAGTTGCTAAATTTTATGTTGCTTTAAGGACGCGAAAGGCCATTCAGCAGCTGCTACTGTGGTTTGCGTTTGTGTGTACGAGCCCGATTGTTGCTACATACACAATAAGCAAGCCGTGTGCAAGCCAACGTATGTTGCTGTTGTCGTATACCGTATACCAGTTCAAAAGCTGTTTACGTTGAAATTTAATAATGTTGATGCGAAGTCAAACACGGCCGCAGTGAGGCAAGTGCGCACATTTTCTTTTTTGTTTTTACTATTTGATTTTTTTATGTTACCAATTATGTGCACGTGTGTGATTAGTTTGCGGTTAAATTAGTTCACGCTTCATGAAAATTAAATATTGATTTTCAGAATTTTTTCTTTGTTTTCTCAAACCACAGACGTATGCGTGTATATTTCAAGCCATGCATGCTTTGCCGTTGCCTACTGTCAGGGGTAGCCTGAGCTTATCTGCTGTCGCTCAACAGCAGCAGCCCGTTTTGTTTTTATAACCTCTTTTCCAGCTAGCCAGGCAGAAAACATTGTTTATTTATTTGCGAAGCAATGTTGTTGTTGTTGTTGCCCGTTTGACGTTTTTGCAGCTTTGTTTTGTCATTTTATACGCCCCGTAGCAATGTGTTTAACATATACATTGTTGTTGCTGTTACAGTTGACAGTTTTTTTTTTTTGCCTGTTTTATGTAGTTTGCGACGTTGTCATTGTTGCTGTTGTCGTGTGAGTGATTGCACACAGGAAGGTAGAAGTTGTACAAATAATAAATTAAGCGAGAGTGAATGCGTAAATATGGCTTAATATACAGTAAAAACTGTTTACACAAGCATGCTAACTATTTTACCGAACTTTGCCAATAGAATTCTTTCAATACGCAAAGTAAGTTGAACATTTTCCTGCAAAACAGAGTAACTTTATAAATGAAACGAAAAACAAAACCTGCAACTAGTTTTTACCTAATTGCTTGCATGTTTGCCTTTCGGCGCAGTGCCTCTGCAGCTCACATACTCACAGCAACATACTCGTATACCACGCTGTCATGTAGATTTGGCTCCGTGGGGAAATTCATGCAGTAAGGCAACAAAACGCATAACCAATAAAGTCACCACGACGCTAAGCACTACAAAGTTTTGCATTTTGGCATTTTACGATGTGAGTGTGTGCGTATGTGCAGGCGAATTAGTAATAAGCCATAATGGCTGAACTTTTGTGAGGTAATTGGTATAAAGTGCAGTTGAATGTGGTTTTGTTTTAAACAAATTCTCACGGGCGTTTAGACAGTAAGTTTTAAGAACACGCTTGATTTTTGATTATTGTGCTTAAACATGCTTTTGTACTTGTGCTCCGATATTCGTAAATAAAATTACACTTTGCATAACGCAGCCAAGACAACAACAAGCAAATGTTTCTGCACGCAGTGCTATTGCCACTCAAGTAAATTTCTGCTTAGCTCTGGAAGTGTTTTCAATTTAAGTTTTTCCCTTTCATTTTGAATTTAAGGTTATTTTCGTAACGGAAAACGAGGTCAAATGGCACAAATAGAATACCAAGTAGTTACGGATATTGTTTAAACTGTATGACTTTTCACTTTTCACAGCACAATGAACCTCATTTAATGCCATTTGTGTGCTGACTTTGTTATGAACTTTGTTTGAAAGAAATTGTATTTTTTTTTTCAGTTGTCTTTAGTACACTTGTTCGAAGCGGCATGAACCCTTCATTTGCAAGTATTAAGCATTTGCGCATCTGGCAATATTAGAATGAATATAAAAAGCATTTTGTCGCATTTAGAAAAAGTGCAAGTTAATTTCATAAAGTTGCGAGAGTGCTTTGTAAATGTTATTATATATTTAAGCTTACAAGGTCGAATGGCATGTAATAGAGTACATAAATAACGACATTATACAACATGGAAATATCCAGCGTAAACAAATTAAAGGATTGTTTTTTTTTTTTAAATTTTACATAAGCTTTCTGTAAAGTTGTGTTTTTTTATACTTGTACTATTTGAATCAGTTGAACTGTGGCTAAGGCCAAGGTTGGCTCTTACATTAATCATACATTGTACATTTTCGACCTGATTAATTGCTCATATGTTTTAATGTGTTTTACTGTAAGGCGTCTAGTGCCGAGTAAAACAATATTTCAGATTACGTTTGCTTGCTTGTCGTCTGTCTGACCAAGCTCACGTACATATGCAGATAAAGAACTATATAAGATAAAGCATTATTTTTATAGCGTTTGGTTGGTATTTTTTTCAAACTATTGCCAACCCTCTTATTCTTGAATAATTTACTAAAGCCAAGTAGCCAAGCTATCTACAGTCATTTAAGTTAGCCTATTTTGGCAATGCATACACATCTGTCTCTAAAATAAATATACGCGCCTGAGCAAAGTCAAAGCTTATCAGTCAAAATAGTTAAAGAAACAATGAACAAGGAAGAAGAAAGCAAAGTGCACGATAAGAGTTGCTTATAACAGCCGTCAATGACAGTGCCACACAAATATTCGTAATGAAGCCAAGCTAAACTAAAATATTTAATTTTAGTAAGAAAAACGGTAACAAATTTGGCTAAACAATTAGAAAGCATGGTCTGTTTGCTGGCTGTCTGTATTCTTCATTAGCCAACACTATGGTACTGAACGTGGTAAAGAAGTGGTGGAGATGACTACACAAAAGAAACCTAATCAAAAAAGTTTTACAAGCTTTGCAAACATTCGGTGCGCTGTTGTTCTTGCTGTGCTATGAATGGAAGAGTGTACCATACTGCAAACTAAATGTCGGCATGTACATATTTGTTATTTGTTGATGGCACCCACCGGGTGCGTAAGAACAAAACAGCGCGAGTCAAGTTGCTTTAAGTAGTTTGCATCGGTCTAAACCAGAACAAACGAGACAAAGCAAGAAATTTAAAATAACATTTGAAAACAAAAAAAAAAAAAACAAAAAGAACCTCACGAGCAAAGAAAAACACGTTGAAGCTGTTCTGCCGAGCGGACGCGTATTTTCAGAATGAAATTTTTAATGAGCAAAACTAAGGCAAAACAGCAAAGGAACGAATGAGCATACATAAATATTAAATAAATATAAATATGCAAAGAGTTCAGCTGTGTCACTGTGAAGCACTTTTTACTTACTATAAAGCACGTATAAGTGGACACAATTTGGGTGTGGTATTTGCCAAAAACATTGACTATTTTTAAATGCTTTTTATCTATCTATCCCCGCGTGCTGAAGAAAAACAAACAAATGCATTTAATGTAGCTGCTATAAAAACAGCTTCAAAACCAACGCATAACAAAATATATGAAAATTTGCAAATGATTCGTAAACACAACATGCGCCATCAACAGCCAAGCCAGTGAGAGAGAGGCATAAAAAAAGATTTGAAGACGAAAGCACATATACAAACGTTTGTGTACACTTGCCCCACCAATATATATTTTCTGTACATCCGCATCCGAAGGCTAAAAGGCAACTTCGATTATGCCAGTATACAGTGCCAGTGGGAGAAAGGGAGTACGAGTGTGTGAATATGAACGCGAGGCGCAACAGTGGGTGGCTACGTGAGAGTGAGTGAGTGCAAAGGATGCAAAGCCTAGTCATATAAATCAGCCAATTTCGTGCTTTTAAATATGTAATTTCTATTGATTTTGCTGAGAACATTCGTTGGATTGAGTAAACAAGAGAGGGTGCAATTGCTAAACGGAATAGCAACGCAAATGGATTAGGCTACTCGTACACGTGATTTTTATTACAGACACATGTTGCGCATACGAAGTGTGAGCCAGCAAGCGAGACAGACAGAGAGTATAGTACATATACATACATACATAGAAAACACTTGAGGTAGGTAGGCAGGCAGGCATCTTGTTTCGTATGCAAATCTGTTGCATTAACAGCAGCCAATTTGCCTTTCAACAGTTTTTTTTTATGATTGTGCGTCTTTTACTGAGCAATGAAAAAACTAGCTTATGAATTTATGTCATTTTATGTTGCGTGGGTGGCATTGCTGTCTGAGAACAGGATGCCGATCACGTATACGCAGCATTTGAATTATTTCACGATTCAAAAAATTCCGCATGAGTGTGCGCAAGGGAACACACAGTGGGTGCTTTAGAAATCGCGTACATAATACAAAACGACAAAACGAAGACTCATTCATATATATATGCGTTACAATGATGAGCTAACAATTTTATTGCGACAACTGAACTTGAAAAGTGTAATTATAGTTATTTATTTGCATTTCTATAAACGTCGATTCGGACAATGAGAATACGTAGCACAAAGTTCAAGTGCTCTGGAGCTTATAATATATATTTGCTTGTATATATTTATGCAAAAGTTATAATTTTACAGCTGACAGATTTTTGGGGTAACTTTGGCTTCTTATATAAAGGTGCCCTGATCTCTCTAAGCACAGTCACAATTAAAACTTGGTAGCTAAATAGTAAAAATAACTACTAAAGCCAACAAGATGTCAAGTCAATTCGCAATCCTTGTACTCGGCCTGTGTGCCATGGTCGCTATAGGACAAGCTTTCGACAAAGCAACCATGATGGCCGAAATCATGGCAGCGGGCGAAGTGTGCCGCGCAGAAGTCGGCGCTACTGAGAAGGATGTTGAGGAGATGGTACAAAAACAGCCAGCTAGCAGCATGGAGGGCAAGTGTCTGCGGGCTTGTCTCATGAAAAATTTTAAGGTCATGACCGCTGACGGCAAATTGGACGTTGCGGTTGCATATGAGCATGCAAAGAAGTTCCACGACAATGATCCAGAGAAAATGAAGATTGCAAAGGAGATTGGCGATGCTTGCGTTGCAATTGCTGTACCGGATGATCACTGCTTGGCTGCCGAAGTTTATGGCCATTGTGTGAAAGAACAAATGATCGCACATGGAATTCAAGATTTCAAATTGTAGTGATGCGCATGTATAACGGTTAGCGAGACACAGCTTTATGGCATACATTGTTCTTTTTTGAGTTATTACTCCTTCGTGTTATTTTTTAGTTTTGTTTCTTGATTAAAGCATATTTGAAATTCATGTTCGATGTTACTCACCTTCGTAGCTCTTCTTTATTTGGAACGCATCATACTTGGCGATCGCCTCTTTCAAGGCGTCGCGTTCGTTTTCCGTCAGATTGCAAATAAGCTCCTGTGCATTTTGAGTGTTGATGTATGATAGCTTTGAGTATTCCGTACGTTGGAGATGACGCCAAAAGTTCGACGTGCTTGATCCTGTTTGATCCTGTGGTGCATTATGCTGTTGCAGCTTATTGCGTGTACAGCATGTGGTTAAGTATCTAAAATGATGATTTACTTCTTGTTCACTCGGTTGACTAATACAAGTTCGTAACGCTTTTGTGAGCAGATTTACACTTTGTTGCCGCATCATTTATTATTTGTTTACTATAAATGCACACGATCACTGTAAAGTACTTGTTATTTTTGAAAGATTGCTGATGATATCCGTTGTTGCCCTTGCCGCATTCCTTAGCATTGACGAATTATATACATGCACTTTGTTTTTGTTCGTTTTGGCGATGGCGCAAGTAAGTTAGTGTAATAATTGATAGCATTACATTTTAAATATTTAACTGAACATTCCGCATAATTTTTTCCAAATTTAGAATTTGGTTTTACTGTGAAAAGAGAATTTCATTATCGCTATGAGTTCGAGCTATAAACAAATATTCCACATACTTTAAACCACAACACGAACCACTCTATTTCACGTTTTATGTCGTACTAAAGTCGCAACAACGTCAGCACACTTACTATTTGTCAAGTGTTTCTCTTACAAATCTCTGAGATTTTCTCTGCGTTAATAAGCCATTTATTTTGTAAGAAGTCCCAGAGAAAGTTTTTGAAAACAGTTTAATAGAAGTGCACAAAACAGGAGAAACTTCATCTCGCTCATTCACTCACTTATAACAAGTGAGAAAGAAGGTCTGTGATTTGCCTAGCAGAGTTCCTGCCTTGCTTGTAAAAAAAAATAATTTTTTTGAAAAACAACCCAGAACTGCAAAGATTATAAAATGATTTAGGGTTTCTCTCCACGAGAGTTTTCAACAGCCATTAAAAACCTTTTAATTTAAAAGAAATGGCCGCCTGACAGAGTTGTTGTCAGGTCTGAAAAATTGTCTTCAATCGTTGATCATGTGTTCGCATCAAATATTTGAACGTTCGAACGTGTCACCTCTGGAGTCACTTCCAAGCTTTGCAAAAACAAATAATACGAATATAATGATATGTTAGTGAAAGCCAATCAGAGCTTTGTAGCTATCCTCGGCAGAGCGGCGAGATTGTAAAATGAGAGTGCCACAATTCCGTTGATGTTACCACAAAGTATCAACAGATCTGAAAAATTCTACCGAAACGGCAACACTGATAAAGTGTCTTTAATAACAAGCACAATAATCAGCTGAAGTTAATTTACGAAGAAATATGGCTTTGTTTTATTTAATTTAACCTTTTAGTCGAATGGTAATATGAATATTTAATTTCTTTTTCCCACTCTGGGTGTGAATGTGATTAGTGCTATAAATGCGAATTACATTTTTTGATACTAAAATAAGACTTTATTTATTTGTAAAAATTTTCGAAACTTATAGCTAGAGTAGAGCAATCTTAAGAACAGATTGCTTGCGGTGTATAGTTTTAAATATTGGCACTTATTTGTAATTTTATATCGGAACGTAATTAAAATCATGTGCAGTCATGCGCTCGTTGGCCAGGTATGCCCCGGAGTTCCTGATTTAGTGTGCGTAGCAACGGATGTTTGCCACAGCCACACCGACCACGGAAATCATCCAAATCCAAAGCCCAGACCATGCCACCACCCAAACCTAAGCTGCGCACAAATTGCGATTTGCGTCTAATATCCTCTACGTCATCATAGGAGACCCACTGATTGCCACTATAGGCATATGGTCCAATGCGACCCTGCGGGTCGCGTTCAACAGTCCAACCTCCATTGCCCACCTTTTCGCATATCTCATAATAGGCTAAGAAGCCCCCAGCGCGTGTATAGGTGCCCGCTTGTCCGGGACCAATTGTTTTCTCATTTAAGTCGCGCTGCTTTTGATCAGCTAAGGTGAAACTTTGGCCATAGAGCGGCATGCCCATGATAAGCTTGCTAGCAGGTGCACCCTGCTGCAACCAGTAGTGAATCGTAAAGTTGCCATTAAAGTATTTGTTTGTATCGCCATCGACGTAGTACAGCGGTGCTACGTGCCCCGTTTGCTTATCCCAGTTGCCATGGAAGTCGTACGTCATCACTGCAATCCAATCGAAGTAACGTGCAAGTGTCGGTACGTCGTAGCCAGCATCGATGACAGTCTTACTAGGCGATACGGCGGCGGAGAGTAATAAGCCACGTGGCTTAAACGCCGCAGACAGTTCACGTACCAACGCTGCAAAGGCTTGCTTCTCCGCCGGCGCGCCCTTTGAGCAATCCACTTGCCAGCACACCGGGTATTCCCAGTCCAAGTCGAGACCCTCAAATCCATACTTTTCGATAAAGTCTAAAACGCTCTGTATAAAACGTGCACGTGCCTGTGGATCCAGCACTAGACGCGCATACTTGCTTCCCAACGAATCATTCCAGCCACCAATGGCGAGCGTCACGCGCAGTCCCTTGCTCTTGTAGGCAACGACTCGTTCGTAGAAACGATTGTCGATGTCAGCCCAGGAGTCGTGCGTGCGTATGGTTAGAGAGTTGCTGTTGAGCACGGCAAAGCCGTACACGATGTGCGTGCATAGATTCTCGTCGATATCTTCGGGTACGTATTTGCCTTGACCCGGTCGATACCAAGCCCAGTTAGTAAAGTAGCAAACCACTTTGTAGTCTTCTTCGCTACCCAATGGTGGCGCTGGCGTGGGTTTTGGTCGCACTAGAGGCTTTTTATATGGTGGCGTGACAGGTTTCTTTGTGGGCTTTTCAGTGGGTTGCGGTGTCGTTGGTTTTGGTCGTAATGGTACCGGACGCTTGGTGGTCTGATTTTCCGGTACCATGCAGTGTGCCTTTTGCGGCCAGTCACAGTAGTTCTCGTTCCAATGCAGACCCTCGGGGCAACTGTTGAAGAATAAAAGAATTTAACAAACGGCAAACAAGAGGGTTAACTTGTTAGAGGTTCTAACCGTTGCTCCTTCAATTGGCCATACTGGCAAATATAATACTTGTTGCAGTCCTGCGGATGTGGCACATAATTGCGACCATCACATGGGGCAGCTGGCGCAGGCTCCGGTGTAACTGTGTTTATTGTGGGCCGTGGCGACGTGCTGCGGTTGCTATTACTGCTGCTCTGCTTCTTGCCAGCAACTGCGAGTATAGAATTGTTTTAATACTTCTAAAGCACCGTTGTTTCGACTACTTACTTTTGGTTTTCTCGCTCGGCTCTAGAACGCATTTGACATCAGGTCCGGGGTAATTGCGCAGTACGCGGTTTATGGTTTTCAACAGTGGATACGATTCGCAGCCACAATCGTTTTTGAAGTCATCCAGATCTAGCGCCCAGATCATAGCTCCACCCAAACCCATTGCACGCACATACTCGCTCTTGTGCCGGATCATAGGTGCATCGTCAAATGAAACCCATTGATCGCGTAGGTAAGCATAGGGACCCATGCGTCCGCGTGGATCGCGCACCACATTCCAGCCACGTTGACGTATACGTGAACAAATCTCATAGTAGGCAAGGAAACCACGAGCACGGGTCGCCTCGCCCGCTTCACCACCACCATAAGTGGGCGCATTCAAATCATTGTCACTAGTCTGTGCCAGGGAGAACGATTGACCATACATCGGCATGCCCATGATTATCTTTTTGCGGTCAGCGCCATTTTCTAACCAATAATTTATTGAAAAATTGGCATTAAAGGTCTCTGTACCTTCCGGGTGGTCATACATGGGTGCTACATGACCCGTCTTTTTATCCCACTGACCATGGAAGTCATAGGTCATCACCGCAATCCAGTCAAAATAACGTGACAGCGCAGGGACATCATAGCCCGCATCGATGACCTTCTTGTTCGGCGAAACGGCTGCAGAGAGCAGCAGTCCTTTAGGTTTGAATGCTGCCGACAGTTCACGTACAAGTGCCGTAAAGCCATCCTTCTCATCAGCTGTGCCTTTTGTGCAGTCAACTTGCCAGCATACCGGATACTCCCAGTCCAAATCCAAACCGTCAAATCCGTATTTCTCGATGAACTCTATGATGTGTCGCACAAAACGTGCACGGGCCGCAGCACTACGCACAAGACGTGCGTATTTATCGCCGGCGGAGTCATTCCAGCCGCCAATGGCAACCGTTACTTTACGGCCGTTCTTGCGGTAAGCCACGACACGTTCATAGAATGTATTATCCAAATCGGCCCATGAGTCGTGTGGTTGTATGGTTAGCGATTCACGATTTAGCACCGCAAAGCCGTAGACGATGTGTGTGCAGAGCTCGGGATCAATATCTTCGGGTAGAAATTTGCCACCTCCCTGCCGATACCACGCCCAGTTGGTAAAATAGCAAACTACCTTGAAGTCATTGTCGTCTGAAAGCATGCCTGATGTGGGGAACTCCGTTTCGATCACTTCAAAATCACCTTCTTCAACGTCATCGATGTCACCATTGGATTCGACTTCGTTTGTTGTCTCTTGTTCGTTTCCTTCGTTTGTTTCGCTTTGTTCCTGATTATTCTCTTGCGAGACATCTTGTCCTGGATCAGAAGGTTGCGCAGGTTCTTGCTCCGTTTCCGGTACCTCTGCTTCACCGCCAGGTTTCTCAATTGATGCTCCAGTTTCAGTGTCGCCAATCTCTGCCGAGCTGGCTTGTTCTTCTACAGATTCTGCTATTATAGGCGTCAATCCAGCTGAATTTATTTCAAAAGTTTAAAGATTATTATTAATATTATAGCTATAGAAGCATCTGAGTTTATGCTGTATAAACACGTACGTGTTGGTTCGTAGTTGCTTGGTGGTTTCTTTAGCACTGCATGTATCTCTCGCAGCAGTGGATGCACACCATCGCCGCATCGGTTGCGGAAATCATCCAAATCCAAAGCCCAGACCATGCCACCACCTAGATCCAGTGCACGCACTAATTGTGATTTCTTGCGTATCATTTCGGGATCATCATACGAGACCCACTGGGTGCCCTTGCGGGCGTATGGACCCATGCGGCCGCGTTCATCCTGAACGACTTCCCAACCTTGATGCTTGACGCGTTCGCAGATCTGAGAGCGTATAAATTTCTTGATACCTTAAAGGACTCAAACTAAAGTAAATCCTAATAAGCACAAACCTCATAGTAAGCCAAGAAGCCGGCGGCCCTGGTGAACTCTCCTGCTTGTCCAGGTCCCGGCGCTTTGGCGTTCAATCCATTATTGTTTGCATTCTCAAGTGTAAACGACTGACCATAGAGTGGCATGCCCATGACTATCTTGCGTGAAGGAGCACCTTGTTCTATCCAGTAGTTGAGTGAGAAATTCTGTAAAAGATTGCCGGTATTAGACACTAGTAAAATACATTCTCTTCATATGCCTACTGCATTGAAGTAATCGTAGTCATCATCGGGATGATGGTACAGCGGGGCCACATGGCCCGTTTTCTTATCCCACTGGCCGTGGAAATCATAAGTCATCACAGCAATCCAATCGAAATAATGCGAAAGCGCGGGCACATCATAGCCCGCGTCGATTATCTTTTTGCTCGGCGATACCGCGGTGGACAGCAGCAAGCCACGTGGCTTGAACTCAGCAGACAGCTCGCGCACCAAGGCGGTGAATCCTTCTTTCTCATCGGGGAAACCTTTGTTGCATTCGGTTTGCCAACACACGGGATATTCCCAATCCAAGTCCAGACCTTCGAAGCCATACTTTTCAATGAACTCGATGGCATGCTTGACAAAGCGAGCGCGCGCAGATGGATCACGCACCAGGCGACTGTACTTGTCACCTTGCGAGTCATTCCAGCCGCCAAGTGCCAGACTGACTTTGATACCTTTATCACGCAGACCGCTGACACGTGTGTAGAAGTTGTTGTCAATGTCCGCCCAGGAGTCATGCGTGCGGAGTATCAATTGAGAGTAATCCAAGACAGCAAAGCCGTAGATGACGTGAGTGCAGAGATCTGTGTTGATGTCATCCGGCGTATAGCGGCCCAGACCTTTGCGATACCAGGCCCAGTTGGTAAAGTAACAGACAACTTTGTAGTAGCCATCTAACGGCTCAAGTACCGGCCTATCAGTGGGATACGTGGGTCTCGGCGTTGTAGCAGGCGCTTTCGTGGTGGGCGCAGGCTTCGCAGCGGGTGGCTTACTGCCAGCACCAATACCAGCGGCGCTACCGCCACTAGTGGCATCGTTCTTGCAGTTGGCCGTCACGGGCCAGTCACAGTTGCCATTGGTCTCGCTGAAATGCAGCCCTGGGGGACAGTCAGCTGCCTGCAGGCGATTCCACAGGCAGAACAAGTACTTGGTGCAATCACCCGGATACGGTACACGCTCTTCGCCATTGCACGGATCCTCGGGATTGGCCCTTGCTTGCAAGATTCGTAGATAACTTTTTGTAGTCACACACTGTACATTCTCCGGCCAGTCGCAGATCTTACGTATGCCATCCCAATGCAGATTGCCCCCGCATGTGTTCGGCACCAAGGCGCCATTGATGCAGATGTAGTATTGGCCACAGTTCCTGTGCGTGTAGTATTCTCCCTCAGTGCATCGCTGCGTGCTGATTGGGCGGCGCGTGGTCTTGGGTGGTGGCCTGCGTGTGGTTCTGTGCGGCACGGTTGGACGTGGCGTGTATGCAGTGCTGCTCTGCTGCTGCGAGGCTGCGGGCTTTGTGGGTTTGCGGCTCGGCTTGGCTGTGGTGGTCGTCGTCGTTGTGCGCTTGCTTGGTGGCTTCGCCGGCCTGGCAGTGGTTGCGCTTGGTTGCTTCTTTACGCTACACTGTGCAGATGCGGGCCAATCGCAGTTTTTGCTGACATCATTCCAATGCAGACCGCCGGGGCAGAATTGCTGACGTAGTTCTCCAGGCTCCACGCATTGGTAGTAGGCATTGCAGTTCTTAGTATCCGGATAAAATTGCCCAAGCACACAGTTGCCGGGTTGTATTACGGGATAGACAACCGCCGGCGCGGGTATAGTGGTGTGAGCTGGTCTCGGTGTGGTGTTCGTGGGCTTCGGACGACGTGTGGTACGCTGAGTGGTCGTGGTGGGTCTACGCGTTGTAGTTGTGCTAGTCGTGCTGGAGGATTGCAGCCACCAAGGGGATGTTGTGCTCGATGCAGGTCGCCTGGTTGTTGTCGTAGATGTGCTGCTGCTCTGCCAACTAGGCCAAGCGGTGGTGTGTTCATGCTGGCCACTGCTGCCGCCAATGCTGCCATCACTGCTCACTGTGGTCATCACTGGAGGCACCGGCGTTACTGGTGCTGGTGGCCGTGCACAATTGACGCGTGTGGGTGGTTCGGAATCGATGCGACCCAAGGCACGGTTAATGGCTTTCAAAAGTGGGTATGTCTCACTGCAGCAGCGATTCTGGAAGTCATCCAAGTCGACGGTCCATGCAGCCACGCCAGCAAAGTTATTATTGACAGCATAACGCGCCTTGGCTTCTACTGAGGCAGCATCTTCGTAACCGACCCATTGATCACGTAACATGGCATATGGACCAGACTTGTGTTGCACATCACGACCCGTCAGCCACTTGTTTTTGCGTATGCGTTGGCAGATCTCATAGTAGGCCAACATGCCAGGCTGCTTTGTGAATTCGCCCGCTTCGCCAGGCCCACTGGCTGCCACGCCCTCGCCGACTAAGCGAGTGCTCTCCTTATCCAAAGTGAACGATTGCCCGTAGAAGGGTATGCCCATGATGAGTTTCTCACGTTTGGCGCCCAGCTTCAGTAGCATCTGCATAGTGTAATCCGTATTGTACTGTGGGTACTTGTCGTTCTGACGTCCATAAAGTGGGCTGACATGCCCAGTTTGCCGCTCCCAGGCGCCATGATAGTCATACGACATGACAGTCACATAGTCCACAATCTCTGAGAGCGCGGAAAACTCGTAAGCTTCAGTAAAGATCTCCTTGTAACCTGAGATGGCCACGCCCAGTTGCAGATTCTTGTCGAGACGATTGAACTCTGCGCGCACCTCACGCAGCAACTTGGTGAGGTTTGGCCTATCACTTGCCGGACCCTTGGAGCAATCACTCTGCCAGCATTTCGGATAGTTCCAGTCAAAGTGCAATCCTCGGAAGCCATGTCGTTGTATGAAACCGGCTACGCTCGAGGCGAACACTTTGCGTTTGATCTCATTCGCTGCAAGACGTGAGTACTTATCGCCATTGGAGTCGGTCCAGCCGCCCATGGCTATGAGCACCGGTATGCCCGTGGCAATGGCACGTTGGTAGTACTGATTTTCGATGTCCACCCAAGGATCGAACTCCCTAATTGTCAAATGATCTGGATCCAACGATGCAAACGAATAAACTAAAGTGGTGCAGAGACGCTTGTCCACCTGCTCCGGCACGAACTGCCCATCTGCCTTGCGATAGAAAGCCCAGTTGGACATGTAGCACAGTACCTTGGGTGATGTGTTGAAATTCTTCTTCGAATGTGCAGTGGACGCCTTGTACTGTGCCAGTGCACCATAAGGTCGCATATCTTCATCCTCGTCGTCCACTTCCACGCTTGCGCTGGCTTCGGCCAAGGCGCCATATGCTGCTTGGGAGTTGTCTCTGTACCGTTCCAGTTCCTCGATATGCTCCAACTGTTCGATATCCACCGCCTTCAACAGCTGCTGATAGGGTGAATTGATGCGATAAGGCTGCGGTTGATAATCGTCAGCAGCATCAGCAACGGGCGCAATAAATGCTGCATACTTATCGGAGACTGTCCACGGATCAGGTTCCACAAGTTGCGTCAACTTTTCAGGTGGTGCATGATCGGCATCAAGGCTTGTGCGCAAATAACTCTCGTCTGACGTTTTCTCTTCAACTTCGGCGACGTCATCCACATCTTCGTCGCTCGGGCGCGCTTCGACAGAGTCGCGTACGAACGAGCGCAAAGGCGATGCCTCCTGCAGCAGTGCCAGTGAGCGTAAACTGATTGTGGGCACGCTCTCGACGGCGCTACGCAATGGCAAAAACATGTCCCCAAATGTTGGACGCATGCTAAAGCGACTGAGCGCAGACAGCTCCACGTCGTCCTCTTGCGGCATGCTCTCAACCGCGGAGCGCACAAAAGCCGGTTTGTATGCAGGCGCGGTATGCACCTCTGGCGCATCGATGCGTATATGTGCAAACGTGTTGCTGCCGCAGTACAACTGTGTTTTTTCGTTAGTTGAAAAATTGCCAAAAGGCATGAGTGTGTAGATAGGTTAGTTTGTGCTCATTGGCGGCTGCAAAGGCATAGGATACTCACCAGCAGCCACAGCGCGACTGCAGCGCGTTTCGAGATCATCTTTGTTTGTGTTACTGTCTATGTCGGTGCCAATTCGGTTGCTTTCAAATGTTTAAGCTGTAAGAAGTTGAATTTGAGCAATTATATGAATTAGATTATGTAACATGTATAAGCGGAGTACAATTCAGAATTCAGCCAGTTACAGGGTAAAAGATTGTCAAGGCTTGCCACATTCATATATGTGTGTCTATGCATATATACATATGATGATCAGACGACTAGAGACAACATGATTCTTTATTTACAACTTTCCGAACGTTTTTACAAGAAGGGTACCACAAAAATTTCAATTTTTATATGCATATGCGTCGATTTTTTATGATTAATATTACGTGGGTGAACAAAGCCTGCGCTGCATAATAAATGTAAGCAAATATGAGAAGTAAATACTTGGCTGGCAAACCGGGAAGTTACGCACGTTGTCCGGAACAAGCAAAGGTCATCGTTTTCATGTGGCATTTAATGTTAGTGTAACATTAAACGCCAAAAAAAAACAAAACAGCAAAAATCAGTTAATTATGTTGGCCAAGTAAGAGAAAAGAACTGTCTAACATGTAATATAAGTGCACACACCTGCACATGTAAGTAGGTACATCTACACACACTTGCATAAATGTTCTTCATGTTGACTGTGTTTCTAGGGCAAATGCGTGCTGTCTGCGTTGCTTTGATTGCTTACTTAATATGCACGACAAGTGCTGCAGCAGCAATGAAAGCAAAAATTAAAAAAAAAAAAAAATTTTTATTTTAATAAAAAAATAATAATAATGCGAAAAGGCTGATGACTGTGCTCAAAACCAAAACAAAAAAATGTCAGCTTAAATTCAAAATTAAAAAGAAATGCGCCGCATAAAGGAAACAAGTATTAATTCCCACCGATAGCCAGTTGAAACAAAAGACTCAAACAACGAACTTGTCGCTGCTAATTTATAAGCGTCAATGAATTTATTAATGTCGACTTAACAATGTGTAATCAATTGGTTTATTGTTCAAAATTAAAGCAATTTAAAATTCTGCCAACTTAAAATAACAAACAAAAGAGGCAAGGCAACACACAAACAAGCCACGGCAAAGCCAGGCAATGAAAAAATGAAAATTGGAATAATAGAACTGTCGCCTAAGATATGCGCATACATGCATATGTTGAATCATTTAAGCCAATGTGGAGCACTCCTCTGGCTTAAGATAAGCATTCATGGTATGCTTAGCAAATATGAAAACACGCTTTCTGCCAAATTTCGTGCGTCGCGCGTAAAACCTTTCGCCAATGGCTGCCACAATGTTGCCTGGTGTTGACTTAATTTACCGCCAGCGCGCATATATGAGTATGTAAATTATTTGCGTAGCTGCTTAGCGCGCAAGTTGCGGGAGAAATGCAAATAAGTGGCAAAGAATTGGGTTAATACCGACTTTATGCTTATCATCTCGCGTGCGGTTGATCTACGCTGCTTAAGCTGCTCTAACACGGTGCGTCATTGCTGATTTTATGCCAATTAAAATTTGATATCTATTTTTTATTTATTTTCTTATTTTGTCTTGGCTGTTTGGGAAAAAGCTGCTTTAAGCAAGTTTCTTCGTTAATGACTGCGCCAGGTTCTATTTTGCGCATAACGGCAATTTTTTATTTGTTGTTGATGCTGCTGCTCTGGTCGTATAGTCAATAAGAGGTCAATGATCCTGTGCTTTTAATTATTTTTAGTTTTTATGGGTTTTCATTAGCAAAGCATAAAATTTTTGGAATTTTTTTTAATAAATTAAAATTCCATTGTAAGACATCAGCTATTGCATTTGTTCTTGTAAAATTTTCCAACGCATTTCCGTTTCAAAAACTATGTACAGCAGCCCTTGCATTATAATTTCTTTTTTAGGTTTCTTGATAACAAAAGACTTAAGCCACAAACTTGCTTTAAGCTTTCTGCACGAAAAGTGACAATTATTAAGTTTCAAGCGATTGTATCACAACGGTGTCACTTCAACCGCTTCCTTTTTTTTTTTTTTTACTTATTACATATGCCTTGCACGTCTGCAGTTGTATAGAAAAAAAATCGTTACGGCCAAAGCACAAAAAATAAACTGTAAGTTCTTTATGCATTGTACAATGTCGGAATTCTTCTCTTAATTTTAAAGAAAGCACACACCGCAAGACCTAAGAGTCACAAACGCACTCACTTGTTTTTATAATAAGTATTATGCCACTGGCTCTGATTACACTGAAGAAAGCGCGTATATCCGTTGCGCATGCGCGTTAGAACAGAACTGTTGTCGTTTGCGCTGAGGATGCCTCTATTTATACCGAAGAATGCGACAGTGCAAACATGAAAAAAATATAAAATGACAACAAAATAATACTTAAAAAACAAAAAAAGTCAAAGAACACATGCGCATATAAGGAAATCAAAACAAAAATGGATTATGTGTGTGTCTGTGTGTGTGTTTTTGTTTTCTTTGTGTTTGTGTTTGGTTTTGGCTTTTGTTTTATTATTTTTTTTTAGTTTGTGAAGAAAGCTTTAAAAGCAAGACGCGCGTACTTAAGTTGTAATCGGCTGCGAAAGTCGAAATAAAAACAAAAAACCGGCAAACCGGCATCTGAATTGCAGACGCGCCAAGCGGCGCAGTCCGGTGTCAACGCCCACCAGCAGCCGATGCGCAGCTTAAGGAACTGGTTCAGTTCTTGTGCTTACTCGCAAGCTGCTGGCATCGCCAGCATGCGTGGCCTGCTGCGTGGCTTTCGGGTAGTACATCACTTTGGTTGCTGTTTCGCGGGGTTTTGCGTTTGGCCCATCCAGCAGCTTCTGCATGACAAGTTGGCTGATAAATTTTAACAGCTTGCGTTGATTAATGAAATGTAATTCATGGTCTGGAATATTTTCGAGTTATGTACAAGAACTTACGGTAAAAAGAAGTTCTTTATTTGGTAAAGAGATGTTTTGCAGCGAAGTTTCGTCGTTGCTTTGAGTTATTTTCTGCCAAACGATAATTCGAAAAATGATGTAAACCTGGAAGTGGCAGAGAAAGGCATTTGCTAATGATTCAGGTTTGACACTCTATGAAAAGATGAACTTCTAAAATATTGCAATTATGTTCCGCAAAGGAATGATTAGATTTATAGCAGTTAGTTTGCTATCTTCCGAAATGGGCAGGGAAAGATTACATATACATTTAGTTAAGTTCTGATATATTCAGAATTATCGCTTATCGCTTAACCTTATAGGTATATACAAGGTGAGTTCGAAAGTAAACAGGATTTTTGAATCTAGCGCCCTCTAGTGGCGCCATCTATATGTCAACTGGTGCGTTAGAATCTGCTATCGTTTATCGACTTCCAGTAAAAATTTCATGACATTTCATCTATTGGAAGTGAGGTTATTGCGTTTTAAGTGTCAGTATGTTTTTGTCATCGGTGCGAAAATGAGCTTCGAACAAAGAGCCAACATAAAATTTTGTTTTAAAATTGGTAAAACTTTTACCGAAACGTTTCAATTGATGAAACAAGTTTATGGCGATGATTGCCTATCCCGTAGCAGAGTGCACGAGTGGTTTCAACGTTTTCAAAGTGGTCGTGAGGACATAAATGACGATGAACATGTGGGCCAACCAAAATCCGTGATCACCGAAAATTCCATCGAAACTGTGCGTGAATTCATAAAAAATCAGCCGAAATCATCATTGAAATTCATGGAAATAGAATTGAACATCTCCAAAACATCGATTTATCGCATTTTGACCGAACATTTGGGCTTACAAAAGGTGTGTGCACGGTTTGTTCCGCACAAATTGACTGACGTCCAAAAATTGCTCAGAATTCAACATTCGAAGGACATCATTAAAGAGGCAAAAAAAGACCCGGACTTCCTTTACAAGATTGTGACTGGAGACGAAACGTGGTGTTTTCAATATGATCCCGAAACGAAACGCCAGAGTGCTGAATGGAAGGCGCCGGACGAGCCGAAACCCAAAAAATCGCGCCTGGAGAAGTCAAAAGTGAAGACAATGCTGATTTGTTTTTATGATTCCAAGGGTATTGTCCACAAAGAATTTGTTCCACCCGGCCAAAACGTTAATGCGGTATTCTACCTTGGAGTTTTGAAGCGTTTGGTGCGCCGTATTCGACGTGTTCGGCCCGAATATCGCGAAGATGGAAGTTGGCGTTTGTTGCACGATAATGCGCCGTCTCATCGATCGACGCTTGTGTCCGACTATTTGACCAAAAATCACATTTTAACCATCAACCACTCCCCGTATTCACCTGATATGGCACCGTGCGACTTCTACCTTTTCGGAAAAATGCATTTGCCGATGAAAGGAAAGCGTTATGCAGACGTAGAGGCCATTCAAAAGGCTTGCACCGGCATACTGGCGGCCATACCGGGCAACGAGCTAAAACACTCGTTCGACATGCTTTTGGACCGTGCAAAACGCTGTATTAAAGCAGAAGGAGACTATTTTGAATAAAATAAATTGATTTTGTCGAAAAAACTATTTATTCTGTCTTTTTTTTAAAAGTCCTGTTTACTTTGGAACTCACCTTGTATGTATATACGAAAGACTGAGTTAGAAACTCTTCTTTTAAAGTCAAAGATTTCAGAAAGCTTATTTGCAAGAAATTGTTAAAAATTCTTTTCGGTAAATTTTAACAAGCATGCCAAATATTATGTAAATATATCTAACATGTATAAATTTCAAAATTGTAAAATTATTTTATAATCAATTTACTTTCGTTTTTATTATTTACACACATAATAAATTAGATAAGAAATTACCTCTTAACTTATTTCTTGGCGCAATTTGCGATAAATGTGAAGCAGATTGCTAAAATGTAGCTTGGTACTGACTCTCAATTGCTCAGTAAGGATATTTTGCGTTTGACTGCCGTAGCAGCGTTCAACATCGCATTGGAATTTCTATTCGGGAGAGGCATGTAATTTGTCAGTCAAATATATACAGGTGGTTCATACAAGCGAAACACTTACCAGAATTATTTCTAGCAGCTTCGACTGCTCATCTGCGACAGGCGTCTCCAAAACAATAAGGTCATTACTAGCAACCGTTGCTGACAAATTGTGCAGTAGATGCAGCTTGACGTAGTAAACGGCGGCCACATCCTCGGCGCTTATTTTAAGGCAATGTGTGTCAGGCTCGTAGCCAATAGTAAGAGCTGCGTTTAAAAAATATAGCGGCTGCTCAACTGTTGAGGCATCCGCACTCGTAAGATCCGTTGAAGGCGACAGTTTAAGCGTTTCTAATACGTTCTTGTAGCTGCAGTCAGGCGGAAGTTTAAATTTTTGACTAGTCACTTCCTGTGGCCATTGCTTGGCAGAAGTCAAACCTTTGGCACGCTTAAAGTACCCTATGATTTGATTTATGGTGAGCTCGCTGCTAATGTTCATAGTCTGCGTGCATGTGGCAAAGAGTGCCTCATAAGCATGCTTAGACTCGCGTACTGTCACAGGCAGGATAACCGCGCGGACCTGCCCAGCGAAACGCACTACAGTAGCAAATTTAAGCGTTAACTCTGTGAGCCGGCAATTGCGCCGCCTACGCAGCGGCACAACGACTATGCAGCGTTTGCTTAGCAGCAGATCAACTGGCACGTGCAGCACATGCACATTATCCGTCGCTTCGTATATAAAAAGTTGCCAAAGCGCAGTGTGCAGGATTTCATTGTTGGTTAGCAATTTAAGTTCCAGCAAAGCCAAATAGGCTTCGCTTGCCATTGCCAAGTTAGACTGCGTGCAGAAGAGCACGGTGGCGTCATCGTATGTGGGCAAATGCAGCGAGTAGCTGAGCTCCGCTGACAAGAGCTGCTTGTATATCTCTGTTTTGCTGGCCACTGCAATGAGTTGCTGCTTCTGGAACTCACGTTCGATGGCCGCGTGCAGTTGAGCAGGCGTTTCTGAGTATGCAGCAACTACATCCGCTTTGGCGCTCAGACGCTTTAGCTCGACTGGCGTTATATCATTAAGAATATAAATGTTGTCCTCTTGGGGCATATCACATTTGTTTGCCGAGGGGAATGTGACGCGATAGAATATGTTGTTCGTGCTCAGACAAACGAGTTGTTGCAAGTCCTCATGCCAGGTGCAGGCCATCATGCCTTCGATATGTTTGACTGACTCTTGCACTAAGCAGTCGTCGGTTACGGCCATATATTGGAATTTTATGCGCACTAATTGCTCCCTGTCCGTGTAGTAAAAGTCGCCATTGGCGCTAGACGCATCGAAGTCGAAAAATTCGGTGCCAGTGTGATGCATTTGCCGTTGCTTGAGATGTGTCAGCTGCGAAATGTACCAGATGTCTATGGTACCGCAAGTAAGATAGACCAGGCCCAAGTTCAGCTGTGGGAGCAGCTTGATGAATGCCACGGGTGCCGCGTAAACGCAGATTAGAGCGATATGAAAAGGCGTTTCATTGTGTTCGCTTTCCTTATTCGCAGTTAGGTAAAATACATGTCCACCGACGCTGAAAATATGCAGCAATTGGCCAATTTCTAATTCAATCTGACTACCCAATAGGTGCGTAAGGAACTGCAAATCCGCAGCAGTAATGGTAAAGCTGTGCAACGTGAATTGTTCGTCGTGCCACGCGCAATTGAAAATATTCTCCTCATCGTAAGTGACATCGTAACTGTTAATCAAGGTGCTTTCAGCATTCCCTATGTTTGCTACATCTTCGTATACCTCCAAGAGTAACCTTGCACTATTGGCATCGTGGCGTATAACGCTAAAACCAGATGCCGCTCTCGAAAAGCAGCGTACATCGCTGAGCCAGTCGAGCGTATGCAACGATTTCACGGAACCAAAATAGCAAATGTTGCCGGTGGACATGAGCAGCAGCGTATTGTACTCCAGTATATGTATTTCTCGTATTTCTCCAGCTTCTGCAGGCAGCATAATGCGCGCTTTGGTCATGTCTATGCGTTTCGTGTGCTTGGATTTTTTAAAACGAAAATTCAGCAAGTAGTCCTCATTCCAAGTAACAAATACGGATTTATCCAAGCCGTTGCTGTGATTGATCATGCCGCAAGGCTCAAAGAACGTGTCATCGTCGATTGACCAAAGTGGCTGTTGTTGCCACGCATCCAGCTCGGCGTCATCCAGATTATCAGTTGTTTCCGAATCACTTTCATTTTCTACATGTGGCTCACCCGTCGTGCTTTGCAATTCCTGGATGACTTGTCGGCTTGGTAAGACCAAGTTACTACTCTCGTTTTCTAATTCAAAAAACTGCGACTCCATTCTATAAATACCGTCGTGAGCGCGCCTAAATGTTTGTTATTGTTACAATTCTGTTGCAGTATTGCCAGATCAGATGGCACAACTATTTTGGTCACGCCCAGAGCGTCTGGCAAGGCTCGTATTTTAAAGTAGTATGGTAACAGCTGTTTCGCAGTCTATTGATCAGCTGTGCAAAAACAATATATTTCGTTTGCGGAAAGCGGACATACGTTAGCGTAAAAAAGATTAGAAAAAGTTAGTATTGCATTTCGTGGTCACTACCTTGGTAACCGTAGTGCAGGTGCAATTGCCAAAACAACAACGATTATTTAAAATACCTAAGTAACAACGAAAGCGTTTACAATACATAAACATCAATAATTGGCCGCTGTCAGACGAACTTCAAGTGTAAGGACAAGCAGGATAGAAACTTTCAAGGTAAGCGGTTTGACGTTCACGTATATGTGTATGTACATATATTTACATCTTTACACATATATTCGTGTATTTTGGAGCATTTGCGTGTTAGTAATTATTGACCATTAAGAGGTTATTTTTAACGTAGTTACTTGTATAAATTATGGATTCGGCTTCAACAACAACCGGAGGCGGCAGCAGCGGCATGCAAAAGCGTGGTACCAACCAAAGTCGTAAAAAATCTGGACCCAAATTCGAATTGTCTAATGCACAAAAATCCGATATCAAGGAAGCATTTGATCTTTTCGATACAGAGTGCACTGGATACATCGTTGAGAAAGACCTGAAGGTGGCTATACGTGCTCTGGGCTTTGAGCCAAAAAAGGAGGAAATCAAACGAATGATTGCCGAAATCGATAAGGATGGCACGGGTCGCATAGCATTTAACGACTTCCTCTATTTGATGACGCTTAAAATGGCCGAAAAAGATACAAAGGAGGAGATCCTGAAAGCATTTCGTCTATTCGATGACGATGAAACAGGCAAAATCTCATTCAAGAATCTGAAGCGTGTTGCGCGGGAATTGGGCGAAACGCTCACAGACGAAGAGCTTCGCGAAATGATCGATGAAGCGGATTTGGATAACGACGGTGAAGTGAATCAGGAGGAATTCTTGCGTATTATGAAGAAGACTAGCTTGTATTGAATCGTAAATGAGGATGTTTCAGCATCGTAGTTGTTAAGTTTTTGTTGTGTTCAGTCTGCCTTTGTTGTATTGCTGTAAACTCAGAACATTCCATGCGCGATTTATTTAAGTTCAAATTAATATTTATTTTACCTTTAAGTCCTCCCTTCTTGCTTAATGGCAAATACGCAGTTGTCGAAAAATGAATTATTTTTGTAATACAGGTGCATGCTTTAAATAGTTGTCAAGCCAAAATGCATTGATATGGTTTTTTATATCTGTTTGCGTAACTTTTTTAAGTGATTGCATTTAGAAAATCATATCGATATAAATATATGATAGGTGTTCTTAATGTTAGAATGCACAAGCTGTATTTTTGCACTGTAAAATAAACTTTCAATTGAAAGTTGCAATTTGAGTAAATTGTTTTTTTTTTTTAACGTAAGATAGTTGATGCTAATGCAAGAGCAAAAAATCGGCAAAATCCATCGCTTTCGTCGCGAATGTCCTGGAGAGAACTGCACGGACACGAACAAGTGCTTATAGCATGTTTGAGGTATAGTAGGTGTGAGTTGGAGTATTTCAGAAAGAGTGCTGCAATTATCAGATAAACACAACTTGGTTATGGAAAACCCAAACTCAATGAACCGAAAAGTGCCTATTGGCGAGACAAATTCGAGGAAGCTTAAACAACAACAAATCACTTCTTATTTCGATATGAACAATATAAAAGCACGTAGCGCCGGTGGTAGTGTAGAAACACTATAAAAAAATAATAAATCAATGCTTAAATTTAAAGCAAAAACTGGTTCAAGTTAAGTTTTCATGAAACCATTTTTCAAAACAATAAAAACATATTTTGAAATTCATACTTCCTTCACATTGAGGTGCTGAAGTTAAATTTTTATATTGACCCATATTTTAACCAGTTTAAGAAGAATGCCCGGAAGGGATTCAAAATACCTTAGGTAAATGTCTTCCGCTTACTAGTCATTATTTATTTAAATGTCAGAAATACAAGTGTAGCAGAGCTGAAAAATGGATGTGTGTATTGCTTCTAAGGATAAGCGCTCTATATTTTTATAATACTTTTTTTATTTGCATAAATTTTTATTTTTCACATTAAATAAATTCTACTAAAGATAAACGTACACAAAATAGTAAAGCAGAATGGAACAAAACGTTGCGTGAACATATAAAAATTAAATTCTTCGATAAACACACAAAAATATGCCTACAAAATTTAAACACAAAAACTTTACACAAATACGAAATATTCAAAACAAAACAAAGACTAAATTCTAAGCACACATTAGCACACATAGTCGATTTCTGAGTCTGCGGGCGCTTTAGGTGAGCCTTAGACAAACGGTCCGGAGAAATAAATCTTTCGCTTGCACGGCAGTGGTTTCGTGCTGAGCCCCGAGCCCTCGATGAATTTTTCAAAGTTTGCCAAATTTTTTATAATTTTTTTTGCCTTAGCTGCAGGCGGCGCAGCGGTCGGCATGTTGCCCGCAGTTTCTGCCGCCAACTCCAAACTAAGCGTCGCTTGTTGTGCCTCCTCCTCTGCGGCCAGATTGAATTCCTCATCCAGATTGTACTCATCCGCAGCGGTAACCACGCACTCGCTGACCTCTTGAATTTCAGCCAGCATGCCATTGTTGTCGTTGACCTTGTGCAGCTCTGGCTGCAGCGTGGTCTTGCCGTATTCCGCATCCAAATTGTACCAATCGAATTCAGCCTGTAGCGGCAGATTGGGCGCACATTCTTCCAGCTTGGCAAATGATTTGGCCTTCACTGCGCTCTTGGTTTGTGTCGGCAGCGTGAAAGCTGGACCTGCTGCTGTTGACGTTGGTGTTGTGGGCGTGCTGGGCAAGCTTATGCGCTTGTTAATCTCGGCCAGTATGTTGGGCACATGCTTGCGCTTGTAGTGCGACTGCTGTGATTGGCCTGTTGGCGTGGTAGGCATGGTCGCCGACGAGTTCGACATTGACAGCGTTGTTGCTGTCAGTTGCAGCTTAAGTGAGGTTGGATCGACACTGGCTAGTTTGCGAGTGGGCGTTGGATCTGCCACCGTTATGGCCGACACCTTTTGGCTGGGTGTCATGATCAGGTAGTCGCTTTGTTGCTGGCTCGGCGTTTGATACTTGGCCTGCTTGGGCGCTATGATCGCTGCGACATTTGGTAGCTTTGGTATATCAGCGAAGATCTCTTCAATTTCATCAGTCTTTTGTGAGGCGGCAAATGTGTCATCGGAGGCGACGGTGGAGACCTCGAGATCTGGTTCGGTAGGTGGTGCCGATTCGGAAGGTGGCGCCTTGTGTATATCAGCGACAATTTGCACGCTCGTCACACCCACATTCAGCTCCGATATGGAACAATAATCGGGTTCCGTAGTGCCAGCTGTCGTTGTCGTTGAGGCGGCGCAGTCCTGCTCGTCGGGTAACTCTTCCAATTTCTGCAGCGATTTAGGGAACTTGAGCAAGTTGGCGGGCTTCGGTGGCAAGGCGGGCGGCAGCTTGCCGAAGTTGCCATTCTGATTGTCATCAGCAGCTTGCGATGCGGCCTTTATGCTGCCCGCGTCCATATCCACATACAGATTTGATGTACGTTCGGAGCCAATGGGCTCATATTCATTGCTGTAAATGCTTTCGTAGTTGAGAGTCTCTGTGGGATTTGTCAGCCTCGCGGCTACAGCGTTCATTGTATGATAGTGTTGTGAGATCAATTTATTCGTTGCTATGCTAGGCACAGTCACTTCCGTCACTTGCTGCTCCACTTCCTCTTCGTCTAGTTCTTGCATGCTTTCGTCATTGTTGCGCGGCACATGCACCATGCTGTTCTTCGTCGAGAAGTGCACACGTTTTCGTGCCATCGTGGTGGCACGTTGGCTGGGATTCGTCTGCGTTGCCTGCATTTCACTGCGACGGCCGCTTAAGCTGCTGCGACGCGGCAGGTGCGCATTGTTGACCAACAGCGCTGCCTGTGTGGCTGTTGCAGCCGATGCGGACTTTGCCGACTCCAACAACGTTTTTGGGGATTCGGCCACCGTTTCCTCCATCGATTGTTGCAGCAGTATTTGATTGACGCACTCCAATACCGGATTGACGGCGCCGTGACCATACGACTTAGCTGAAGGTGTGGTGCCAAGCGCTTCCTCCTGATCCGAAGCACTCGCATACCAATCATCTGTCGATGTCTCATAAATCTGTTTAGGTGAGGCCTCCGAAAATTCGGTCGAGCGTCGTTGCACAATCTTTATAGCGCCACAGGCCAGCAGCTGTGTCTCATCATCATCGCCGTCCACATCATCATCGAAATCCTCATCGTCCTGTGTGGGCGAGAAGATGCCATCATCTTCCTCCAGCTGTGCCGGCGTGGGTTGTGACTTGTGGCTTAACTTGCTGCTGCTGCTGCGGCTCGAGCTGCTCTTGTTGCTGAGTCGCGAAAGGCTGCGCTGCTGCTGCTGGTGTTGCTGCATAAGCTCCAGACTGCTCTGCTCTGAGCTCTCCAAATTGACACCGTGCATGCGTTCGATAGCACGCGAATAATTGTGCAGCTGTTCGTAGCTCGTTTGCGAGTCTTCGCGGCTTATGGTGCTCGTATTTTCTTCTGAGCCTTGCTCCAATGCCGGATCATCGATGTTCATGGCGCGCGAACGCATATAGTCACGAAATGTACCGGAGGTGCGTTTGCTTGTGTAGCGTACGCTGCGCCTCGCCCCATAGAACGAAGAGGAGACGGTGTCATCACTCGACGAGCCATGCTCCAGGCGATCTAAAAGTAAAATACAAATATACTTTTATAAACGTCTACAAATACAAGCTTCTGTCGCACTTACCATTACATCTGCTGCCATCCTTACCGACAGCAGCGCCAATGCCCACGTTGGTCTGCGTGCAAGTCTCCTTCAGCTCAATGTCATAGAATTGCTTGCGGCAATTGTTGCATTGCAAAGCCTCCAGCACCAGACAATCTGCCAGCTCAGTAGCGTCCACACCGGACATCTCCTCAGACTTCGGCGCCTGCTCGTTTTCGTCGTCCAAATCTCGATCGCCTACGACAACGCCCTCGTCGGCTTGTAGCACCGTCTCGTTGGCCAATTGCTTGCGCAAGGCACGATTCTGACGCACCAAACGGCAAATCTCCACATCCTTCTCGGCCAGCCGTTGATTAACCGCCTTCATGTCATGCTTAAGCTTCGATTCGAAGCAAATCAGCGACTTAACCACACAGGCCAGCTCCTCCGTGCGTCGTCGCTTCTCACGTGCCAGTTCGCGTTGCATTTGTCTGCTCTGCTGTTCATAGGCTGAGATCATTTGCAGCAGTTTGCGACGCTGTATGCGCTCCGGCGATTGCGCCGCCACAACTGTTGGACTAAACTCGACGGTTTTCTTGCGTGTGCCACTAACCGCGCCGTTGCTAACCCCAGGGCCATTGTTGCTGCCATCCTGCGATGTGGACGAGCCTGAGCTGCTGCGTTGCACTTCGCTGGACTTGTACGACGACACCGATGAACTGGAGTTGTCAGAGTTCTGAAAAAAATAAAAGAAAAAAACATTTGTGTTAATGTTAGCACTTTTGTTAATTTGCGCTGCTGACCGTGTGCTGCAAGAACTGCATGGCACGCGCCCACTTGCCCGGCATGATCGCTAGCCTGCCAACTACTAAAACCAACTAACTGTGCTCCCAGCGCCCATTGCAAGTGTTTGTGGCACACAAGTGCTGAAGGCTCATCTGCAGTCGACTGGCAGTGGGGTAATCCCGCATTTGTTGTTAGCATAAATTTTATCAAAATGATTTACGATGTTGTTTTGGTTTTAGTTGTAAATATCATTATGCCCAAAAGTAACGAATTGCGTTTGATCGATAAAAACAGATATCGTACATGCATGAACATGGGGTACGCGCCAGCGTCGAATTGCTATCAGGCCAATTCCGCTGCAAGAGCTTATTTTCAATGCCAATAACTGTTGCGCTTACACGTACGCATTGATAAGCTTTGAAACTTTTCGTAAGACATTCGAAATTGCCACAGCGATAAAAATAAACGACTTTTAATTGCAATTAAAATAAACATTGTGCCACTAATCAACAAAAGCGCAAAAAGCACAGCACAGCAGAGCAGAGCAGCGCAGCTAGCAGCTGCTACAGTGGTCAGTCAGCTCTGATTGGCTGCTGTCTGCTTGCATGTGTGTGTGTATGTGCAAGCATTATTTAGTGTGCACTTGCATTTATGTATTGCGGTATTGGCTATACGCTAATATTGATAGTATTTTTGAAACCCTGCTTACTGTCATTCTGAGTCCACATTAGAGTAGGATGCACACACACACACACACACACACACTCACATATGTAGGTATAGTTTGCAGAGTGATTCTCATATTTGCATATGTTTTTGGGAAGGGGGATCAGACAGTTTATATAACTAAGCGTGCTTGCATGTATGTATATGGTATTAAATTTACAGCTCAATCGTTGCACATACATATATATATATGTACAGGCACACACACATAAACATATGTATGCTACTATTTGATTAGGCATGAAAAAAGTCTTAACGCTTTTGAATTTATGCCAAGGCTAATTGTAAAGTATTTGACGCATGCCAATTACTAAACAATTTTCGATTAGCGGTTTGTGTTTTTATCGATTTTTCACAATAATTAAAGTATTTAATTAGCAAAAAGAAAGTAACGCACTGCTCTGTCTTAGCTGCCGCGGTGCGCGGTGCTGGCGTTTTTTATTGCCAGCAGCTTTACACGTACCATTATCACCTGTCACATCGTTAATAATTTATCAAAAGTGTTTCAGCGCTAAACTGAAGTATTTCGCATGCAGTCGCAAATTGTTTGACTTAAATAGCCATTTAGTTTTTTATTGCTGTTTAATAACAAATTTCATTGTGTAAAAATAAACAACTGCTTTGAGTTTATTTATTTATGTTTTTTTTTTGTAAATAACTTTTGTTTATTTTTATTTGTTTTTGTATTATTTTGGCTAATAAGCATTTGTCATGGCAATTAGCTGGCGTTGTATGTGCATTGACAGCTTTTTGTTTTGTTTATGTCGACGCCGCTTTGTGTCATCGCATATTGCTGACTAAAAGATAATCGACGCTTGCATTGTTGGCACCCAATTGGCATGATCTAGTTAACACTAAGTAAAGCACACTAGAGGACACAAGGCTACATTGCTATATGGTATTGCTAACATAAAACCTAAGCCAATATGCACCCCAGCTGTGTGACTCGCTTGGCCTAACCCTCAGCCAAAGTTGTGCCCTTGTGTGTATGCTAAATAAATTTACTGACGAATGAATATAGTTAAGTGCAACTAATTACCATTTCACTACTCTGCGTTGTCTGTCCATTGGCAGCAGCAGGGCCGCCAGCATGTTTAGCCAAGCGCGCGCCGAAGTTCAACTTCTTGTAGAGGTTACTTGCAGGCGTGTGGCCCGCACTGTCGGTATTGAATTCACCCGAACTGGCGCCACTCGAGCCGCCACTGGCTGACTCTGTGTTCGGCACTGTTGGCGCTGGCAGCAGCATGTCCTGCGCATATTCCGGCAGCTTTTGATAATTTTGCAATAATGCCGGGCACTGGGTCTGTGGCGAGTCGGCCAGCAGATTTTTCGAGCATCTGATCGTCATTATTTCGGCTGCTTTGGCGCGTGATGCTGTTGCTGTTGTTGCTGTTGTTGTTGTTGTATTATTAGTTGTTGTCTGCTTAACATTCACAGCCTCATAGAATTCGCCGTCGCAGCTGCTGCGATAGCTGCCCTGCAGACAATTGAAACCGTTAAGCAGGCTCTCCGACTGTTGGCTACTATAAATGGTTTGTCTGCTTCCACTGTTGCTATTGCTGTTGTTGTTGTTGCTGTTGTTGCTATTGTGGCCGTTTGTGTGGGCTGTTGTGTGGTTTGTATGATGCTGCTTGTAGTTGCTCTTGAACGTATCGTAGCCACTCAGCAGATCGTTCTTAATGAATTTCTCAATGAAGTTTGTCGGTGATTTCATGCCTTGCATGGAGCTAAGCGACGCAAAGAATCGGTTGCCGTTTGTGCCCGATGTCACCGACAGACTGGATGCGGAACGTGTGTGCCGTGTCGTATTGTGTTTTGAATTTGCTTGCAATGGCGGCAGACTGCTGCTCTTCGCCTTCGTGCTGATGCTGATTTCGGTGCTCGCTGTGTTGTCGTGTTCTTGTGCTGCTGCTGCCTGTAAGCCATAGATCTGTGTGCTGTTTAGCAAACTGAACATGCTGGGTGGCTGCTGCGTATCGCGCGCGCTATTCTCGTCTAACACATCACACTCGTGGTTACACTCGTGGCCGCACACACACCACACGCACTCAGGGTAGCGTTATTTGCATTGCGGTTTAATTGTTTGCTTGCCTAGGAAGTCGTAGCTGTAAATGGGAAAAGAGCATAGCAACGGGCGTTAGTAAGTAAGTATTTGATACAATATTAGCAATAATAATAAAAACTAAGCGAGAAGACAACTGCACACTTCTATGCATGTTGCATGCATGCTATTAAATCACAATTTATGTAATTGCAGCTGCTGCTCGATACTCAAATGCTTGTTCACACTTTAGTCGGGCGCAATTTACATACTCACATACATACATACATACATACATACATATGCCTGTTGGCTGACGTGTGGTGCGCGTTGCAGCAAGGCTGCCGCTACCAGATACAAGATACAAATATGTAACTGACGCATATTGCAATTATTTGCGTTGTTATTTACCACAATTATTCAGACTATGTACGACACATTCAATCATATTAATTACGTCACAAGCGCAACACGCTTTATGGCTAAAGCAACACTTTTGCCGTTTGTTATGCGAAAAATTATAATGTCTTGCTGTGTTGTGCATTAAGCGCGTTGCGGCTGCCAAAATGAATTTATAACAATACATACTGCGCTTTTGTTAATTGATTTACACAACAGAAAATTCCTCAAACAAATACAATAGTCAAAAAGATTTTAAAATGTGTGCAAATGGTTCTATAAGCATTGCCGGGTGTACCCTGCACATAAAACCACATTATGGTATGTTGAAACATTTTATGTGAAACGTGAGCCATCTTAGTTGAAGATGCTTTATGCAGCAACTGTAAAGCAAACGAAAGGATGGTTTAACCACGAGAACTGTTAATCATATATATCATATATATATATATGCTAACAGACCCAAAGCTGATGCTGATTAAACTGCAGCGTAAAATTTATTAATCCGTATAGATTTGCATGCTGCGCCATTGATTACAAAAAGCTGACCGAGCCGTTGCTTTGTTATTTGTATTTAATAAGCAAACAAAGAAATAAGTAACAGGAGGCTGTAGTTTCAAAGTGCGAAGTTAGCAATGTGGGCTGAAGAGCGACGGAAATTGGTAGCGATCTTGGTGGCCCCAAAGACGCCGCCGCCTACAGTAGCAGCTAATTGCCGGAACCGTCGTCTTGTTTGTTAAAAATTTCGTAATAGATCTGTAACAGCATGTACGAGTGAACTGCCGTGTAGTGTGCAGCCGCACTGCCTGCTTATAAAATTCTACTTTTGTTTATGTAGCACAGCCGCAAGTCATTCAAGGCTGCGCCTGCTATTCTGTTTCTACGTATATTGCTACGGGGGTTTGTGTAAAGTTAACCTTGAAATAGTTGCTTTCAACACGTTTATCTTAGATTCGGTTTTCTATTTGGAGTTATGTATGTACTTTGTGTATTGAAAGATTTTTTTATTTTCTGTTTCTTTGGGCTGTGTTTATTTACGCGTTGTATAATCTGTTGTAATTGTTTCAAGATCCATGTTTTATGACTGCGTATTTTATAGATAAGTTAACAGTGTTTGGCTGCATGCTGATGTTTAGAAATCAGTTAACGCAATTGCGTCAACGCAAAGGTCAGCGTCACTCGGCGTCGTCAGTTTGCCTGAGCAGGCAGGCAAGTGTTAGCAAGTTTTAACAATCTTGTTAAGATTATTTGTTGTGCTTTATGCAATGCAAAATGCCTGCCCATGTATGTATGTATGTATGTAGATATGATTGTGTAGGTGTGCAGGCTGCTTAATACTTTCGGCTTTGGTGCGCAATAAATTCATGAGCCATTAAGTAATTAACTTGCACAAACAAAATCTTATTAAAGACAATAAAAAAAAAAAAAAACAAAAAATGTTTAAAGAAAACTGCAGCACGCAAGGCTACGGACAATGGATTTGGTATTTCTTTTATGTTTTGCACGCTGATTTAGCTTTTGTTATTATTGTTTGCCATATTGGCGTTATTTATGTTATTTCTCAATTAAACTAAAGCACAAAGAATAAAATTAGAAATAATAGCAAATCAGCAAACACCATTAAAATAAATCAGCTTTAATTATCGCGCGCCAAACTGAGCAAAAATTTAAAAATTATTTATTTTTTTTCCAGCAGTTTAAGTTTAATAAAAGGAAATTTTGCGTGGTTTAATATTTTGTGCAAAATGAATTTCAACAGCAATTAAAATTAAATAAATAAAAAAAATATATATGTATTATATGTACCGAAAAATATGCATACAGATATAAAGCAAACAAAATGAAAGATATGAATAAAGCTTGAAAATAAAAATGGAAATAAAACAAAATAAAAACAAAAGCCGCTTAATTAAATAAATTTGTTAAGAAAACAATTTTAATTAAATAATTACGAGGAAGTTTTTCACTTGGTGAAACAAGTTCCACGCTGCGGCACTTTTAAGTTTAATGACTGATTGATTTATAATATCGATTTCCTTTTTTTGTTTTTGTTTTATGGCGCATGCAATTTGATTTACTGCTTATTTTTAAAAAAATTTTTTTTTTCATTTGTTTGTGCATAAAGCGTAAAAACTGATTTCATATTTTAATATACAAATGCCATAATTGTATTAACAAGAATATGCAAAATGAGAAAAATACAACTAACTAAATGAGCTAAGCACAAGTACAGTAATAACTCGAAAATATTGTGTTTACATGCCGAGTTATTAAAACCGAGAACTAAAAAACTCTATAGGCAGCTTCTTTTTCCCTAAGGTTGCTAAATCGAACAATACATTATATATAGCATATACATATAATACATAATTTTTAAATGTGAATATATTACGTTTTTTGAGTTCAACTTTTCGAGGCTTTACTGTATATAAATCTGCATAAATATGGCAACTAGATTAGCAAAAAAAAAAAAAAAAATTAAACAAAATAAAAAAAATTGGATATTAAGAACTTGTTTTGTATTAAATTGTTAAATTGTTATTATTGCATTCATTCATATTAAAACGAAATAAGGAAGGCGTTCTAAAAAGTCTGTCAAATTTGTCATATCAATTTTTTTGCTGCCAGCCCATTTGGCTAAAAAACCTAGAGCTGCTGAGCAAGCATAAATTAAAAGTGAACCTGCAGGCAGGGCGCAGCATGATTGTGCAGAAATGTGTGCACACTACCTGTGTTTTGGTTTTAGCCTGAACAGGCGATTTGTAGACGAGTCTAATAGGCTTGGTTAATGCTGCAAAGCCGCTTCGATGTTTTGCTTTAGCAAATGGAACGCCTACACAAGCAGCACAACGTGGTTCAGCTCGCATGGCTGCTGCCTGGGCTAAGCACGGTTTAGGCTTTAACAAACTGATAAATGTTTGCTTAACGTTTTAAACAAAGTTTAAGCCAAAACTGCAGGCGCAAGCACAAATCCTGTGGTTTGTTGAAAAGCAATTTCTTTTTTTTTTGTTTTTGTTTTTTTCTTAAAGCGTTAGGGACCACCTACCAAATGCTGCGACATGCTGTTACAATTCTATGCCACAAGAAGAAAAGAAAAAATTAAAAAGCAAAAAAAAAGTGAAAGGTCAATAGTTGCCTGTGTTGCTGTTGTTGCCATGTTCTACTTTACGTTTTGTATACATTTTATTTTCAGTTTTCCTTGCGATTTCCATGCGGGCAGGCAGGCAGACAGTCAGTCAGTCAGACGTATATCGCCCGTACGCAGCACAACAAAGGCTGGGGAACGCTTTAAGTTGCTGAAACGTGTCGTTGGCAGTTTCTTGGCGATAAGCCTCCTGCTGCCTGTCGCCTGTTGTCTGCTGCCTGCTGCCATTAATGCCAACTGTGACACAGGCAGTAGTTGCAAGTTTGCATGTCGTGCGACAGCAAAGAGCAAAGGTGCTTGGCGTTAAGCAATTAAAGCAAAACCATGGACTTTTTTTTTATTTTTTGTATTTGTTTTTTTTACTTTCTGCTACATAGTTGAGTTGTGAAACTGTTAAACGCGCCTTTATTTTTATATATACAATTTTTTTATTTTTTTTTTGTTATCTCAACACTTGAAAATTTCTTTGTGTAAAGACTTTCTTTTGACTTTCATGGCTGCGCCTTGTGTGGTTTTTTTTTTTTATTTTTTTGGGCCTCGTAAAAAAATCCTGCGTCATTTTTCCATTTCTTTGCACTGAATGCCTTATCAAAAGGTCGTTTATTGTCTAGGCTTAGCAAATAAATCAAAATAATCATGTACAAGTTTGTGCTCCTTTATATGTGAGGCTGAAGGATGCCGACAGACATTGCATAAAAATTGTGCATCTCGGCTTGGTGTTTTTTTTTTTTGGTTTTTTGGTTTTTTTCTTTACTATTACGAGACGTTTGATAAGACGCTTTTTAGGTTTAAAACACACCGCATGCGCGACTTGACTCAACACTCGCAGCGTAGGTTTGCTTTACCTGCTTTCAACGTGGCTGAAGTGCTTATGGCTCGTTGAGTAAGCATCGCAGCTGCAGTGGCAGCAGCAGCACTAAGCGGCATAATAAAAGCGGCCACAGGCGCAGACAAAAGGCAAATACGATAAATGCTGTATTATATTTGTTTTTGTATGCCGCAGTTTTCAATTTTATCTCAGCTCATACCTACAGAAACTTACCCACACACACACACACACATACACATATACACACATGCACTTGCACATACACACTGGCTGCGTGCATTTTAGTCTGTTGTTTTACTTTTCATTGGCATTTCCGGCACAGGTAAGCGTCGCCTGGTATAGGCAATAGTTGCGAATTCCGCACAATGCTGGTGCAGTTGGCGAAGACAAATCAAAACTGTAACAGCCCTAGGCCGCAGCGTAGTTGCTACGCTGCCACTGCTGGCTAAGGAGAACCTTGAACGTCGTTTACCCACTCGCACACGCATAATCCACGCTCACGGTGTGTGCAAGGCGGGTCTTTGTGTGTGCTTGAGGTTCTATCCTAAGCGTGTAGAAATTAATTAGCGGTCATTAGTTTGCGCATTGTTGTGCAAGTTGGCATTGTGCGTGCATTTCATTGACGGTTTTAGGTGACACCGAGCGCATGCATAGAGAAAGGCAAGACAAGGCAAGGCAAGCTACAGAATGGTACGGCCGCAGGTATTACTGCCACATTCGAGATACAGTGCCGCGCAACATTAATGGACCACCGGCAGTGCATGTCATTAAGACGCAAGGAACGCAGCATCAAATGCAGTCGCACATCATCTTATGAAATGCAGATGAAGCAGCAACCAAGTTGTTGGCATTTGATATTCTACACCCGCGTATTTTATTATATTTATTTATATGTTTTACTTTACTGCTTGCCGCTAAGCTGAAAACACATATTCCCACACGCATTATATTGTTATCAAGCATACGCATGCAGTCAATCTATTAATTGCCTAAACGCCGCATTCAAGACACATTTTGGCTGCAAAGAAGAATTCTTCTTCGACACATTTGTAATACCAAGAATCTACCTTCGAGGCAAGCGGCATAATTAAACTGTCAAAGTGTTCGTTTTTGGATATTGAAAGTCGAGTGCTTTCACGCTTTAAAGATGAGACGGCTACGAGAACACTCCGTCTACGCTGACTGTCTGACAAATTATACAAACTGACAGCTTTGACCCAATTTCGTGGTGTACTTTTATTCCGATTCTCGGGATACATTTCAAAAGTCAAATCATGCCAAATACACTGCGTCACATGATTTATGGCATGAGTGCGATCCGTAACTGTAATTACTCGTATAATATACGCATCTCGATTGTGGTGATATATGTGTCGGTTCTGTTGATTGTTACTTTTCAGCTGAAGTACAATTGAGTAAACAATTGAGAAGAAAATGCTCAACCGTAATGAGTTTAAAAATAAAACTATTTGCTGTTAAATCAATCGATCATTCTGTGGTATAAAGATCTTACATGGCGTGGCGCGCATTTGGTTTAAGTCTCTCTTGCAGTGCATTGTTAGGCAACTGGCAACATTTGCTTAGCTGAGTAAGGTTGAAATGACGTGGAATGCTATGCAAGAGGCACAAGTTCATATTTTGAAACATTCCAGCTTATTTTCAACTATTTTACAATATATTACAAGATATAATAAACAGAACAACAAAAAAGAAACATTCCGTAAAGTGCTTGGAGAGGTGTGTGCGCTGTTTTGATGTTTGATATAGTTCCACAAAAAATTTATTCAAAAAAAAAAAAAAAGACGCACTTCAATAACAACTCAACTTATATGACGGAATTTCTCTGACTTAAACTTATAAGAGGTCAGTCGATTCAAGCTTTGATTTGCTGAACTAGCTGACTAAGAATATGTCATATTCAATAGGACCGCAGATAAGTCCTAATATCAGAAGAGTTATTTCTAACGCTTAAGTATCCTATCTGCACAATTAGCAAGTTTAAAAATTGAAAGTTAGCAAAATTCTTTCTTATCTTTTACTTCACGCTCCACCCACTTGATTCTACCATTTCACCGCTGTGCACAGTGGGTTATATAGTTAAGTGCACATTACATAAGAATTTTCGCTTAGCAGGTCGTTTTCTCAGCAGAGAAAAGAAACACCATTCCACACAATGCCTCAGTTTGCCTTATACTGATTATTTTTTGTTTCCGACACGGTGTCAGCACACTTAACGGTTTCAATATCCTTTGCCAGGCATTGAACATTAAAGCAAGCAGTTACTACATTTATGGCACCTGCAGCAGTACACTTACTCTAACTGTTAGGGGCTTTTGTCAATTGAAGTGAAATTTGTGGTCATAAATTTGCTTTGTCTCAGCCAGTGCGAGACACTTGAAGCCAGTTACGAGGAAGTGGTCAGCGTGCGAGTGAGTGAGTGAGTGAGTGAGTGAATGTCTGTCAGCGTGTATCAATTTACGCGTGACACGCGTTCACAGCAGCGCACAGCATGGCACGGCCTAGTGCGTAGCGTTATGACACTATTTTACTATCGAATGTTCCCGGTATACGACGATTGACTAAGTGACACAGCTAAGCAGTTGTCATTTTTTTTGTACTCTGTGTATTTTTTTGTTTTTGCAAGTTGCCAACGCCTACAACAGGAAATATGTCATGTATACAATTACACTATGAGTAAGTGAGTGAGTTGGGTAAATCGAACAGGCAGACAGGCGGACAGACAGGCGGACAGACAGGCGGGGAGGCAGACAAGCAGTGAACCAGACAGTCAGGCAGGTAGCCACGGTTGCCGCAAGTGTCGTTTGACAATAGGAAAGAAGTTATTCAAATTACTTGCTCACTTGCTTTCGCTGTGCTCATGCATGTGTGTGCATGCGCACGCTGCCTATGTGGCGGCCCCGTGGCCATAGCCACGCAGACAGTGTGGCGTGATATGTGGTGAGTGGTGTGCTTTTTTTTTGTGGTTGTGTGTGCATGTTTGATTGATCAATGTGCAGAGTTGGTGTGAAGTTTGGCCAGTTTTGTTGTGCTTTGCCTGACTTTGCCATTGCGATTTCCGTTGCAGTTCGCAGTTCCACTGTGCGCCCTTTGCCAACTTAAAGTTGTGCAGTGTAGCAAATAATAAAAAAAATATATATAAGTATATATGTAACAAAACTCATTAAGTTGGTTTTTTTTTTCTTATTTTTTCACATTTAGTTTGTGTGGTATTTTCTTTTCTTTTCGTTACGTTACGTTTTTGCGCGCAAGTTATTTCATTTAAACGTCATTTCATTTAATGTACTTCAAGTCGAATACGCGAAATGCCTTTAATGTTTTTTCTTTTGCGTTTTCGTTTTAACTCTTTGCTTTTTTCCACTTTTTCTTGCCTTGGTTAAACGTTTTAGCTGACTTTTTGTTGGTTTCTTTTTTTTTTTGTCTTATTTCTGCGCTCTTTTTTTAGTACAGTTTTCTTTGCAAGGTTTCACGGCTTAATTAGATTAAAATATTTTTTAAATGTAATGCCACGCAATTTGCACAAACGGGCGCAAAGCATCTGCTGCTCTGCTCCGCTCTGCTGGCTTACACTCTACACAAACGTCTGTACACTTTCAGGCTAAATGGCGGCTTTGGCCATTTGCGCTGCTCTGGCACTTAAATCAATTAAAAGGTCAATGCACTATGATGCAAATCGCACAATTGTCTAAACTATTTACGACTTTTGCTCGCTGGCTGTCTACTTGAAAGTATATTTCCCTTTTTATGTACAATATTTCTCTTGCTTTCTTGATTTTTTGCGGCTTTTTGCCTAAAGTTTAATTTTGTTAATACTTTAACAATTAGTTGCCGCTGCCTGCGAAGACAAAAATGTAGTTTTGCCAGTTTTTGCTTGGCATTTATCTAAACTAGCTTTCGGCGTAGTTTTTTTTTATTTTTCATTATTTATTTCTTGTGGTTTTGTTTAATTTGCATGTTTAAAAATCATTAATCTGCTGCCTATTCGCATATTATTGCGCATATATTAAAACTATCTTAAACAATTTCTTTGTTGTCATAATGTGGCAAACTTGGCAAATATTTAAATGAAAAGCAAAGCAAAACAAAACAAAAAAAATTTGGAGGAAGCATTTAACTATTTTTATTTCTTTGTTTTGTGTATGTGTTTGTTTTTTTTTTTTTTTTTTTTAAATATTAAAACGGTGCATTAAGTTTTGCGTGTAAATGTTAAAATTTTGTTTATTAACCTTCAGACATTACGTTTTTACTTTCATTCATAATTGGCTATTTTTTTGTGTTGTTTATTTTGTTAAATCATTTCTGCATTTTTTGAGCATTCTTGCACATGCCAAAATTTGTTGCGTTTGCAAAAAAGGCAATGAAACATGCAAGCAATGTGCAGAAAATGGCCGCATAAAAGAACAACACACGTTTGAGCTTTCTTTTTGCGGCCAACAAAGCAACAAATTTAAATGCGACTATGCATAAAGACAAATATTATAAATGAAATAAATAAATTAGTCATGCAACATTTTCGTGGTCATTTACCTCAGCGTTTATTGTTCACTGAAACAATTTTATGCATATTAACACATTTTGTGAAATAAGCGGTCAGAAACTTAGTCATGTCTAAACAAAAAACATTGCGTAAGTTTTAAAAATAAATAAAAAAAAACGGTTAACAATAGGCAAATAAGCTGAGTGAAAATACGCTTGTCCAGAACTTATTAATACATTAATGCAAAGCCACATATGTGCAGCGTCAGCAAAAGCGGCTCAAGTGCCTTCAAGTGGCTTAAGCGCAGGGTTGCAAAAAACTGATTGCGTGCGAAGGTCAGCCTTAAATGCGCAATACTTGACACTGACTAAAAATAGCGCTCTGCTAAACCCCTGTTGGCAGCAATGGCATATAATATTACTGCATGGCCGAGGTTGCTAATAGCAACCCTTTGCTTAGGTGAGAAAATCTAATAATGTCGATCTGCTAATTTCTTCCAGGTCATGTGTGTCTAGCTTGCCTAAGAACTAAAGCGCTTTTGCAGTCACTTTCTGTTGTGTGTATGTGTGTTAATTTTGATACACGAGTGTCTAGAACCTTCACAAAGCATATTGCCGAATCTAAAGATTTAACAATTTTTCATAGCTAATTTTTACACTCATATCTGCTACAAAGCAAAATGACGCTATATTCAATACAATTCATTAAGCCGCAGCTGTATGTGTTTAGTTAAACGTTAATGCCGTTTTACCTGATTTTTTTTTTTTAGACTTTATTGTGCACTTCTCTACTTCCCTTTGCCGACTTAATCTGGACCTGGGCATAACTAGTTCCAGATACAGAATGCTGGCTTGCTATAAGTTTCAGCTACCAAGTATTATTGCCTAATGGTCTTATAAATTCGCTTCATGTTTAATGTGTGCAAACTCGGTTCAAATAAATGCCTGCTTACCTTACTGTTATGGTTACAGGGGTTTTCATGGTAATACGGTAACTATTTATAGTGTTGAACTTGTTCGCCCCAAGCACTGGCCACCTAAACTAAGTTAGTTTTCACCATCACCATTACGGCATGACTATTAGCCTATTTGCATATATAACAAAAATTATGCACATAGAGTGCCAACTTTGAGCAAAGTCAAAGAAAATTGCATATGTGCGGTGTTACGCATTCATACCAATTTTTTTAATTAACTCTGTATGTGCATAACTGCCCTGCATTACTTATTTGTTTATGCTCTTGCATAGTGGAAATTCACGGTTTTATGTTATTTGCCTGCGGCCGCAGACCCTATAGCGTCGATATCATGTGTTATATCATTACGAAAAGCAACATTAAAAAAATGAAATGAAATGAAATGAAATAAAATAAACTCACCTTTACATAATCTTCCTTCGTTGCAGACGAAAATTCCAAAGCGCGAAACTGCAATAAAAGAAACCACAATAAATTATATAAGAGACATGAAGCAATAAAACAAAACAAAATAAATCACAGGTCAACAAAGCGCACAACGCGTCGTAATTAACAGCAAAACATTAAATGCTCTCAAAAGGCGCAGAATGCGCAAAACGCATCGCACAGCACACAGAACAGAGCACAGAGCACAGGTCCTCTAAGGACCATTGAGGCCATTGAGGCCGACACTGCTCCGCCGTGGCTGTCTCTGCAGCAACTGAACTATTAAATTAGCTGTAAAATGGCGTCAATAGACGCGAGAGTGCCGTGCGTCGACCAAAGCATTGGCCGCAGACTGGGCACTCTTGCTTCTAATTGACAGCGTACACACATGGCCAAAGCACAATGTCCGCCTGCATGCGATGCATGAATCACCTTTGGGCCATATCACGCGGTAAGCTATGGGAAACTATTTGCAGCTTAGTGCTGTGTTGCTGTTGCTGTTGTCGTTATTGTGTGTGTGCTCAAACTGCCACAGCGAAAAGGCATTCTAAACGTACAATGACAAACGCTGAACAGGTCTGCTGTACTTATGAATGAACGAATGAATCACTGAATGACTGCGGGGCGAGGTGGCAGCACGAAGTTGTGTTGTCAAACTCAGTTCTTGTCTGTTTATGGTGTTCAAAGGGCGTGGGCTTGTTTTTCCTTCTAAATATAAGAACTTAGACGGAAGGCGCACGACCCTAATTTCCAATTTAAATATTTATTAAAAAAATAATGACATTAGTTGTAGCAGTTTAAGTTAGACGAACGTGCGGCAAGAGAGTGGGAAGAGCCCAGGGCATTGGCTTAGAATGGTGCAGCATAGTGTGGAATGTTTGCGGCGCAAAGTGTTTAAGCAAATGCGCATTTCCTGCCTGACAAGCTCGTATCTGTTTAGACTGCAGACGGCATAAGCTGAAATTGTATAGATTTGGGCACGGAAGAACTTTCATTGTCTAAGCATTTTTCTATAAATGCAATTATATCAATGGAAGGCCTATGGCCGTGGTTAGTAAACACGTGCAACTTTGCCGCAAAATAGAGGGAAAAAACAATAAATAATATTAATAGATAAAAGTTAACGAAATGTTTAGTTTGCCGTTGGCAACACTCATATACACACATCAGTGTCCCATGGTAACTTGGTTTTTTTATAACAACTTGCCACTGCTCCAAAAAAATTTTTAATATTAAAATAAAAATTATTTTCATATATTGCTTGTTATAATGGTGTTTAAATTAAAATATAGCGAAATCTCCCAAAATGGAAAGCTCCCAAAACGGGGCAAAAACATTGGGACCTTCGATGTCCGCTTATGGAAGATTTTGCTGTATAGTATGCTTAGATGTTCGTTTAGTAGCATTTGTTTTTTGTTTCATTGGAAAATATTGTCCTTGAAGAGCATATTAGCTGTTATTGATTCGGTAATCCCGTCTTGATTGTAGAATATATGTATATATAAATATTTATAGCAATTATCTTAGCAATAGAATAAACAAAAAATAGTATGTATGTATGTTTATAAATAAAAAAAACCCCCAAAACACATGTTCACAATTCAATGTTTTTCCCAAAAGGAAAAAATTATAATTTGTTTTTAAATGCCATATTAAAAGTTAAAAAAAAAAACATGCACAGAAATATTTTGCAGTCGAACTACTTAAAACATATTTCATTTATTTAAGTATTTTTTTTTTAACTTTTTTTCTTCCATAAAAATATTTACGCGTGTGCTAAATAAGAAAAAAAAAAAGGTTTATTTATTTCCTACGCTTGATTAAAATTTTTTCGCCACAGCTGACAATTGCGGCAATAACTTGAGAAAAAAAAATGACTTTAAATAAAATGCACCCACTGCAAAAATTGTCGAAAAAATGTAGGAAAAAATAAACAAACAAATGGAAAGAAAACAAAAAATTATAGCCTGCAACGAGTAACGACTTCGTAAACCAGTTTGCGTATTGAAAATTAAAGTTTTAATTCAAACTGCGGCCGCCAGTGCAAGTCGCAAAGTACACGTCACAACGGCGACGGATCGGAGAGGAACGAAACGGTAGGGAAAGACAGCTGAAAACGAAAGTTCAGGGCTAACATTGTTTATTTGTTTTGTTAACAGTCGCAGATATTTTATTTTATTTTTGTTTTTGCTCTATAAGTTTTGTTCGTGATATGCAGTTACGCTTTAAGCCGTGCAAATTCCAATGGCAACAAAAACAATGAAACTTGTATAAATACGCGTGCAGCTGTTTTGGCTTAAGGCAGGTAAAGAGAGGGAGCGAGGGAGCAAAAAAGAAGAAAAACCAACATTGTAACCGCAGCAGTAAGACAATCCCTGCCTATTATTAAACGCAGAAAAAAAAAAAAGGAAAAAACAGATAAACAAATAACAGTTAGCAGATATATGTAGGTTAAACGCGTTCACTGCATCACACATGACCAGCAGTTATGCGAGTTTAAATTTACAATGTATACACACGCACACACACATACATATGTATATGAAGTTTAAAGTAACTCCACGATTAACGCATCCATTAAATACCTTGAGCTGTGTTTCTTTTGTGTTAATGACATCAGCTTTTTGGCTTTAACATAAAAATGCGTTAACTTATATTAATTTAAAAAAGATCTATTGAAATGTTTTTTTAAGCAATACTCCAAAACAGTTCGAATTGGCTGTGGTTCAGTATAAGTGTATCGCACTCTGAAACGCTCGACCCGTGAGGCGTACAATGGAGCTGGCCTCTTGTGTAGATTCACTCGGTTTTTTATGTTAATTAGCTGCTTCTTTCTATTTTTAGTTAACAACATACTTTGGTTTATTTTTAGATTTATTTGACCTTGACTTATGAAATTTTAGGGTCAGCCTGCATTTGATCTATGCGCCTCTTCTCAAGGACTTTGTTGACTTTACAATTTTGTATAGACGTTCTTAGTGGAACGTACTTAGCTAAGTCGAGAAGTTGGCATTTGCGCTTTGCCTAATTCGATGCGAGCCTATGGCCAACATATTAATTCCTTAAGCGTATTAGGCTAAGACTTTTAAGTCGTATAGAACGAACCACCCACATGGCGGCACATGAAAGCTTCGTTTGCGCACTAAATACGCAGTTGACTTTTAACCATGAAAGACGCTAGCAAACATTTGAAAAGGTATTTCATTTAGGAATTTCCGCAAAACATTACAAGTTAATGTACTTTTTATCTAACAATTGCACAGTATGTATATCTGATGTTTTTTTTTTCCTTGCTTGTTCTTTGTATTATTGCCACTTTGTTTGTTGTTGTTGTTTTGTAGATGTTATACTTTGCTATTTTTGCACACGAAGCAAATACAAAACGTTTTAAATTAAAATACTATCTATGCAGGCACAAAGCGAAAAGCACAAAAAAAAAGAGGGGAAAAAAAACCAGCTAACGAAATTAATTACACAAACAATGAAGTCATGTAACTACGCCGCTTTGGCCTTTATTTGATCGTTGTTGGCCGTTTGCCTATTGCTGTGGCCATTTAAGCACAGCTTACCATGAGAAATAGTAAAATGTAGAAAATATGTTGGCAAGTCTGCTTTGGTCTTAGCCATCTTTTTTATTATTTTAGTTTATTTTATTTTATTTTATTTTTTTTGTTAATACGCGCAGCACATGCGTGCGGTTCTCACGCTACGCATAAATTGAAAATTATTTTCAGACAAGCTGACAACATGAATTTCAATGGGAAATGGCATAAAAGCGAAAAAGTCAAGTAACATTTACGAAATGCTAGGCAACAATGGCAATAAAATGATCAACAACAACAACAACAGTAGCAGCAACAACAACAGGAATGGCTGCAGCGGCAGTGAGTTAGTGATATATCATATGGTCAACATTTGATCAACGTGAAGCGTCAGCGACAGCTGCACGTACGCTGCCACACCATATGCGTGTGTGTGTATGTGTGTGTGTGTGTTTATGTGAGCCATGCTCAACTTTAAGCTCAGCGCATAACTGATAAATGACCAAGCGATATGCAAAACGAAAGCGAAAGAGCATCTTAAATCAAAGCATTAAGAGCTGAAAGTGTTGAAATTAACCTACCAATGTTGCGTATGGTTTGTCTCTCTGTGTGTGTGTGTGTGTGTGTGTGTGAACGTGTGCGGCGGCGGCTGCATAAAAACCATTCTTTACACTAGCGGAGGCAAACGAGGTTAGAAACAGCAAAAAAATAAACCGTAGACTTCAGACATTGTTGCTGCTGGTGACGATGATGTTCACGATGATGATGATGATGTTGATGATGATGATGATGATGATGATGTAAACGAAATTCAAATTTATGGCATTAAAACAAAAAGCCAAACGAAACGAAACTAAAAAAATTAAAATAAAAAATAAAAACACCACCAACATAAAAAGAAAATAAGCTGAAAGATCTGTGAAAAGTGAAAGTTTTCACTGTGCAGCGCTTTTTTGGGTTTTGCTTCTTTTTCTTCTGCTTTTTAATTTTAAGTGATTTTTAACAGCAAAACTTGCTGCAGAGACGCCCACACAAAGGTCATACTGTGCTGGCAGTATAGCAACAATTTGGTTGCTATTCTACCAAATTAAAGAAAAACCCAAAACGAAAACGAAATATTTTAAATTTCTAAAAAGCAGGTGGCCTAATGCAGTCATGTATGCGTAAATGCTATGCTCTAATTGCTAACTTGCTGATAAAATTCAGTTAGAAAGTCTTCAAGTCTTTTATATACACAATAAAAAATAAATAAATAAAAATAAAACATAAAAATATTATAGAATTAAAAAAGGACATTGTAAACAAATTTGCCAAATCTCGGTTTTCTATTTCAAAGTAAATATATATATATACTGGCTGGTTTAAAAAGTACGTGCGGTTTTTGATGGTGTTGATACTCATATGCATATCGTGCAGCAGTAATCCGATTTTGTCAAATGAACACGTGCCTGGCGTTCTTTCACAGCATCCTCACCGTCAAACACACAGATTTTTCGCAATCGGATATGGGTATCAACACTATCTAGCCCAAAAACCGCACGTATTTTTAAATTACCCAATCTTATCAATGGAATCATAATGTGTATAGAGTTTAGAGAATTCAGCTGCACAAGGTTATTTTTTTTTTTTTTTTTCATTTAAAGCCTCTCAATGCGTCTTTCTTAGACGAATTCTTTCGTTGACATTGAAGAGTGACATCGCTATGTGCACCATAAGCTTTAGAGAGTCTTAGTGTGCATGGCCTGAGTTGTATCAGTGCAGTGAGTCTTTTTAAGAGTATTACCCAGATGCAGTTTTCTTATGCATGCGTGGCTGGGGCTGTGCATGTGCTGCATGTTGTTTTCACTGCTGCCTGCATACAATGAGAATTCGTTATACAAAATTTATACAAATCACATACCATTGCGAGCAGAAAGAAAGGCTTCAGTGATTTCGGGCGCCTTTGGCGTAATAAAAACGACTTATGACGCGCCGCATGCGCAGCGTTCGACAAATAAGTAAAGCATACCCGCGTATTTACATAATTTATTTTTATAATACATAACTTTACCTAGATGGACACGCAGAGGCCACAGCGGCCTGCACTTATGTAATGCATGCGACAAGCCAAGCCAAGCCATGAAAAATTGTGGCCACTGCGCACGCTGCGCTGCGCTGAGCCGAGCTACTTTTCAAACTGCGACTGACACCAGGCGGCTGCGCAGTGCTGAGCTGCGCTGGCTATCACATGGTCGGTCGGGTTACTGGAGTACCTCGTGTGCAAGCTTAGACAACAGCCACAATATGTGGCATGAGTCACTATTATTGCCGTTGTTGTTGTTGTTGTTTTAACTGTATTGCAATGACTAGTGTCTGTGACATTTTTGTCGCACGACTTGCTTTTCAAATTGAACTGACATTTGCATATGCGCTCATGGTACACAATCCACAGCCATGGGCAATAATGTGCTCACTCTGCGCAGGCGCTGTGTCCACCGCTGGCTGAGTGTTGTCTAATGCGCTGACAATGAAAATTAATGAAGCCGAAACTTCTAATGCTTGTCTAACAGTAAGCAAGCAGCTTTCAGGTAATGTCGTTTTTGTTTTTATGTTATTTGATTTGTTTTTTTTTTTTTTTCCGTTTCTTGTTTTTGTTTTTGCGCTGCCTGTGCGTGGGCCACAGCACCGAGTACCTCAAGTAAGCATGTATCTAGATATGTTATAAAATATTTTTCTTTATAAACTACGCTGCCATACGCGCCATTAACTGCATGACTCAGCCCCAAAAAAGTTTCTTTCTTAAATATTATTATTTTGTTTCTTTTTTTATTATATTTATTTTCTTATATCAGACTAATGGGAGTTCTGTGTTGTTTTTGGTGCTTGTGCTTGCGCCTTTTTTGGGCTTAAGTGTGCCAGCTCTTGAAAGTTGCCTTTCGAGATTAATTGAGTCGTAAGTGCGACAATAGCAGCCACGCAAGGGGCGCATAATTAAGCTTAAGTTCTTGATAACACAACCCTAAGGCAGCATTATTTAAACTTTAATTACGAATATTTCGTATATTTGACTGGCAGATACTTCAGTTGTTCATATTTTATAATATTCGAACCACATAAGGAAGGCGTCTGCTTGACTCGAGTGCTGGCAACAGTAAGAGGTGAAAAAAAGACAAACAAACAAAAACATTATAAACAGTTCAATCAGAACCGAATCTTAAAACTTCTCGGTTTATTTTTATGCTAACAAGCAGGAAACAAATCTTAAGCAGGTACAGACTTGTGCCTTAATTGGAAATAATTTAACAGAAGAAAAGGCAAATGTGCCGCGGCGTGTGCATTAACTTAAATAAATAAATGAAAACAAAATTATAATAAATAACAACAGAAATTACCTAATAAGGCGCGCGTATGCGGGAACGTACCTTTTAAAAAACGATATGCTTATATAAAAATATATATGCGTAATTATTTACGATTTTATTTGCTCGAAACACGTTTCTCCCTTTTTTTCTCTTCTTCATACGTTATAAATTAATTAAAGGCAACAATGCGTAGTATAGAAATAAGCAAAGCAAGGCAAGGCAAGGCCTGGCATGCAGTTGCACACAAAAGGATTTTTTCTTTGTCAACTTGCAGGCGACTGGAGACTGGACATACCTGCTTAAAATGGTATCAGGCAGAAAACGAAAGTCATGTCTGCGGCTATTTGTCACAGGCACTAGGCCGGGACAGAAGCAGCAGCGGCGAGCCTTTAAGCAAATAAATAAACATGCAACTCATATACGGTTATGGCAAAAAGAGAAGCCAATGGCAGCAAAGACCGAGTGACAGAAATTAAAGACAAATGTGTAAAAACAGAAATAAAATAAATATGAGACAAAGGATACATTACACATTGTCAACCTTTATGCTGTAAAGGAAGCAGACAACACTACTGGAGAAAAAGAAGCTAAGAAACAAAAATAAAACTAAAAAAAAAATAAAGAGTAAAATACACAAAAAAGGCAAAGCATGGGGCTGCCTACGCTGCTGCTGCGGCTTGCACACGAAAACTATGTAAGCCGACATGCACATTGACTGCACGGATGTCGCTGCTTAAAGCAATTTTAGCTGCTGTGGCTGTTGCTGCTTTTGCTGCTGTCGCGGCACTTAGCCCAACTTGAGCCCAAAACGTGCACTGCATACGCTAAACAAAGTAAATGCCCCTTGTTGGCTCCAACAAAGAACATTTAACGCATACTGCGGGGCAACGAAGTGGCTGCTTCATATTTTCGTTGTCAGCCGCAAGACATTTAAAAGCCAAAAGCACAATGCTGCCTATGTCGAGCATTTAGTAAATTGCACAACTTCCTTGTATTGCAAAAGACTTTATGACAAAGACGTTGACGACACTGATGACTACACTATTATGGCGCAAATAAAAATGAAGTCAAACAAAAAAGTTGGCGAAAAGCAAACAAAGCAATGGGCATGCGCGGCACAATTCTCACAACATGCATGAGCACCGTCGCCGGCCGGGGCCAAGTGTGCGGCGGCAGTAATCAAGCGTAATGCGAGCAAGACACACATAAACAAATAATTTATGTGTGCATGTGTATGAGTGTAAACGACAGACACTATGAAAATGGAAAACATTACTTTTGCGGCAGACTTGGAAGCCATGCAAGTTTTGCCTACACTCAAAGCGTTGGAAAATTGAAAAGCTGACAAAAAGGCTGACGTGTAAAAGCAAAAAAGAGTAGCAAGCCAAAACCGCTACGTTTCGTTTTAATACAAATCCGGTCGTGATAACCGCAGCCGCATTAACTGCGCTTCACAGTCGACGCAAGCATTTTATTGCGCGAAATTTTACAAATGTTAAAGTGCATGTTTGAAAAAAAGAAGCAAAAGGATTATTTTACAGGCTGTTATGAAAAAGAAATTAAAATGCTAAAAATGTAGTTTAATTAATTTTCAGCTTATTATTTTCCGTTATGACACAATATTTAAATAGATCTAGCACAAGTGCTTTTTGCAGTCTTTTATGTTCATTTCGGTTTAATTGCTCATACATTTTTCAGCTTACAGGTTAAGGTCATTTTTATGTGTTACATACACATACAATTTGCAAAATGTCACAGCTTTACATTACTTTTATATAAAAAATATTAGAGAAATAATTTAGCTATGTGAATAACAATATGGTCTTATGAAATTACAGTTTGCCGTTGCTAAAAATTTTTTCAGTTAATGATTAACGTCAAACTGAACAAGCGCATGAAGCTGCCTGCGGCCTAAGAGGTTAAATTTTGAAGTGTGTGACACACGTCTAGTGCGAAGAAGTTAATCCACAACTATGTGGTCTGGCTGCTCTAATTAGCGACAGCAATGTATTTGCATACAAAAGCACTGACAGCTAAAGTTTAAAGAACTTTAGCAGAATTGTATCCGGGTGGTGTAAAACTGTATTTTTTTTTCATTTATTTTTATTTAACTTATATTGTTTTCTATTATTGTTGTTTTTGCGGTGGTGCGGTTTTTACGCCCGCGAGTGTATATAGTGAGTGTAGTTTACAAAAAATTTAATATATAGTGGCATCTACATATAACGCAGTGTCATTCAAAAGCATGAAATGCAGTTCGTGTTGTGGTCGTAAAAAATTCAAAGCGTGGTGGAAAAAGTCGAAGACGAAAGTGTTTAGCGTGTAGGCAGTAAGTTATTGTGCTAACCGCCCTTATGCCCCCCATAGCAACCGACAAGCCGGCGACGCATATGCAAACACGTCTCATTGTTTAGCACATAATTAGCAACATAAAAATTGTCGACGTCGCCAAGTTGGGCATAACTATTCAAAACGTGACACATAACATATCTGCGACGTAGGTATATATGTATCTTTGTACATATTTATGTATACATGTTATGTACATTTCGTTTGCTTTTGGCCTACGGCATGGCTTGCCTAGAAGGCGGTGAGTGCAAGTGAGATAGCAAGCGACCGAAGCACAATAGCAATTTGCGCCGTCGTAGCGTAGTAACTGTCAACAGTTACATTAAATTTCATTTAAGTGCATATCGATTCATTTCGATGCGTTTGATTAGTGTATGCTTGGCATAGCCGTGTTGCCACTGCACTGCAAACAGTCGCCAGCGACGCTTTATTGCATTTGCTCGCGTCAATTTTTCCGTTGCCGGTTGTTCTACTTCGATTGCATGCTTGTCACTAATTAGACGCCGTGGCTGCGCCAGACGCTTGCCACTTTGTCTGTTGTTTGTGCTTGGCTGGCTGCTGGCTGCTTCGCGTACATGCTTACATTCAATCACTCATTACTGCACAATAATGAAAGTTTACACGTCTCCGTGTGTCTCAACTTGGCTCTGCTCAACTGTCAATGCTGAGAATTATGTGTTTGGGCTTGGAAAGATGCTGTGCTCTTTCTTCGTTTTTTATTTTTGGTTTTTTTCTGTTCCAACGTTCGTTCACTTTCTGCGGCATTTGAAATTTCACCAGCACTTTCATTCTTTGCTACGCATGACTTTTTACGTTGTCGCTTTTTGTTTACGATTCGTTGTAGCCGCCACTGTTATTGACTTTGATCTGTGCACGAGAGTGGAAGAATGAGCGAGTAAGTGTGTGTGTGTGTGTGTGTGTGTGTGTGTAAAAAGCATATATTTTATTTTGCTTAATTGCTGCTGCAGGGCAGCAATTGGGTTTTGAGCAATTGGCACAACCTCGATGCACAGTTACTTCGATTTGATTTGAAGCTGCTGGCCAGTTTATGTTCACAGCAGGGGATTCTTTTGTTGTTATTGTGCCAAATGCTATTTAACACGACCAAATAGTTAAAACAGGAAGTTTGCCAGAATTCTCAACATATTTACTAAGTAAGCATGCAGTAAGACAGCTAAAATATTTTAGACACGATAATGTTATTGCCAAGCCAGCAAATTAAGAAAATCGTGAGTGTGACCTATTTAAAGACATTGACCAGTGCTCGAAAAAGCACAGAAATAAATAAATAAATTATGTAAATGAATAAAAAACTGTATTTCGCGTTCGAAACGTGTTTGGACTCATAACAGAAAAATAATACAAAATCGGATCGTTGAACGCACGGCAGCATATAACAAAAAAAAAAAAAAAAAAGTAAAAACAAACAACAGCAAATGAAAAAGGTCTTCAGTTACAATTTAAGTCGACCGTGTGTAAAAATTAAACCTCAATACAAAAAAAAATACAAATAAACGCACGCTTTGCATAATAATAAAAAATGTGCAAGCAGAAGTGTACAAATTAAACATGTGTAGGCAAACAAATGCCAAAATACTTGGCTAGCTATAAAACGAAGCGCTCCAAATCAAATTGTGGACGCACGCCTTGCCAAAATGTGTCAAACTAAAATAAAATATGTTATTTTTTATTTTTCTTGTTGTCGTGTTTATGTTGTTCACAACGATTTATATGCTATGTCGAGCATGATTAACAACAAAACACAATATAAGAAAAGAAAAGACATTTGGCCTGGCTTATGCGACTTTTGCCCAAGGTGCTATGTTTGACACAATTTACATAAAATTTATTAGACTTGTAGGCTTAACTTAAGCATGAGTACGATTAAATTACTGATATTATATTTGAGATAACATGTGTGTAAAATGCTTGCCGCTAGAAATGAAGAAAGAAACTTACGGGAATAGCATCAAAGAGACTGTTAACTATGTATACGAGTATTAATATTCATTAATATTTGATATTTATGGTAATAAGCTACTATAATAGATAGTAAGTTACTATAGATTATCCATTAACCTTGTGTAATGTTTTAAGATTCTTGCATGTTGCTAACAAACTGTACTTAAGATTAACACAAAATTTACAGTGCATCTGATTAATTTGACATAGTTACATAGAACTGCTTTTAAAATTTCAAGAATTACCCAATTAGTATTTCATAGATAAACCTAAATAAAAAGCGCTTTAAGTGCACAGTCCGTGGGAATTTTTATTTCACTATATGACCCGCAGTTTGGCATTATGTGTGGCATAAAACAGCATTCAAATGGTAGCTTATAGCTGCTGCCTGACTGCCGCATTGACGGTTTGCCGGCGGGCTCAAAACGTCAATTATGTCGTGAGTGTTTTCGTAAGCGTGTGCATGTATAAATACAACAAGTCAAATGCAACTTTTATGAACTGCCATATATTTTGTATGCGCATACAGTGTTACCTGGTGGCGCATGCAAAGGAACGCACATAAAGCAGCAACCTGTGAACTGATTTATGGCTGACTTAAAAAACCTGTCGCAGTAAAAGAAATGCAATTCAAGTGCACTGTGCGTTGTCGGGCAAGTGCTTAAAAAAGAAATGAGCGCATTTATTTAATTAAATTTACATAACGGCGGCGCAACACAAATAAACCGCCGCAACTTAAACCAAAAGCAGGTCAGCAGACAATTTCCAAGTGACAAATGACGACAATGAAATAAGTTAGAGTGATAAAGCGAGAAAGAGAGAGAAGTAGTGAGGTGAAGACTGCGGACCGGTGCAAAGTGCGCCTAAACTGTCAACAAATGAGTTGCTGGGCATACACGCAGAAGCTTTTGCCTGCATGGATTTTCTTCAAAATTGCGCTGCTGCGTCGCGCTTATCTTTCTTGAGCAGTTACACACCCAAATGTGCCGAGATACGTATTTAAAAAAATAAAATTAAATTAAGCAGTTTTTGTTGCCTTCCATGACTGCCTCGAGCACAAATAAGCCACAATTAATTTACGCTCATGACGCATTGTTGCGATAAAGCCAATGTTTTACTCATTATGCTGTAAAGTTATTTGACTTGCATTATTTACCCTTCCTTTGTCTCGACTATTATTATTTTTATTTAAATATCACTTACTGTTGCAATTGTTGAAAATTAAACACAAAATAATTGTGTTTGCTTAGTTGCCTTAAACAGAATCGTAAAGTGACAGACATGCATTATACACTTTTTTAGCTTTGTTTTTCGCTTCAAAAGTTGGCCAGGAACTGAGTCCAAGCATTTGCACATAGACAATATGCCAATAGGCAGCTGTCGCCTAATGTGCATTCAAGCCCACAGCTTGGACTGACTTTGACCCATAAATGACGTTTGCACGCACACAGCTTCCGCGTGCTGAGGATTCAATGCCTCAGCTAGAGACGCGCGCTCGTGTAAATCCAATTAGCAACGCTTTGTTGCATGTGTCACTGGCCATCATTACAGATTTACCATTATACCATCGTACAGTGCACAAGCCATAACATAATTGGCGCACTAATTACGCGCTTTGCTCATTTGCCCCGCTCGGACCTTGATACAGCAGCAGCTTAGCTGGTACAGACGACGTGGCTGGTCACTTGTAGGAAACCCACAGTAAGCCATGCTGCTGCGGCTGCTGTGCTTTGCATTGAGGTCGTGACGCCTCAAACACTTACCAGCAGCAGAACTAATTTTCTTGCTAATTGTTATGAGCTTTTCTGTTCGTTTTTTGGTATTTTTATTTTTTATTTTTTGTTTTGTACAACTTCAGTAATTTTTCTTAGTGTGGCTTTTGTTTGCTTCCGCATCGCAGAAACAAATAAACAACAATTTGAACGTTCATTGAACTTTACCGCGCAGATTTTGGTCTCTTCGGCTTTGATTATGTCATGTTGTTCATGTGGCTTTGGTGGCCAGCATTTGTTTGTCACTTTTGGAGCATTGTCTGTCTGCTTAATTGACTGACTGACTGGTTGCTGATTGATTTTTAACTGTTGACTGTCTATCTGACATACTGTCATCTTCAAGTGCGCTTCAGTTTAATTCATTCGCATTGTTTTTGCTTATCTGCCAATGGCTGCTTCAAATAGCCACAACATGTGTTTCATTGTCAAAATGATTTTGGAATCATTTTTGTGGCTTATACTTTATGTGAGCGTTATTTCAAGTATTTATTAATTATACTATTATATTAAGAAATCATTTGCATTGTTGGCAGACAAAAGGCAAAAGTAATTGCCGGCAAATATTTGTATTTTAGCCAGGTTAACCGCAATGGTGTCAATGGTCACTGGCACAGTGAAGGGCAACAACAACAGCAAAGTCGACTACGTAAAATAAAATTTGCAGATTTTTAAATTATTCATTTTTTTGTCTGAAATCGTAATTAGAATGCAGCATTATTAGCAGTTTGTTTATATTTATTTAGAGGATCCTTTCAGTGGATTTACCATTTGCTATGCTGATTGCTGGTTGTCGTTTTGTCTTTTCTGTGAACTTTTTTTTATAAAGTTAACTTATGGTCTCAAGGTTTTGGCATTTGACAGCAGAATTAACAAATTTTTGTTTTTTGTTGCATTCGTTGTTATACTTTATTTTTCCAAATTTTCAAAGAATTTATTTCCATATAATAGAATGGCTGCCTTTGTGAATAGCTAAGATGCAAATATTTTGTAAAACCTTTAATACATTTTCTGGCTTTAAGGTGATTCAATTTCCAAAAAATCTAATTGATTTCTTTTGTTTTAATTTTGTTTTTCGCATAATGATACATATGCCTAATATCGGTATTTATGATATAAATTGATTGACCAAGACAAAGCCGCTTGATTGAACTAAATACACATTATGTACACCAAAAATTTAAAAGAATAATTTTATGCCAAATAAAAGGGAAATAAAAAATGTATTAAATCTAGGTCAAATAGCAGCCTTGCCTTTGCGAAGTGAACAATTGTCAAAATAAATATAAAAAAAAAACTGAACATAATCTAATTGCAAAAACATATTTGCCATTTTGAGGCATACAATTGCAGGCGCAGAGCAATTAAGTAAATACATAAAAAAAAGTTAAATGTTAAAAAAATTATGGCAAGACAATCGCAGATCATTAATTATGGGCCAAGCCGCGTTGCGTCGACTGAAAATACATAAAAGCAAATCAAATGAAGCAAAATCAAAACAGACGGAAAAATACAAAATCAAATAACCATTGACAGCTAATTAATGTTGGCCAACACAGCGGCCTCTTCCATTGTGTGTGTAAGTGTGTGAGAGTGTGTGTGAGTGAGTGCATGGCAAATTAAATTATTGTATTAAGCGTGAAAATGTAAGACAAAAAAAAGGCACGACACTAAAATCGAAATCAAAATAAAACAATGACACAGTGAACTGCAGCACACACAGAAATAAAAGAAACATTAAAAGTATCGCAAACGTTCGTATGGTTACGTTGCAGCAGCTTATGGCTTATTAGGCCAAGTGAGCGCGCAGCAGCCTTTCAAATTTCAAGGAGCGGCGCGCAGGTTTTGTTTTGTTTAGTTTCGTTACGTTTTTTTCTTATTGTTTTTTTTAATGCAAGACGCAAACGCAAAATGTTTGCAGATATGAATATGGTAACAGACAGCAGACATCAGACAGCTGACAACAGACAACAGCTACAGATACATTTGTTTATTGCCGTTGCCAGTTTGCGTTGCTTTGATTTAGAACAATTGGCTATAAGTCGCTGCCACAGCGGCAATCGCAGTCGCTGTCGCTGTCGCAGTCACAATCGTTGTCTGCATCGCAGCGTATCGAAATGCATGCCAAAGCAGTTGGCGCCGCAAATGCGTTTAGTTTGCTGCTGGTGGGTGTTTTTCATTTTCATTTTATTTGTATTTTTTTATTTTAAGTTTATTTCTTCTATTATCTGCTGCAATTGCAATTGTGGCGCCTTAGCGTAAAATATTGCATGATTGCCAGCTAACTTGGGTGGCACGATTTGACTTGACTTGGTTTGCTTTGCTTTCGTTCGGTTTGGCTTGACTTGGCTCGGCGCATATCTATTGCATTGCTGGCACATACGTGCAGACATAGCTGTTGATTTAATTATGTACAAATCAAAAAGTTTCTTAACAAACCAAATATTAAAACTGATAATAAAAATAAAAATAAGCAACAAATAACTGCACTTTGACTGCTGCTGCTACACAATGCAGTTGTTGTTGTTGCTTATATCTGAGTTTGTGTTGCGTTTGGCCAGCAGCGTATGTACTTTGCAGCAATTATTAAATTTTCTATTAACTTTTATTTATTTGAAAGCTGTCTATCGTGTGGGTGCGATCGTATGGGTTTGGCTTAAAAAATGATTTTAGTTCCTTTTTATTTATTTATTTAAGTATTTCATTTTATAAATACATATCTGTACTTAAGCATTACTGAAAGTTGCATGTCTGTTGCTGACTGTGACCCTGGGCCCGCTGCTGCAGCAACCAATGTGCGTTGTGTATTTGACTTAACTCGCAGTACTGTCTGCGCAAAAGTGGTTATTGTTGTTGGTTTTGGTATTGCTCTGTTGCCTGCTTCGCACAGGAAATTGCATAATTGCGTTTGCACTCGAACTTGAAATCTGTTCATGGCTGTATGCCTTTTAGCTTTAATGCGATTTTGCGGAATGTTTTTTAAGGATACTTAACTAATCTTAGTCAAAGCCATACAATATTAATAAAATGTACAGATTTGTGTAAAAATCATTTGAAAAATTATGAAAAATGTATATTCTACTAGAAAACAACTTTGAGAGCATTAACGCTTAAAATAAAAATAATTTGCACTCATTGCTTTGTTAAATCATTTTTATGTAAAAAAAATAACCACATAACACTTATTATGGCCTGCTACTGCAGCAGCAAGTAATAATGTTATAAACTTGTAATAAAGGTATAAAATAAAACCAGAATGAAAATCAAAAAAAACGAAAATAATAAAATGAGAAAAAAAAACACACCATTACAATAATACAAAAATTTGTGTACAGCGTTAAAACAAAGAAATAAAACGGAAAGAACATTAAGTGTACAATGCATTGCAAAATTGAAGAGACATAAAGGTAAGTGAGCAACCATGACAACAAGTCTCAATGCATGAATGAATTCATGAGTAAAGAAGCGCACAAAGCAAAAACGCCGCGCATGCGAAAACTGAAACCCCTATGGGGTATATGCATATTTGCGAAAGAAAGGGATAAAAATGAAACAGAAAATAACAAAAATCATTTAAGAAACGCAATAAATGTTAACCATGCCAAAGGTAAAAGTGCCAGCTGCATTTTTTACTTTTCTTTGGTAAATGCACAATTTTTCCATGCAAAACAGCTGCACGTGGCTGTGCCTTATTCAATTGAAGCTTCTTGTAAGCCATTTGTTACGCAGCTCTGTCTATTTGCGTATCTAACTGGACTTTTTTTTTTCTTCTCCAATTTTGCTACATGTTTGACACGTAATTAAACACCAAAGACAAAGCTAACAAAAAACTTAGGTTGTGGATGTGTTTCCCTAGCATATTTTTTTAGAATATTAAGTGAGTACACGGTTATATGCTTACATATTTACGTTGAGTTTTTATTTTTATTGTTGCCTTGGATTTTTTTTTCCTTAAATTGTTTGCTTGATAACTTTTGTTTTTTCTTGTTATTATTGTTTTGTTTGTGTACACTGTCTATTGGTGTGTTTGTCTACCTGTTACAATGGCAAGGCGATTTTAAACCGTTTGCGCAAGTGGCATTTATCTAATTTAATATTTGATCAGTTGTAGAAGTGTCTAAATAATTAGTTACACTACACTTGTCATATTTGTACAGTTAGAGTGTCAGGCAGCATTATGAGTATTTGAGGCGATTGAACTAAGTTCAAAAAAAAAAGTGTTGTTGGTTCATGTAAGCTAGCAACAAGAATGACAAGCAGCCTCAGCCGCAGGTGTAACGCACTTGATTTGGCTACGCACATGCGACGCGTGTGAGCAAGAACGAGAGAAAGACAGAACAAGAGAACACGTGAGCGAGCGAGCACGAGATAAAAGTTGAGTGCGTTGTTGTTGCTGTAGAAGCAGCAACAGCAGCTCCGGTTCGTACAATTCGCACAAAACGCCAATTAAGCTTAAAAAGCAGTCAAAGGAGTCACGCCACCATGGCAAGGCATGGCAAGGCATGGCAGGCAGGCAATCAGGCAAGCATAAGAAACCTGACCTCTGCGCCAGCAACTGCACGATTAGCTCTTGGCATGCTGTTGTTGTTTATTACTGTTGTTCTTGTTTTTCGTTGTTTTTGTTGTTGTTGTTGTTGTTGCTGCTTTAACGCTTGCTTGCCCGCCTGCTGCATTTCACCCGAAAAACGTGCTAGCCGTTTTTTTTTTTTTAATTTTTATTTTCTTTGTATATGTATTTTCTTGTTTTTTTTTTTTAATTTCTTTCTTTCCGCTTGTTTTGAAATCTTCTTTATCAACTTCATTGCTTGCCACTGTTGTCGTCGTCATCGTTGCTTATGGGCTATTTGTGCACAGCTGACCAATGTCTAAACGGCTTGGCTGCAACGTTTCGCTGTGCTGGGCTTGTGATACTTAACTGCTGAAAACACTTGGGCCGGTGAGCAACTGCTTGCTGGCTTCGTTTGGGTTTTGGTTTTGATTTTGTGTTGATTTCAGTTCGGTTGTTCTTCACAGTTTGCTTAAAAATTCGTTGCGCACACGGCCCTCAGCCGCAGCAGCAGCAGCAGCAGCATCAGCATCAGTAACTACAAAAACAACAACATCAATTGCCTCAGCACAAACTCGACACGAGTAGTGCTCAAGACGTAGCAGCATAGCATCAAAGTTTTTGCTGGCTTGGCTCCCAGATTGGCGTTGCCCGCCGAATCTTGGTTGGCTTGAAACTGGTTTTAACAGTTTTCTGAACGTTTTGCTAGTAAACTTTATATTTGCTCTTCGACTAAACAAAAACTTTATGAATTGTTTTTGCTTTTGGTTTTGTTTGCTATTTTATTCGATTTTTGTCGTTGCACAGTGGAGCTATTTGCTTACAAATTATTATATTAGTGTTTTTGTTTTTCTTGGTTGTATGATATATGAACTAAACTATTATAATAAATCTTTGAAATTCTGTTTACTAAAATTTAATGAATTTTTATATACAATGTAACAGCTTTGAAAGTGTTGAAGTGTTTAGAATCTTCTCTGATTTATATTACTAATGTGAGAGTAGTTCTGCATGTAAGGTGTAAGCACACCACTGTGCTTTGGCTTGTTTGCATAGTTACAGATGTATGTACATACATATATAAATATAAATATGTATATATGTAGATACAAATGTAGCCATGGCAGCATGCTTATAACTATTATTCATTTTTGTTTATTCTTTTTTTCTTCTCATTTGTTTTATTTTTCCAGCTGCAATTGTGCTGCACAGCACATACTAAGAACGTTCGCTTAAATTGGAATTAGTTTTCATATATAGAGGAAAGATAAATTTAAAAGCACAATTTTGTTTTGTTTTTGTAACGTGTATTCTATTAAATTGTTTTTATTTAACGTATTGCAACCTTTTGTTGCTAGTTGCGAATGTTTAGCATATTTAATTAAAAGCGGAACGCGTGCAGCTCAGCTGATTTCTGTGCACACACTTTTGACAAGATTTATTGCGGCAAACCAGCGAAGAAAGTGTGGGCGTTAAGATTAGATAAATTTGTAGCAGATAAAAATAGCTAAACTTACAATGTTGGTCATAAAATCAGCGTCACATACATATGTACGGGCCTCTGCGCAGGGGCAGCAACATTTGGCTATTTACGTGCCACGCCTGGCACTTTGTCTTAGTTAACAAAATATTTTATGTACAAAAAAATGCACCACTAACCTTTATTATTAATAATTTCATTAACTGTTGTACAAGTAATCCCAACTATTAGTTGCGTTCTGCTGCTTCGTCTCCTTGTTGCAGTAGCGGCAATAAAGCCAATAAAAATTAGTTGCTGTCAATTGTAGTGTCGGCTTTTATTCAAAAAAAATTTGTTTTGTGGTTTTAATTGAATAGTTTTTTTTTTGTTTGTTTGTTTGTTTTCTTTTTCTTGTTTTTGTTTTGCTTCTTGCCAATTGCGTCTGTTGCCACAACAACAACAAACAATTGAATTAATTGTAATAAGTTGCACGAAATTATTTCCTTTTAATGATTTGCTTGCAAAATATGTTTAGCTTATTTTCGTAAAAGGTAAGAAAAGATGCAAAATGAGCCAAAAAAGGTAAAAACTTGTTTTCGCGCACAAATAAAAATATCTTTTTTTCACCATTAAATTATTGCTTCGTTTGAGTTTTACTGCTTGCAGTTTTGAATTTTTTGTATTTTCACATGGTTTAGAGCTGAACAAAATATTTCATTATTTTAAATAATTATTCTTTGTTTGAAATTTTCACGCATACTCCATGAATTGTTAAAAATAACCTAACCGCCACGTCCGCTTCAGCCAACTCGCACGCTCAGCAGTTGTCAAAAAACTAAATCAACTAAGCAGTTTGTAAACATCGCATCGCCACAATGCTTGGTTATAACGTACGAAATAAGAACATTAACATCAACCTCATCAGCCGGGCAGTTCGACGGCAACTGAGTCCACAAAGCATGCGTTCTTCCACACAGACTCCGTCTTCATGGAATGCGCTTGCTATCACCTTTTCACACATATAATTCTCGTACTCCACTGACAGTGTTGTCGCTTTGCTGGAAACAGTTTCGGTAGAATTTTTCAGGTCAATTGCATACAACAATCCTACTACGTGACAACACTGACGCAACAGTGCCACTCTCACTCGCTCACATCTCGCAGTGCTCTAAGACTGTTAACTCAAATTTGAGTAACTGCAAATAACAGCTGACATAGTGTGGTCTCTGTCTGGCTCACACGGAAACAAGATGGCGAAGTAACTCTCTTTCTCAAAAACCCGGGTCGGTTGTTTTGCGTGTAAATTGTTTTTGTAGCCATAAATCGCCATCTTGTCTGTAAACAACAGACGTTTAACATGTTTGCAAAGACGTTTCAAACAAGTTTGAAACTACGTTTTTGTTTTTGTTTCGAACAAATCGTCAGCTGCACCAGTCTTAATTATTAGTATTACTTGTTATAGTGTTTTTGACGAAAAGTGGAAGGGGAAAAGAAGTCGTCAAATTTTTGAAAATTTTAAATTTTTGGGCATACATTTTTTGTCATTAAAAAACGTCCACAAAATCGCTTTACCAGCGAGCAAAAATGACTAGATTGGGCAAAAAATTGGACAAAAAGGACCAAATTTAAGTGATAGATGGCCATAAAAATCACGTATTATGTGAATTTTTGAGGTTTGCAATGCATATGTAAGATTGAATGTAAGATAAAGTATGTTGGAAATTTGTAGATTTAGATTTAGATTTTTTAATAGCAAAGATTTCAGTTTAAATTTAAATCTATAAATACAATAATTGCAATCTCAAACTAACGAACAAAAAGAAAGTTGAGTTAATAAACAAAAAAAAAAAACAGTAGAATATGTAAGTGAATGTCTCATATACCGTTTTGAATACATTTATGTAAGTCTCTAAAAGGTTCTAAAGTTCCAGATTGTACCTAGATGGAAAAGAATGCAAGCACTATATAACGAATTTGGTGCCTTGTACAATTTATCGACTAATTCGATATCACGGCTAGACGAAAAGATTACCAAATAAGCAAAGCATAAAAATCTAAAAATAAAAATATATGTCCTTTAATTTGAATGTAACATAAATATATGTAAATAGATTATTATGTATAGGATGATTTTATAAGAGTTAAGTTTTTCAGATTGGCAGCACTGGTTAGTAATGGCGTCCGAACGTCATCTGTCAAAGTGAAAAGTTTTCAGTATACTCGGCCATTTAATCATGGATAGACTTACAAACGAGCAACGATTACAAATTATTGAAATTTATTATCAAAATTCGTGCTATGTGAAAAATGTGCATCGTTTGTTACGACCATATTATGGTCGTCATAATCGACCTGGCTCAACGGACACGTAAATAAGAAAAACTGTCGCATCTAGAGTGATGAAAAGCCACATGCCATATAAGAATTACCGATGCATCCCGAAAAAACGACAGTTTGGTGTGGTTTATAGGCTGGTGGCATCATCGGTCCATTTTTTTTCAAAGACGACCGTGGAAGAAACGTTATTGGACCTTCCGAATGGACCATTTGAAACGGAGCCGCGGACAAAATTTACATGAACTTGTCTTTAACACGTAAATGGCAAAGACCTATTTATTGATACAATAAAAATTTTGAATATTTTAAGCAAATTTTTTTCGATTTTTAAAAAACTACGCTTAAAAAATCACCCTATATATCACTCTTCATTTATTCCTAGAAACGAAACACACAAGCAAAAGTCCTATACAGCAAACATATACATTATTCGCACACCTCTAGATTTAAAGTAAGAGCATATTGAACTTAGCTTAGTCCTACCTTTAGCAAAATAAAGGATGAACCTTAGTAACAACATATTTGTATTACATATTTCAAAAATAAATACCATCAATTGCTCGATTTTGATTCATAAAAATTGTTTATTCTAGACATCGTATATCAGAAGATGTGTATGTCGGACTGGCTATGGCTAATTGTAACAACAATTAAAATGCTTTTTTCTTAGCTTTACCTCTATGCAAAATTACAACCTAAATTTTTGTAGTTTTTCAATTAGTTTTTTAATTTTAGTTTAAAGAACACACACCTTACTAAAGATAACAAACCTAAATATTGTTCAAATAAATCGACGGCATAAATCATAGGTTATCTACATGCGTAATGCAGTCGCCTGCTCGGCAGTATTGGCATAGGCCTATGTGTATATAAGGTAATGTGTGGGTGGCAGATTGCCATTAGAACTTTGGAACGTGGTGTTTACTTGCAAGTTTCAACGATGCACAGTCAAAAGTATGGCATTTGTTTAGCTCTGTTGGTCACAATGTACGCATGGGAAGGTGCAGCCCAGCAGCAGGTATTTTTCTATTAGTTTTATTTTATTATTATTATATTTTGCTTTTTTTTTAATAATTTCTTATTTTTTGTTTGAATCTCGCTCAGGAAATTGACAACATTAACACTAATTTAAGAGAAATTTTGAACAAATACAGACCGCCAACGGGTCATGCCCTGGACAATGATGAGTTCGATGAGAAAATCAAAAGTGTAAGAAACGCTTTGAATAAAATGGGAATGGATTCGTTTGGCGAAAAACACAAGGCCTTTAATGAATTTAAATTTTACGATATGCAGCGTAAGCAATTAGAAAACACTATTGAGAATACCATTGCATTGCTAGAGAGAAGATATAAGGAAGCACCCAAAGATAGTTTCTACCAGGATTTGAGTATAAAATTGAGAAGCCAATTGAACAAATCAAATGCAATAAAATCCGCAGAACACAACGCTGCGGTTGAAAGTCTACGAAATCATCCAAAAAGCACCGGCCCTGGGATCGGTGGTGGTGATAAAGGCGGAGTAGGTGATAAAGGCGGAGTAGGTGATAAAGGCGGAGTAGGTGATAAAGGCGATAGAGATGATAAAGCTGGTGGAGGTGTTAAGGGCGGTGGTAAAAATGACACCACAACTGGCAGTAAAGAAGACGATCAAAAGAAATGCGAAAATCTTGAGAAGTGTGTATTGTTTATACTAAGGAAATATGGCATATATGGAAGCATAGCACAGGAGATCGTCGATGCAGTATTGAAAGACGAAAAGCAATTGTGGCGGTTAAAAGAAAAACTAGATGAGATCGACGATGAAGAAGATTGGTCGTATTGGGACATCTTCGAATATTTCGGATAAGTACTATGTATATGTACTCTTGTGCACTTTTTTTAATTATAATATTTTAATGTTTTACATAATTGTTAAAAATATACGTAATACAGCATATGTGTCTTGATTTATGGTTAAAGGTGGTATATAAAGGTGCTTAACTGCCACCATGCACTGCGTTTAAGTAGGCTTGATCTGAGATTGATTTTGCTTTAGGACTAATAGCATAATAAGTAGTTGGCACAGCAGTTTTGATCATATGGTGCTAATCAAGTATGCTTCTTAAACTTTCCTAGGAACATTTGATTCTATTGCATAGGATTATCGAAGATATGTTTAAATTGTTCATTTATAAATATTTTAAACTTGTAAATCCGCTGGAAGATTTTTTTGACTTTTGTTTGTGGCTAGATATGCAGCTCATAAACACTAAAGAAGAAATCTTCCCAGGCATATAAATAGTAATTTTCAAAATTTTCACCCAGTATCCAGTCACTAAGCTTAATGAAGGAAGCTCACTAATTTCTATTTTATAAAAATTATTTCTCCTGGTTCCTATTTCCTACTTAAATGAGTCAATTTAGCATTCCTGAGTATTGTTAATGCGCTCTTGCTCTTGTGATCCAAGTTAAAAGAGGTTTATAAATAAAAACTTATATAAAAGAGTTAAATAAAAACTTCATTAAAATTCGTCCGAATATTTCCAAACTTCGTTAAAAATAAAAATGTAAAAAATTTAATTTTGACAAATATTAATAATCACGAAACGAGAATATAATATAGAACTTATCCTGAAGAATGTATGTATCTAGAAACGTAGTATGTTTTGCACCCGTCATTAGTCATATTGCCAAATGATTTGAAGATTCATTTTATTTCACTATGCCCTGACTTAATGATGAAGACAACGAAGTATCCAGTGAGACTGCGACAAAAATCATAATTTATTTTCTTCGTTAGTTATTAGGATCTTTTTGTGTATTACCGGGGAATCTATGTAATTGTAATTTACAACGCATATGTTACAATTTTACACTTACTCACTTTTATCACGGTTATGTAAACTAATTGAAACTCATTTTGTCATGCAACTATACAAAAAAAAATGCTTAAGATCTTTATATATATATAAGGCGAAACATTACTTAACAGGCTAACAATCTTACTATTAGAATGAGAGTTATGCTAATAATTGTATTATTGGCTGTTTGCGCCTGGGCTTCCTCCCAAAGTGGACATGGATTAAAAAAGATAAATAGAATAGGTAAAATATATAGTTTGAGATATTTCAAAATTATTATAGAAATTTACTTCTACTACTACTTTAGAATACGTAAATACGACTGTATATGAACTTAAAAAAATAATGCATTATAAGAAAATTATACATCAAATGCTACAAAACGGCACGGTAATTTGTTTTGTAATAACATTGCTAAAAATATAATTTTTTTCTTTAAAAAATTAGTTACATCATCAAGGGCTCAATAACAATAGTGTAAGTAAATACGTTTTAAAATTCTATTGACTACACTTAACATAAAAATGAAAAATCAGACTCTCGATCAATGGCTTCAAAACTTGGTAAGTACAAATGCATTGAATCATAAACCTTACTCTAAAGGATATTCACAATAAATTGAACCCCACGGACTACTAAAACCAAAAAAGCAAAGCAATACCGTAAGTAAATAAGCTTTCTATCCTTCCAAAAGTACTAAATATATGAACTAATTATTAATTAGAGTCAACTGCAAAATCAGGGGCAAACTAGCATCGTAAGTAAATATGTTTTATAAGTTTAGTGTTTTTACTAATGGAAAAACAAATTAATTCCTAATAAAAAAAAAACCACTCCCTCACGGGCCAAATAACATCAATGTAAGTATAAGTATATCTGCTTTCAATCCTTCCAAATATTTTTAAAATTTGTAAACATTTTTTTCTTAGACACAAACACAAAATAGGGATAAAACCGGCTTGGTAAGCACCATTTAAAGTTAATTTTCTTGCATTTATTAATAAAAAACAATCATTTTATAATAATAAATAAGCCGTTCCCTCAGGGGCAAAGTAACAATATATTAGGTACATCGGCTTTTAATCCATCCGAATATGAAACGGAAAATCTGGGTCAAACGAGAATGGTAAGCCCCATGTTTTTTTTTTTTTAATTTTTTTGTGCTATACAAAAAAAAAACAACAATCATTTTTTAACAATAAATAACCCACAATTAAAATTATGTTAAATTTACTAAAATTAACCTTTATTTTCCAAAAAAACATTTAGCCTCCTATTAAGGAGCAAGGCATCTATATTGTAAGTACAATATATATGATTTTAAATCCTATTTACTATACTAAAAATGCAAAATCACATATCAGCTACACGATCATTCTCTAAAACAAATGGTAAATATAAATGCTTTAAATCCTACCACCAGCACTAAAAACAATTAACGTTCTTGTCTTAGAATTTATTACCACAACAGGGGAACACTGACATGGTATGGATATAATTTTTCATTTCCTTCTGACATTACTAAAAAGAAAAATATTGTAAAAATAAAAATAGCCTCACTATTTGGGACAAAGTTCTAATACTGTAAGTACATATGCTTTCAGTGCTTCCGACTGTATTAAAAATCTATAACCACTTCTTTTAAGAATCAATTGCAAAATCAGGAACAATACAGTATAGTATGTAGATATGATTTAAATTTTATTGGATTTACTAACAGTAAAACTTGGAATTTTTCAATAAAAAAACATTAGCCAAATCTTCAGGGACAAGGTAGCAATATTGTAAGTATATATGATTTTACTTCCTATTTACTATACTAAAAATTCAAAATCACATATCAGCCGTTCGATCAGTTTCTAAAGCAAATGGTAAATATAAAAGCTTTAAATCCTACCACCAGCACTAAAAGCATGTAACAATTTTCTCTTAGAATTCATTGCCACATCAAGGGAACACTGACATGGTATGTAAATAATTTACATGGTATGCACATAATTAGTTTATTCCTTCTGACACTGATAAATCAAAATTATTCTCCAATAAAAAAACTAGTCACACTATTTGGGACAAAATGTTAACCTTGTAAGTACATATGCTTTCAATACTTCCGACTGTACTAAAAATCTATAACCACTTCAACTTAGAATCATTTGGGAAATCAGGGGAAATCTAGCATGGTAAGTAAATATTACTGGTTCAAAAATTACAAAATTAAAATTATTATTTCTCCTTCAGGGACAAAATGACAATATTGTAAGTATATACATTTTTTTATCTTATTAATTGTACTAAAGATATAAAAATTTAATATCTATTATTCGTACAGTTGCTTAAAATTATGGTATGTAAACGTACTTTTAATACCTTCCATTAAAAAAGAAATTATATATATATAATCATTTTCCTTAGAATTTTCTGCAAACTCAGGGGCTTGACAGCATGGTAAGTAAATATTTTCAATTTATCTGCATTTCCAAAATATAAATGATGCGCTTTCTAATTTGAAAAAGACTACCAAACCAATGACGCCAAAAAACAACACTGTACGTATAAATGCTTTTAGTTCTTTTTACTGTACTAAATAATAAATATAATATAACTTCATTTCTTAGTCATACGATGAGTATCTTAAAAGGGTAAGTAAAAATACATTAAAATCATTTCAACTGTTGTATAAAAGTGAATTAATTTTTGCTTAGAAAAATAAGAAGCAAGCGGCAATGTAAGTATACATGTGTGCCAGTTACAGTGATTTTATTTATAGAAAGCAAATCATTTTCCAATAGAAGAAGAGGACTCAGAATATAATAGTAAAGATGCACCAGTAAACTAGTGGCTAGAAGTAACTGCGCTGCATGCATCATCGAAACATAGTTTATGTCTAAAATTTAATGTAATAACGGACACCGATGATGTACGGCATCAACGTTTGAATTTTAATGTCTTTTAATTTTTACCAAAAAAAAAAAGAAGAAAATAAATATTTAAAAAAAAAGAAATAAATGAAAAGCAATTATTATTTAGAAAATAATAAAATTAAAAAGTTCCTCCCGAGTCCATAGAACCCGACACCTAAACTGACTCAAAGCAACGACTTTACGCACGGCACCAAAATCTGTGGCAAAAAATGCTTTTGATACAAACTTACTTTGCTATTAATTAAGATTAAATTAAAGTAAATTCTAATTTTGAGGCATCACTTTAAGCATAAAACAATCTTAGCATCAGGTGCAATAATTTGTTTTATAAGTTTACAAATAATGTAAGGGCTTTACAACAAAATTTACAAAAAAAAACTAGAAAAGCAGGGCTATAGTCGGGCGTAACCGACTATAGAAAACTCTGTACCCAATTCAAAACTGAATATATTTTTTTGTTGCTTCAATATTTTGTATTCATTAAATAAGGATATCTCAAGAAAAAAAAATTTTTTTTTTAATAAAAGCAATTTTTCGGCCGATTGTACCTATGGCAGCTATATGTTATAGGTCGAATATCGAAAAAAAAAAAAATTGGTATGTCTATGGATTGGGAGAGTCTTCATGCAAAATTTGGTGGTTGTAGGTCTTACCGTTTCCGAGATCCGTTTGTTCTTACGGACGGACAGACAGACAGACGGACATGGCTAGATCGACTCAAATTTCGATGCTGATCAAGAATATATATACTTTATAGGGTCTGCCACGCCTCCTTCTGATCGTTACATACATTTGCACAACTTTAATATACCCTATACCATTTTTTGGTACAGGATATAATAACAATACTTTTAACAAATAAGAGCATCTCTGTTAATCAAATGAATGCTTATAAAATTACATATCCATGTACAAATGCAAGAATATATGTATGCTTGCTTGCTAATTAGAGCTGATTAACTCATTTATAAAATGTGTTCCATTTGTTAAGAGTATGCTGCATTTTTATGAGTGACTATTGCCTTTTTAGGTAAGAATTAGTCTTTAGTCTAATAGTCCGCGATTAAATTGTTGTACAATGATTGAAGAGTGATGTTTTAAAATATTTTATTTTCAAACTTAAATCTTTTCAGTTGCATGAATTCACTTCAATTGATTAAACACAATTTTATTTTTCAATATTCATTTGATTATTAAAGTTAAATGTTTTTGTCATGCAGTCAAAAACTTTGTCGATTATTTCAAATTTCTTTATTAATTAAAATATTTCCTTAGTGGTTGTAAACTGTAATTTAAATGACGAGATTTTTAGAATTTCTTTGAAACTAAAAATAATTTTTTTCATGGATGTTTGTGAGAATCTCGATTATCAGACCAATTTAGCAATTTTTCGCAATGAGACAAACGACAAATATGTAAGTTTCTGTTCATATATCTTTACAAAGTTAACACAGTATAAATGCTTCAGATTATTTTTTTTTACATTTGACCAATATTCATTTTGAATGTATTTATAAAATTAGGAACATAAGTGTGACCACAATATAACGAACAAACTTAATAATTATACATGGGTTTCATCTACAATAAATACACTGATGTAAAAAACTTTAACTAATTCACTTTTATCACGGTTACATAAAATAATTTATAATCATTTTGTTACGCATTACAAGAAAAATGCTGAAGATTTTAAAGTAAGTATATAATGCTATAGGTTCCTTAATAGACTTATAACTTTACTGTCACAATGAAAGTTCTACTTACATTTGCAATATTGACTCTCTACACCTGGGTTTCTTCCCAAGATGGGCAAGGTTTTATTAGGACTCAGAATTATGGTAATAGATATAGCTTACGTTGGTTCAAAATTATTATATGAATTTATCTTATTGATTTTAGAACATTTTAATAAGAGTGAAAATGTTAACAGACAGTCATCTTCTTTAAGTAAACATTCATACAATCTCTGGCTAAATGATGCAGTAAGTACAAACAAATGTATTTAATTCCTACTGATCCAAATTCGTTTCCTTTAAGAACACATTAGAACAGCCGCCTCATTACAATTGGGTAAGTAAACGTAATTGAAATCCTTTTAATTAAGCTGACGATATAAAATAATTTTTTTATAACTTATTATCATATCAGAGGCAAACGAGTATGGTTAGTAGATATGTTTTTGAATCATTGAAACTTTACTAAAGAAACAAAATTATTCCTCAATAAAAAAATTAGCCACAACATCAGAGGCAAAATGACAACTCTGTAAGTTTTTACGTTTTCTATCTTTTTGACTGTACTAAAACTATATAATCATCTTAATTAAGAATATACTACAAAATCAAAAGGAAAATGACATGGTAAGTGTAAATTTTTTCAAATTCTACTGACTTTGCTTAAGTTTAAAATCAATAAAAAAACCAGACATATGAACTGTGGATCCAATACATGGTAAGTTTATTATTTTGGATGTTTTGGGATCTTTCTGAATTAACTAACGATATAAATTTATTTCTTAAGACTATGTTCGCAAATCTGAGACAAAAAAACATGGTATGTTTTATATTTTATCTAATCCTAGTGACTATTAAAATCAAAAATCGACTTTCTATTAAAAAACTTAGTCATACGATCAGTTGGTAAAATACATGGTAAGTGCAATTATTCCTAAATACTACGTATTGACATTACTAAAGATAAAAAATCATTTGCTATTAAAATTCAGACTTATGAACAGTGGTTAAAATATATGGTAAGCACATGTCACACATTTACTAAAATACTGTCATAAGTCAAAAAACACAATATTTGATTTAACAATGCATATATATCATAATAAAATAACTCGGTATATCATAATAAAATAAATAAATAAGAATAGTCCCTTATTTTGCTACAATCTGAGAGTAAATTAAAAACATAAAACTCGCTTTTTACAATATCGTATTTTGACTTATGACCTTCTTCTAGTAAATGAGCGTTACGTTTCTGGATCTGGTTTCTGGTTTGAATTAACTAATGGTATTTTTTCTACTTTACTTTTTCTTTTATAATATAAGAATATATGTGCAAATCTGAGGCAAAATCACGGGGTACGTATATATGTGAAATCATCCTTCTAACATAATAAAGTGAAACCATCATCCTCTCTTAAAAAAAAAACAAAAAAAATCAGACTTACGAACAGTGGCTACAATACATGGTAAGACGATATGTATGTGTTTAAATCCTCCTAAATTAACTAACGATACAAATACATGTTTTTAAGAATGCTTTAGCAAATAAAATGCAACTCAACTTGGTATGTAATTATGGAAATTATTCTAATGGCTTTACTTAAAGAAAATAATCATTTCTCATGAAAATCAAATCAGGCATATGAACAGTGGATCAAATTCATGGTATGTATGTACATATATTCTTTAATGCTCCTGAATTAATTTGCAGTATTTATTAAATCATTTATTTTCAAGAATATACTTGCAAGCCTGAGGCAAAGCAACTTGGTATGTAAATTTGTAATGACTTTAATTAGGATACTAATTTTCAATTAAATAAATTAGGAATATGAACAGTGGATAAAATACATGGTATGCACTTAGATATGTTTTGACTAATAAATTAATTGACGATATACATTTTTTTCCAAAGAATATATATACAAATCTGAGGCAAAGTCATATGGTATGAAACATGTTAATTAACTACTGACTTCAATAAAGATAACAAATTGTTTTCTACCAAAATATCAGAAATACGATCAGTGGGTAAAAACCATGGTAAGTGCTTAAGCACTCAGTTTTTTTGATTGTGTTAAAAGCCTATAATCATATTTACTTAGAATCTTCTACAAAATCAAGGACAAACCAGCATGGTTAGTACATCATTTTTCGAATCCTTTTTACTTTACTTAAGACATACAATATTTCTCCATCAGACATATGAACAGTGGGTCAAATTTATGGTACATATACATACATGTCATTTTAACTCTCCTGAATTAACTTACGATATAAATACATTTTTAAGAATATATTTACAAGTCATGGGCAAAGCAACTTGGTATGTAAATAAAATATTTTAATTAATCATACTGTTTTGTCTTCAGATAAATAATTATTTCCAATGAAAAATTAAGGCATACGAACAGTGGATCGCATTCATGGTATGTATAAGTGAATTTTTAATCCTCTTAAACGAACTAACTATATTTATTCATTTATTGTTTTTAAAGAATATACTTACAAATCTGAGGAACACAAACTTGGTAAGTGAATATGTTAACTTATCCTATCAACTTTATTAAAGATAAAAAATCATTTTACATTACATAAAATTAGGCAAATGAAGAGCGACTAAAATACATGGTGTGTACATACATATGATTTTGGATCATAATCATATTAATGATAAAAAAAACCTTTTTCTAAAAATAGCATCAGTCATACAATCTGTGGTTACACATTACGGTCAGTACTTTTGCTCTTAAATCCAATCGACTGTAATGCGGTAGGTACTTGAAAAGTGAACTTATAAGAACCAAGACCAAGTTCACAAAAACGAGTGTGTTGTAGTGAATATTGGAAAACTGTAATCGTCTTTATTAACATTTTCATTTTAAATGCTATGATACGTTGTTCATTATGTGTAATTACACTGTTTACTCTTTTGAGTTTACTTTTAGTATTGTTCACTCTTTAGAGTAATCAATGTAAAAAAGGTTATGTTGACTCTTACAAATGTTCAAATAACAGAGCGTTCACTCTTTTGAGCATATATACTATATATATAAATAAGTAATAATGTTTTCAATAAATCTTTTACAAAACTAGGGCCAAATTAACACGGTAAGCATATACAATATGTTTTTCAATCTTACTGACTTTACTAAAGATAAAAAATACTTTTCAATTAAAGAATCATTCGTTTCATCAGTGGCGATACATTATAGTAAGTACATATGTTTTACTGATCTTCATAGATATTCTATGTATAAAATTATTTTTCCTTAGAATATACTACAAAATCAGGGGCAAAATACTTCGGTAAGTATATATGCTTAATCTCTACTGAACATACATAGGGTATAAATTTAATTTTCCAAAAAATATATTACAGAATCAGTGGGAAAGTACTACAGTAAGTAAATATGATTTAAACCTTCTGAATGAAATTATAATTATTAAAAAAAATTCTTTACACTTAGAAAATAATAAGCGATCAGGAGAAACAATACACGGTAGGTACATGTTCTTTTAAATAAGCTGTATAAAAATGGAAATAGCGTAACTTACAATTTTTTGAGTATCACTGGTTTACACATTTGTAAATCAAATTCTTTAATTTTTATTATTTGCTACAATGAAAACCAGCATGATAAGCATTTCCGGTGAGTTAAATAATTTATGTTAAAAGTGCAAATATGTTATCAAGATCTCAATGATACTACAAAAACCTAAATCACAAACCCAAACCACCTCTTTTTAAATTAAAGAACCGTTACAAACTAACCTAAATTGGCAGTTGCTAATAACGTTGCTCTTAATGTACTTATGCATCAGTGCAGTTGTTAGCAAATTCTCTTAAATCACGGTAAGACCAGCTATATGATATATTCATAGCAAAACTTTTACCAATATTGACAGCAATGATTTTTTAGATGAACAGCACAAAAGGAGATTATTTGAACTTTTAATTTAACACAACTATTTTATTGCTTGGATACTGATTAATCATTAATTATTTCAGAATAAATATAAGGAGTTCAATGAAAAATTGACAAAACTCTTAGAGAAATTGGAAAACATTACTTCATATCAAAGTGAGTAATGTACATAGTAAGTGAACAAAAAAAAAATTTTCCATTACATGTTGAAATCAATAACAATATACATCAATGCAAAAATTGTATTATGATGGTATTCTATCCTATACAGAAATGTCAGCTACTTTTAAATGTGAGTTGGCCAAGATTTTATAAGTTCGCATTTGAAGATCAATCTGAATTTCATTTGCAATAAACATGGTACTTTTCATTTATGCAATAACAATCATATTAATTCAATAAACCATCAGCAACAAATCACTGTTCAAAACAAAGTCATTCAAACCCACCAAAATTTTCGGTTTGTTATTAGCGTATTTACTAAACAGCCAATTATTATGGACAAACATAATAAAACAATTATAAAATTGTCCTTTACATCTTCAACTTCTGTGGACTGCATTTTTTAGTTTAATAAATTTAATTATGGATAGTATGTTTATTTGTAAGAGCCAAATTCGGCTTTGGTTTCTTCCAAGTTTCTTAATAAAATTCTTCGATTTTCTTTAAATTATCCACTTTAGTTTATTACAATAATTAATTAAAAAACAGCTTGTTTTATTTTTGAAGCTTTATTCAGGGAAATTGATACAATGTATTTTATTAAAAGTATTGTCTATCGTTAGCTACGACATTTCTATATCTTTCAAGCATTCATTGATCATCTTTTGAGGCTATCCAAGAATCGACCCAGTTTTTGGCTTTGGCGACTTAAGTGGAATGCTCCTAGGCCCGAAAAAGTAGTGTTCCCCATATGATTTATGCAACATCACTTGCATTTCTCTTCGAATGAAAACAGGAAAACCAGCGCAACGAAACAGTTCATACATTTTTTTTTAAAGAAATTTGACAAGAGATAGAGTCATCACAGAATTAATTTGTATGCCCAATATATATTTTTTAAATTTGATAAATAGAAATTGGTGTATTATTATACACTACTGGTTTAGTAGCTCGTCTAATAATTTTAATCAACTTAAAAAATTTTTTTTTAAAGAAAACCAGGAAATAGTTAGGACGATTGAGCCAACCACTACAAATATAATGATTATACCAACAACAACAACTTCGCCAACGGAAGGAACAACTACAACTACAACTACAACTACAACTAAAACTACAACGACAACAAAGAAGGCAACTACTTCAACAAAGAGGACAACAACTACGACCAAGAATCCAATAAATAAGTCAACAACCACAGAAATTTCGAAGGTAGTTAACATTTTAAGTATTGTATATTGAGACTGAGACAGCTTTCGGAATCTTAAAGTGTAACATAAGATAAAGTCACAGATGTCGTATAGTTCGCGCAATATTTTTATAAATCATTAAAAAACTACCAATCAGGTAAGAGATTTGGCTCAGTAGAGGACACGGGTTTTCTATTAAAGTAAAAGTTTTCCTCAATGAGCCAAAGTTTGGTTGAAAAATCTTTAAACAAAACTTCATAACTATTGCTTATATTTATTTTTTTTTATCGTTTTCAGCAATTAATAGAAGAAGATAAGAAATATACGCGGTTAATTCAAGAATTATTATCTTCGTTGAAATACGAAAGCTCACGAAAAGAGGAATTGCACAGAGTAATGTCCAAAGTCCGTAGAATAATGTATACGGCTGATAGGGTTTTGGACAAAGTTGAGGCTTATACTGAATTGCAAATCTACAATAATGAACGAATAGATCTGGAAAGCAAGTTGCAAAACGAACTAGTCTCCTTTCCGCGGACCTGCACAGAAAGCCAAAAACAAACGGCGTTCTACAAAAGTAAAATGAAGGAATTAAAAGATGCTTTCTATTCAGCGAATAGCATAAAACGAAGCCTGGTAATGGGAATTATGGGAAGAACTTGTACGGATTTTATACCCTACATCAGAACACCTGCTCCATATACTCCGAGATATACAACTTCTGCCCCATATATACCGAGCTACAGTAATCCTTCCCTATACAGTATACTTGCCCCATATACATCGAATATCAGAACACGTATACCTTACACATCGAACATCAGAAGACGTATACCTTACACATCGAACATCAGAAGACGTATACCTTACACATCGAACATCAGAAGACGTGGTCGTTGGACAGGCTAATGGTATCGAAAGCTAAACTGCATATATACAGCTGCACTATGCAAAATTACATTCCGAATTTGCACTTTTTAATAAACATCTAAATTTAAAGAAAACACACTGTACTAAAAATAATTATCAAAGAAGTAATTTAAATAAATCTGTAGTATTGTCATTGGCATATTCGTTATCAATGTGTTATTTAGTCAATTCTCAAGTAAAGGCTTTTTTATACCCTGAACCAAAACATGGTAAAGGGTATGTTATTGTCATGCAAATGTATGTAACAGGCAGAAAGAAACGTGGTAGACCCCCACAAAGTATATATGTTCTTAATGAGCATCGAAAGGCGAGTCGATTTAGCCAAGGCCGACTATCTGCTCGTCTGCCCTCTAGCACTTTGACTCTTAGGTGCATTTTACTTGTTTACCTCGATGATGAACCTTACAATTCTGTTTATAATAGATTGAAGGTCCTTGAGTTTTGTCACGATATGCTCCTTCTTATACGTAAGAATGCAGGACACCAGATCATAGATCTGTTGCATCATCCTGTTCCAGACATAATGCGCATAGTAAAGTAAAGGCTTATCTGCCAAAGTAAAGGTTGCCGACTGGCCATGCCCTAAATAATCTGAAATTTGTAACTAATTCACGTTTATCACGGTTACATAGAATACTAAAAAAGCATTTTGCCACGAAACTACAAGAAAAATGGAAAATATCTTAAAGCATATAATGCTAAAAGTTCCTTATTAGACTTAAAACTTTAATTTCACAATGAAAGTTCTGCTTACATTTGCAATGTTGACTCTCTGCACCTGGGTTCCTTCGCAATGTATGTATGAATTTAGTGAGACCATTAGTTAAGGTAGATATTTATAGTATATGTTGGTCCAAAATTTTAGTTTTTTAAACTCGCCTTTTTAGATTATTGTTAAAATTTTTTTTTTTTTTTGTTTTTTTTTTTTCTCTAATCAGTTGAGTTTGTATTGATTTATTATGTAAGCTTACAACAACTATAAAATCGTTAAGTTAAAGCAAATAAGAAGGCAGCCAATCAGACAGCCTATCTCAACTAGCGAATTTCATAAACTATTTATTTTACATTCATAAATATATACTGTACAAAAATAACTAACAAAGAAATAGTCCAGTCGCGTGTCCGTAAAATATGGAATTACTAAGTGATAGCTTCTATCAAGAATTGGAAAAAAAGAACAACGGTGAGAATGGCACATTATCCGTACTAAAAAAAGATCACATATATAAGGTAGTCAAGCACTGGAAATCATTGTGTCCGTGTGTACCCAGATCCCAAGTTAAGTATATCCAAAACTGATTATCGTGATGTATATGTAAATACATTATTTTGTAGACTTAACTAAAGTATTAAACTTCAGTTGGAATATACTTGCAGCCTCTTTGTCATGATTTAACGTCTCGACTGTTGCGTTATTTACATAGAAACACAACAAAGTCTGGTATCATGTTCCACTGACTATCTGCCGTCTGTTCGACTGACTTGCAGGCTAGTTGTCTGTCTGTCCGTCGGACAGTATGTCTCATTGCCTAGCATCTATCCTTGCTGCATTTCAATAACTATTTTTGGAAGAGCGGAATGCATACAAAATGCTTAAACTACGCAACATCTTTGCCAGTGCACCGCGTGTCGCATGGAGTCGATTTGGTTTTTGCAACCGGCATCAAGTACAAATACAATAATAAAACAAATAAAGTGCATTTAAGCGAAAACATTGATGATGATCGCAAATCCACTTAAGCTGTCTTCAAACTGCTGGCAGGCAGCTCATTGCTCTATACCACAATCCAAGGTGTGCTTGACTGGCCACGTTGCCACATGGTCGACAACGTTCAATGTCCAACTGTGAACTGCAGCCAACGCTGCGTCACTTTTCACTATCGTGCGCGTTGAAACAAAAAGTGTTGGCGTGTTTATTTTCATTTCGATCGCTCTGTCTGCCGGCCTACTATCTGTCTGCTTGTCTGTCCGTCAATCTGTCGGTCTGCCTGTCTGTCTTTCTGTCTATGTATCTGTTGGCGCTGGCTGCACCACATCCTAGCCAAGATCCTCTTGCTAAGTAACACAAATCAAAGCCAAAATAAGACTAAAAACTAAAAAACAAAAAGCACAAAAAAAAGAAAAAAACAAAGCAAATGATTCCCAAACACTCAACGTGCATTGAAGAAGCGACAGCAACAGCAACAGCAGCCTCAGCCACCGCAGCAGATGCTATCATCGCTGTGTCGGTTGTCGGTTGCATCTCAGTCTCATGCCCACACAGACACGCCGCGACCCCTGCCAGTTGGCATTGGACACTTGCTTGCAGTGTTCGCAAAGGCACACTTCACTTTAAGTTTACCTGCAACCAGCAGCAGTCGGCGCAGCCACAGACGCCGTCGCAGCCGCAGCCGCAGCAGCAGTCGTCAGTAGAGAACGAAACGAAAGCTAGCCAGAGGAATGGTTTATCAGACGTTGTCGCGTTTGCAGACAGTTTGAAATTTAACAAGTTGTCGATCGCGTTTGGCCTTTAGTTAGTGGGACTCTAGTGTTCGTAAGCAAACAATCAGTTTTCGACATGGACAACAGCGCAGACAGCGGGCGGTGCGGGCACACGGTGGGGCAACTTGACTCGATATGGCTTATTAGCTGGCAAAGCACGTGAACTACGGCAATTTGCTTTAGCGCAGCTTAAATCCAGCCCATTCATATTGAAATGTCGCTAACACAATGGCAATATCATTTAGCTGACCATATACCAGAATTTATTTGCAGCGATCAACAGTCCTTACCATATGTATAAGAGACCCCTAAGATTATTGTAGTGTTTCTAAATAAGTGCACATAAGATTTGATCGTTTTTCGCACATAAAACTTTTCATTATTTCTTGTAGAGATATATTTGACCCAAGAATAACAACAACGACTCACAAATAATAAAGCAGATCTTATGTGTTAACTGAACATTAAGAAATATGCGCTAAATTAGAAATGAGAAAACAGCCATCATAATGCCAGACTTTCGACAATCTGATGCCAAACAAACCAACAATGTTTGGGACCAACTCAGAGTCATTGATTTAAATAGAATGTGATTGAAGATTTAAAGATTTTTTTGTACCTTACTGTTTTTTAGCAATAGTACAAATAATATGGATTCGGTAACATAATGCATAATATCTGAAAGCAGACAATAACATGAAGCGGGATGGCAAAATTGAGAGAACTGAACATTGATATTAATTGGCATACTTTTTTTAAAGCATCTTCATGTATGCCAAATCCGTAAAAGCTTATTTCAGTTAGGCAGCACAATTTTTATTTAGGGCTCACCGTTGAAAGCAACACGCAGAAGTTATGCGAAACCGTTTGGCTGTTATTCTATGCACACTTTAATTGGGTTTCTTCTACGCCCAAGTCCAACCGTGCAATTGACTAACAAATTCAGGTCATCTGAGTATTTCTCGCCAACGAATAAATACATAATGGTTGTTTATCAAATCGAAAGCATCTCCGCAACAAGCTTACCAAATTCGCCAAATAAACTAACTGAGAAAATAAAAACGTTTGCCCACAATCTTAGCCAAATCGACTTGTGGCATTATTGTTAAGAACGCCGATGAAAGCGGCGCATTACAAAATACAAAAGATCTGTTTATAAAAAAATAAAAAAATAAACCACACAACAATTCGTGTCGCTAAGCTTTTGAGTTTTCCAATAAAAAAAAAAATACAAGAAAAAAAAAAATAAAACATTTGAAATTATGCTGATAAATCATTGAAAGCAAAAAGCAAAAAAAAATTAAGTATAAAGAGCATCAAAGCTGGAAAAAAGTAGCGCGTTGACATGAAATCTCTCATTAGAAGTGAACGATTTGTACGTGCGCCAGAAATACGCATAACAGCAAACGCTGGCGCAGCAAATTCATATAAGAAAAAAGCGAAAAATGCGCACAACACGGAATTAATGTCGCTGACATTGTTGACTTGTCTCGAGAACAAGCAATGCGCCTAGTCATGGCAGCATGCGGCAGGGGCAAGGCAACGGCAATGCAACGCAATGTGGCCGCTGCGCAGCTGCAGCTGAGTGTCAAAGCAATCGACAATGATTTGTGCCGACGAAGAGAAATTGGCAGCGAAAACAGAAATGACAAACTTCTAACAATTAAAATTGATGGTGTGTATTTTTTAGTTTTCCTGTTTTTTTATTTTGCTGTTATGCTGCAATTTACAGCAGAAACTTGGAACTTTGTACAATAATGCAATAACAAAAATGTTTGCTGTTTAAGTCTTTTGTGTTGATTGATCATTTCTTTTTATTTTTTTATTTTTTTGAGAAAGTGCGTTGTAGTGCTTTAAGGGTGCCGAAAGAATGAATGTGCAAAAAAATGTTTAAATCGAAAATAATTGAAGGCTTGCCGACGCGCAGATTGTATAAATCGATAAATAACAAAAACAGCAATAAATATGAAAATAAAATAAAAGTAAAGCGCTTTGCGTAAATGCATTCAAGTAAAACACCAGTCAGGCAGTCATTGTGGCCAACCTGAAGCTATGGCCTGGCATAGCATACATGGCCACCCCAGCAATGCAATAATTGCGCTTGCCAGGCCACTGACATGTGATATTTAAATTGATGCGATAATTGGGCAACATCAAGCAATCATAAATCGACAAGCACGCGCCAGTGCGCAGCTATAAAAACCAGGGTGCACGCACCAGGCAAAGGACAACTAACATCGACCATGCAGTGCAGCACAGTGTGCCTACTGGCAGTTGGCATTTGCCTGCTGCAGGCCAACGGCGCACAGGGCAGTCTTGAATATCGACTCGAACGCAACATCTCGGATGTGGCCATTGGTATGTGTCGCTTCATAGGGAAAAATTAACATTGGCGACCATGACATGCAAACCATTTACAGCACTCTCGGAGATCATAAATGGCTTGAAACCGCGCCAGCTGGCCATACTCGCCATGCCGAAGTTTGGTACGCACAACAGCGAAGCTGCTGCTGCCAGTGAAACGTACGACGATGTGCGGACACCGCATCACATTGATGACTTCATCTATCGCATACATCGGCTCTACTATAAGTCGGTTGTATACTACGACGTGGAGTTGTTCTTTCAACACATCGAAGCGAACCTGCTGGGCGCCATTGAGAGTGTGAATCTAATTTTCTGCAAGCCATACGAGCTCTCGGCGCGCATACAGGAGCGCAAATTGTCGCATCGCCTGAGTCTCTTCATTTTCTACTGGGGTGCCAAGTATCCGCCGAAGGCAAGCGAGGTGCGTTTCGAGGAGCCAATGCGGGCGGTGGTCATTACACGGCCACGACAAAAGGCGTGAGTGTTAAGCTTAGGCGCAGAAGAGCTTATCCATACATGCGCTGTGCTCAGTTTTAGAATCTACTATAACCAAGCTGTGCCCACGGGTGAGAGTAATCTACGCTTGGTCAACTGGTACGATGGCGACAATCTCGGTCTGCAGAAGGTGCCACTGTTGCCCAGTGCCTCGGCTGTGTACGCGAACTTTCAGAGTCGAGTGTTTCGCGTGCCCGTCTTTCATGTGAGTTGTTGAGAGTTGCCATATCTGTAGTACGTATTTAATGCGCATATGCAGTCCCCACCATGGTTCTGGGTTGGCTACAACAACGAGACCACGAACGAGTACGAGCCTACGCAGACAACGCTTGAGGATTACGTGGATGCACGTGTCGGCGCTGACGATGCCGATTACAATGAGGTGAACGTGACGGGCGGACGTGATCATCGTTTGCTGCGTTTACTGGCGACGCATATGAACTTTCAGTTCGTTTACATTGAGGCGCCTGGCCGCACGCAAGGCTCACTGCGCGGCGACAGTGAGACAAATGAGAGTTTCACGGGCGGCATAGGCATGCTGCAGAATGGCGTCAGTAACCCCGTGCGAAACATTCGCATTAAGTAATGAGTTTTCTCTTTTGTGGCTTACTTAGCTGGCGGACTTCTTTCTTGGCGACGTGGGTCTTAGCTGGGAGCGCCGCAAGGCCATCGAGTTCTCTTTCTTTACGCTCGCCGACTCTGGTGCCTTTGCTACGCATGCTCCGCGTCGATTGAATGAAGCACTCGCCATCATACGGCCATTTAAGTTGGACATATGGCCCTATCTAATTCTGACGGTGCTTTTTACAGGACCCATATTCTATGCGATTATTGCGATACCCTATAAGTGGCAAAATGCAGCGAAAGAAGGCAGCCATCAGCAGTTGGACATCGAGCAGCTGGGAGCTGCAGTGGGCATACACATGGATTACATTAAGGAAATTACGCTCGACTCGGAGGCCACACGTCGCCTGATTAAAGAACAAAACCGACGGCTGCCATTTGGATTGGCTGCAACTGCATTGCCTACGCTGCCTGAAAATCTGTTAGATCGTTGCGTCTGGTACACGGTGCAACTGTTCCTGAAACAGTGTAGGTTGCAGTAAATCAAGGAAGTATTATAATTTAGCCAAATAGACATAAGTTCAGGGTTTGGCCAATCTGAAGGCGAGCGTCCACCAGATACTTCGCCCATGTGTACTGCGCAGAGTAAATGATTGCGTTGTGGGCTGCGTCTCTCTCCGAATCTTGTTGTAAGATGTTTTGCGAATCTTAAGACGGAAGTTGACTTTAGATCTTTTTGTTAGAAGCTGCCACTCTACGCTACTGTGTGTGAAGAGTCATCAATATAGGCAATTTTGTTTGTAACAGTTTCTTTATTTTCGATCTATGAGTATTTTTCTTATTCAACTCGATTTCGTCTTGCATACAGCCTGCCAAGAGCTCTACCACGGCTATCGCGCCAAATTTCTGACGATTGTCTACTGGATTGCCGCCACGTATGTGCTGGCTGATGTCTATGCGGCACAGCTGACTTCACAGTTTGCGCGCCCAGCACACGAGCCGCCCATCAACACACTGCAACGACTGCAGGCGGTGATGCTTAAGGAAGGCTATAAGCTGTATGTCGAGAAGGAAAGCTCCTCGCTGGAGATGCTGGAGAATGGCACCGAAATATTTCGACAGCTTTATGCGCTCATGAAACAACAGGAGCAACAACAACTGGCACACCAGCAGCAACAACAAAATGCGGACACTGAGCACGAGGCGGGCTTTCTCATTGACTCCGTGGAGGCGGGCGTTAAACTGATTGCGGATGGACGAGAGAACAAAGCAGTCTTAGGCGGACGTGAGACACTTTACTTCAATATACAGCAATATGGTGTGTAGTGTGTATAAAAATAGTGACTCTTAGCCAAACAGCGCTAAGGCATGTTAAGTTGCTTACTAATCTTAACAAACAGTCAGTCATTTCTGCTCAGCAGCAGCTACACATACTCTGCGTATGTTTATAATATATACATAGCTTTATTTATAAATCCACAGGCGGCAAAAGTTTTCAACTAAGTCAGAAACTCTATACACGCTACTCCGCAGTGGCGGTGCAGATTGGCTGTCCCTTTTTGGATAGCCTAAATGATGTGTAAGTATGCTTTGCTGTGGCGCTTGTTCACATTTTCCAGCCATTCAATGCACTCTACCGCAGACTCATACATCTCTTCGAAGGCGGCATACTGGATAAAATGACCACCGCTGAGTATGAGGCGCAATCGCGCAAGATTACCAAGGAACTTAATGAGCATGCAACATTGTCAGCAACAGGTGAACAGCTGAATAAAAATGACGATAGCACTCACAGCCACAGCAACAATAACAACAACAACAACAACAACAATGCAAATAACGAAGCAAACGGCAAAGGCGCCGAAAGCGCACAAGCAAATGTTGCACACACACAGGACACAGGAATGATACAGGCATTGAATCTGCGCATGCTGCAGGGCGCCTTCATTGTGCTGCTATGCGGCTACGGCGCTGCAGGTGTGTACGCCCACAGAAACGCCCCAAATGCATAACAATAATGCAATGCAATCCCACTCATTATTATTAGCGCTCATACTTCTGCTGGAGTGGCTCTGCCAACGCATCACATGCAGCGGTTATGCGCTGCTCTGCGCGCGCTTGCGTCGGCGCTGGCGCACGTTGTGTCGTCGCATGCGACGGTTGGCGCGTCATTGGGTCGTGCGAATTTTACGCTAAATATGGCTGCTACATTTGGGTTGATTGCTTTATCAGTGTTTTATGCAAATAGCACAACTGACAGCCAAAGCAATAGCAACAACAGGCGAACAACTACAAAGCACACCCGCAGTTTGTACTATTCGCGCGAACATATTCATTCTTTTTTTCTTTGTATTTTTTTTTTTTTTTTGGTTTTTTTGTGTTTTATGTTTTGTTTTCTTTTAATGTTTCTTTTGTTGTTTTTGTTTTTTCTTTGCATAATTAATGAGTTGCGCATTTACGTTGTTTGCTGCTTGCTTACGATTTGATCTAAATAAAATATATTTTTACTTTTGTTGCCATTGTTTTTTATTGTTGTTAGTATTATTGTTGTTGTTGTTGCTGCTATGCATGTTACAATTAATTAGTATACGTTGCTTTTTTATTACTGTCGTTGTTGTCTGCCTGTCATGCTGCGGGTCAGTCATTATCAACAAGCAGCCAGCGCGAGTTCGTGTCTTGGGTCTTTTGTTTTCATTATTGTATTGCTGTTGCTGCGGCTGCTTCTGCTTTTTGTTGTTGTTGGCCCCAATTTCGTAAACACTGCCCAAACGCCACAAATCATTTTGTAATAATTTCACATTTCCTTTTGCATATACCAACTACGCAGACGACTCTATAATTGTTTACAAAACGGAAGCTCATCTTTTTTACAGTAAATGTGTTTGCCTCTTGGCGCTTTCGGCGTTTGTATCTCCCCTTTGGCTTTAAATGCTTAGCAATGCTTTACCTTTGCTTTTGCTTTGGCTTTGTTGTTGTTTGCTCCTAAAACAAACAGAAAAAATCGTTTTTCAACAAAATAAGCAATTAAGCCAAAATAAATAAACCAACAAACATCACAGACAGAAAAATGCACGAAGCGCAAACGTCTTCGAAAATTAACTTTTACTCAAGTCACTCGCGCGTCTCGCTGCCTTGGGTTATGCTGTGCGCCCGCAAAAGAAAGTGGTTCTAGCCAGTTCGCTTTGCTTTTCACAATCACCGCCATGCTTGCCTACCTCGCCGCCTGTCTGCCTGTCTGCCTGTGCTTACCTGTCAGATTCTTTGTGCTGCTGTGTGTGGTGTCACACTCCATCATGATGCAGTCGCTTGCAATCTTTCACTCGTGTTGAAAGTCGTTGGCAGCCGAAATTGTCTTTCGAATTTTGGTTTCGATTGTGAACACCCCCCAGCATACATCATCAGTGCTGTCAACAGCCACAACATGGTATATGACATGAAGTTGAGCTTCGCCGCGATGTCGGCGACTTTGTCTTGGCAGCATCTGAGCTTAGCTGTGAGAGTTTTCGGTTTCATTTGCAAAGTTGAATTGTTGCGGTTTTCTGTGCGCTTTTTATTTGCTGACGATTCTTGCTTTTCGCGCTGTGGCCAGCTGTGCGAATACCTTTGCCTTTGGGCGTTCCCATTTGCTCACTTAACATACAGACCCAATAACTTCAACACTTTGTGTTAGTTCTTTCTTCTCCTGTTTTTTTTTGTTTTTTTGTCTTGTTTGTCAAGTAGTTCTGTTTTTCTTAATGAGTTTTTGCTTTCTGCGCATTTGGCACAAGCAGTAAAAGTAGAAACTAGAGACAAGCATGTGACGTTGGATTTGCGTGGTTAGTTCGACAGACCTAAATTTCAGTTAATACAGACGATAAGCCATGGCTCAGTAGAGTGTTGCGTGATATTTTTTTTTTTTTGTTTTGGTTTAATTAAAATAGATTTTGTAATTTTATGTTTTCTTACAATTACTTCAAATTTTCTGACAGTATGTTTTATGTAAAAAAAAAAAACATTTTCCGCTACTAAAATGCAAAGCTAATTGAAAAAATTTCAATGTTGGCGGAAGTCAGTGTTGGCGTTTCAAGGTTCAACTTGGCATTGAAATAAGGCAGCAACGAATCTGAAACAATGCGAGTCCGTCCACCCGCATGGGCTGCTTGAAAAATCTGCAAAATTAGCCACAACTGTGGCTTCCTCATTACTTGCTAACGTGGCTTTGCGCAAATGTTGCGTACGCCTTGGCAAGCCGGCAGACACGCAAGTCAAGTGAAGCATATGGAAATGATTGAATGATGCCGATTAAATAAAATAAATGTAATATAATCAAAATCAAAAATGAAAACGAAGACGATATGTAATGCAGGGTCTGCCATGTTGTGTACCATACTATGTTCGTAAACACATTTCTCTTGATGAGAAATGGCTTGGTGCGCTTCCTACAATCGATTGCTTTGCTTTGGAAATGTTTTCACTGACAGTACAATTTTTCACAATTGGCCAGGCCAATATAGAAACTAAAAACCACGCTTGGCTACAATTTCAAAAAAAAAAAAAAAAGAAATAACAACAATAAACAAACATAGTAAAAAATTATTTGTAATTCATGCCAAAAATTAATGTGGTGTGAAAAATTGTTTTCTTGTCTTGTGTCTATGTGTGCGGCATATGTGTGTGGGCAGCTGATAGCTAGCGAGTCAGCAAAGCATATACAACAAATGCTGCAAGTTGCTTTTGCCAGTGCCACAAATAAAAAAGAAACCAAAACAAAAAGAAAAAGAAAACTAAATTAAAAAAAAAAACAATAAAGCAATTGTTAAATAATAGTTGCCTATTTAAATGACGTACATTCAATGAAATTAACTGATGTATGTCTGCGCCGGGCGACGTGGGGTGGAATACCGTGACGTGGCAAGCTGTGTAGGCGTCTGTGGCATAGAAAAGCGGAAATTTTGCAAGAAAATCCATAAAAATGAAATGTGATAGCGGCAGCAGCAGCATCATGACTTTTTATTCCACATAATGTAAAAACCGTTATGAAATGCTTATGCAAATAAGGCACGCTTAATCCCGCTTCGCGCATTCGATTTAGCTTTTGTGCCTTGCGGCCGTGTACAATGCGCGTGATTAATGTGCTTGGGCCGAGCATTCCGGCGGTGAGTTTTTGTTGGCGATTAAACTATTGTTATGCCCACAGGCAATGCTGGCTACTGCAATCACTAATAAGAATGAAACAAAACGCAACGCATAAAGGGGGAAGGAAAAGAATGAGGCTGCGTTAGAGCCAAGCTTTTTTTTCTCTTTTTTTTAATTAACCAACTGCCCATAAATGTTGAAAAAGTTACCTAAGAACGTGATAATGCTCATCAGCGTTGATTTTTATTTAATACTTAAATAAACAAAAAATAATTACCTAAACGAAAACAAAAAAAAAAAAACAAAAAATGTTTTGTGTGACTCTCAGGAGGAAAAACAGTCGGTCATGCACATCGCTGTCTCAACGAACACATATCCATCCATCCAATACGTCAAAATGTCATCAGTTGAGTAAACATAATGATCAAACAATAATCGAAGAAATGTCGGTTAATCAACTAAATAAATAAACAAAAAATTATTATTCCGGCATTATCAGCCCTAGAGACATACATATTACATGTCAAAAAAATTAATATCTCTCTTAAGTCGCCTTGCCTCCTCATCATCGTAAATCACAAGTCTACAGGCTAATTTATGTGGATACTAAACTGCCAATGTATTGTATTCTTTTTCACTTTGTGTCCATTTGGTGTATAAGCCTGTTAGTTAAAAAGCCGTCAAGGCTAATCAGCGTTTTTTGCCATTTGGCAGAACTTTAGTTTGCTGTCAGTCTGATTTTCTCACATATTCATTCATTCCGGTAGTTTATGGTTATTTTGATTATGCAGCTTATATAAATTTATGTCGAAATCAAGTTTGGCGCTTATTTGCTTTCAGTTTTCAATTTTGTCTTTTGTATTTGCGCAAACAATAATTTTGCTCACAGCGCTAAGCAAATGCAAGGCAAATAGTCATTGTCTCTGCGCAAACTCCCACGATTTGTCGCAAGCAAAGTAATTTTTGTCAAACCCGCCTCAGTTGCTTGCTGTGCGCTTAAGCAACTCCAGAGATATAGTGAGAAGACAAACTGCAGCCACTAGAGGCAACTTGGTTGGTATTAATCTGCATAATTAAAATAGAAAATAAATTGCACATCAAAATATTACCAACTGCGATGATTTTAAATTTTCTTTTTTTTTTTATTATTTATTTACCTCTTTTCGTTTTTCTTTTGCAAATTTTATGCTAGTGAAATTATTTGAAAATGGTTTTTAGGTGTGCAATCATAGATTTCGCAAAGATTTTAACAGCCAACAGCAATGGCAAAAAATAACAACAGCCGCCGCCACAATTGCTGCCAAAGCAATAATTTCAACAAGAAAACACAAAATTAAAAAACACTTAAAGCCAAGTGCTAAAAAAAAAAAACAAAATTAAAAACTAAAGAAAGGAAACGAAACGAAGAAAACGAAAAGCTGAAAATCAAAGTAAATGATGCAGAATTATTGGCAATCGACAAATCCAGATTTCAGAGAAATGAAAAGTCAGCGTAATCAACTAACAGCAATAACAAACAACAACAACAACAACAACAACAACATGCGCAAAAACAACAAAAGCAACGCTTAGTAAAACAATTTCAAAATATTAGTTGCATATTTTTAGCTACTGCGGCACTCCGCCATAAGTACTCCAGCGCCTTGCTTGCGCCTGAACTTGAATTTATTATTCGTTTTTATGTATATTTTTTTTTTTGTTTTGTCTTGTCTTTTTTTTCGCCTTTGTGCAACGCAGTCTAAGCCTGGCACAGACCAGACTAGACCGGACCAGACGCAATCCGCAACACGGCTAGTCAGTCAGCGTCAAAGCAATTTTCTCTTTCAATGATGCTTAGCCGGTTGCTTGCTTGCACGCGGCATGCCAATTAATGTGGGCCAACGTCAAGCCAGCGAGCCGCCAAGCTGCCAAGCAGGCAGTCTGCCACTGAGACTCAAGCTGAGTCTGAGACTGAAGCTATTGGTATGCGGCAGTAGTGCGGTGTGCGATGTGCGATGTGCGATGTGCGCTGTGCGATGGGGGGGTGCACTGTGTGCTGTGGCACTCACGGCGCATCATGTTGCGGCATAGTTTTACTTGGCATTTGCATGAAGCAAGCAACTAAGCGCACTCCAACAAGAATATGCTGCAATTTTATGCTACAATGTTTAATGTTTAATGTTGTTATTGTTATTGTTGTAGTTGTAGTTGTTGGCCACTTTCTAATCTAAGCCACAAGCTGCACGAAACGTGTAGGCCAGCGCAGGCTAAAATTGTTGTCAAACCAATTCAAGTTGCTTACTTTGCCTTCTACGCTTTTTTTTCTTTCTATGTGCCATTGTTGTTGTTTTTATTTTGTGCTTTTTTTTTCTGTATATTTTTCTAACAGACTGCTTTTTTTTCCTATTTTTATGTGCGCTTTTCATTTTTAGCGAATTTGGTTTTGGCTGTTTTGATTTTCTTTATTTTGTTTGTAATTTTTTATTTTTATTTTTTTTGGTTCCCATGTTGCGGATGCGCTTTCGTTGCATTTTATGAGCACATTTTTTCCACTTTCCAAGCAACGACAGCAGCAGCCGCGGAAAAACACTTTTTTATGCGCATTTGACGGAAAAAAAGTAACGAGAGTGAAAATTCGTTGATCAAACTGGCGACGATGTTGACTGTGGCATAAATTAACTGCAAAAAAAAGTTGAATTTGAAATAATAAAATGAATACGAAAAACAAAAAACAAAACGAGACCTCGTGTATGCGAAAGTAAAAATTCTGAGCAAGTTTGTGTCAAAAGTCTTTCGTTTTGGCTGCAATGCGCATAAAAGTGAAATTGCTTTCATTTTTTAGCATGGAAATTTCCTCCTGTTGTACTAAAATGTCGTTAAATTGTTTAACTGTGACTTTTGACGATTCTAATAAAGTACAGCTTGGCTTAGCATATTAGCAATAGCATATTACCCGTATTTACATGTGTAACTACGTGTGTATGTACAAATTTCACTTGGCTAGTGTTAAATCGTCGCTTGCGCATGGTCAGGAGAGAAATGAGACGCGCCGCATTGCTGGCGTTTTATGTTTGTTTTATTGCCTTTCTGAAAGTAATCGCACACACGGCACGAACTTAATTACAACAATAGCCGACAAATCAAAGCAACCGAGTCACGGCAGTCGGACACGGCTAAGACGACGCAATTGCGCAGACCGTCCACAGTCGTGGCCATCGCAAAAGTAATCGTAAAATTAACAAATTTTTTACAAAAATTTAGAAAATCAACGCAACAATTTTAATTTCTTTTTTTTTATTTTAGTTTTTTTTTTTGTACTTTATGCATTTTGAAATCATGTTGTTGGTTGCTGTTTATAAAAAGTACAATTACAACAACAACAACAACGCACGAAATTGTTTAAATAATGCAATGATGTGCAACAAAGCGTGCAACATGAAAATTATTGTATAAATAAATTAATGTATTGCAAAAGTGGCTAACAAACCAACAACAACAACAGCAACAACAAAAATTAAACAAGAAACATCGTTCAGCGAAAAAGAACGTTGAACTACACATACTCCTAGATAAATTATGATAAATTAAGCATGTGCGCAAGCATTACAGTAAACCCTGGCTTAGCTTTTATGAAAAACATAAAAAAAAAGTAAAGCTAATTAAAAATAATTTAGGCAAAGCAACTCCAACAAGACAGTTAAGAGATGTTCCGAGAGTATACTATTTATGTGGCTTATATTAATGAAAACAGGATCTAATATGTTACACTGAATTATGCTTAAAGATTGTTTGAGGAATTTGCTTTGCTGGCACTGGAAAACATTTGGCAGTAGCAGTCCTACAATCGGCTGCCGCTGACGCTCTAATCAGCAGTTATAGGAGCTATCTTGAACTATTGCGGATTAAGCTCATAGCAACAGCTCAATGTTTTACTGTAGAGCACAAAAGACAATCAAAGGCAAAACGAAATGAAAAATCAAACTTGAAGTATAATAAAAATAAAAGCAACGTTTGCAAAATGTTTGCATTTTAATTGCTGCTTTTGTTCGCTTTTAATGCTTAATGTAAGTCTGTCGGTGTGTCTGCTTGTTTTACATTAATTTGTTATTGTTGTTGCTATACATTTGCAACATCTTCTTCGTTTAATTTTGCGCTCCAAAAGTTTTGCTCCGCTCCAAGTGCTCACATAAAAACATATGCGCTGAATGGCCAGGCGGGTCGCGGTGTTGCCGTAAAAAGTAACACGCTTTAGGTACATACATATGGACATATATACATACATATGTAATATTGTGGTTTTTTTTTCGTTTTTTTTTTTTGTTTTTTGCTTTTTTTTCACTCAAGAGCAGTCATTAACATAGCGAACAGAAACTAACAAAATTTAAAACAAAACAAAAAAAAAGTATTTCATTTTACATACGTACATATGTAAGATAGTACACGCATACACATGTACATACATACATAAAATGTAAATTGCAAAGTTTTTTGAAGGCTTAACCGTTAAGTCGTCAACTGCTGCTGCTGCTGTGGCTGCTTTTGTCGCTGCTGTGCCAACCACAAAAGGCCTTCGCTGCGCAGTTAGTTGCATCGGTTTTGACTTGGCTCTCAGTATTTTTATTTTACTATTCGCCATCGATTTTACTTATGTTTGACCTAAAAAGCACATGGCTGCCTACAGCGGTTTCATATGAGGATTTCCGATTTTTTCACAATGGCGGCAACAATTTTTGAAAGTGCTGAATTTATGCTGACGACAAAGCAGCATCAAGTCTCCACTTTCATGCCCAAACATTGTGGGCGGCGTGACATAGGAAAAGGCGGTAGACTTGTTTGACGGCAAGCCATGCACTCTGGCATGGACAATGTTACTTGGTTGACTGCATTGCAATCGAAATGTGTTGCTGTTAGCCAAAAGATTATGATGGACTTTTGGTGGGCCAGGTGCGCATGTAGGTGCCAATATTATTGGTATGGGATGTCTAGATGACTTCATCTGCTTCAACAATTTATAGTTAAGAGTGAAGTTCAACTGAGAGCTTAGCTTTTAAAAATTTCATATATAAGAATATTGTTTGTTATAGACAAATGCAATTACAAAAACTTTAAAATAGAGAAACGCCTCTTAAGCGGACACTCACCGCAAGCCAATTTTTTGCGGCTTTTTTTTTCTGCAGATATAAATATTGTAGATTTCTGGATACTTCTAACAAATTTTATTTCTGCAAAAAGGTCGTGAGTTTTAGAAGTAGCAATAAGACATGAATCAAGAATCTAGAAGAATCAAGGCCTAAGTCGGATCCACACACCTCCATGACCAACGGATAGAGGCTAAATGACAGTAGGCCTACTGACGAGGAGGTATCGGGCTACTTTAAACAGATTTTGGACACAAAATGAACAAAGGGATTAGTGGTTTACATGGCTAACTCTTTCTACGCTTGATAGTTCAAAGTTCATGGCTAGTTTCTTTTGCTAGAACCACAAGCTTGTAGCCGTTAACCATTCAGTCAAAATTGATTGTGGGCCAAAGTAAAGCAGAGACATTTGATTTATAATTGAAAATTTTTTTCATACGTTTTTACGTAAGTAGGATAATGTTTTGAAATCTTACCAAGATCGCCTTGCGCTTTGCTAATTAAGTTTTCGTTACTGAAATTATCTTGGCACACTTTCCGCTGTTCCCGCTTTTTTCACATGAACATTGAAACAAACAACTGCCGTTTTCGTCTTATGCTATACTTAACCACATTCTCTCATTTGCCCACATTATGAGCTCGGCCTTACCGAAATTACTGATGTTTTACATCGAAGTCATGATCATAAATTCCAAACACTTTGCTGATTTTTTACTTTAGCAACATTATCAGATTTCTATTTTTCAGATTTTAAATTGTGCCAATTTGCTCCTTACACACGGTGGACGTTAGAAAAGTATACACAGCCGCTCGCGCATATTGTAATACTTTCCAAATGTGCGTTATTTAAATATTTAACGGCAACATTTGAAATAAACACTTTTTTATTTGGTTTAAAATTTGAGTATTGGCAAATTTTGTTAACATTTGAATGTTACCGAAAAGAAGAAGAGTGCCACTTGCGAGTCTGCTTCTTAAATTGCTACCACTCCCTCAATAATTGACTGCCGCAATTAATTTTCAGAATACTTAACCCTTGAAGCGCCTATGGTCGATCTTTAAATGTTAGTGACTTATAACATATATATAAATAGTGGAAACTTTAAGATAGAAAATGATAAATTACCAAAATTTTATGAAAATATATGGTGCTGCCATTCGCATTAAGGTAAAATTTAGTGTATTGTGAGCACTATTGTAAGCACATTACTTCTGATATAAAATGCACAGTAGAAAATATGAACTAAAAATTTATGTTAACTCTGTGGACAGTACTCCTAACAATAGGTAGAAAAATAAAGTAAAAAGCCGCAATAACTACACATTTCATTGAAAATTTTCAGCTACAATCACGCTAACACACTTGTCATGCCAGATATCAAACTATGCCATCACATTCAGTTTTCCAAATGGGTATGCATATAAAAAGGAAACTGGCGAAAACGGCACTAGCGTGAAAGGGATAAAAATGAAAAGTACACTCAGTCGGCCTTGCTTACACGCTCAGAGTCGTCAGTGCGTCAGAGAGTGACTTTTCGAAGACGAAATAAGAATACCAGCGAGCCGCTTCTCTGACTCTTTCAGAGCAGTTGCGTAGCACATCAGTTTGCTTCGAGTGTTTGAGATAGAACGAGCTAAAAATTTTTATTTAGCCATCTCATGCGTAGTTTTTGTGCTGGAATTTGTTAGAAAAAGAAAAAACAATAATAAAGATTTTCTGTTGCCACAAAACCATTTATCGCCGGCAGTAAAACAAATTGCGCGCAAATTATTTCAATAAAAAGCGTAAAACGTGTCAATGTTATATACAAAAATTTTACATGTACAGTAGGAAATATTTTCGTTGTGTATGTGAAGAAAACTGAAATTGTTGCGTAAAAGGTAAATGGGTAGACTTTAAAGCCGAAGCAGTGTGTCTCAAGTGCGAATTAATCGTTTTTTCGAACATAATATGTGCATAAGTATTTATAAAGTTGAATTCGTCTCCATGCATTGTTAATATATTAAACGGGAATTGATTTACATCGAAATTTCTGACGCAAGTGGTATATACATATTTTTTGTCTCATTGTCGCCATTTTTTTCGCTTGCCTTTGTGTGAGTGCATCCGTGTCTTGTATTCTTATCTCACTCACACCATGTTGAAAATGCTAGTGGCGTCACTCTACCTTGGGCGTTGCCAGACTACAACACTATTGTAGTGGTTGGGAGTTTTATTAATTATTATTTTAACATATTGTTCGTATGGAATACATTTATTATTTAATGATTTATTTATAACAGTCGTATTGGCTGTATATGTTTTCGTTTTAGTTTTATAACTTTTAACTGCAGCTTCCCAAAACGAATGGCAACATTGTTTCCAGCTTTGTCTATAAAATATTAACTTGATAATTTCTTGTTTACAGCATAATTAATTTGTATTAGTCCAGCAATGGAGGATATTACTAAGAATATTATATTCACAACGAATGCCCTAGCTGCTAACGGTCAACCTGCAACTATACAGTACCAAGCGGCCGATGGTACGCTGCTTAAACAGCCCAAGATCGAAGGACAAAAAGAGCAGCCCACATTCTATTACACGACAAACGTAAGTAGACTTTAGTAAGGTGAATTAGGATTTTTAGCATAGATTGTTTAAAAATCAGGGTAACGCGGCCACTGTTAATCTGGCTCAGCTGACCACAGATGATAACAAAACTTGTTACATTGCACAGCCAGTTGGCGGCTATAACTACGCACTGGTAAACGGCGTACAGTTGAATCAAGGTGCACCAATTGGCATTGCTACGGTAGACGCACAAGGCCGTATACAGATTGTTAATCAAAACAAACCGATAACAGCGGTGAGTAAGCAGTCTTTTCATTAAAGTTGGTAGTTAAGTTAAGATATCATGTATTTGGTCACAGCAAAATACGATTTCGAACATCAGCTTTAAATGTGACGTCTGTTGTGCCATGTTTCCACATTTGGCGCTGCTAAACGCGCATAAACGTATGCATACGCAAGACGGTAGCGATCAGCAACAACAACAGAACACACAACAATCGGATGCGATTGCTGTCGTTAATGCTCAAGGTCTGGTGCAGACGCAAAACATTATTACTGAGAATGGCCAAATGGGCCAGATACAAATAGTTGCGTCCGATGCGCTTGAGCCCGTGCAGGCAGTTATGCAGACCAGCGGTGGAGGAAACGAAGGTGGCAATCAAAAGTCGTTGCATTCCAAGTGCATCACATGCGGAAACTCGATTATGCAACAAAACAAACGTAAAGGACCAAAGCAGACCCGCTGCGAATCCTGTATGCAGACAGAGCACCAGCAACAAGCACAGATATTCGTCGCACCCGATGGTGAGATAAAATTCGAAATGCATGGTAGTTCAGAATCTTCAACAGATTCACTCACAGCGCAAATGCCGAATCAAATGCAAATCATATCGACAACGCCACAGGCACAGGCGCAGCTGCAACAGATTGTGGCCCAACAGACGGGCGTCAAACGAGAACCCACAAGCACCGTTACGGCAGCGGGCCATCATCCTGTCAAGAAGCGTAACACACAACAATTGGCCAAGTGTCAGAAGTGCAATGGCTCCGGTGTCGTCTCGGTGGGAGGTCAATGTAACACTTCGGGCGTCAAGCACTCCGTACAGCAAGCACCTGTCAAAACCGAGTGAGTAATTCATCATCCAAACATTTACCAATGCACTGATGTCACCATTTTAATTTCAATAATTATCTTTTGCAGAAATCCGAAGCCTTTCAATTGCAATATCTGCGGCGGCACTTTCTCGCGTTACTCCAGTCTCTGGTCGCATAAAAAATTGCACAGCGGTGAAAAGAACTACAAGTGCACCATTTGCGGCCTGGCATTTGCCAAGGCAGTATATTTGAAGAATCACGCACGCATACACACTGGAGAAAAGCCCTATAAGTAAGCAAACAGTGTTCAAATCCGGCTCTTGAAATTTATTTGAATGATTTCTCTTTGCGTAGATGCCAAACATGCGGCATGCAGTTTTCGCAATCGCCACATCTTAAGAATCACGAACGCACTCACAGCGGTGAGCGTCCATATGTATGCGAAGTATGCGACAAAGGTTTCGCCCGCCATGCCACATTGTGGAACCACAGACGTATACATACCGGGGAGAAGCCGTACAAGTGTGAAATATGCGGCTCGGCATTTTCACAAGCAGCCCATCTTAAGAATCACGCAAAGGTGCACTCGGGTGAGAAACCCTTTAAATGTGATATCTGCTCAGCCGCATTTGCTGATCGTTTTGCGCTAAAACGCCACCGTGGCATCCATCAAAAGTACGGGCAGACAGCCCCACGCCAGCCGGCGCAGAATACAAGCACCGATAACCAGAATGTTATAATACACAAACAAGAGATGCCCGATATGGATGATGATGCGCAACATGAGGTTATCATATCTGGCTTATAGACAAGCGCAAAGCGTAATACAAAAGCAACATCGATAGCAGTAAAAGCACTGACAACTGCTGCAATAGCAAACTCAAGAACAGCAACGAAGTCCACCACCACGACGACGACGCCGGCGTCAGTTACGTCGCAAACAGTAACGGCAGCGGCAGCGACAACGCCTGTAATAGCAGCGATATCACATGCTGGAGCAGCAACAGTAACACCAATTGGCTATCAGCATCAGGCACATCATCAATTACACCAGCATCGATATGATGAGCAACAACAGCAACAACATCAATTGCAGCAACAATATGCTGCTGCACATTACCAGCAACAATCAAACCCGTCTACCATTAGTTATTACTACCAACAACACCACCATCCGCAACAACAACAAGAACAGCTACAACAACAGCTACAGACTGCGGCCATCACTACAGGCGAATTCGTTACCGCTGCAGCTGCTCCGTCGGCGCATTATTGAATCTTACCTCTTTGAGCACACACTCCCACTTGCGTATCGAATCCTACAGACATAGACAGACTTCGGGTGTAAATAGCTTAGAGCAGACACTAACTTCTACGTTGCAATCTAGCAAAGCAGACAGGCATATTTAAAGAATGGGCTAATATGTATGTTTAAACTACACGATGAAAGCATTTTCTTCTTGCTCCACATCACAAGAACCTTGGGGAGGGACGGCGGGGGTTTTTTTCCAACAGATTTTTTCGTATATATAATGTGTGCATACTTGCTCATATTCATATCCAATGCTTAATTTAAGCTCATCGTGTTCTATCGAGCAAACTGAAATTTCGAGTTCATTTGTCGATCTGCTATTTTTCGGTCTGTAGACGGACAATCACCCCTAATCCTTTGTTTTTTTTTTATTATTTTTAGTTCTTTAGTTTATTGCATATTTTATAGCCCATTCGAATTTAGTTAATACTGTACAATAAACATAAACTTATATGCGTAATTCTTATATTAAAATAAATTAAATTATTATGCCTAACCACGTTTTACATATACAACGTAAAGTACGTTTTGAAATGTTAAAAATCCAACCGTGATTCGGTGAATAATTGAATAAATGGTTTTTATTTTTGCTTTAAGTCCAATAGCAAGCAATTATATGTTAAATAAAGAAACGCTTAGCGCTGAACTAAGCGACAGTAAAAGGATAAAATGTTTAAATCAAGTAAATAACCAATACGTAACAGCAAATATACGAATAAGATGATGAAACGTTAACGAAATATCTAAGAAATTATACTGGCGTAAATTACAATTAATGAATTATTAAATAAGAAATAATTAGCAAGTAAATGCCATAAGTATGTGTTTACATTAAAACCAACAAAATCCCAAGCGTATCTTAAATAAATTTGAATTTTCTAAAAATAAATATTAAACCTCGTCATGTTTCTTTTTCTACAAACTGAAAGCAAGGGTAAGTTTTAATATACCATAAGTGACAAGGAACTTATTTCTAGGTACTATATTCCATTACTCACCTTTTTTTATTTGAAACATATTTTTAATATTTGGCTCAAGAAGCAAATAATTCGGCACGAATATAAGAAATACATGATTTTTATTGCAATATTTATTTTGTATATATGTATGTATATATATTGCAGTGATTTACACATGTTAAAGAACTTTAAAAATTATTATGAGGCTAAATATTTATGCATGTATAATTTGTAATTAATACTTTATAATCATTTTGTAAGCGAGAAATGTTTTATTGTATGCGTATTAAATGATTAGTTTTCCTGTTTTAATTTCAGTTTTTAAGTTGCAATGCATTCACGTGCATCACCATGTCATGCTCTGAAATGCTGCTATATGCGCTTATTTACATAATAATAATTATACTAATTAATGTTTGTTTTACATGAGACTGAAAACACTTTTTACTAAATTTATTTAATTTATTTTGTTTTACATATATAGTTTTGTTATGAATTGAAATAAACTACAACTTAGGTACACTTGTTTAAAGGCAAAATGAATCTAGAAGACGCTTAAAAGCTTATAATAATATAATAATAATAATAAATGAACAAACCGTTTTGATTTTGTTTCACATTTGTTTACAAATTAAACTAAATATTTTGTCTAAGAAAGTCCGTTAGCTTATTTATTTACTTGCTTTAGAAAATTGTAAATATTTTGCTACAGTAATGACGTCATTAGTTGATAAAATAGGACCCGGCATTGTGCCGAAAATAAACTGGACAACATACATACATATTCTAAGCTGACATATTTCGCCAACGCAAATTATATACGAAATAAGGCATTCTTTGTTTATTATAAGTATTATCATTAATTAAACCATATTAGTTTGCTTAATTTATGCTCGCATTTTTATATGAGTTTCATCTTTATCTTTGTTTTGATTTTTGCATTTACCATGTAAAAAAGTTGAGTCAAGCATTTAGGCAACCATTTGGATTTAGCTGTAGCTAAGTTTTTATTAGTTGTACGTTTAATAGGAAGTACGCATTGAGTAGAATGCTTGCTAAAGCAAAGCGTTTGGCACGTATGAGCCTAGGAGGCACACTGCTGTGGCGCATGCAATATACGCATCTCATAGGACCCTCCTTGGCGCAACGCGAATGCATATTTACTACTTAGTAGTGCTTGTAGTGTCGCACTGGAAGCTGCAGGATATACTGAATGTATTTTGTGTTATTTGTTTTATTTATGCTGGACTCTCTTTATCCTTAGTTTACATCTAGCGTCGAAGCGTGTACGATAAGAGAGTTAACGTTTTCCGATACTTTGGCTAGTTGGCTAAATGGGTCGGTAAACGAATAGATCTGCAATCAGCAGCTAACGCATTCCGCTTGCACTTGCACATGTACATAGTATGTATGCAAATGTGCTATGATAAATACAGTTGTTATGTAACATAACAGCGCAGTGAATTCAGGTAGTGTAGGCATTTACACGAGTATACTTTTTACAAAACTATTATGACTAGACAACAACCAGCTATTATTGCTCCTGACTTGCACTTTTGCAGGCATGTTCATATATAACGGCTATCCTAACTATACGCTGACGACATTATGCACTAAACAACAAAACGAATCGTTACTAACTACGCATAGCCGAAGTACGAAAAGTGACACACGAGTAGTGAAAGCGAATACAATAATAAAAGAGAGTAGATGGTGAGTAAATGAGCGCAAGCAGTAACTAACGTAATTTAGAGTACAGTAGAGTAGAGTAGAGTAGAGTAGAGTAATATGAAGTTGTAGAGTGTACGTGCAGACAGTATGCAACCGCAACGAAAGAGTGGAGAGAATGCAGTTACATGTTACACAGTTACATGCGTGTGCTCTCCAAGCTGAGACCGAGCACGTTACCGTCCACGAGTGCCGGTGACGACGTTCTGCGCGTTTTTTGCCTTGCGCGTGCCGACTTTAATCAACTTTTGTCCGTTGCTGCTTGTGTTGAGGACGTCGGTGCCTCGTTTGATGTTGCCGCTGTTGTTGTTGTTGACGTCGACGTAGTAGCTGCAGTTGTTGCTGTTGTCGTTCGCATAAGCAGTTCATCGTCATCCAATTTGGCAATTGCGGCGGGTGAGCCCACATCAACTGTAGTCACGCGATTGCCACCATCCGCTGCCGATGGCAGGCGTATGAACTCGCTATCTGATTGCACAGGCATTATGATGCAGACGAAACTCTGTCCTGTCTGCGCATCTCTAGGATGCAAAGTCACCGGATTGAATTTGTCCGTTTGCCCCTCGGTGTACGACTGCAGACGCTGATAGACCTCGGGATAGTGGCGACGCAGTAGCACGCCACGGCGTGAGAGTATGTCAAGTATATTGGCGAGTATCAACTCGCGGTGTGTGGTCGATGTGCGCAGCCCTGGATTGAAGGTGAGTATTAGAATTTCGGTGCGTTCGGGAACTGCGACCATGGCTAATGGTTGCTGCAGCGCCTGCTGTTGCAGCTCCAGTTCGACCAGCACGCTCTTGGAGAGCTTCAGTTTGGCACAGCGCGAGACAAGTTGACGCTCCCAGCGTACCGGCGCCTGACCCATGCCCGGCGCCTCCGATACTAAGCAGATAGCCACATAGATGAGCATCTTCGAGTCCGGCTTGTATTCGGTGCTCAGCTTGAGCAGCTCCGAATACAATTCGAGACCCATTTCGGCGGGCATGAGCTCGGGCCAACGCACATAGGTCGCCTCGCCCATACACTGGAAGCCGTGCTTGATGAAGCCCTCGGCCGCTTCGGCGGCGCGGAAGAGCACGCGCACAACGCCCCTGCCCTGCGAGAGGAAGCCGCGACGAGCGAGCAAACTTAGATGACGCTGTGTGTCGGGATCGTCCTTGCAGTTGGAGAGCACCTGCCGGCAGAGATTCGAGGCACGCGAGTGCAGGCAAAGCTTGCGGTGTTTCTCCCAGTGGGCGCGTCGACACTCACGCGAACAATATAGATGGGAACAATTATGGCAAGACTTGAATAGCTTCTTTGCCGCCTGCGTTGCGGCGATGACGTCGCATTTGTTGTTGGTGCAATGGACCACCGGTCGCAGTGGTTGATCATTGTTGTTGGGCAGCGTGGCGTCGCCGAGCGAGACTCGTCGTGGCGGTGAAGTTTGCTGCTGTTGAGTGTTGTTGGCGTTGCTGTTCTTCTTGCTGCTGTTGTTTTTGCTTTTGTTGCTGCTGCCTGCTGTGGATTTGGCGCCATTAGCTTGCGTTTGCTGTGTTTGCTGTTGCTGTTCCGGTTTCTTTTGCGCGTCACCTTCGCTGCGTCGGCGTAGACGTTGCTGTTCAGCCAAGTTGTTCACTTCCAGTTGCTGTTGCTGTGGCTGTTGTTGTTGTAGCTGTTTTTTACTATTGTTGTTGCTGCTGTTACTGTTGACTTGCTTACGTTGTACATTAGCTGAAGCGTCTGTTAAAAGTTTGTTTTTGTTTTTTTAATTTTAGAAATACATCAAGAATAGTTTAGAAAATTCAAAAAAAATTATTCGAACAATAACAACAACAAGCATTCCAAAATTTTATAGTAAAACTTGAATTGAAGTTTCATTTAGTTTCGTTTAGTTCAACTAATAGTTCATGCTTGGAAAATTATGAAAAATAAAGTACATAATTAAATGTTCTAATATACAAAATGGGGAGACGTCTTGGAAGCTTAGCGGCGTTCACATGTCTTCAACTGCAGGCCTAACGGTTTCTCAAAATTTATTTATTCAAATTTTTCTCAGTGTAATTTAAATGAAAGAAAGCATAAATATTGAAAAAATAAACAAACAAAAAGCCGCACATAACTGTTTCGAGCTTTTGTTGGTTTCCTTGTGGTTACAATTTTAGCAAAACGGACAATTGAGTTATGGCTTGAATAATACTCAAATATTGTTGCATACTTCAAGGGAAAGTGTCATGTGCCTCTACATCTGTTAGCTGCACCTCTGCTGCCAGAATGTTTTGCAAAATAAATGCATTAAAACCGCAATTCACAATCTAACAGTTATCAAAGCCGAAAGCGTTGACTTTAACGTTTAAATAATTTCATATATTTTTTTTAGATCTTAGAGAGTTAAGTATTTTCGCTACTATGGACTCTCATAGATGAAACTGAGACGGGCTAGAAGGTAAGTATTTTACAGACACACGTTTGAGTGGTTGGTGAGGTAGCTCATTGCCCTTTTAAAGGAACGAAACGATAATAATTGTTACTTACTGGCTTCCATATTGAGATGAGATGACAGTAACTACGGAAATGGCAACATCTATGGGTCATCTACATATAATGTGCAAATTTGGAGTAAAGTTCATTAAACAATTAAGGCACAAGACCCTTTGGCGGACTACTCTTGAAGTTGGCAACAACTGACTACACTAGTATACAATATATAACTCCAATGTACATGTATGCAAATGTGTATGCATATGTATAGATGTATATGTATGTATGTACACGCATAAATAGTAGAGTAAATGCAAGCCACATACATAGAGTTTAGAGATTAAGTATTATAGATGAACAAGAACAAACATGAATTGTTTTGAAATCGATTAAACCTATGGTATATGAGTATGTATGTTAGCACGAGTTTAATGGTGGCAACCCTGTTCCGATAGCATGCAATAATAAGCATGGTACACAAGTAAGTATGTGTGACAGACTGTGTAATTTGACCATGTACTATATATTTTACGTTATGTCGCAAGTGTCACATTTATCGATAACTCTTTTGTTGTTTTTGTTTTTGTTTTTTATATGTAGTATATGTTATATGGGCTTTGTATTGGAACAAAAACTTACAGGTTCATACCTGTCGTGGACCTAGCATATTCAGCTTCACTCTCAGAGCCTATGCCAGTGCCGGCGGCTGTGGCTGTGGCTGTGTCTGTGCCAGTTGCCGACGCGACCGCAGCAGTTGCTGGCGTTTGCGGTTTCGAGTTCGGTATCGGTAACGGATTCAGATTCGGATTCGGACTTGTATACGTGTGCAAGTTCGCGTTGTTGCTTGTTGTTGGCAGTCCTAATAGTGAAGCTAAGACTTCTTCTAACGAAGCGCTGCTTAAAGACCGTTCTGGCGCTAAATTTTATTTAATTTCATTTTTACCGTTTATGTTTCGTTCCGTTTTTTTTTTTTTTTTTTAATGTTTTTGTTTGTTTTGTGCGTACATGTGTGTGTTTTTGTGTGTTTGTTTATGTGTGGCATGCGTTTCAAGCAGTCGCCCAATCAATCAATCAATCAAATTGTTTATGTTAGCATTGCGTCGGTCGTTGGAATATGTTTTCATATTTTTTTTTTTTTTTGGTTTTTTTAAGCATAAGTTTGATTTTGTTAGCAAAATAGCAGACGAATAAATGGGGAATATAAAAGAAAAATGTTATAGTTAAAAATCAATTGCTAAATTATGCATTAAATACTTAATTCTAAATTCGATTTGATACTTTTCACTGCCGTCGTAGCTAAATAAATTTAAATATTCAAATATGTTGTTTATAATGTAAAACAAAAAAAAAAACAAAAAAGTACACGAAGCAGATTGCGTGGCAAGTTAAAATGTCAAAAATTACACTGAGAAAATTTGCAACACATTAGTTGTGCTTAGCTTACAAAAGGTACAAAATTTGCTTGTTAAGTTTTCAGGTTTAAGAAAAATAGCAAACTATTAAATGCAAAAAAAAAAAAACAAAAAAAAAAAAAATTAACAAAGATGTTTCACAGGGGTAACGAAAAAATTTAAGGTATACAGAGCGCTTCGGCTTGGTCATATAAAAGTTTGAAAAGTAGAAATCAATGAGTTTGGAATATCCACTGCACAATGAATTTTTAAATTTGACTGCCAATGAATATTTTATTGTTTTGCATTCGTATAAACAATGCATAACAAACATGTGTAACATTTTGTCTAAATAGTTTTTGATCTAAACAAGTAGTAAAAGAAAACAAATAAACGAAAAATATATGAAATTAAAATTTTTGAAACATTTTGTTTTGTAAATAAAATTTGTTTGCCATTTTATTAAATAAACATTATTATTCAAAACTTTTCGCTTAAAAATTAAAACAAAATTTACAAAATACATAAAAAATTGTTCGTTGTCGTTCACGTTTAATTCAATTAAATAAACACAAGCGCAGCGCATGTTAAAACTAAAAAAACTAATTACCGTTAAACGTTAAAAACTGATAAAAATGCTACTCATGTTATGTGCCAGGGGCAGCAGACGCAAAAAACTTAATTGTTAAGCTATTAAAAAATTTACAAATTGCAAATTGCTGCGACGCGCGCAGGTTAATACGACTACAATTGGTTAACTTTATCGATTATCGATGATCGTTTATCGGTTTGAGATAACATTTATCGTGTTGCGTTTTCTGTTTTCTGTTTTTGTTTTTGTTAATTCAATTTTAGTTTCGATTTCAGCGTTTTCTTTCTTTGTAGCACATTTTTGAAACATTTTTTGCAGAATTTTTCTAATTTAAAAACGAAGCCTAAAATAGAAAATTCAAGACAAATAAAAAGCAATTCAAAAAATAAACGAAAATTTGATTTAATTTTGTTGTTTGTTTGATTTTTGTTTTTGGTTGTTGTGGGCCAATCAATTTTTTATAGCAATTTACATGTTGCAGAAATTGTTATAAAAAAGATGTTTTTTATTGGAAAAAATAAATGGAATTTTGCAATAAATTTGACATGAAATGAAACTAGCCTTGAATGTTGGTTGGAGGCTGAGGTGTGCTGTTATATATAAATATATGTAGATATAATAATGATATGTGTTATATTGTTCAATGCGATAATGTGTCTAATAAAAGAAAATCGTTTAACATTGGGCGCGTTATTTATTGTAAAAAATAAAATTAAATAAATAATAATAAAAAAGTCTATTTATAATTATGTATATAAATTTATATGTTGTACTTAACTACAAAATAAAAACTAACTATAAGGCGTCTCATATGTATATCGTATATGTATGTTAAATGTGCGTAAATACAATATGCCAGCAGTGGGCGCGATTACTATTTTACAGTTACGCAATTGCAACAAATAATAATATTAATAATAATAATAATTATAATTATTAAAAATATATGCACGTATGTACATATATATTTATATGTATGTATATTTAAATATCAATAATGCTTAATCTGCAGATTGTCGTTTAATTTTAAAAATGCTTAGCGTTTGCTTGCAGTGCCTACAAAACAAGCGAGGGGAGGCACAGGGATAAATCGAATTAAAAATAAAATCAAAAACAAAACCAAAATGGTGATACAGCTAAAAACTATTTTGTGTATTGGTTGGGTTGCTTGGTTGGTGTTTAAAAATATTCAGGTTTTTCTTTTCTTTTTTTTTTGTTTTTTTTTTTTTTTGTTTCTTGTTGAAAAATCATAATTAATTATGCCTTTGTTTGCAGTTACACAAAATAATAAAAACAAATTATCGGCACAACGTATTCTGTTCAGATATATATGGTCGACTCACCGCCACCGCCGCCAATTCTGCTCAGACCGTTCATGCGTAACGGCTGCTGTTGTGGCTGTATAGGCGTGGCATTGGTGGCTGTCGAGGTGATTATGCTGCCGATGCCAATGCTGTATTGTTGCTGGTGCTGTGGTAATTGCTGATGATGAGCCGACGGCTGCTGCTGCTGCTGTGGCTGCTGATAGTGACTGCCGCCAACAACGCCAACGTTGCTGACGTAGTTACTGTTTTGTTGTTGTACGTGCTGAGTATGTGCGGCTGTTCTACGTGATTGTTGTTGCTGTGTATTTAGTGCTTGTTGTTGTTGTTGTTGCTGCTGCTGCTGATTGCTAAGTCCAGGCGATTGATTTTGATTCTCAATGACAGGCGTTTGTGGTGAGTCCAAAGGACGTGCGCCCACGAACGACGATTCAAGCCACCATTTGCTATTACGGAAAGGCCAAAAAAATTAAATATACAAAATTATTAGCAAAAATATTATTTAGTTATGCAACGAACTTAACTTACTAAGTGCAAAATTAAGCAAAGGTGTGTTAAACAAATAAAAATAAAAACCAAGGAATAATAAGTAAACAAAACAGATTAAATTAAAATATAAATACAACTAAAAATATAACTGGACCCACTAAGAACCTAAGCTAGTCACATTTTTCACATATGTATGAATGTACGTGCCTAACCTGGGATAACATATTTTTAATTACGTATTCAACAGCCGGCAGCACTTGCGGTTGACTGCTCATGCATCAACTACTTCGAATGGCGCGGGGGTGTTGCATAAACTGGCACAAGCTTAAACAAACTTTTGAATAAAAACCGCAAACAATTTTTTTCATTTTTATTTTTGAAGTTCGCTTATGCTTACACAACGCATCAACAAAACGAAAAAAAAAAAAATTCGAAAAAAAATTCCAACTTTCATAAATTAAAATTTGCATGCTTTGCCACGTCAAATTTCATAGAAACTTACACCTTAGTTAAATGCTTTATTTTTTCCCCTCTTTTTTATAGCAATTTTTTCTGAGTTTTGAGTTTTTCTCACTGATTTTTGCACTTTTTCACTTGCAGCTGTAAAAGCGACTTTCAGAACTTCACACAAGCGTCGTCCAATTGTAAAGAAACAACGCAATTGCCGCGTAGCTTATGCGAAGCCATTGCCTGGCTGTGCTTTATCTACCGACAGCAGTCGAAAATAGTTTCAGCTGCCCCCTTTGCCCTGTTGGCCCAATGGTGACGTCAAGGCAAGCGGATGGCAGCAGCGCCTGTGCGCAGACAAAACAAAAAAAAAAACATAAAAAAGGTTACGGTAAATGTGAATCTGTGTCGCAGGCTATCTCTGTCCCGTTGCCTGTCTGCGCAGTCCACATACGCTCGTGGGCTGCAAATGGGCGCCGCAATGGCGGCTCGCCTGCTGTGCTGTGTTTGTGACGCCACACTGACTGGGTCAGGCAACACAGTTCAATGTACAGCAAAATTCCAGGCAGACAATGGCTCCGACGCAGCAAATCAAAGCGAAACAGTTGCACAAAATTTAATTAAACAAGTACACACACACACTTACATATATACGTATATATGCAAATGTAACCAAAGGACGCCATACACTGTCTCTGCTAGCCGCAATTACTGTGGTTTAAAAGCTTTAGACTGCATAATCGATTTTTTTTTTGTTGTTTTCAATTCTTTGTCTTTCTGCTTGCATTTTGTGTATTATTCCAATTTAAAAAGCAATTTTGTATTACTATGGAAACACCCTGTATATGTTGTTGCATGGTTTTGCTGCTGTAGGCAAATTGAAAATGAAAACGAAATCGAAAAAAAAAGAAAACCTAATTATTGATTTTCATTATTATTGCTGATGTGGCTGCTGTTGCTGCCACTTTTGCAGCTGCTCTATAGGTAAATTGCATCAATTGAAATGTCAGTTCAATAGAAGCATTCGCTGCAGGCGCACAAAAGCCACAGCAACAGATCATCTCTTCTTTTTTTCTTTTCTGCTCTAGATGCCAACTGCTGCCGGCGCTGTCTCAGCTGCATTAAGTAGTGCCAATGTTGCGCAGCGTACGTGCACAAGTGGCTAAGCTGGCACTGCTGCAGTGCAGCACTGGGCTGACATTTACTCCACATTGAATATGCATTGGCAGCAGTGAAGACACCATTTCGCAAACGAAATGCATGAGCTGCGCAGCCATGGCAGCAAAGAGACAACGCTGCGTAGTTAGTCTGTGCTCACACTGCACTCATTGCTCACTTGACAATGGCAAGCAAATGCAAATAATAATAAATAGAAATGTGTAGACAACGCTTTGACAACATATCTTTCGCTCATGTGCTATCTCTTTCTAATTTCATTAGCTGTTAGAATGCATACGCAGTGTGACACTGTTTCTAAACCAACTAATAAATGGCTAATCGCAACACAGGCAAGGTTGAGCATATGTACATTGTATGGCTCTGGCTCTGTGACTTGTGAGTCTTTGCCAATTAGAGCTACTAATGATAGCTGAAAAACCTTGTTAACTAACGTCTAGGCATGCATGTGCCAATTGACTTACTTTCTTCTACTCTATTGTCTTTTGCTGCCTGCTTATGTTTGATTTAATTTAAGAGATTACATTTATTTTTTTTCTTAACTTAAACAGGAGCATGCTTTTATATACGCACATCTCAAGTGCATGTTTAGATGTGTGTTTTTTTTTTTTTTTTTTTTTAGATGTGTGTGTGTGTGTGTGTGTGTGTGAGTGTATATCTGACGTGATGGCTGCCGTTGAAGCAGTGCCTTTGCTGCTTTTACTATTTTGTCGTTTGCTTACGCAGCCAATAGCACCGCGTCTGCAAGAAGGCATGTTCAAAAACGTAGCCGAGTAATCAAATTGTGCGACTGATTGCAGCACTTAGCCTACGCAGCTGCCGCATAGTGGTTTGACTTAACTTAATTAAATCGTGCTGCAGCGCCATGCACTTAAAATTCAACTAAAATATGCTTTGACAAAAATATTGTATATGTGCGCCGCTGCTGTGTGCACGAACTTTTCGTTGCCTACTTTTGCGCGTTTACATGGATGGGCACGCAACTTGCAAACGTTGCCTTACAATATGTTTTCAACGTTCTGCATTGCTGCTGGCGCGTTTTCTTTCATTTTCTGCTATACAGGCAAACTTGGCGAAGTTCGACAAAATTAAATTGCCAAAGTGGTAGAGGCAACGGCAGCCAGCATAAAGACTGACCCAGAAAGTGTAAAAGTTTTTTGGCATTCTGCCCTAAACAACTGGCAACTGGCAAGTTGTTGTTATTGTTGTTATTATTACTTGTGCTGTGAGTATAGAAGACATATATACATAACTTAGGCAGTAAGTTTTAATATTAAGCATATTAAATAACCGTAAAAATATATTGAGGTTAGTTGCGTATTTAGTGTAACGCATATAACGTAAACAATAGTAAAATAGCACAAGAATGACTACAGACTATGTTAGTTTCAGAGTGAGTGGCATATATTGCGAGTGTGTTAGTGACACCGAGTACCGGGCAGTTAAAACGAACGCAGTGGAGCTTACCTCTGCTAATAAAAACGACGTGCGCTTTGTTTCGATTTCTCTCCCTCTCTTTCTCTCTTTTTAACTCCCTCGCCCACTGTTAATTTTACACTCTGCACAGAGCAACAAATTTTTCGCTTAACGTTGCTACTCTGTTATGCATTATGCGCCACCAACAACATCAAGAGTACTCAAATAATGTGCATAAATCATGTGTGTAAAATCAGCCAAAAACGCCAAAACATTTTACAAGTAGCTACACAATGAATTTAAATTAAATAAGTATGACACGTAAACATTTGAATTTTTTTTTTGTTTTCAAAAACGAAATGGTGCATGAAATCGGTGCATAGAAAATAAACAAAAAAAAACACAGAATAAAAAGTAACATGTGATGGTGTGGCATTGAATAGACACAAACTATCGGACAATAACAACAAAACAAAACAAAACGAAAAAAAAAAACAGAAATTACTATGCATGATAATACGTGTTGTTGTTGTTGTTACGTATGTTTGGTTTTTTTTTTGTTGTTGTTTGATTTTTGTTCTTCTTTGTTCTTTTTTTGTTCACACATAAACTAGAGCAACTTGGTTTGTCGTCTACCTCGAATTAGGACTCGCTGAACGGCTGCGCTGATGCTGCTGCTGCGCGGTCTGATCATTCACATAGTGCACAATGGCTGAGGTCACCTCCTTAATGGAGCTCTGTATCTCAGGCGTAACGGGCTGCAGCTGTTGCAGACCATTCGTGGGCGTACGCTGTGTGGGCGAAGTGCGTTGCTGCAACAGCGACGAAGCCAACCTGTGTGCACGAAACACCAAGACATGAGCATTAGCATATGTACACTTGCATATACATATGTATGTATATCATCATCGATACACACACAAAGTATTATATTTACTTATGTATATAGGAGATTATGCACAACATACTGACCTTTCATGCGGCGTGCGCTGTGATAATTTTTCCTGACTGCGCCAGCCCAGATACGGCTGACGATAGGAGTTGCGGAGCACGCCACTATTGCCGCTGGCCACCGATATGAAACTGGAGTTGATGGGGCCGCCGCGCGCAAACGAGCCACGCTGCGAGACACTCGGTGATGTCTGCGTCGAGTTTAGATGCGAGGTTGACCAGCGCGAGAAGGCACCACCGCCGCCGCCGCCGGCAGCGCCCGTGATGCTGCTGCTGCCAATGGCGCTGTAGTGCGACACACCTGTGCCAACGCCAATCGCAGCGCCATGAACGCCGCCGCCGCCGCCATGATGGCTGTGCGCCGAGGGGCTGAGCAGCAGTGGACTGCGATCGGAGCGTTGTGAGCCCAGGGAACTGAGTGATGTTGTTTTCGAGTTGAGTCCAGTCCAGCGGCCGGACTCCTGTGTACGTTTGCGCGTAAACTGGCCAGGCTTGTAGCCAGCGACGCTGATGTTGTTGTGCGCTCCAGCTGCGCCGTCCGGCGTATGCGCCGTTGCATTTTGATTATATTGTCGGAACCAGTCGGGTATGTTCAGTCGCTGCAGTGAGGCCTGCACGCGCAACTGATGCTCGCTCAAGGCGGCCGGATTGTGTTCATGTGATTTCTGAAGCTCATTTTCAGGTGGCTGCAATACGAAAAGAAAATACACATACAATAAGTTAAACTTCAGTTTCAAGTTTGAATAAACACAAAACAAGAGAAAAACAGTTAAACTACAAAGACAGGGCTTTAGTCGTGCACACCCAACTAACCTGTGCTCAGTTTAAGATCTAAATGAACTTGGTTAGTCATTTTTCGGCCGTTGGCAGCTGTATGATATAATGAACCGATATATATATATCATATATCCCCATAATACTAATTCGAAATTTTGTTAATGATATCTTGAAAAACAAAAGGGTTTTTGTTAATTAATGTGGTTTTTTGCATGATCGGGTTATGGCAACAATAGGTTATAGGTTGAATATCGAAAAAACAAAATAAAATCGTTATGCCTATGGATGTGGGGTCTGCCACGCCTCTTTCTGCCTGTTACATACATTCGCACAACTTTAATATACTGCCAGTTAAATATTTAGGCTTGGGGCAAAAAGATAAAACACTTGTTTGATTTAACTTTGAATAAAGTTTTTTTTTATTACAATAGGTATGAAACGCTTAAAACTAAAGTCCTTTACTCAAGGCATATAACATATGGTATATAAGGAAAATCGGTTTTGTGTATAAAAAGAAAAATAGTTGAAAACGCTTTTGTCAAACTCTTGCGCTTAGACCTGCACGGCTTGACGCGTCTTCAGGGTATCGATGATCTTGTCCATGTGTTCACTGCAGTAGGTCAAGCAGATGTAGGCATAGTGGCTCAGGCAGTACATGAAGCTCTCGAGCTGTTCCAGGGAGCAGGCCTTGAAGCCGACCTTATCGTGCCCAATATCATCAATGGCTTGGATAATGCTCTGCAGTTTCTTCAAATACTCCGGAGAGTCCTTAAACTGCTCCAATGAGGCGTCGCATAGGTTTTCTGGATTGGTGTAGGTCTTAATACGTTTGGCCAATTTCTTCAACATGATTTTTTGTTTCTGCAGTGCAGTAAACATTTCGATTAGATTCATCGGTTGATCCTTTGTCACTTTGTCTAATTTTGGCGAATCATTGGCATCACTGAAGAGTTGATCCAATGCCTCCTGTTCATAGTCAGAGCTGAAGATCTCGTTGCTGTTGCTGCTTGTATTATTCTCGAAGGGAGAGAACGATAGACGCGCAGTGCTATTGCGGCTTAGACTATCCGCCGAATCGAATTCGGAGTGATCCAGATCGCTGGTCTTGGCAACATTCGATTTTGCCGTTGGGCTAATGCTGCTGGGCCAGGCATATTTGCTGCGCCCCTCCAAGCCATTGCTGTTGCCGGTCTGCAAGCCGACTAACATATTGTAGCTACTTCCCATGGAGAATGAGCGCATGTTGTGCCAGAATTCTGGCGCATTCGAGAATTCGATGTTGTCGACGCCAAAGCGCAATTCCACAGTATTATCGCTCAGCGATTCGGCAATGAACTTGAACAGCCGCTTCACCTTGGCTCCGCTCATGTATTCGCCACTAAAGGGCACCGTCAGAACGCTATTGGCGAACCAATAATGCGAAAAGTTTTGCGAGCGATTCAAAACCCCCGATACGTCGTACTTCTGAGTGTCAACCTTGTCCTTGGCGAACCGATAGCCGTCAATGCCAAAGGTGAACTCGCGTGCATCGCAGCTCTGCATGAAACTATCGTAGAACAGGCGCAGTCGCTCCTGTGTATGGTAGACGACCTTGATGTCGACGCGAAAGTCGCCAGCTGTTACCCAGTAGCAGGAAGTGGCCTTTGCGCTGGTCAGGTCTTCGACGTTGGTCGGCATGTCAGCGGTGGGACCGTTGGCAAAGAAGGTGCTCTCGCTTACAGAGTAGCTACCTCCTGATAACTTCGGCGAGCCGTTAACATCGGACGATAGATCCTGCAAATCGAGTGGATGATCTTCACGTATGACTTGCATTGCAATGGAATTGCGGCGCATATCAGTGTCGTAGATAGATAAGCGGCGACGCTGTTGCGGCCATTGCGGTGCAGTGGTGATTGGTAGGGGGCTTGGTAGTGGCTGTAGCGAGGCCATGGAATTAGTGCTGAAACTGTACTGCTTATGACCTTTGACCGGCGTAGAGCAGTTGGCGGAATTATCCGTTGCCCAAGCGTTGTTAAATTCGCCCGAGAGACGTTTGCTGGCGCGTGGCTGCAGTTGTGCTTTGCTGAGAGGCAGAGAAAGTCGCGGCATCGGCCCGGTTTTCACAATGGGCCGCGGCCGTATTGGCGAGTCACGCATGGGACTGTCACGTTCATTGGAGTCGGCCGTTTCAAAGCCTTGATCGATGAAGCTATCCTTGAGTAGTCGCGGTTCTTTTGGCATTTCCTTTTTGGTTAATTCGCTGGAGACCGACTTCTCAGTGTCAAATATCGGCAAGTCGTTCATGGTGTCGAGTGCAGATGGCCAAGAGCGAGACGTCTCCAGCAGTGAAGGCCGGGGTGTGTCCGTTTCGAAATTATCACTGTCGGTGTACGGTGACGGTGAGGACATGGCCGTGAGTGTGTAGGCTGATTTGATCTTGCTGGGTGAGTTCACTTTACGCATTAGCGATTTATTCAATTCGACAAAGCTCAATCGCTCTTTGATTGGCGATTGTTGTGGTTGTTGTTGTTGCTCTGGTGTTGTTGTTGATGTTGTTGTTTTGCTGATTGTGAGCATTTCCAGATTCTTTTGTAGGAACTTTTTGGCAAAGTTGCTCAACGGTTTCTGTTTGCTTGCCATTGCCGCTGCTCTTTGCTGTTTGCCATCTGAATCCGAATCCGTGGTCGAGATGGGATTGATCTCGATAATGCAGTTCTCCTTCTTCCAGGTTAGCGTATTGCGCGTTTTCTTCTTACGCAGCGGTCGTGGCTTGGCAAACTCAAAGTCTGTTGGCAACTCGGTGTTGCATTTCTCCGGCTCCTTTTCGTCGTGTGATTCGCCGGTGGTTATCTGCAAAAAGGTTGACAAATGATTGGTTAAGTGTTCAGTTATTAGTTGTGGGCGGCAGTTGTGACTTACGGTGGGTAGCGTAGACAGACCAGATTCACTCTCTTCAGCATCTGATTCTTTAGCTGAGGAGCTGCTCGACGAAACGGCGTTTGAGTTTAGTAGACTGGACCGCGGTGCCGGCACTGGCACTGGAACGGGTGTGGACACTGGCACTGGTGGCGCCTGTCTCTTCTTGTGCGTTGTGATTATGGGTTTCACTGCTGTTGGGGGTTCGACTGGCTCGGTTGCACTTTCGGTGTTTGCCTCTGCAACTGGGACTGCTGGCTCGGAATGCGACAATTCATTACTTAATTTGGTATCCTCCAGTTTAGCAATTGCTTCCTCCAGCAAGTTCTCAATGTCGGTTTTCTGTGTTACTTCATCGGTTGTGTGTAATTCGCTGTTGACATTAATTTCATCTTCGATTGTTATTTCAATGGTTTCTTCGGTATTCGATACGGTAGTGATATTGAATAGAACACCGTTTTTTTCCTTTATCCAATTGTAAAATTGATGGTTTAGCGGTTCGTTCTGAAAAAAAACTTTCGGCTCAATCCGTCGGACCTTCTTAGGTGGCGCAAATGCATATGCCATGCTCTGAACTGTACACAGGCCGAGGAATTTGCGTTTGGACGTCGTCTCATCGGGTTCACTTACCGCAGTCACGAAGCTAAGTTCATCGCGTAGCTTTGCGGGTCTTGCAGGCAACTCACACATTGTCTGGCATAGCCTGCCTTTGGGAGTGGGCTTGAGCACCACCGTCAAAGTGCTGACATGCACCGGTTCATCCGCCGACTCAGCTGTTGGCCCTTCCATGGCCAATTGTGCACGCAGCAGCTGTGTCAAATCCTCTGCCTCCTTAGCTTTAGCAGCAGCAGCAGCAATCGGGGGCTGTGGTGCCTTGTATTTCTTGCGCCGCACCGATTTCGTTGGCTTATCATTGGCGCCAGCCAGCTTACACTTGGCCTCCAGCTCTTGTGTCAGTGCTTTGACGGTCAGTTGCTTCTCGTTTACCACTTCGCCGCGTGCGATTTGCCTTTTCTCATTTGCCTTGATTTCCTCGGCGTGTTGCTTGAACTGTGGATTTTGCTTGGACATGTCGTCAATGAACTTATTAAAGAGCAAAGTTCTATCCTTCACGGACAATTCGCGAAAGACATCCTCAGCCGCCAGGCAGGTGCTCGTTTGAGCTTTAGCTGGCTTGGCCACGGACATTGGTGTAGGACGCAAGCCATGGCGTGGTACCGGCTGAGGAGCTGGCTGAGGCAACTTGGTGCGCGGCATTACCGCAGGTTTGTTGTCGGCAGTGGCCTCAATGACTGCTACCGGCTTGGCTGGCGGTTTGGGCTCCGGTGACAGCTCGTTACACAGCTGTTCATAGTTTCGCCCATCCAAGCTGCGATGCATGACTTGTGCGATCTTCGCATTAAAACGCTCAGCCATTTCTTTAACCTTCATTGGAAAATTTTTAGCTTTAGCAGCTGGCTTTGGTGACTCCTCCGACACATCGGCGAAGCCATTCGCGTCTTGCGTTGGTCTTTCGTACTTCTGCTTCAGCTCAAGTATGTTGGCACGCACTGCCGGCTTTGGCTTATTGCGCTTATGTTGTGACATTTCGTTGAACGATACAGAGCCAGCGGCAGCCTTTGACTTTAAGTTAGCTATGGCCTCGGCTACCTTGCCTGTGCTTAACGGTTTTGTTGGCGTTGTAGGCACTTCCTCGTTAAAATAATGCATGAGATTCTCAATACTCGAGAGATCCAGGTCGGTTACTTGCACGTTGGGTGCCACATAGGAGTTCTGGTGCTCCAGTGCGGTAAGGAAGTGATCATCATCCAGTGTGGAACACTCAAAGACCTCTTCACGCGTCATCGTGGCCTTCAGCAAAGGACCATTTGAGCTGTTGGCTGAACGTTGGGCACGACGCTGCTCAATCTCCTCGGAGAGTTGTAGAAACGATTTCAGATCTTCGCCGTTCAGCTCGGCTGTGTTGATGACAAACTCGTTGCTGCTCCTATCTGCATATGGCGTAGAATTACTGATCACCATTTTTACACTTTACACAAATAAACACGGTACACAATTTATTTTTACTCGATTTCACAATTCGACACAATTTCACTTCAGTTTAACTTGGGTTAACGACGTTGGCACGTTGTGTTCACTAAGTAATTTAGTTTAAAACTAAGCGACTACGCAGGCGCAGTCGGTTTATATGCGATTTTTGCATTGGTCCATGCCGGCGCATTGGCTACCTGCGCGTGCGCGAAATTCCTAAATATGCAAATTATTGGATTTCCCGCTAATGCGCGAAATGCACCACGCATGGGCTACCTGCTAAGCTCTATTATAGCCCAATAAAGTGTAGAACTGCAAGTCGTCATTGCCATTAGCAGCACAAAGCCTACCTGCTGTGGTGTGGTAGCGGGTTTGTGCATTTAATGTAAGGACTTCCTAGAATCATAGTTCAAATAAAACTTAATTTTCGCGAAAATTGTCAAATTTCGGGAAAAGTGCAACAGCGGCTTAACGCTAACATGACAATAGGGATAACAATAATAAAATAAACTCAAGCACACACATCAACAGGTTGAGTGCACTTTGCTCTGAAAGCCATTTTATCCATTGTTGTGCGCACAATTGTGCTCTCGACTATTCAAGGCGAAGCCCTACATATGCCTTGTGCGATTTTCAACAAATGTAACTTCATTTGCATTGCTGTGACGACATGCTGGCGACTGTCTCACAGACTACACAAAGCATTTGCATTTAATAGGTATTCGATGATGCCCATCCAGGCGTGGGTAGTTCGCCCCCTAACCTATTTTGCCTAGGCTTGATTAGCTGTCAGCTGGCGACAAGATACGCATCAGTTGGGCTGGCAGCTGCAGGATGTGTTTGTGTGTGTGTGCTCATTTAATTGTTTAGACTTCGCTGTTCATTATTATCATTTTACAAACTTTTTAGTGCTGCTGCTGCCATTTGTAGGAAATTATGTCAACTATGACAGCAGCAAAGTTAGATTCTTTCGAGGTCACATTGTTCAAGAGTTAAATAAATGCTCAAACCGTGTGTAAATAAACTCACAAGTATGGCGCTTAAATAATAAACGTGCATTTTATAGACAAAAGCATTTAAATAAATGTGCATATTTATACCAGGCGAGAAATGTTAGTAGACATGGCCGCTAGTACATAAACATGTAAATGAGAGTTGACCTAAGAAATGAAACCAACTGAAAAGAAAAACTTTAGAAGCTTAACACTGTAATGCGCTGCCAATAAAGAAAGAGGAAGGCAGATATTATCACTGAAGGAAATAAAAATGCCTAAATTGAAATTGATTAGATATGGGAATCAATTCAGTTGCTATTTAAGCTTTGCAGAAACTGATGTTCAGTTACAATAGGCGAAAATGAAGATGAATCGTTCCAAGTCTTTGTGTACTGGGGCATGCTATTTTGCTTAAAGATTCACAAGAAAAATATTAAAATACAATTCTAGTCGGACAAAGCCAGTTGGCAGCTTCTCGTTTAGCTTGTTGTAGCTGTAACATTTCGAATCTTTTACTTTGGGTGTTAGCACTAATGATGGCATGAACACAACATGAAAACACAAAAACCTCAAAAAACGAAAAAAGGGGATTTAAGACAAAGAGGAAACTCACGGGTTTAATCACAGTCAACACGTTTGAACAACACCAGCGTGGCCAATGTGCAACAACAAGCGACAAGGGAGCAGAGCTTAGCGTCGTGCCATACCAATGTACAAGAGCACGACGACACAGAAAAAAAATCTGCTAAAAGCGAAAAATAAATAAATGAAAAAAATAAAGTAAAACCTATATAAAAAAAGGGCGCTAAGCGCTTCTTGTCGAATGCTTTGCTTTGTTGCAGTTACACGTACTTAGCTTTGCATTTCAACGACAATTTGCGCTGCGCAGCAATTGAATTTATTGAAACTAGCGGAGCAGAGCAGAGCAGTGCGGAGTCAGCTGAGCTCAGTTGAGTTGACTGCATGCGACAGTGCCCACGAACAGTTAACAGCAAGGCAAGTGTGCAAGCGAGAGAGCGCGCACGATGTGCCAACAACCAACTGACTGACTGACTGTATTTGGGTCATATTTATATGCAATTTTCATGTTTGCTTTCAAGCAAATTGGCGGCGAGAATTCCGTTTGGATATTAAGTTGCAAAAATAAAAAAAGAAGAGATTTTCGCCAACAATGAATTGCTTGTGTATGATTTTGTTTTCTTTTTGGTTTTTTGGTTTTCGTATTCGTCTTTTATTTCGTTTCGTTTCGTTTCGTTTGGCAAAGTAATGCATATTTGCTTTGACGTCAAATTGTGCTTAGACAAGTGGCATGCAGAAACCATTAAATGCATACTAATATATTTTTATAAAAGAATAACCAAAAAGAAAAATTGCAAGAAAATTTACCTGATTGTAATCGATCATAATTGTTATTGTATTGATTGCCTTGTGATTCTCGCCATAAACTTCGCCCCACTGGCTATTGCCTATGCTGTTGTGCTGTTAGGCGCTGCACAGGCAATTAAACCGAGCATCGCTTTTGCTTTTTATGTAAACAAAACAAAAATAAATGATAAAAACAACAAAGCACTGTAAGCAATTTATAAACGTCTAAAACACGACATTTATAAGTCAAAGCGTACTTGATATGTTATTTTCACTAAAATATAATACAAAAATCACTTAACGCGCCCCTGAAAATATGCAATAAAATTTAATTACGCGTCACACCCAACAGTGACTCGGACAGCGTATTTACACACACACCGCACTGTGTGTATATGGCAGCTAAAAATTCATATAATTAAAATCCGTGCACATATACACACATAGATTTTTTGGCAACAAACTTAGACTCCAAAAGAACACAACGAAGCGCGCACGAAAAAATCCTCGCACACACTTTGAATGCTACTGTGGCTTATATGCTGCTTGTCTTGCTTTTCTTTTACAACATTTTTTTTTTCCTTTTTTTTTTTTTTGGCAACGAATGACCTTAAATATTGACAAAAAATGTCAAAATCAGACGAGCGTGCTGTGCTGTGCTGGCTTATAAATGTATGCATTGGGCTGTGTGCTGCCGAGTGGGTTGCCTTTGCCTTTGCCCGTGCCTGATTCGCTGTAGCATACATCAATTTATATTTGATTGTCAACGCGCGCGAGTGAGCCGTAACTTAGGAAATCATAAAAGAGCAGCAGCAGCAGCAGCAGCAAAGAACAAAATGAATATAAAAAATAAACATAGAAACCTAAAAAGGAAGTAGAATTGACAGCGGGGGAAACGCGATATACAAAAATAATAAAAAAAAGAAAAGGAATATTAAGGCAGAAAGTAGAGCAGACTGTATGCAGAGTGCATATAGCTAGCGGACGATTTTGTGTTTGCTATGGGCAGCGATTGGCAGGCAAGTGGGGCAGACTGGCATAACACATTAAAGCAGGAAACTTTCACACAACACTGAACTTCGCACTTGAACGCATCCCGACGCACGCACGCTGCTACTGGCCTCTTTGAGCCTCGCCTCACTTATGCGCACCACACACAGACTTTTTTCTTTTTTTATTTTCGTCAAAACCAAATTTTGTTGATTTATTAAATATTATTTACTAAATTACGCGACGTAGTACATGTATGCTACATGCGACATTTAATTTAGCGCCAATTTTTTGTTAGCAGAAAAAAGTCACAATAACGAAAACAACACTAGGAAAAAATACTACTACTTTGCTTTGTTGCGCACGTAAGTATGCTACGATTTTGTGGTAGATACCGTGACTGTGACTGTGTCTTCATACGCAAGGACGATAACACAAAAACGTAAACCAACAACGTTGACTGCCTTTTAACGCAGGCTATGCAAGGCAAAACTTTTGCACAGCAGAAAAAAAATAAACATCGAAAAGCTGCGCATGTCAAGCACAAAACGTATAGCAAGCTAAACGTCAGGAGCAGGCAAAAAAGGCGAAACTATGAAGACACAACAGCTTTACCGCAAAAGCTTTACCGAATTCAACATAGATTATGGCAAGCACATAGCCATCAGAGGGTGTTGCCACTTGTTTGCGTGCGAATTCGAAAATTTTCCACGTTTAAAATAAAGAAGTAACACATGTAATTATTATTTCCAACAGATGCCGTTGTTTTGGAAATTTTAGTTTAGAAACAACAAACCGTTTACATTCTTAATAATATAGATAATAAGTAAATCAATGTTGCATTGTTTAAATTTATTAAGGCCGGATTGCTTAAATTCGAATACTTCATTATACTGTTACTGTAACTGTTAAAGTATACAGCAGCAGTCGCTAACAGTTGACGGAATTGTTATGATATGTTATCATTGCGCTGTTGAATTTTATGCATAAATATTTTAAACAAATTTGCTAAGCCATTTTCAATGTATCTATGTATTGTATGGTAAAAAAAAACACAAATTAAGACATGAGTTGAGCAAACGTTTGTATAACAATAACTTTTCTTTATCTATGAGCTTATATGGAACCTGCAATAATATCCCTAGTTATGCTAATGTTCTATCTGCGTTTGTCTAAATTAAATTCAATTGCTCGTCAACGCCAAGGAGCAAATCAACTACATATTTATGCACGTATGTATGCATTGTATGATGAAATGAAATTAACCTCACAAGAGCAACCTAATAAGCATTAATACAAATGTGCACAGATGAAGCAATGCTGGCGCGTCAACACTTGAAGCTGATTACATGAGCTGTTGACTGTTGACTTGTGTGATTGATTGATGGATTGATCAACACAAAATGCCTATTGCTGTGTGTGCTACTGCGTCATACATAACCTTACTAAATCATATATAGCAAATGCCCAGGTGAAGCACTCAATTCTAACAACAACAACTACAAACTGACACAAGTCACAATAACAAAAAAAAAAAAAAAAAAATAATGGATGGAAATGAAATCAAATCACTTCACACTTTGCGTTTAGCATGTGTTGACTTGACATGACATGCAACGTACACACACCAACAACTTTGTGAAGGTGTTCTGACTGTTGTATAATCAAACAATGTGGACACAGCAGCAGTGGAGCAAAGCAGAGGCTGCCCGGAAGCTGTGCAAGTGCGGCTATTTTTTTCTCACTTTGTACAAATGCTGGCAACAGCTTGCGTATGCAGTGGTTATAAAATGTAAATCAATAAATTTGTTTAATTTAATAAAGGCAAGGACACACATAATTTTTAACTAGGAACTTATTTTATTTCTATTTCTATACATAAATAATGTAAACGATAAAATACTATAAGCAGATTTAAGGTGCTGACCACACACACACAATCACAGCCTATGCTACATTAGCACAGAAGCCTATTACAAGGTAACCTTTCGCAGCTGTGCCTTTGCCTGCGCCATTGCTTCCCGTCGCTTGCCTAAGGCCCACAATCTTGGGTAATGCTCCGCCATATGCGCCTGAGTAGTCTCATATTGTTTAGGCATTTCCTGCTCTATTTCATGGGCATATGCCAGTTTCGAAGCTACGCTAATGCTGCTGGTGCACTGCGTGCTCTGCCTGCGCTTGGTGAGCACTTGGGAAGAGCGTGGCAAGCGTTCTGGGCAGTCATTTAAAGGTTTGCTGAAATCGCTGCCGCTGCTGCTGGCACTCTCTGACTGATCACTGAAGTAAGCCTCATCCGTGTCTGCATGATCATTGGCTAGTTGCTTATTTGTAAGGTGTGCAATTGGCTCATCGTTGGCGTCCTGTGGAGTTGGGCTTCCAGGACACTGTGCCGTAGGTGCCTCCTCTAAATGAATGAAGCTTTGTCGCTTTGGTTCTGTTGCACGGTAGCTAGCAAATCTCAGTTGACGTTCATGTTCGATGCGAGTCAGGGTCTCGAGACTATTCATGAAGAGCGCAAGATCCTCTGCTGATAGGTTTGCTGTATTGAGCCTAAACTCTTGACGCCTTAAGCCAGTGGTTGCCATGATAGCTTCGTTGCCCAGTTGATTGTTCATATTTTCGGCTGCCATATTTCCTTGTTTTTGTCGCAATGTTAAATATCAGATATTATATGGTATAAATTCGTAGAGTTACTGTTATTCGTATAAGAATGGCTTGTTAAGTCTCTTTTGCGTGTTTCTGTTTGATAAACTGAATTCAAATATATTTTCATCCCTTTTATATACTACTTATCAGCCCCATATTCCAAAAATGTACGAGTCTACCTGCCAATACGAAGCGGAGGGCATGCGCTTTCTACGCAGACCTAGAGTTGTTATTGTTGTACGACCCTCAAAGTTTTACTGCAGGTAGGCAGAAACTTCGCATATGTGGTAGACTTACAAAAAGCTGGCATAGTTCCGAGAAGAACAAATATAGCAATTTCTTGGTAAACTTATCATTGAATTTCTCTTGAAAGTTGCAATTTATATTCTTTTGTAGACAAAATATTTTCTCGACATTATTTTTATTCCTCTTTTTTTGGCGACACATTGAAGCTTTAATTAATGTCGATTACTAAGCTAACACACACAAATCTTTCAAAAGACCAATTACATTGTTTTGAAGCATGCATATTTTATTTGATTTAAGTGGGGATTATTAAGGAACAGATGATTAAAGTAGGTTTTGTTTAAGGAAGGAAGCTTATTAAAGAACATAAAATATAAGTTGGGTTATTTTCTGCGAAGTCAAAGTTGTTTACAAAGTTAGATAACGCAAAGCTTTGGACAAGAAATGCTGCTCGGCTGTGTTCTGATTTCTGCCGAAGCCACGACGTGACTTGCGTCGCTTGCTCAGCAAATTTAAATTCTCATATTGATGCTGTATGGTCTCATTGAGCAGACGGTCGCAACGTGCGGCCTGCTCCTTGGCGAGCTCACCTTCATCAAGTGTTTGCGTAGAGGACGCCTTCACATATTCACGATTCAAAATCATGCTGATGATGCGTGACCGCGTTGTGCGTGGCTTGGGCTTCGTGATTACATTAGCAGAACGTGGACGAAGTGGCGGCAATTGCGGTGGGGGCTGCTGCCGCTGCTGATCGAACAAAAAAACACCCGATTCCATTTCATTATCAGAGCTCTGACGTCGACCCGTGCTGCTGCACAAGGACACTGCGCCGTTGTTAAGGCTGTCAATGCAACTGCAGTAGCTGACTTCGAGCTTTGGCGAATTCTGTCCGCTGCTGTAGGCTTCGTCGTTGTCCGAAGTGCCCTTGGCCAAGTGTGGCATGCTTAGCTTGACTGTTTTCGATGAAGTGGCATAGACAGGTGATTTCATGCAGTCAATGGGTTCCAAATAATCCACCGACTCCCGCACGCTGTCTTCAGTGACACTGGCACATTCCTGTGCATCTGCGGCAGTGTGCTGTGCATTGCGTTGCAGACGACGCTCGTTGCGTTGACGTTCCAGGCGTGAGATAGTTTCGATGCTATCCATAAACAGCGAGAGATCATGTGGCGTGAACTGAGCAGCATCGAATGTATACGTGGTCCTTACGATGGGCATTTCACCAGCGGCGGATGTCTTGAGATCGATGACATGTTTGTAAGTATACGTGGCACTCATTTCAGTTAGGTTAAGTTTTGGGTTTTCTGCTTTACTGGATCGGGCTTCTTTAAAATCTGAATTGTAACTGAAGATTTGTGCATTTGCGCTGTGCATTTTATATGCGCCTAGGTAGCTCATCAATGCGCGCAAATCATAATGCACACCTGCAAGTAGCGCAGGACAGCAAAGCACTTACCTATGCGCATATTTAATTGCAACTCTCATATTTTATTTCATTTGTATCCTGCTACTGCCAAGCTGCCTACGCAAACTCGCTCATTGTCTACCTGAACTTGCAAAAATTTAATTTAGTTGACATTTTTGGTTTTTCCTCAATTGGTTTGAAATTTAGGGTTTTTTCCTTTTGCTTTTATTGCATCCATTGCAGGCAATTACTTTTTAAATTTAAGCAGATCCCTTCTTCTGCTGCACTAATCAATAATAATTCCCCGAACCGTAAATGTTGAATTATTTAAAACATTTTCAATATATGCACGACAGTTGTGCATTTGGCTAAATATGCAAAGTGGTTGGCATATTTAAACAAATTTCATTTTATTTGCATGCATATGTGCTTGAAAAAAAGACATTTAGAGAAAAATGACAGCTGAAAATGAAAGTAATAGCAGCCAGTCTAGGTAATGGTTATGGCATCATATACGATTTTACTAACTCAATGTCATGACGGAAACCGTTTGCAAAGAAAAATTTATATAGACATGTTTAGCATGGAATATTTAAGAGCTACATTGCTTAATATAACATATGGTCATCACTGCCTGGCCTACGACTTTTTTATGCAGTCCTTTGTGAGTAAACTTCTTGGTGAGTTTGTCGCAGTGTCTGAAGAAGGTTTTGCAATGACGTGTCCTAGTCCAGTGCAATTTAGTGATCAAAAAAAGAAAACAGTCATTTAGTAACGGCATAAAGCAGTAGACCCTTATTTTTAAAGGCTGCAGACATATTTGTAGTCACAGAGAGCTTTCAATGCTTCGTATGCAGTGATTACTCGTAATTTGTTATATGTAGAAGTTAGGATAAATAAGTGTTGGATTTAAATTATTGCTATGTCTTGTGCACTTTTGGCTATTAAACTTTTACAGAAAAGCTGAAAAAACTCTGATAATCAGATATCACAATTTATTATATTAAATGCCATGCGTTCCCTTACTAAATTATAGCGCAGATCGCCTTTAAGGCAATAATATTTAAGCAAGAATGTATGTAAACTTTATCAGATATGCATAACACAATCGCATATATTATTTTATTTTATTTGATTTTATTAGGTACATTTGTATATTAGCCAGTAATAGCGTTTTGTTGTTGTGTTATTGTTGTTGTCAGATTTAGTGTAATATTTTTCACTGTCCTACACATAAAGCAATTTTCATAAATTCGTTTTTCGCATGGTGATTATGTTGTTGGATAGTCGTGACATTTTAATGCCATAAATGTCAGAGCAAAGCACAATGGAAGAAAAAAAATCACAACAAAAGCGATGTGCGCAGCATACACAAAATCATTATTTATGGCGATGTCGGCAAAGTCTGTGCGAGAGCCAAAGGCCATACCAGGCCATGTCGTTTAGTGACGAACTGATAAAATGTCAGACAGACAGACAGACAAACAGTCTGACAGACTGGCAAATTAACGTGCGCATAGACCCACAGTGAGTCTGACAAATGATTTGCGCCAATTTTCATTTCATTTTCGTAGTAAAAACAAAACAAGTTTGAGCTTTTCAATGCCTTTCGAAAAGGCAACAAAAAAAAAAAATCGGAAGGAATTGTATGTATGACCAACAAAGATATTCGCTAACAAGACTGCTAAACAGATAGACGGATAGACAGACAGTCAGTCAGACGCGTAACAAGTTTGACTGACTAGACAAATAAATTAGCACAGCCAACCGACAGCAGACGATGGCATGAGGCTGGCTAACCCGTCTCTGGATTTGGTTGCATAAATGATGTCTAATTAAACTAATTAAAATAAACATGGGCATGGGAGTAGACAGTACAGAAATATCTCTAGTGAAAAGACATAAATTATGTGTATATGTATGATTTCGAAAAAAATAATAATAATAATTGCGTACAAAGCTTAGAAAAATAGCAAAGTAATATTCTCATGGAATTTCGTTGCTTTTTTGTTGTTTGTCGCTCTGCAGTTGTCGTACAAAAAGAAAAATAATAAAATATAATGGCAAAATAATAATAACAATAGCCAAAGTGACAACAACAACAACAACAAGAACGGAGACAACAAAAGGCACAACAATAAGAAAATAAAAAGCGCGACCGCATTGTGCTGTGGCTCTGCGCAAACACAACACAAGAATACAAGACAAGAAGAACGGCTAAGCTTAGCCATGCCAAGCCAAGCCAAGCCAAGCCAGGCAAAGGCATGCACACATCGCTCGCATAGGGGCGCCGCTTTGCATTCGGCATGGACATAATGGCAACGCCGGCTGCGTTACGCGTTTAAATGCACTTGGGAAATGGAAAACGAGAGACTGACTTTTGAATAATGTGCAAAGCTGCAAAAACAATCTTGTTGTTGTTGTTGTTCTTGTTGTTGGCAATTTAGTGCAGTGCTGCAGAGCAGCGTATAACTATAAAATTCACTTTTCTTGCAGGCTTACAGCGCATGAAAGTTTTTTAGAGACGTCGGTATAAAGACATCGTAATGAAAGTGCTGGCAATAAAATTATTTTCACTAGAAATTACACATCTTTGAAAATGTTGGCTCAAAAACTGCCATAAAAGAGACCAACTGCAGGCCAAAGTTGTAAACTAAGCAATTGCCTCTTAATCTGCTATCAGCCTAGCGTCGATTGTCGCAGCACGTTCAGCAGCAAGGACACATCAAAACATACCACGAGTATCACCAAACATAGACTAGACTACTAAGCAAAGCGTAACTAAGCCACTGTCCATGACTGTACAACAATTGGTTCGCCCTTTTATGCTTTAAAGCGGAAACAGCACGTTGTGCTTGTTGTGCACTTCTTTAAGCTAATTTAAGCTGCAGCAAACATGCAGCCGCACAGCGCCCAACAGTAAAAGAAAAACCCATGCCAAGTGTCCGTCGCCATTTCTTAAACAACAAAGTTGAAACTGTAAGCAGTAGCAATTGTTGTTGCTGCAGCTACTGTTATTGGCTGCGCGAACGCAATTAATTTTTATTAATTGCAACGCACAAATTGAAGCATATCACAAAGCAACGCATCACGCATCAACGCTTGCTCCATAAATTCTCGTGCTGAGTGTATGGATTTTATTGACTTTCCATTGACCCGCCAGCGTCGTCATTGCCAACGCATGCGGGCAGGCATTAAAAAATAATTTACTAGCGGCAGCAACAAAGTGCCCTCATGCTTGCCTGCACTTACAGTAAAGCTAATTGTTTTAATGATTTAATGTACTTACGCGCAAATGCTTTCAACGACATGAAAAATAAAATTGCCAATGACAATGGGATACATACCTGTAAAGAGAGTAAAAGGGCGAAATTGGCAATTAGTATGAAATGTTTATTTAGTAAATACTGCGATCTAAAAATAAGTCATACTTAAAACGACAACAACAAACGGAAGCTGCAATTGCCCACAATTGAATGCGATGATGCCAACTTCCACAGCTGCTATGCGTGCATGTCATGTCTTGTGTACACAGTCAAGCAAATAAGGTCAAAATAATCAAAACAGACAGACATATGATGGCTACTTAAAAAGAAACTTCAAAAAAAAAAAAGAAGAAAAAGTTTCATGCGTAACAGTGGACAACACCCACGGGAGTGTAAGGCGGAATGCTGCTCTTGGTGTAGCCTATTTACACTTAAATTGTTTAATATGCACACTGCAATAGCAAAGCAACTAATAATCTATGCTGTACAGTGCTCGCTAAATAAACCGCACGCAATCTAACAGACACTCACGCTCGGCAGTCACTGTGCACAAATGCAATAACATTCCTGCTGACGCTGTTGTGATTAACAGCATAGTTTTTAACAGTCGCTGTTACAACTAACAGTTAACTAAAAATTGCAGCAAATGTTAGATTCCCTAAATTTTAGTTTTTGAACTGCATTCATAAGGCACAACATGGCAAGTTTTACTGTGGCAGACACTTACATAGCATTTCAGCAGTAGCCTGCATGATTTCAAAGTCCACTGCGAGTATGTAAGTTATTTTTGTCAGCCCTTTAATGTTTACATCATCGCAGCCGTAATTATTATTAATGTTTGCCGCGCGCGCACGTACTGCAATGTGCCGCATTGCGTTGCCACTTCCCCTTCTAAATAATTTGCTTACAAAGCAAAAAGTAATAATAATTTTTATTTTTTTATTTTTTGTAGTTGGAATAGTTATACAGAATATACGCCGCTACATGGCAGCAGTTAGTCAAGCAGACAAACACAAGGGCCGCAATGTTTATATACGAAAAATGCAGAAGCAAAGGCAGCGTCAGCAATACACGGCGCTGCGCAGACGTGATCGATCAATAATGCGCGACTCAGCGCTTCTCTGCTTCTACTATGCTGGCTGGCGGCTTAAGTCAATGGCCATGCTATCAAGCAAATGATTCTTATAGGGTTAAAAATAATATTATAAAAGAAAAAACAAAAAAAAAAAAAAATAGGGGGAAAAATTAGTCCCGTCTGTCATGCAGTTCAATGCAAGTTTACTATGAGTTTGTTTTTTTCTTTTTACTTTGTGCGACAGAATACTGTTGGGTATGCGCGGCGTATGATCTCATAGTTCTGGTATGGCATACAAACACTAACACAGCTACAGCTACATTTGTATATAGATACGCAGTGTTCTAGCGTACGTATAAATTATAGTAATAATAATAAAAATAAAAAAAAACAAAACAAAACTACGCAATAACAACAATAAGCGCAACTGATGATCAGCATATGTCAGGCGTTGGCCGCCGCTTTTCGACTGCACGAGTAATCGCACAAATGTAATTCGCCTTAGGCCTTTTTAAGTTGCTTTCTGCTTCATTTTCATATTTTCACATTTTCTACATTTTTATTTATTTTTTTTTCTTTTTTTTTGTTACTTGTTTAGCAACGCGCACACTGCCATCTGAGGGTTAACGAACTTGCAAAATGCCAGAAAATGAAATACTTGCATTGTTTATAAGCTTTCGCTTGCACTTGGTCTGTGCTCTTTCTCTGTTCTGTTGTGATTCTGGCACATGCCACACTCGCTTTGTGCATTCTCCGACATTTCACATATGACATTCTTCTTGTTGTACTTTGTTTCTCACACAATGCTATTCATATAATCGCAACGATGACATACAAATTCATTGCCGTTGCTTTGGCTTTTGTGTCGTTTGCCTCTCTGTCGCTATTTGCATTGTAAAAATCACATTTATTATGCGTTGCAATTGCAAATTGTGCAACAAAATGATCTGTCCTCCTACAGTTCGCTGTAGATGATGAATGCTATAAGTGATCAATTATAAAAACTAAATGACAGCAAAAACAAAAAAAAAAAAAAAACAAATATAATAGCAAAAGTACTTGCACTCCAGATAAGTGAAAGTACAATTGTAAATTGTACGAAAAAATACAAAAAATGTTGCATTTTAAAATTTCACTTTGAATCGGATAGCACAAAAGATTTACGTTGTTTCGGTTAGCAGAATATTTTGCATCCCTTTTAGGTTCGTAGACTTGATCTCTATAAGAAAGTAAAATATCTGCGAATAATGCAAAATTCCAAGCTTTACTGTAGACTGAAAAATGTAACTATTACCTATCTAACACCGATTGTCTTTTAAAACTCTTTTTTTTATTTATTGTCATACTAAAAAACAAACCAAAAAAAAATAATCTAGTAAAATTATACTCATCGAATTTTTGTTTACCTTCGCTGTTATCAAAGCCTATAACTTTGTACTGTTATTCTTTTAAGTAAACAATAATCTCATACACATTTCAAGTTTTATTTTACTTAATCTAATCAATTGGCAATAATTATTTGTTAATGAAAAAGCTACGCAGTTATTTCTTCATTACCGCCCGGCCTGAATACAGACTGAGTATATAGACTGGACTGCTTTTTATAAAAACTAAGTGCGCAAAATTATATATCTGTTTTGCTTAAATTAATAACTAGAATAGGGCGGACCTATTCTTTATTTAAACTTATCAAGTTGTAAAATGTTAAAAAACGTTTGCTTTTGCACGCTATAGTACAGTACTGTAACAATTTTTAATAATTTTTTTCACGTAGTTTTTTATTTCTTTTTTTTTTTTTTGCTAATTTTGTTTTTTGTTTTTCAGAAACATGCCATTTGGCAGCTTGTCGTTGTCACAGACGTGTATGCTGATGTCATATTTGCGCTACGAGCCTAAGCCACACCAGCTACCAAGTTTAGCAAACATAATTGCTGCAGCACGGCAGATGGTCATGCTACTGTTTTTATGGCCTTACCCCTATCCAAAGGCTTACATAAGTTCTAAAACTAAATTTGGTTTTTTTATGAGCTTTACTGTTGCTGATGTTATGTTGCTGACAAACTGACAATTGCAGTTGCCATATGCACAAACTGTCTGCGCATTACTTTTTATTGCAATTCTGACATAATTACATGACATGTCTGCTAATTGCAAGCAACAGGAAACGTCAGCAAGTGTGAGAACAAGGCATAACATTGCAATACACATTAATTTAGGCACGATTGTATACCTTAGGCATGCATACAGGTAAGTGGCTACTTATTTACAAGAAACGATCGATTTTTTAGTGCAAATGTTTTTATTTACTCTTTGTTGCTTCTTTTTTTTTTTAATGTGAAAAAACGATTTCCGTTTCCGGTTGAATTACTTGGCGCACAACGCTGTCAGCTCTTCTTCTTCTCATTACACTGGCATGGGTACATTCTACACATGTATATACACACATTTACATACATACATTTATAGATAAACACAAAAAGTATTTTGCGTTTGAGGGTTAAGTTCAGCATAAATTACATTTACCAAAGTGCACACGCGAGTGCAAACCTGTGAGTACACGGTCCCTTTGGCAAATGTTTGCCGACTCTGGGTTGCTTTGCGCTTAGCAGCGGTGGGTCGTGTGCATTCTGGTTTAACGCTTACAACAGCACACGGTACATTAGTCAAGAGGTGTAGCAGAATGACGCAACAACAACAACAAAAACAGCCAGAAGCACAGCACTAACAAAATCAATAGTGTTGTTTGTGTGTGTTTCTCTTGGTTTTTGTGTTTTTCTTTTTTCGCTTTTCTTCGACTTTGTTGTCTTGTTTTTTGTGCAGTTGGCTTTGTCTGCATTTTTGTTTGGTCAACACTTTGGTCACATGCGCTCGCTGCTGCTTGCTTGCTTGCTCAATCATTGCTCGTCAGACTGTCCGCCGTCTGGCTGGCAGTTTGTCAGCGCTCACAGTTGCATGTGGGACGTATGTCAGTTTGTCATTTATACGCTTGCAATAAGTTTTATATTGCGTTTCAGTTTTTTTCTTCTTCTATTAGCTATTTATTTTTTTTTTGTTTGTAGCCGACAAATGCCAATGAACTTTTATTGCTTGCCAGTGTTGGTTTAACCATTTCTTGTTGTTGTTGTTGTACGAGTGGCCAACAAACTGACCACAGACAACTGTTTATGTTGCCTGATTGTGTACCTTAACGGTTCACTGCAGCACATGAACTCGCGCAAGGGCGGCCAACCGTTGCCTGCGTGGGTGGTTGGCTGACAGTGATTTTGGTTTGGCATTGGCTGGAGTGCGCAAAGCGCTGAAGCCTAGAAAATTAGTTACACCTGATTAATTTGCCGCTTGGAGCTGGCTGCTGGCATTACGTTAATTGCTTGTCTGGTTAGCTAAGCAGACGCTAAGGTGATTATTTTTTTTATTGCTCAGACGGACTTGCAATAAATAAAATAAAACCTAGGCCACATTGTTTCCTTAGGCTCAACAGCACAATAGCTCACTAAGTCCAAACTCGTTTGGCAAATGATAATATTTAAAACATTTTTGTTAGTGGCATTTTCATTTTTTTATTTAAGTAAAAATGTATTTTAAATTATGATGAACTGGTTTTGTTTTAAAGCTGCACAATTTCCGCTTGCGGTGACACGCGACACTGAACGGATGTGCACATTTATTCAAAAGAGCAATACGTGTCGTTACCGTTATCAACACACATGCCACCCTTTTGTGTTAGATACTTTACTTTTGTGTGCATTTGTACGCAAATTAATGCAGGCGCAGAGCGTAAAATAACGTGTTATTTTTTTTTTAAATTTTTGTAGTAGTTTTTGTTTTTTTTTATTTATTTATGCGAGCACGACAACGGGCTACGGCACAAGGTCACAGTCAACTATATGCATGTATAAATTTAATGAGTTTTAGAAAGACACAAAAGTTCGGTAAATGCTACGCAATCTAGCAAGTTTTGTAGTTTTATTTTTGATTGATGACCAACAGTCAGTCAGCGGCTACACAAAAATCTAATTCAATAAAACTTTGTTTTTTTCAGATTTCCTTTTTATTTGTACAATTTTGTTTTCGAATGAGTTTTGTTTTCTTTACGCATATAGACAAACGTATTCAGATTAATCAAATGCCACAGAACTCGTATATATGTACATAAAAGTGACATATAATACAAAAATAAACAACTTAAGTTTATTTAGCAAAACTAAGTAGTCTGGCCTGACTAGACCTCGTATATTCTTTATCGTTTACCGGTTTTGAGCAATAGTCTGACTGCTCAGCGTGCCTCTTCTTATGTACACCAAAGGTGTGTATAAATAAAATTTTGCAATGAATTACGTCAGTAAATAAGCAAGGTTTCATGAATAAGTGTTGATTTTTTGTATAGGGTGAACTTTACTTAAATAACATTAACAGAACCTGAAACCCGTTTTTCTGGCATTAGCTAACCAAGCAGCAACAGCTATAGCAGTAAATCAAAAGCAGATTGCCAGTTGACTTTGGATTTGGCTGAACTATGGGGTAAACCCGAAGATAATTCATATGTACCAGCTGCTTGCTACAGACTTTGCCCTGAATTTAAGTTACTTCATTAAAATCTCATATTGAAGCCAATGCCAATCTGTGGAGTACAGTATTCAAAAATATCAATTATCTTATAAATATTGTAATTAAAATGATCAATTAATAATCGGCATCTTCAGATGCCAACAATGAAAAAAAAATTGCCAGACTTTGCAAAAATTACTTAAACATTCAAGAAAAACAATGCAACACGTGAATCATCAATCTTCTTCACTACAGCAGCGACACGAGACGACTGAAGCGTCTGCTTCCACAAGTTTTATCATTTGCAATATATGTATGTACATATATGTATATGTGCATATACAATAATATCATATTACGAGTTTTATGCGCTTAAGAGGCCTAATTTGTGTTCCAGAGCCAGAGTTTTTACAAACTATTTTAAATTAATTATAATCTTGCATTATTTAATAATGCTTATGACATAATTATTGCATTAAACAAGCTCTGCAAAATTTTTGAAATAATTACTAAATTTTATTGGCAATAATTTATTATGAATGCTCTCAGCATATAATATTAAATAAATTTTGCAAACAGCATTAAGAGAAAAACAGCTAAGCAAGTCATTAACCAACAAAGACAAAAGGTCACAACATGTGAAGCCAGACAAAATGATTTCACATACATTCGTTGCCTTTTGCCGCAACAGTTTAGCAGAAAGTCTACTGTCATAATCAACAATAACACAAAAACAAAAACCTAAAACTGACTCTGAATACAGTAACACTCTGCCTATAGGCAGTTTGAAAACACTTGTAGGCATTATTTACAACAACAAGAGTCAGCGACAATTTTATATTGCTAGACACAAAGTGGGCAGCGCCAAGCCAAGTTATTCGTAAGTAGGTTGAAGACGCATTAAAGTCGCCATATGCGACGCGATATGCGACAAGCCAAATGAATTTAAATTGCAAAAAATTTAGCAAAACGAAATAATGATGATAATAATTTAACAAAATAAGAAAAAAAATGCATACATTACTAAATAACGTGTGTGTCAAGTAATTGAGTGTGGGCAGCGTCAGGCGGTCTGCTTAGCAAATGAAAAATTGTATTTTTCAATTTATAAAATTGCAACTTGTGCGCAAAAAAAAGCAAAATAAAATAATAAAAATGCAATACCAATAACAGCACGAAAATACACTAAATCGGTTTTGTATCATCATGTATAACAAAAGCAGTCAAATAATAACAAGAGAAACAACCACAACAACAATGACAGCAGCAACGCTCTCACTCACGTGCCTTGTCATGTCATGTGTGGTATGTTTGTCACCGCAGCAACGTCGACTACTGCTGGACGAAAGCAACGTGAGCTCAAAAGAGATAAACAAAGAGTGTGAGTGCATGTTAACACAGAGTAGAGTAGTACAACACGAAGACACGCGTGGGTCAAGTCGAATCGCAGCAAATATTTCACTGGCATTTTGGTGGTAATTATTTGATAGTTTACAAACACGATAGCATGACAGAACAAGACAGTTGGCAGGTAAAGAACAGTTGAGAGGGGGAGAGAGAAATGGAAAAACGCATAATAAAATTAAACAAAAGAAAACAACCAAAGCACTTGCGTAAATTGAAAAATTGCGCAAAGGCAAACTAACTAAGCAAAAAGAAGCAACTGCGAAATTAAATTTCAATTTAATTAAATTGAGGCGAAGTGCTTCCTGTTGACCGGCGGCAGGCGTACCGCGCTGAGGGCGTGCAATGCGCAAATGCTCGATTTGCACGAGTAGAGAATGTATGAAAAAAAAAACATGCAAAAAAAAAAAAAAGACTGCGGCCGCGGCTTGTTGGTCAATTAACTTTTGAACGAATTAATTTTGCTTGCCTAACGAATTACAAACAATCGCACACAGCCAATAGTGGCATAATTAAACAAAAAAAAAATATGTATTTATAAATAAAAAATCGAAAGTCCGCCGCATGCTCGCACAGTGGGAGTTCGTAGAACCTTAACATTTACAAATGCGAAAGTTGCTTTAGCCTTTTTGCTTTCAAATTGTGTATTGCGATGTAAGTATGTTTTTTATACAGTTGCTTATTTATTTATTTGTGATTTCGTACATAGTATTTCATTTAATTTAAGCGCTAAGTTTATGCGAATTTCGTAAACACAATAAAGCAAATACAAAACAAATGTAGGCCGAACAGCGGCTGACTCAGCGCTCATGTATTTCATGCGCTGTTTGATAACAATTTGCATGCACAGCTTGTTGTTCTTTTTGTTGTTGCTATTTTGTTTTGAACTTAAGACATGCATACATATAACACTTTTTTATATAACTTTAAAGTCTATTGGTTAATTGTTTCTAATTAGAAGCGCACACACAGCACACAGTGACTGAGCGATTGCCTGCACGGCGGCATAAATTACGAAAGTTCAGCAACGTTATTAGAATAAAGAAACTATGAGAAACAAGAAAGAAAGAAAACCTACATAGAGCGTAAAAGCTGACCAGCAAAATTGTGCATGGCAACAGCCACCCAGCCTAGCTGAAAGTAAGTGAGTGAGGGGTTAAGGCATACCTACAAGAAAAATACATCTGTATTGCTTAATAATAATTTGAAAAAAATATATAAAAAGATATTATTGCAAGTTGTGGGAAACTGATTGTATGCCGAATGAAATGAAATAAATGAATAGTTAAAGTTAAGGAACTATTCATAGCTATAAGATTTAAAACTTCCAATTTGACTTATTGGCATCTGATATAGGCGATATAACATAAATTTTTATTATTTTACTTGAAATACAATTTTGCTTGACCTCTTTAATATAAATAGCACCATGTTCATCTTTGAATTCCTTGCACTTCATTAAAAACAAAGTATTCTTCAGATGTTAATAATAACTTAACATAGTAAAATTTTGAAATTTGGCTGCAATTGATGCTTAACATTTTACTGCCGAGTTGTGCAGTTGTCGAATATTTAATAAGTTAATAGTTTTTTTCTCATTTTAAAACTTAAAAGCATCGTAAAACTACAATTAATCTGCACTCTCTCAGTAGCTATTAATAAAGTATATTACACTACAAAAAACTCAACACGTGTTGCGGCAGCGACAATAAACATTTCACGCTCCGCGCACATGGCTCGTGTGGCACATGACAGCGAAGGCGCTGCCGCGAGTCGCTTTGAAATTAGTATGCCCAAATTCATATCCACATACACACATACGAACATATCATACATACGAGTAAATTTACATTTATGTGCATTGGTAAATGGCAAGCAATATGACTAAAACGAGAAAAATGCCTTAAAAATTAAAAACACATAAAATATGTGCAACAGCAGCTGTACGTTGCGTTTGTCGGTCAAAGCAGGTTACAGTCGCTGACATATGCATGCAACACATACTCAAAGACACTGCTGTGCATTGCATTTGCATTTGCATGCTGCTGCGCGTAGCGTAAAGGGCGACTTATGTTCGCTTGGCATGAGTGACACACACAAGTAAAACAACAACAGCAACAACAACAAAGTATGCACAATTTTTCAGCACTAGGTAAACAGTAACACAGGCGAGCCAACGTTTGATTGACTGTATGCACTATGAATAAGCAAGCAAAGGAAATGGGAAAAAACTGCCACACATGTGCATTAAAGTAAACCCAAAAAAAACAACAACAAACTGGAAGTCACTGGAAGAATGCTGTCGAGCGCAACGGAAAGATGTGCATCACATTAAATTGTGATTTATTTGAAATGTGTGAGCGAGTGTAACTATGGTACTTGGAAAGAAGAAGAAGCAGACAGGGCAGCAGTGATTATATACGAAACTATTTTTGGCAGTGCAAAGCGTATAGACGACTGTTCGCGCGCTCTCTTTCTCACTCTCTGCTACGTGTGTATATGGTGTGTGTTGCATGTGAACGACGGAAAACGGAAGTGCGCATTATTTGTTTGCGTGTTTGTTAATAATTTTTTTGGTTTTGGTTTTTTATTTCACCTTTTCGCTGGGCGGCAGGTGTGCTTGTCATGTCACTCACCCCCGTCGCTAAACAGATAGGCTGACACACATACACACACACACACAGCCAAAGGCAGACAGTCAGTTATGCAAATACTCACATATTCAGACGTTGGCTAGCCTCACATTGTTTTTGCTTTTGCTTTTGTATTCAACCTCTTTTAATTAGTCAACGCTTTGCCAACTGTCATTCAACAGCGACTTATCTAACCTTCTTTTGCTTTGGCTATTAGCTATTCAAAAGCTCGTTAGGCTGGCTGACCTTCTTTCTGTATGTCTGCCATACTGCGCCGCTGGCGTCGTCCATTGCACCAATAACTAAGCGTCAGTTATCATGTTATAAATGAGGTACACCACGACGACTTGGCAAACTACTAACAGCACTACAAATTTTAACCTACTTTGCCTGCTTGGCCTAAACACACAATAAGAAAAAAAAAAAAAAAAGAAGCGACGAAAAAATATACTAAGCAAAGCCAGTCAGCACTTAAAAGTCGCTTAGCGTCTGCAGTCCTCGCTTTGGTTCTTGTTTTGCTGAACTCTTTACTACTACGCACATTGTGTCGAGTGTTTATCTGCTAATGCAGTTCTAATGATTTCTTCATTGACTGTACACTGTTACAGTCTTGGCAATTAAATTGTGCCCATGATGCTGCATATTTAGAACTATTTATAAAACTTAATGCTCAACTAAGCCGTCAATTTGTCACTTGTGGCACCCTACGCCCACAACGCCCCACCTATGCCCGCACACAGTCGTGCGTGAGTATTTTTAGCGCAATTGCAATGCAGTGCAGTGATGCGACCACCTACGCATTCAACAGTGGCAGACCTAAAAATAAAACAACGCGCGCCTGCCAGCAAAAGTCAAAGGTAGCATAGAACAATGTAGGCTCTGCCTGTGTCTGTTAGGTACGTATGTGTGTTAGTGCGTGTGGGTGGCTGGTGCATTTATCACACAGCAGCTTGCAAATCACTGTGGCGCATAGACTCCGCCAGCCGCGCACTTGTGGCGCATGACGTTGGCACGCGCGTCAATTACGACATTTAAAGTTGTCTGTCTGCCTGCGTTGGCAGCGTGGGCTGACAGTCCTTTAACCTTTTGCCATGCTGTGCGCTCGCTTGGTTCACTTCCGCAATTTTTGAATGCTTAAATCCTTAACGACTTTGTGAAGTGCTGCATCGCCTGCACTCTGCAGCAGAATTTTTGTGTCAGTGTGACGACATTAAACACTGCAGCATTTACTGTGCACATTTAATGTATAAAAGCGACTTATTCTATGCAAAGAGTTTTAAGTGTTGGCAGACGTCTGCTTAGTTGCCAGCATTGAACCTGCATTAACAGCTTTTCATTAAAGCATTTTTTTAAGAAAATGTTGTTGCTGTTGCTTGGCTTATGCTTAGCGTTACGTTGCTGTGTATATGTGCTTATGAAGTTTTGCCACAGTCCAAGCCAAAACAAGTTTTGCCAATCCAAACAGCAACCGCAAACAAGTCAGTTGCCAGCCATGTGTGCCACAGCTGTACTTCCAGCAACTTTTTCACAAACATCACAACGGCAGCAAATTTCCGTTTTGGCAGCCCTTTTGCTGCAAGTGTCGTGAGTGTATACTGTACAGTGACGTGTGTGCCCCCTAGGGTATACAAGGATATGCAGTTTGTCGTTTAGTTGATATACAAGTTTGCGGCTACAGCTTTTGCTGTGCATGTGAGTCAGCAGGAGCTGAGAAGCAGGATTGCAGTAAAAGCGGTAATGGTTAGCAGCCATGCGCCGCTTCACCCATTTGGTATATGACCGACGTTCGTTAGTCTAACCCAGGTAATAAGTAGAAAATAAAAAGAGTCCTTTATTACTTCAAAATGGTGAATCTAGCGAAAAAGCAGTGCCAGAGTAGTTCAACAACCCAAGTCAAGGTATGCGGTTTTGGTGTGCTGCGAACTCAGCTCTATCTTAGAAGCCGTTGGAACATTTTGGAGATTTTGCTTTATTGTGGACCCAGGACATAAGCTACGATTTTAATAAGTTTCACTAACATCCGTCAAATACTTGCTGCATCGGGCGTCGTACACATCGAGATAAGTGTCTACAGATTTATTTTAGTGAAAATGAAGCCAATTTATATATGTGTGTGTGTGTATGTTTAATTAATTGCTCATATGAAATTGCAATAAAAATCACGCCAAGTAAACCTCACAGGCCGCCGCATTAAACAATTGCGGCAAAGCTTAGACACCAGCAAACGCTTGAAATACAATTCACAAAATGAAAACCGCAAACGATAAAGAGCTAACGCCTGGTAAATCAATTTACCAGATTCAAAGACGATGATGATGATGATGATGTGTAATTGAAAACATCGCGAATTCGATTACAAGCTTCGTTTTGTAATAAAATCATGTCTGACGCATTTGCTTACTCGCGTTAAATGAAATTTGATGAGGCACACTTCGGTTTTGACGTTGACTGACAATATGCGAGCAACGGTGCGTATGATTGTTCGAGCGCCACAAAATCATGTCATGGCAGTGGCGCCTTGCATTTTTATTGTAATGTGCTTATTTTGCAAAACTAATTAAGCGCCAACACATTTGCATACACAGCAGTTTATCAGCAATCGCGACATAGTATGCACATAATCTGTTTTGCAAGCCATGTGCCGCAATCGACTTATAGCGAATTGTGGCAGCTATTAAAATAAATAAAAAAAAAAGTAAGCATACTAAAAATAAGCTTAAAAAAATAAAACTGCTGCTATATTAAGGATCCATATGGCACAATAATTTAGCGCAATTCCAGCTTATAGCAATTATAAGGCAAACATTGTACAGCGCCGATTGTGCGAACCACTTGTCTTTGATCTATAATGTGCAGATGCCCTATAAGCAAGGCGCCCACGACAGAAACGTATAATATATGCTTATTAAAAATTAAATAATAAATTATTGTGATACACGTATGCAAGTGTACAAGCGAGAGCAGACAGACACACATCTGTTTTTCGTATTATAACAAGTTGTGTCTGTCTGTCGGTGTGTCCGTCCGTCTGTATGTTTGTCTGTGACTATAGCGAAAATAAATTTAAATAGATAAACGCCAATGAGCAACAGCAGCAGTCCACAAAGGAAACTAGGCAGCTTCTGCGCGCGAAGCTCGTGAATCACTTTTTCATGGATTTTCATTTCAGTCGGAGTCATGTATTATTTTTAACAGTTTTTATACATACCGACTAAGCTACGTATAAGCATTGTGCATGAAACAATTCAAAAGAAAGGCGCATATACACAGTACCATACATAATTATTGGCATACTAGTTTTTATGGTGTGCTACTATAATTTGCCATTAACAAAAAATTCTGGAAGCAGAAAAAGAGTCCCATTATTAAGACATTACCCTATAGAGCCCGCAGAATAGACTTAGAGAAATAGTGCAGAGTATTGAACCTTGCATATAGTTAATGTTTTATTTTATCAATTGTGCCAATAGTTATAAACACCACTGTATATTTAGAAATGCGTTTAAAAAATAAAATGGCAAAGAATGCAGACGTGATTTTTTCTGTTTGTACCATTTTGTTTTTTTTTTGTTTTTGGTTTTTGTGTTTTTGATTTTTCTCAAATGTGAAATATGCAAAACATAAATTAAATTCTTGTCGTTGTTGTAGCATATACAATTTATTTGTTTATAAAAAAAAAAGATCCCACACATATTTCGTATATCTATTGCGCTTTCCTTTTGTTGATGAGTTGTATTTGGTTTTCTATAGCGCATTTATTTACTGTGCAAAAACACTTAGAATGAAATATTTTTAGCTTCAAGTTCATTTAATTGTTTAAGCTTTCATTTTTATTTGCAGAGATAATTTGGCAACAAGTGCACGAAAATTAACAGTTCGTGAAAAATGCGGTTTGCCAATTAACATTTTTATTACCTATGCGAAGTGTTTCTTTTAACGAGTATGACTAAAGAAGACTATGAAGAAATAAATGTATAATAACGTAAAAAAGTTAAAAGTAAAAAATATACACTTGTATAATAAAAATAATATTATTACCCACAAAAAAAAAGGAACACAAAAATATATAGAAAATTGTTTCTTAACGCTATTGCCACTGGATTTAGGTTCAGTAAGAGAAGATTAAATTTATAAAAATTTCACTATACACAAGTGCAACGAAAAAGAAAATTATAATAATAATAATTATAACAATACATACAATAATCAAAAAATTAAATATAAAATATAATCAAAAAAATAATACTTTACAAAATATTTATATATGTTATATAAATAAAATAATATTCAAGGGAAAATATCAAAAAAAAAAAAAAAACAGCCGAAATAATAAAACAAAACTTGTTTTTCAGTAACCGCATATCGGAGACAGCAAATTCTCGTAGTAATTAATTCTATTTAGCTTCAGTCACCGGGAGTATATATACATATACGCGTGCATATATATTTATATAAATATATTAGAAATGCACGTCCGATTTAACAACAAACGGCCAATTCTCATTGAAAAATATTATGAAACCACAAATACTATCTGCGCAGTTCAAAAATGACGCCAGACACTGAATAAGACTGGTGAAAGAATGAAGAGCAAAAAAAAAAAAATAATAATAAAATCAACGACTTGCGATTGAAAACAGCAGAAGTAAACAAGATGAGTAACTTCGACTTAAGCATCGGTTTGGAATTGAAGCTAAATCAGTGGTCAGCGGTTCGCTTCTTAATGAGCACATTACATTTTTATTTTGTATAGCCGCATACCAGAGCCGTCTTTTTAGACACGTTTGTGTGCTTTCGTTTATTTAGTTTTCTTGCTTTTTTTAAGGATATAAAATCCATGGCAAGCACTTTTTGTATAATTTAAGTATGCCATAAATGTGTGCTGCATGTTGTATTTCTCAGCCGGAAAATACGAAACAATTTTGGCAAAAACAAGAGCAAAGCCATTCCTCAAAACACATACAGGCAAAGCAAAACTATTTTGCCTTAAGTTTTTGTGCTGTGCTGGGACTGGGGCTGGGTGTGCTGTGCTGTGCTGTGTTGTGTATTCACAAATTAATTTACGACTTTGGCGAAGAAGGTGCTAAAAATATTCGCCTCGGCATGTTTTGCAACTTTTGCGTTTCTTCGCTTTATGTTTCTTAGCGTTTCTTTTGTTGTTTATGGCATTTCTTGTTAGAAAACCAAAGCGCTTCAAATGTACGAGTATATGAAATAAATTCTAATTAAGACATGCGCGTGAAAGTAGCAAATTCCTATTCAAATAACAAAAAGGAAAGAAGAATTATTAAAAAAAAAACACCAAAGTTCAAGTAGCTAAAAATACTTTCGCTATTTGCTGACCAATCGACATCAAGCAGAGCTTGATACGCTGTTACATACAATACACCAAGCTACGTTCAAGTCAAGATTAAATTAAAACTACTCATTAGACGCGTTCATTGTACTATTTTGCTACGAGTACGTGCGCATATTAGCGCGTCTCTGTTAAAAATAGTTATGCGCTCAGCTGGCTATCAGCAACCGGCAAGCAGCCAGCAGCAGCCGAGGGCGGCGATGATGTGTCGTGACTACAAAACTTTGTTTTGCGCTAAATGCGTCGCTGAATTAAATTATGAATTTTTTAATTGTTTGTTGTCGCTGTCGACGTTGGAATTGCTATAGAAAAATGTTGTTGCTGAATGAAAGTTTCAGCTTATACGGCAACCAAGCAAAAGTTTTCCTTTTAAATGCCTTATTGGCCATAATGTGCAATGCACAGTAAAAAACCGGTAAATACAAAGCATTTTTTCTGTTTTGGCCAATTTTTTTCGCATACAATTTCAGTAGTCACCAAATTATGCAGCGTGCTGAGCGCGTACAAATGCTCAATCAAATCTTGGTACGAGCGCGTCGAAATTGTAAATTACAAGACTGCGTCTAAACATGGCGCGTCTAAACAATTAGTTTTTTTTACCTATACTTTGAGCGTACAAATTGCATGAAAAAAGAAAAAAACAAAAACAAAACAAAAATCGTTAGACAGGTAAAGACAGGCAACAACAAGACAGCAACAGTCGAAACAACATACGAAAGCAGCAAAAACTATTATAATTCGAAGAGAGTTAACAAATGCATATGTGTAAGAGTATGCATGCAGTCTTTACATGAAGAGAGCGCAACACCCCAGGCACGTAAGAGCAACTTGTTTACAGCTGCAACAGTGATCAGTTTTACAGGGAGCTAACTGTGAGCACGAATCGCGCTCATATGTAGTTGACAAATAATATTAGAAACACTAAAAATTTGTAAAAATATAATCCAATTATGAAATTAAATATTTTAAACTTCAATTACAATGTAATTCAATATTATATAGTGCAGCCATGTTAGTCATTACAACGTGCGTTCACTGTGTTAATAACTCAACATTAACAAGCAAGGGCAGCGCTTGACATTTGTAATATTGTTTTTGTTTATTTACTTCGTCTATTGTTGTTCGTGTTGTTTTTTTATCAGTGGTTGTGGTCTTGTGCGCAAGATAAATAAGTAACAGTAAATGGTGTTGTTATTGTAGTACAACGATAAGACGAAGCATAAAACTAACAATTACAACAACAACTTAACAAATAAATTACACATTTTTCTTTTTCTGTGACAGCAACACAAGAAAAACAAAATTAATTCAATTTTAATTAATCTACGACTATTTGGCGTGAGTCAACTTTCAAATATTTCAATTGCCTTCTTTGTGAGCTCATCAAATGGCGATGTTAGAAATAAAAGTGCATCAATTAAATTTTTTAAACGGTTAAACTTTTACTTACAAAGCACTTGCTCTTAAAATGCAAATGTTTAAGCTGTTATACTACGCTGCAGCAAGGCTGTTCCTAAGAAAACAAAGTTCGGTTATGTTCCATGTGAGCAACTGCTTCTGCAATTGTACATGAATGCACTTTAACATGTTTAATTAACATTGCTTAGCTTTGAGCGCAGTTTAGGCTCGCTTTGTTTGTTTTAACTGAAATGATGCCGCCGCTTTGTTGTTGTTATACTTGTTGTTATCTAATTTGTTTTGCTTATGTTAACAAAAATTATTTTGTCTTAATGCATGCATGCATGCGTTTGTTTATTTTTGCACATTGTCAGCATGCAACAATCGTATGTACGCTGTTACTGCCAGCGTCGACGCACCCAGCCCGCCGCTGACGCCTACAATAAACTGACACACTAATGTGCCGCTGCAAAGCAAACATCTGACAGACAACCGGCAGACTACAGACAGACATTACGTTGGCTTATTATGTTAAATTAATTTCGTTTGTAATTTGTTTTATTCAAGTTTGCTTTTATATTGGCTGCTCTTTGTTTTTATTTTGCTTTTTTTTTATGATTGTCGTTATCGATGTGATATTCGCTGCGTGTTAAAAATTTTTAATTAATTTTTTTTTGCTTCACTGTCTGCTGTCTGAACTTTCTACTGTGCAACCGCGTTTTTTGCGCAAGTATTGCTTTGTAATTATACGATTGTCCGCCCCTGGCAGTTGACTGTCGCTGCCGCAGTCGCAGTCGCTTTTGCAGTTAAGCAGTCAAAAACTGTTAAGCATGACTTGAGTTTGTCACTGCTTCTGCATAAGAAGACTTGACTGCTTCAATTTGCATTTCTGTGCGCGCTATGGGGTTGGGCGTTGCTGCTCCGAAGCGATTTCCGTATTAGAGCAGCAGCATTGAAGAGGTACAAATAAACAAAACTGCCATGGAACGGAAACGTGTTGGCGAAAGTTGCGCTAATGGATTTTCTTCCAGAGCAGCTGACTATAGACATGCCAACAAAGGGTGCCGCATTTGTGCTGGGGCATATGTAAATTAAAACACATAAATCATATAATTGAAAATGTCAGTTACCGTGTTGACTAATTGTCTGCTAATATGCTTAAAAATAAATAATTTTCATATGCTTGAAGCTGCAAACATAAGCAAACAAAACACCATTGCGTCACCCTTTAGACGCTGCTGCTGCAGCAATTAATGACTTGAAACCTAAGCAACTTGCAGGCAAAAGTAAGGCCAAAGTGTACGCTTCAACCTTTTGATGTCAAACGTCTCATTAAACTTAATTGACCGAAAGTGATGCGCAGCTGGTAGCAAAACACTGTAAGAAAGTGCCAGCCGAGCAGGCTAGGCCAGACTAGAGCAGCCCAGGCGAGTCAACGGTTGAACGGATAAAGTTCAGCTGCCAATTATGCGAGATTTTTACGAGACAGTAGCAAAGAAAAGTGCAACCAAAAACAAAATAAAAAAATGACTTTAGAGGCAACTGTTATACAGCATTAAAAACGCGAGTAACAACAACAACAACTAACAACAAAACTAGGCGCTGGGTAGACACGCACACGCACACACACACACACATACACGCATCGCTTTGCGGAAATGTGTAAGTAGTGCATTGACAAAAACAAAACAGCAAAGAAACAATGAAAAAGTAAATAAATAAAAATAATAAAAAGTTAACAGTTTTCGTTTTTTCTTGTGATTTTCTACTTTTTTTTTGTTTCTTGTGCACACATTTCTTTAAATAGTTCATGCGAAAACTAGCAACTATAGTCACTTTTTTTATTGTTTTCAAAATGACAGTGGGCCGCACAGAAAAACTAACGGCATTCGCTGTTAATTAACATAATGAGCTGTGCTGGCTGAGAAAATCGTAAAGACGCGCAAAAGTTTAAGCGAAAAGAAAACAAAAAGAAAAAAAATTTAATGCAGTATAAAAACCAATAAAAACAATTGAAGTCGGTAGTATGACAATGAATACGAAGAAGCCGCAGCAGCAGATTAATACAAAGAAAAAGTCGAGGTCAAGTGTGTGTGTGTGTGTGTTTGAATGTAGGCTACGTGTAGCATTGTAGCAGACAATGTGGCAATGCCACCAAAGCTGCTGCGCTGCCGCTGCTGATGGTAATCATGAATGAGGCGGCGTCGCTGATGTTATTAACATTTAAGTAATTTGTTGCGCAATCGTCAGCAAACGTAAGAGAGACAGCAAATATGAAAGTCATAATAAAACATACACAGCAAGGATGCTTATTAGTATAGAAAACAAAAAAAAAGAAACAAAAGAATAAATTTGCTGAATATGTCACTTTCAGTAAGCATTGTAGACGCCGCCATTAAAGCATATTTCCAATAAATCAAATTATACGCGCTCAGGCAGACGGTAGAGCTGCGTTGTCCTTTGTTTGGCTTAGCTATTAGCTGCACATAGCAGCCTTAAAGGCGCAGCTAAGCCGATTAGGCGCAACCATTGTTGAGCCACCGCTAATGGCAAATAAGGCAGCCCAACAACAAAAGGAATATTATTTCTAAAAAAAATAAAAGCAAACAAAAAGAAAAAAACTAAAAGGACATTTCACTGATAAGCAGCAATTGAACATGTACGCGACAGTAGACGACTGCATTGTCCTGCCTGACGGACACAGGCACAGTGTTGGTTGCTCTGCGTGCACTTGCTAGCCAAGTGAGAATAAATTAAATGATTAAATATTTGTCACTTAGCACTGTCATCGGATTCACTGCCATGCTTACGAGAGCAGCAGCAGCGTGCTAATTAATTGTATAAGTCGAGTGAATGACACCACGAGCCGGGCAGACTTGTCAGATAAACAGGTCTGGGGATGCATAGCATATTTTTTTTTATTTTTTTTTTGTTTTAGATCTCTTTAACTACCAACCAAGAGCTGACCCAGTTAACAGTTTAATAAGTAATGTATATGGTTAGGGCAAACTGCCAGCTCCAAAAGCAATGGCTGTTTAAAATGCTGAACACGTTTCGATTGGCCTCTCAAAACAAACTTTAGCAGTAAACCGCATGAGCCAATAATTTTAATTAGCCTACTTTGGCGGTATTGGTCAAAAGTTCTTCTATTAGTATTTTTTAAGTTTTTATTATTTTATTTCTTATTTTTGTTTCTATAATTTAATGCAAAAGATAGCAAGATTTTCAGCACATTCTGCGCTTTTAAAAGTTTTGCGTTTTTAAATAAACAAATTGAAAGAACACACACAGGTCCAAGGCATTTCTACACACATAAGGCTGCACTGTACTTTACCGCTTAAGTAACTAAACTAACTGAGTGGCTGCCTGCCCAGCAGGGCTGCAATTTAATGCCATTACTTGCTGCCCTTCCTTTGCTCGTAAGAGAAAGAAAAACAAAAAACAATTTGCACCACGGCAGGCATTGTACAGAATTTCTTAAAGGAAGCACAGGACGTTCGCTAGCGCACAAAGTCAATTGTGCATGTCAGCAGCAGGAGTAGCCGAGCAGCAGCACACTATCGTAGTGAGTTAGTTTGCTTAAGGCTGTACACATGACTGCCTTTAATCGATTCCTTGCCGTACAACTGATCAAAACCAAGACATTACAAGGGAAGAAGAGGAAGAGAAGAAGATGAAATAATAATAATAATAATAAAAAACAAAACAAATTTTGGCGCGCAACAATGGGTTAAACGGGGTGTGTCGGCATGCGATGCGATGAGGCTTAGGGGTTGAGCGATAAAAGTCGTCTACACTCGTCTACACGAGCTCAGCGCCCAGAACCCAGAAAAAGTGTCAAAAACACGAAACAAGCGGAACACCAAGAGTGGCCGGAGTCAGATAGGGACGTGTGTTGGCTGTGTGCGTACTCACCAAAACATTTTTCTGATTCTCCTTATCCAACAGGAATTCCATGCTCTTATGTGGTCGTCGAACTGAAGCTATTTGTGCGCCACCGGCCTGCGTTGAGTGCTTTTTCACACGCACACCCACCGACTGACCCAAATCATCATCGTCATCGTCATCATCGTCGTCCACATCCGCATCATCGTCGATGTTGTGATCATAGGCCGCACTGGTCACGTTCAAACGCTTAACGATGTAACGTTTGTGCTGTGGTCCCGTTATGTCCATTAGCGAACGCGTCTTGCCCGATATAACCGTTTCGTGCGTATCCAGATTCGTTTCGATTAAACCGATTTTGCCATCAGCTGCTCCGCCAGCCGTGCTCACCGCCGACACTGTTACCGGCAGCGCAGTGACCATTGTCGGTTGCCTAATGCCACCGCCACCTCCACTGCCACCGCCAGCAAGTTGATTAAACATTTGCGTTTTCTGCGTAACCGTAGCGCGCGAGGGCGACGTAAATGCCGCAAGGCCACCGTTTGTCGCCTGCTGCTGCTGCTGCTGCTGGTGGTGCTGTTGCTGCTGCATGCCCGCGTTCAACTGTTTCGCGAAATCGTCGTAGCACGGCTGCTGAGCCTGTGCCTCCGCATAGTAGCCACGCTCCGCGTCGAGCAGAGCAGCCGTGCTCACCGTTGTCAACTGCGCATGTCTTGCGCCGGCGCTGTGGCCCACGCTGCGCGGTGGTTGCTTGGGCAACGGCGGCTTGCCGGTCACCAGTTTCTGCAATGTTGACGTTTTCGCCAGCTGCTGTGCGTCGCCAGCAACAGCTGTGCGCTGCTGCATCCCCTGCACACCCTGCGGCCCGCTCTGCACACTGGCCGTGCTCGCCGTGGAGCCGATGCTGTTGTTGTGTTGACAGGCACTGGCGTCCGGGCTGGCATTGACGGCACGCGAACCCGCTGGCAAAGGACCTTTAAGTGGTATGTAAATGAAATCTGGTGAGTTTTGCTTGTGTGCCAATTTCTGGACGCCATTCGTTTTCTTTGCGTCCTTGTGTTGGTCCTTGGCTGGTATTGTCTGCAGCTGCTGTTGCTTGGCCTGTTCGAGCTGCTGTTGTTGCTTGGCCTGTTCGAGCTGCTGTTGTTGCTGCTGTTGTTTCTTCTTGCGGCGCAACGAGAAGCGCAGACCATTGGCGAAGCGTGTTAGGAAACCCTTGGAGCTGGGATGTTTGTCATCCGCCTTGAATTTCGACGTTTTCACAAGGGCTCCTTCGTGATTGTTGTTGTTCGGTGCGCCAATCGGCGACTCCGGCTCACTGCACTTGATCGCGTAGTTGGACATTTTCGCGGCCTCCGCTTGCTCCTGTGTCTCGTAGCGATCGAGCAGTTGTTGCGAGGCGTACAGTATGTAATGGGCGCGGTTTGTGGGCGGTTCACTGAGTATGGGCAATTGCAAACTTAGTGGACGTTCTTGTTGCTTTGTTTGCGACTTTTGATTTTGTGTACTTGTTGTTGCTGCTGCACTCGTACTAAACTCAATTGTTTTTGTTGTTGCAGTTGTATTTGTATCATGCTTTAGACGCGACGTTGACGCGAGATTCGCTACTTCATCTACGACGTTCGTTTTAAGACTAACTGCGCTTCGATCGTTCGCCTCAGCGACGCCGTATGCCGCCACTGACGCTGGCACTTCGTTTGAAACGGGTTTACTGCCTCGGCAAACGCCGTCATCAACAACGACGCCGTCTTCGGTTTCATTATTACGCTCACGTGCTCTTTCAACCGTTTCGTTGTCTTCTTCGCTGACGTCATCGTGCTCTTTACTGATCACGCATTCCAGCGGCGGCGCACTGCGCTCTTTACTGCCGCTCTCTTTGCCCACTTGCGTTCGCTCTTCGCTCTTGTAGCGCGCTGCCATGTTTTCGTTCTCTTTCGTATTATAAATAACCGTCGCATCGGCATTGTCCAAGAGTTCGTCTTCGTCGTCGTCGGCAGCGTCGTCGTGCGCTGCTTCATTACACTCCTCCGACGACTGCTCCTGCCAGCAATATTTGGACACCACCGGGCAGAAGCTAACCTCCTTGCCGAACGAGGTACGCGAACCGGCAGGCAGCAGTATGCCCAGCGGCTTCTGTGCGTGCGTCTGTGGCAGCTGATGCATGGAAGTGTGCGCACTTGACACGTACATGTCATCCTCCAGCTCATCCACGCCCGGCTCATAGGCATTTAGGTTCGGTGTGCTGGCTACCAAATTGCGTTTTTTCGCAGCGGCATTGTGCGACTGGAAGCGACGCTTGGGCATGTTGCGCGACGCATGTGGCTCTGTGTTTATGGTCAGCTGCTCCGTTGGATCGAAATTGCATTTCTCCAGGCTTTGTGCGTAGGATGTGCGCAGATTGGTCGGATCTTGATCGAAAGTTTTGCCAAAAGTGCTGAAATTGATGTTAGCCGTCGCTGTGGGCGGTGTGAGTTCAACGCTCTTGCGTTCGTTTATGTTTGGCTTTTGGGTGCGTGGCAGCGGTTTGCGTATCGTCAGCTGCACATGTTGCACCTCCGGGGCTTGTTGCTCCGTTGTGCCAATATCGATCATGTCGGTGTCACTCGTCGGCTCTTTAATGCGTGACGGCACTGTTGGCTTATTGACCACAATTTTTATGCATTCAACCTCCTTCTCTTTTTCAACTTCCTCATGCTCATGTTTCTCGGCTATGGGTACGTGATCGTCATCTGAGTCCTCATGCACTGGTTTATCATTGAGTATTGAGGCATTTCTATCGAAAATCTCCGACAGCTCATCCAGCAGGAAGTTACCCTTGCAGATGATGCCCTCATAATCGCTCGAACTTTTACGTGAGCCCATCTCGTAGCTGGCACGTTTCTGATTTGCTTCCAATCGATGACGACTGCTTGGCTGATTTCCTCCTGAGTAATCGAGTAACGTTAGATTCTGATAGCTGGCATTCATATAGCCCAAAGATTGTGTGTGGTACTTCGGCTGCTGGCGGCCAAAGGCACCTTCGAATTTCTGCAGATTACGCTCGCGTCGTTCGGACCAACTGCAGCTGCGTTTTATTTTTAGGCTGTTGCAATCGAAAAGATCGTCGCGTTCAGCGTCTTCCCCGCTGGAGTAACTTGAACTATATGTGTCGAAGTAGTCGTCGTCGTCGTTCACGTCCTTCTCTTCGTCTGTGCTGGCGGATTTATTGTATTTGTGCCTAGCTGTGTGCCGTTTCTTCCGTCCTAGCTTGTTGAGCTCATTGGGCACACTTGATATGCGGCCACGTTGACTGACTCGCCTCGCCGCTGGCGCTGTCGCTGCCGCTGTAGCTGCTACAGCACTACTACAACCAGCAACAGCAACGGCAACAGCAACTCCAACGCCACCAGCAACGACGTTGACCAGACGTTTGCGCGCCTCGGGTGAGGTCTCAGCGTCTGAGCTGATTGCGTCACTGTGCGCCGCCGATGTGGTGGGCGAGGAGCCTGCCGAGCTGCCTGAGGTCACTGAGGTCGAGTGTGCTTCGTCGTCGTCGTCGTCGTTATTGTCGTCGTCGTCGTCTTCGTCTGAGGCCTTTGCAGCTGTCTTTAATTGATCCAGCACGTAGCCGTTTGTACTTGTCTCGTGTCGTCGAAATGAAAATGCTGAACAGGCTGAAGTCGATGAAGTTGGCGAGGGCGATGAAAAATCCGTTGAATTTTCCGAACCAAACACTTCGCGTATATCTGGCAAACTGCTACGTAACCGCGAGGAAAATTCGTTGAGAGCGTTGAGTACATAGTTCGATGTTGGCTCGGCATCAGTCTCGGCTGCCGTCTCTGCCGTTGCCAATGCTGTGCGGCAGCGCCCCGTCGCTCGCTGCTCCATCGTTGGCAGCCAAGTGAACGATGCTGCCGATTTAGCTGACGCAGCGGACGAAGATGCTTTCGAGACGCAAGAGGCAGCCGTCGAGGCTGATGATCGTGACGATTGTGTGCTACTGGCCGTAGAGATGTCCGATGAGACCGGTGAGGGCGAATGCGCCAGCGAACGTCTGCGCTCAATCTCCAACACATCGTTGTGCTGCTGTGCTGCTGCTGCTCTCTGGGCGCTATTTTTAACATAGACAGCAGCACACGATGCTGCTGGCGTTGCTGGCTTCACTGTTGACGGTTCCTGCGCTGGTGCTGGCGCTGGCAGCGCGCAGCCATCAACGCACGACTCCATTAAGAATGTAGCATTATTTATTTTTGGCTGACACAAATCATTGGCGACCAGCGTGCCGCCGTCCGCGTCGACGACGTTGGAGTTTTTGGAATGTAATGCAGTTGCAGTATTTTTGGAACAATCAACGCTGTCGACTGCGCTGCCGGAGATTGCGCCCGCGCCCGTGCCTGCGCCCATGCCGGCGACATCACCGAATTGACATTCTTCCTCCTCTTCGCAGAATTTATCGAAATTCTTTGGTATGCTTTTGGATTTGGTGCGTCTCAATGTCGATGGCTCACAGTAGCCTGAATCTTCGGATAAGTTCTCTGCCGAGTTTTTGCCACCGCGCGCTTGAAACGCGCCAATGCGATTACTGCGGCCACTGAGAGCCGTCATGCACGATGAGTCCGTCAGATCTTCGGCAGATGGCTTGGATGCTGTGAGTATGCTATTGCCTGAGCAACAACTAGCCGCGCTTGAGCTTGTCGACGATTCCGAATCTGATTTGACCTCACCAACGCAGCTGCTCTCCTGCCCGGCCAGCGTCTTTAAGGGCTGATACAGTCCCAAACGCGTGCCGCCACCCCCATCGTCTTCATCGTCGTCGAAGTTCAGTTTGTTCAGCTCAAAGTAGGTCTGATGCAGTCTGCCGTCGGAGGATTCGTAACGCTTCATTAGCGAGTTCTGTGAGCCACGGCGGCTATTGCTGCCCGAATTGCTGCCACTATTGCCACCGCTGCGAGTGCCATCGCCGCCGCTGCAATTGCCGCTGCCGCTGATGCCCTCCGACGAATTGCAGGCCTCGAAGCTAAGCAGCGAAGGTGACGAGTTGCCCAGACTCTGCATGCTCGCGTGCTGCTCCTGCAGCAACAATTGCCGCTCAAGCGACTCGAACTGTATAAGCGATGAGGAGCGACTGAGCGAGTGATAAGAATCCGTGTCAGAGTAGAATTCGTCAAAGCGACGACTGCCGGTGCTATTGCGTTGGCCCTGACTGCCGTAGCTGTCACGTGTGCAGGCCTCGTAGCAGAGAAAGCGCTCCAAGCTGCTGTTGTTCGTCTCCAAATCGTAGCCATTTCCAAAACGCTGTGGACGACGCAACAACACCGTGTCATCCAAACTGCTGGGCTGCGATGTGCTTGTGTAAGCATTGGCGCTGTTGCCGATCAGATTCGAGAGATCGTCGGAGCGGCGGGCACGTTTCGGTGGGCAGACAAAATCACGTTCGGATATCGCGTCGAGATCTGTAAGGTAAGCGAATAATACAATTAGTTTTCTATAGATGATATACGTATTAGTTAAGATAAGACCGACCTTTGCTAACTTCGACTCTAATAACCGAACCCGTTTCTGATTCTGCTGAGCTCCAGAAATTCGTGCCATGCTCATATTGATTCCAGCTATTTTGCGAATGTTCCTCATCCTCGGACGTCTCCTCCATAATGGGTTCCAGCATTTGCCGTGAGTTTGACAAATAGATGGCATCTGTAAAAGTTTAAAAATCCCATTAGACACTTATTCACATAAGTAAATGATGTTTATCAACAGTTTATCAAAGGCACATCCTTGTTGGACAATTGCTGCTGGCGCCATTTGCGCATTTTGTGCGCTAAACCACAACTAAACACAGTGGCCAAACTACGCAGAGGATCCCTCAACTGTCAACTGGTTGCTCAGCAAACCGCTCTTTTGCTCCTTCATTCGCACTGCAGCGTGCCGCAAAACATACTGACTGACAGCTCTAGGGCCCAATGCACAAGCCCCCATTGTCTATCTGCCTGCCCTTCTTGTGGTCTTCATCTTCTTTATCTGGCGACATGCAGCTATGATTCACTCCTGCTGCCGGTTTCGCTGTCGGCTTTTTTCTGCAGCACTTGCAATTAATTATGAAATTTTTATTAATAAATTGCACATGCAGCATAAAATAGTCGAGACCGCACCGACACATGCGAGTCTGGGCTCCGCTGCTATGCTCAGGCTTAAGCTAACAACGGTCGGTTGCAGTGCAAAGTGTGTATGTGTGTGTGTGTGTGTATATGTCTGTTGATCTGTTGCACAGTGGACAGACGCATGTGCAGTTTATTTTGTTTATTTCCTTTTTTTTGCCCATGCCTAATTGAATTTAAATTTATACTTTGTGCGCAGTAAGAAAATATCCTATCGTCATTTTGTATTCAATGCAAGTCTTTTGGTTCTGCGAACATTGCATCAACATGTTTGTTGCTTAAAGAAGACGCTTATTTTAGCTAAACTCAATTACAAGGTGAGTTCCAAAGTAAACAGGACTTTTTGAATCGAGAAGATGGAAGTTGGCGTTTGTTGCACGATAATGCGCCGTCTCATCGATCGACGCTTGTGTCCGACTATTTGACCAAAAATCACATTTTAACCATCAACCACTCCCCGTATTCACCTGATATGGCACCGTGCGACTTCTACCTTTTCGGAAAAATGCATTTGCCGATGAAAGGAAAGCGTGCGTATGCAGACGTAGAGGCCATTCAAAAGGCTTGCACCGATGACAAAAACATACTGACACTTAAAACGCAATAACCTCACTTCCAATAGATGAAATGTCATGAAATTTGTACTGGAAGTCGATAAACGATAGCAGATTCTAACGCACCAGTTGACATATAGATGGCGCCACTAGAGGGCGCTAGATTCCTGTTTACTTTGGAACACACCTTGTATCTGCAACATTGACGTATCATCTTTTTTATACCCTGTATTAAAATATGCTAAAGGGTATATTAAAATTGTGCAAATGTATGTAACAGGCAGAAAGAGGAGTGGAAGACCCCACAAGAGAGATATCCTTACATAATGAATACAAAATATTAAAACAAAAAAAAAATTATTAAATTTTGGCTTGGGTACAGGGTCTTCTATAGTCGGATACGCATGACTATAGCCTTGCCTCGCTGCTTGTGTATGGCCTGTTCTTATGCAATATATTGGAATTCGTTGGTTTTAGAATAAACTATAATGTATCAGGATCATTTATGCATTTGAGCTTAGCATATTGTCATATATATTCTAATCTACCACAGAGAGTTGAATTATTGGACTCCTTAGCGAATATTCGATTAAGCTGATATTGTTAAAAAAAAAAAAAAAGTTATATAAAATACGCACCTTGCTGTTCGAACATTCCCAAATTCCAGTTCGGTGGTGTCGATATATAGCCCGCTAAATCCAAGTGTTCCATTTTTCTTGCGTTTTTCTTTTTTCCGTTTAAGTGTTTGGGGACAATTTTACAATTTTTTTTCAGTGTTTAATAATAGTTTTGTTTTTGTATTATGCTTATTAAGATAAATATCACATTGGTTGCCTGCTGCCTATTGTTGGCTCTCGTCCTTTTGCTTTGCTTAGGCTAATAATGCTTTTTAACAATAATAATGCTGAAAATTGCTTGTGCACCTTATCGAGTTGTGCATTGGGGAGCACCTCGACTTCTAATGTTGTTTATCACACGTTTTGCTGCTATATCCGACCTCTTGCTCTCTCTCTTTCTTTCTTTTACCTTGTGTTTTGCGTATTCAATGCCAAGTCCAGCATGTGGGTACAGATTTTATTGTATTTTCGTTAAGCGAAAATGATATCTGCAAAATAGTAAATAAACAGAAGCAAAAAATTAAAAAAGAAAGAAAAAAACTTAAGTCTATCTTAGGCGTACAAAGCTTGTATGCATTAAAGTGCATTTGTGTTACGAAATACATATAATAATAAATACAATAAAAAATGAAAAAAATAAATAAATAGCAATTTATTATTTCAACGAAAATGCAAACACTCACGCTCACGCTTGCTATACGTTAAAAACCCACGCGCGCCCTATAAATTCGCATATTGCCGAGGTTTTGCTTAATTGCCAAAAATGGTTTCTGTTAATTGCGTTTTCTTTTTTTTTTTTTATTGTATTGTTGCTTTTGTTGGATCTAATAAACGCTTTCCGCTTATAGTGCTTTTATAATGTCAAAAAAATAAAAAACAAAAAATACAGTGAAACCTGCACACTTGACCAACTGTCACAGCTGGCAATAGAAACTAAATATATTTATTTTTTGTTATTAATAGTTGGAAACCAACTGTGCACAATTAAAATAGTGACTGCTACTTTATTAAATTAATTAAATGAAAAATATGCAAATGCAATTATAATTGACATATGTATGCATTTTGTAGGGCGTCACTGCTGCACCTACACAACCGCTTTTGTTTTTGCGTTGACTTCGCCTCTACTGACGCACGACGCGACTCTTCCACCCTCAACACACACCACTGCACAACTCACCATGCACCTCTCACTGCTCACAACTTGTGCGAACCGTGTTGTTTGCGCAGTCAGTTGCGTTGCCATGATTCCTGCTGCCTCTATTGCACATTTACTCGCATATAATATAATAAATAAATTATTTTTACTGTCTACTGTTTGTTAATTTTATTTACGCTATTTTTGCGCAGTCGGCTGCTGATAACCCAATTACACAAAAGCCTTTTCAATGTCATTTTTCTTCTTTTTCAGTTTTTCCCCATAGACAAAAAGTAAAAACTACAAACTTATAAACAAATTGCAAAATTTTGTTTAAATTATTTTCAATATTTATTTATGGATTGTGCAAAAGTCATGTAAAAACATAAAAATAACAAAACAAATCAAAACAAAAAAAAAAACCTAAAACTTTTGTTATAACAACTGCCGCCTGCTGCCCACTTGCTGCTTACTTCACAGGCGAAATCTTCAAGCGAACGCTTCGCTTTGTATTTGTTTGTATTTTCAAATGTTAAATTTACGATGCATGTAAACATTACAAGTTGCACAATCCTGTACAGCTTTTGAAATATGTACGCGATTGTGCCGTTTTCTATTTCGTAAAATCTTTATTTTTCCCCCAATTTCTTTTGGTTTTTCTTTGTTTCTTTTTATCTTAAATAATAGCTGCCAAAATGGTCAATTGCGTTTTTGGAAATAAATGCTGCCTGCTCTGGCAGTCTTAGCAGAGAATGAATTCACGTCCGCACTAATGCCTGCATATTAACGCAGCACGATATGTGACACCAGCTCCGATTTGATTTGATTTTAGGAGAATTACATCATGCTTGCCTTGTGTGATTAATGGAATCCATGTTGCGCTTAATGAACTGTACTGCGCTGGCGTCTGCCATTCCAAAGCCATCATTTGACTGGCGCTGACATAAAAGCTTTAAAAACTTCTTACACCACCATATAATTTTTTGTAAGTAATTAAGCAATAGGCGAAATATTTGGTGAGTACCGCGCTGGCGCTTCTAAGTAAATAATACATAATATTGAGTGATTTAAAAAGTATCCGCGATTTTTGATGGTGTTGATACCCAGCTATGGTGCAAGAATAATAGCAAGAATGGCCACACAGGTAATAAGAATGGTAAGGCACAGCTGCCTTTTTTTCTAGTTGGCCAACAATAAATATAGTCGCCTCTTTAATGTCGACGCCAAGGCTCAGTTTTTATTAATTGTAGACATTTTTGGTATTTTGAAAGCAATATAGTCAATACCATAAATACCATCATATGCAGCCAATCTCAGGCTAAATCGTCAACTACATTAGACCGTCGGCTATAACAGACACCGTCAGTTTACAAGCCTTGTTACCAGTTATGGGCATTAGCAGCTGTTTTCTTGTGCAAAGTGACTAAGACCTACAGCTGAGAACATGTGATACCCGGAGCAATGCCAATGGGTCATCACTCTGCTTAGTAAAGCGCAATCATAACGGGCCAAAACAAGCCGGTGTTAAAAATAGCATTGGAAACGGCTGATGATTATGCGATTTAAACTTGGTTTCCACTTTCAACACGAAAACTTTCTACGCACGCTCAAAGCAAGTGTCATTCTCGAACGCTTGCCATAGCTCAGCGACGCGACTGCCACACTCGGCCACGATTAATCACAATTAAACACAGCGCTTAGCCTTTAGGCATGCCTAAGACGCACAGCCATGCCATGGTCGCAGACTTACAAGAAACACAATGCAAGTGTGATGGGCTACGGGCAGCCTGTGGCCGGGCAAATATGAATGGAAATTATAATAAACGTCGTGACAGTTGAAAAATCGCATGCGAATGGCGAAGCGAGGAGTGCGGTGCCGTCTCTTTGCCGTGTATGGCAGCAATCATTCATCATTGTTTAAACTTTAAGCAAACATAAAGCACATCTTATCAATGATATTTATTTATAATGACCAACAAAAGTTGCTTTTTTTATGTTTTTTTTTTTTTGTTTTCTTGTTTTTGTTTGCAGGAAAAAAAAACAATTAATTGCCTTTTTGTTTAGTTTTCGTTAAATTGTTTTTCTTCTTTGGCAAAAAATAAAAACCACAAAAAGCAAAACTTGCGAAAAAGATTAGATAAATCTTTTTGCTATTAGTTTATTTATTTATTTTTGTTTTTATACTCGTATTTTTTCACGCCTGCCTTGCTGCAACACCCTGTATGCGATTTCGGCACTCGGAAGTTATTTGTTTAGAGCTTAGAAATGCCAATCGATCTTCAGCGCAATTAAGCACACTGCCAACATTTTTTGGCTGACCTTTGGAGCGCACGCAAAACAAATCGATGAAAAGAACCAAACAGCCGCATAACGAAGGGGAGCGGCGCGGTAGGTGCAGTCGCAGCAGTTCATGCACTCAGCTGTCAAGAGCTAACGCCAATTAAAAAACTGTCACATGCATGAAACAAATGACGGGCAAAACGAAACCAAAAAGTCGTGTACAAAATAATAAAAAATAAATCAAAAGTAACCAAACTAAAAAAAAAACAAAAAAAAAACAGAAAATAGAAACAAAAAAAAAAAACAAAACGCTTAGGAGCAAAATTTACACAAAATGCGTCAGTCTTTTGCTAAAAATAAATAAATAAATAATTAGAGAAGAAAAAAAAAAACAAACAATTAAAGTAAAACACTTGGCTGCGGCTGAAATATATTTGATAGGTGTTTTTATCTGCCATAAAATTGCCTGCTCTTCCTCTTGCTCCGAGCAATGGAAATACTCCGCACATTGCGGAAATCTTTGTTTCATGTGCAGCGGCCGCACATTTTCAATTAGAACTCACCACTATCGTGGCAGCCAAAGCTGTGGCCATCTGTTTTCGCCTATTGCCAATGTACTCGCACGAATGTGTGTGAGTGTGTGTGTGTGTGTGTGTACATACATTAATTGCAAGCGCAGAAAAATGCCTTAACGGCAAATGTTATTCGTTGCCAATCATTAAATGCCGCTTATGTTCGGGAAATTGTGGCAAGCAACATAAATAAATTGGCCCACATTGTTTCCGCCCTGCGTCGTTGCTGCTGATGTTTATTTTTGCTTCTATAAATTTCGAGTTATTATTTTTCTATGCCCTGCGGTAAACAACTCTCGACGATGGGCTGATGCGGCGCAAAACATAGTCGGCATAGATTGAATTCATTATGAATCATAATTTTTAATAAAATTCATAGCGTGAAAAGTGAACGAAAGAAAAGCGCGTCGCAGGTGTGCCTGCGTGTGTTAGCTATTTTGAAATGCCCTCTGCGACACAAAAGACATTTTTAGGACATCAATTTAAATTTTAGTATGACGAAAATTAGTTAAGCGTAGAGAAAAATCAATGGATATGAGGCTGTCTAGCAGAAAAACAAAATAAAAGCGACAATTAAAACAAAAGAAAAAAAAAGAACCAAACTGATTTTATTTTTAGTAAACAACATGTGTGTTTTGTATATATCGAGAAGTGTTGCGTGTGGGGTGAAGCCAAAGGGGTGTGAGTCGTTTAAATTGAAATAAGTTAAATAACAATTCCAAAAACAAAATTACTTTCTAGCAGCTGAAAAAATTATTTAGAAACAAAAAAAAATTGGCTGTCTGAACTGAAATAATCAGATGATAAAACTAATTTTTCTTTAGTACACTTAAGAAGCTTTAGAACATATTAAAAAGTTGTTTCAAATTTAAAAAAAGTCAATGAACGCAGTGAGTGATAAAATTAAAATGTGAAATTATTTTTAGTACGTTTGATACAAATGAAAAAAACATCTGAAAAACTGAGTGGGAGTCTGCTTACAGGTAAAGCAGAAGTAAAATATATGTGGAATTTAAAAAGCTTAAGATTTTTAGCATATTTAAGATGTTAAGAAAACTTATCAAAATTCGTTGTGTGGGCTAAGTTAATGCGGCAGAGATAGTAAAATATTTGATAAAGTAGATTAACAATTCAGAATAAAACTGAATTATTTTGATCGCCAATTAATTTGAATTTCTGCAAAATCTACCAAAACGTACAGCTCCCATAATAGCCAAAAACACCGCGAATTTCGTTGTCCCTTTGCGGGAGATGTACCCTTTCCGATTTGATAGAACCAAGTATGCATGTTTATAAGTGAAGTAAAGCAGCTTAGATAGGAGATAACTTAAAAAGATAATAAATCTTTAAGATAACTAAGCCATTTGCTTACTCAGAAATAAGAGGAGCTAAAGAATCGAAAGCATTATGCTTTGAACCACACAAGGAAATGCTTTACTTTTTTCGGCTTATGCTAAAAATAATAATATAGGTAGACATAGAAAACTTGTACACAGCATGTAAACTAATTGTATAACAATGAAACGTAGCTTAGAGCGTTTAAATCAATTATTAATATATTTTTTGTAGAATAAAATAAATGAAGTTTTTAAACATTTAACAAAAATCTTTTTCAACTAAAGTTGTCGGACAAAGCCAACGTGTTGACGCCCTTGATTCAATATGAAACATTTTAAATAAGTTTTTGATAAATTTACAAACGTATATCAGTCATGACAATGAACTTTAAAGTTAAAAAAATGATTAATGTAAGTTTAAAATAAATGTATAATATATATAAAATATGCTTATGCATATGCTGAAACATTAAAGAAGCCTTTGTTACAGCAACAAGAATTCGATGACAAATTATCTAAAGAAAAAAATAAGATAACTTGGTCTGCAATTGCACAGACTTTTAATTAAAAAAGGAAATGACTTGTGATGAGCTCATTTAAATGCGCTTTTTGTATGACAATAAGCGCTAATTTTGTCCGGGAAACAGTCTCTTGTGAGATTGTTGTGTAGCACTTAAGTAAGTTTAAATAAATGACAGCTATGCTCAAAAACAAATTTAGTGGAGCACATGCAAAGCTTTGCCAGCAAATGACATACACACCTGTCGTATTGTTAAAAAATCTCGTTCGTTGCTTAGTAATCCTTTGACAAAGTGCTAAAACTCATCAAGTTAGCACTGAAGTACTAAATTCGTTGATATCTCCAAGGAGACATGCGTCGTTAACAAAAAAAATTTAAGAAATAAAAAAAAAGAACAAAACAAAGCCAAACAGCTTAAATACAATACTTTGTTATCTTTTTTTTACAAATGTACTGCCGATAAGCACAACTTGCGCACTGCACTTGCTATGAGACGACGGCGTCGTCATGGAAGTTTTTCACATTTAGAGCACGCCGCACAAATTCATGTATTTTTGACACGTCAAATCAGAAGATTTAACAAAATTCGCAAATTAATGAATATATGCCAACTAATCGCAACTAATCAACGGCATTTGTTAGTATGCTGCTTTTGAAATGCAAACAAATTTATAAACACTTCACTCGTCGTATACAAGAATCGAAATCGGTAATCGAAAAATTTTAACCGGCGCCATTCGACAACGTTGCGAACTGCGTCGAGAGGCGATCGTGTGCTTTTGCTTTGCTATTGCTTTGTCGATGGCGACGACCACCACAGCGCGTGAGGTGTGCTTGAGTACTAAATAAGAAGTCAAAGCGACTGAAAACGCGAATAAAAAAATATGAAAAACATGAAGAACACAGCGACACGAACATAATTTTTTTTGTTATTTACAATTTAATATTTCTATACAGTTTTTTCTAGTTTTTTTTTTTTTTTTTTTGCAAATCGACGAGTCACAAGCGGCAAGCGTAGCAACAACAATCAGCGTTTGAGTTCGCGTTCACGTTCGCATTTGCCGATAACAATTGTAAATTATTTGAAAATGTAAAATTATTTCGTAAAGAGGCGGCAGGCAGGGTGAAGACATTTCCGCATAAGCGCAGACAAGACGAAGCAAAGCAAACACAAACAACCTTTTAAGAGACTTTCCGCTGCCAGCGGCGAGTACACCAAGAGCACAAGAGAATAGCAACAACAACCAGCCACTGACGGCAGCATTGTTGTAATGTAATTCGTGTTTCGGCAACTTCCAAGCGTAGCCACACCGAAATGATCTCACCAACAACAACACGCCAGCCGCCGCATCGTGCTGCCTTGCCAATGACACACTCACCCACTGCTGCTGTATGCAGTGCCGCGTTTCTCGCTCTTTAGTATTTCTTAATTGAAGACTTTCTTTTTTTTTTTGCAAATACTGACTACTGCACGACGAGTTTGGGTTCTCTGTTTGATAATTCACTTTTGTACTTGATGCGTCTGTCTGTGTACAACATTTATCAATTGTTCTGTTATCAGTTGTTGCTGTTGTTGTTATTATTGTTGTGGTTATTATATGGTCATTGCAATGAAAATGAATTAACTTGTAAGTGGAGACAAGGTGAAATGCTTATTTAGTACACAATTACAAAAAGTAATTTATCTACTAGAATTGCTTTGTATGCCTGTCAGGTTGAAAATAAAAACTGTTACCAAGCTACTCGCAGCCAGCTCTAATATACATAAATACAAAAGACGCAAGCAAAATTAAAAACAAAAATATTTATACATACATAAAATCTACCATATATACAAACGTTTTATATACGTATTTAGTTCAGATCTAAGACACACATAAATAGGTATACTTAAAGTATTCCGTTGTTTATTGTTTTGTCTGCATTATTATGAAATAAGAGTTAAGCAAACATGAAACATTTGTTTAAATTAAAAGTTGTTTGTGTGCGACAGTCCATAATAATAACAATAATTATAAGTACTAAAATGCGCCAGATCAGCATTTTACTTTTAAATATTCAAATTGTTTTCACAATATATATTTAGAGTAGAACTTCACTAAGCCGGATCAATTAAAAGCGGGGTCAATTCGGATTACTCGAGAATCCGTATAACCGAAATCATATTAAAAAGGAAAAATATTTATAAATGCTTATTCATTTATTTTACAATAGAAAATAATATATGTATATACATATGTAAAATTAAAGAACGAACTGAAAAACTTCCATTTTACGCATATATTCCTGTCTGGACTACAGCATGATTCGCATTAGCGAAGTTCCACGGTATGTTATACATAGCTAATTGTTGAAAAAAGTTTAACATTAATCAATTTAAAAATTATTCTGGTCTGAGAGGCGCTTATGTGCAAAAGAGTCGATTTGAGGTATGATGTGATTGACTATTGCCGTATTTAAATTTTATGACTCGCCATCTCTGACTCAGTGCTTTTTTGTTAACAATCTGCTTCCAAGGAAAACGATCTCAATTGAAATAAAAAAAAAAAAAAACTTCAATTGAAGTAGAAATATAATAGATAACCGTAAAGATCTGTTCAACAAGTTGTAATTAATTTTGAATGTAAAAAATATGTACAAAAGATTTATTATTATTCAGAAAAAGTTTGGCGATCGTTAGAAAATATTATTCATTTTAGTATTTATAAGCACAAAGGTTTGTTGTAAATAAAAGCTCAGCTTTTATGAATACAATTTAAACAAAGGAATCATTACATTATACAATGAACACTTGCGTTCTAAGTATTAGAAACGGAAGTGTATGTTTAAGTGAAAGTTAATAATAATAAAGCCACAATGATGTAATGATGATCTAATAATAAAATATTGCGGAAAGGCTGATTGTTTAAATCTGTCACATTAAAGTTGTGTAATTTTGTTATTTGAGCAATGCTACTTAACTAAATAAAATATTCCCCACATCACCAACTATAAAATTTGTTTTAAAAGCAATAATGGGCTATTTACAATTTGCCGTATGTCTTTAATTACAAAACATCATAGCATATAGCCTCTCTTTACCGCATATATACTTACAATGCAAATCATTGTTCGGATAACTGGATAGTCCGGTCTGGCGAGTATTCGATTTGGCAGACTTATCTACTTTCAATTGAAGTTCAAATCCTGGTTAATTCAACATGCCTTAATATGCATTAAGTAAGTAAGTGGGTAAATGGGTATGCGCATATTTGCCTTGTTCGTCGTCTGAGTTAGAGCAATAAACAATTTGTAGCCAAGTGTGGTTTTTCTTTTTTTGTTTTTTTTTTTTTGCTGAACATAAATAATTTGTTGTACTAAGTCATTAGCTAAGGCCATCTCGCGCACCGCGCGTCTTAGCCAGTCCACGAGTATCGTACTACATAAAACGAGTATGGTTTGTAAAATAACAGGAATTAAAGCTAATTACTGCACACAGTTGGCATAAAATAAATTATTAGACCAAAACAAAAACGCAAAACCAATTTTCGCAAGGTTACGCGTATTTGCGCTACAATCGACCAACTCGACTCTAACTAGGTAAGACAAAGCGGCGGCGCGCCAAAAACCGTCTTATAAATCGTGCAATTTGCATAAAGAAGCAGAAAAAGAGGCGTGGCTCATGCGCGGCCAAATACAACACGAAATCAATTAATACTGAAATAAAACTAGTGAAAAATAAACCAACTGAAATAATATAAAAAAATAATATGTATGAACAACGTATACTTAATTATAAATAATGAAAATACAAAGCGCCCATTCACTTTTTATGCTTCCTGCTCAAGTATAAAACAAAATTACTGAAAAAGAAACAAAATAAATAAAAATAAATAAATGGCAAAATTATTAAGTGAAATGTGATTTTTTTTTTTTTCGTTTTATAGGAAACAAAATTTCAACAAACCTTAAAAAAAAAAACAACAAAGTAAAACTAAGCAACAATTGCAATGATGCAAAGCAAAAAAAAAAGACAATAATAATAATAAATTAAAAAAAAAAAATTCCAGCCGTGCACAGTTTGCACAATCGGCTGCAATGTAGACAAAAAAAACCACTGCCTGAGAACTCCAAACAATCAGCAATAAATGTAGATTTTTAAGTTTGGTAAAAAACGCAAAACCGAAAAAAAAATAACAGCAAAAAAAATTGCCAATTCACACCGAAATAAAAATTTCGCAAGCCGAAAAATTCGCAAGTTCAGTACTTCAAAGACACTTGCAACGGCATAGCAAAAGAAAACCCACTACAGTTGGGCACACGAAAAAGACGACGACAAAGGAGAAGAAAACAAGGAAAAATTAAACAAAAAAAGAAATAACAAACTGCATATTCAATTGTTTCGTCTTCGTGTTCGTACTTTGAAGACGTCGAAAAATGTTAATGGATGTGTGTGTACATATAATTTGTGGTGTATGTAGTGTGTAATGAGTTCACTTTTAACCAAATCAAAGCAAATGTGGGCAATACAGTAATCACACAATAGCAACAACAATCACAATATAAACAACAACCACAGGCAACAACAGAACGTCAAGCCAAAAAGTGAAAGTATTTCTTTTGATTGCCGACGACGTCGTCTGCATCATCGCAACATTAACGGCAGCAACGTCAACGTCTGCAGCCGGTATAGACGCAAACTCTTGGCTCTATCTTTTTGTTTTTTTTTTATTTTATTTTAATTTCTTTTTATTATTTTTTTTTTTTTTTTGATTTTAATTTTTTTTCTTTTGTGCTGCTGTTGCTTTTAATGCGAATGCAGCATTCGTTTCGCACGCAAGTTTATTCCACTTTCAACTTTGACTGCGACTGCAGCAGAAGCAAACAAAAAAAATAGTAAAATTTAAGCAAAGCAAAACAAAAGGGTAAAAACATAAAAAATTAAAACCAAAAGCTTCAAAATTGTTAAAAGAAAAATAAAAAAAAAAAAACAAAGCATGTTGTGTGTAAAAAATTAAAGTAGTCTGAAATAAATTATCACACACTTATGGGTGCCAAATGTTAATTTCAGTGAAAGGACGTCATGCAGCGTTTGTGGAACGATCATGTGTAATCTAATGGCATACCTGTGGCAAGTAAAAGCCAAAACGCAAACGATTAAAATGAACACAGGGCATATCAAAAATAAGTGTATTAGCACATTATCATTAAAAAGCTTATAAGTTTCACTTCTACCGAAAGTCAAAAATTTTACTGATTACGTTGATGATGTGGCTCAGTTGCTTACAGCCAAGCATTTAAAAGAAGCTGAATCACATTATATAACCATGCCTAAGGGTCAGCACCAGATTTTGGCAGGCATTGCTGCCATAAACGCAAATACCAAAATGTTGCTTCATTAGATCGTCGTCAGGTATTAGGTAAATAATAAGTCTTGTATAAGGTATATCACTACATGAGCGTTGAGCCCATTTAGATTGCTATCAAAGATTGTCATGTTGATATGTACATTGAAAACTTAAAAATATTTTTGAAAAATGACTTCATTTTTTTTAAATGCCTATAAAATTTGCAATAGCGTTTCTTTGCGCAAAAAAAAAAAAAAAAACAAAAGAAAACTTACGTCAATTGTATTTTTCAGATTCTTTCAAGACATAAATTATAGCATTTCTTTATGAAACAATAATACATACATACATAGTTTTTTTTTAATATAAATTTAAAAAAGCATTTAATAAATTTCAAGTCTATAGGAAAAAATACAAAAAACAAACTACAAAAAATCAAATAAATTTACAAAACAAAAAACTATAAATAACAACGAAACAAACATTGGCTGTCCCAGCCTAACTCATATGAGCATAACAATTGCACACAATATAATTCTAGCAAAGCTCAAAAATTGTTTAAAAATGCTTATGGCTGCATACTTTAAACAATGAAAGGAAAAACTGGTATGTATAAGAATTATTAAGGACTCAGAATAAATGAATTAACAGTAGAGTGGATTAGTAGATGTACTAAAATAAAATAAACAAAATATTTACAACTTAAGGAATTCAGTAGAAAACCGAAGAGTACTCACGGTCGTACTTTAGCATATAATCTCACGGTACAAACGACGTAGCCAAGCACAGCTGGCACTCACGAGAAGTTTTCACAGTCGTGATGGTGTTCAGAATTTTGTATTTCGATTTTTTTTTTTCGCAAATGAAGAAAATAATGCATACACCAAATAAACAGGTAGCAGCACAAAAACAGTGGTACAGACGACATTGTATGCAAAAAATTCAGCCATTTTGCCATGTTAGTCGGAGACGTAACATGCGATAGAGGAGCGCATAAGACACGACATAATAAAACCGAAATTCGTGGGAAAACCGCTTAAGTTGATTCAAGTGTTGCGCTAAGCAAATCGTTTGAAATTTCAAACTGAACAAACAAATAAACAAAACAAAAAAGAAAATACTATGTTAACAAAAAAAAAAACTGAAACTTTTATTTATTATATTCAACAACGTTTGTTTAAAAATAACTTAATACAATTAATTATGCAAAACTTGTTGCTGTTTTGTATCATTTGCGAATACAACTTTTATTTTTTTCGCTTTTCTTTTTTTTAAATTTTTTTGCTATTTCTAAATACAGCAGCGTGAAAACAAATCGGGAACACGTTCTAACTGCGCTACAGCGTAATTTGCATTTTTTGTTGCTTAATTTTATTATAAGTTTATTTGTTTTTTTTTTCTCTTTTTTATTGTTTTATATTTACTATTATTATAAGATTTTTTATGCCTGCAGCGTATAACTCATAATTCAATAATAATAATAATAAAAGAACAACACCATACGGTAATTAAAAATAAAAACATTATGAAATCATGGCGCAGTCAATCAGTAAGCGCGTGTTAACCCCAATGCGTGGAAAGTGCAGCGGCAACGGTAACGACAGCGACAAGAAAAAGCGACTGCTGATTTTGATGATGGGGCTTAACACAATTTCACATGCTTAGCGTAACTGTTTGCGGTTTATGAATCGTCTTAAATGCGCGTAAGAACGACTGCAGAGCCAATCGCAGTCACAGACACGCACAGTCACAGAAAATAGCACAAAGCTTGGGAAGCACATTTCGGTTAATGCAGCGGACACGCCTCAGCGGCGCATGCGTAGAAGGTAGCACAGAGCCGAGGGCTCCACTCTAGTGCTGTCAAAATATTTCTTGAAAGTGGCAGACCCAGCGCACGACTGTATATTGCATACCATGCCACGCCTTAAGAAATTAAGTTTTCTTGCGAAAGTACCACGTGGGCTTAGGTACAATCCACGCTTAAGGCGTCAAGGGTTAAGCTTGCATACGATATATGCTGCACCCACAAAAAGAATACGTGCAGCGATTTCATTAAAATAAAAACAAAAAGTAAAAATAAAATACTCCGCAATTTTAGGGCACGACTTTTTGCGCTACTTGCTAACTGCTGACTGCTGACAGACAGACAGACAGACAGACAGATTGGATGTCTGACTTAGTGGTCTGTCGGTCAATTGCCATTTGCATGCAGATTATATGCTGCATATTTAGGCTGATTGGTGCCCAAGTGTCTGCTGTTGTGTATTTGTGGTTTGGATTTAAATTAAATCGAAAACAGAAAAAAAAACCAAAACTTCATTTGCTTTGATTTGTGTTAATCAACTTGATTTGAGCCGTGAATTGGAACGAAATTGCGGATTGTGAAAGCAAGATCGAAAGTAGGAGGGTTGCTAATGAATAAAAAACATGTAAATAAAAAGAAACAGGTAGAAAAAATATTCAGACAAAAAAAAATATATATTAAACAAGTAAACATATAAAATATTAAAAAAATAATAAAAATTAAGCGAGTAAACAAATAAAATATTAAAAACTGAAAAAAAAAACTCAAAACAAAATATATAAACAATAAAGAAAACCTAAAAACATTATTAAAATATAATATATACTTAAATTAAAAAATAAAAATTTAAAGCATCTATTTGCTATTTAAAAAAATAGAAAAAAAAAAGAAAAGCAAACAAACTTAAGAATCCAATAGAATTCTTTCAAAAGGTTTAAAAAAAAAAAAACTAAATATTAAATGTCAAAATATCACAAAAAAATAGCAACGATTAATAAAAACGTAAACACAAAATTAATAAAAAAAAAAATAAATTTTAAAGTAAACGAATAAACAAAAATTAAGAACATATTGAAGTAAAACGTTTTACTGCGCATTGTTTGGCTTATCTGCATACATTTATCGACTTGCTTGTCTACTTAGGGGACGATTCTTAAAACCGGCACGACACAAATGGAACGCCAAGAATCTCCATTTGTGTCGCGTGTGGGAACAAGGTCAAGCAATGCGCTGAGACATTAATAGAAATTCTAAGAACGAATGTAACGTCTCAGGGGAAGCAGCAGACGAATTCACAGAGCGGACAAGTTAATCTGCTGGCGCAACTTTGCAAATTGAATTTACTCCGACGACAGCTTGAGAACATCACTCAGCTAATTTGGCACAAAAGCAGTCACCTGCAATAAAATGATTCGCCACAGTCACTGAGCGTTTGTATCAAAAAATGTTGTGTGTTTTGGCTCTAACAGCGTGCATAACAGAATGTTAAGGCCCTGTTAAACAACAAATGAAATGCTCAACTGGGTTACAGTTCAGGTAGGCTTAGACTATAAAAGTAGCCTACAGATGTGCGCTAGACCACATCCCAAGCAACATAAACAACTTCACGCCTGCAATTTTACGTAAATTAAATATGTCGAAAATGTGCTCTATATAAAGCCAACATAGATCATTAGCGTAAAAATCGTTAAAAACCAAAATGCATAAAGACATCAGCAGATTACGATAAATTATACAGATTTAGGCCAAATTCAATAAACGCTCACTCGGGCAAATCAAAAGTCATAAACAAAACGACAAAGATAAAAGACAACAAACACCTACGTGAAAACCATTTGAACTCGAAAAAAAGAAAGAGCGAAAAACAAGCAATTTAAGGCAAACAAAGCAAATCATTTTGACAGCAAAAGTTAAACAAAATATGTGAAATTTAATTTTCGTAGTTCATGATGTAGTTAAAACTTCTGCACAGTGTACCTCCCGCCTTGGCGCCCATTTGCGACGTCTCTGCAAATACATTAAGGCCAAACAGCAGCCGCTAATGAGCTGATGCTGCCAGCAGATGATGGTTACCTTTCTTGCTTGTTGGCTGATTATGATGATTTTGTTGTATTGTAGTTTATGTACTCAAATGCGAGCAAGCGAGTGAGCGGCGGGTGAAAGTTTGCAAAATATTTAATAAGCAATAATAAATAAAAGCTTGGACAAATCAAAGTCAATTAAAATAATTTTAATTGATGAAAATCATTAAAAGCAATGAACAGGTAGAAATTTTTATGATTTATAATGCTATTACACTGTGAGAAATTGTTATTAATGCTCTCACAAGTTATTGATGACAAAAAACATGATAAAAATGGCATGTTCAGCAAATCTACACAAAAAATATCATCTGCATTCGTTGTTGCCAACTTAGTACATTAATTTTTAATGCTGTTTTTAACCTAACTGTTAGAGGAAAAAAAACCCCTCAATAATTTGTGTAGAATTCAACAAATCTTAAGTTGATCATTTAACTGAACCTATAAACCCCGCAAATATCTAACTGTCTTTGAAGCAGGAGGCATGACATAAGGCAAATTATTTACTTAGAAACTTCGAACAGACGACCTGAATTAATCTACGAGTTGAAAGTCTTAAGACTTAAAAGTCTATAAACTTTTAAAAATAAAACAAAGGATAGAAAATAATTTAAAACTCGAAGTAACTAAAATTAGAAATTTAGGATGTACATCCGCTTTGAAATTTTGTATACCCATTTATGTGCGGTGTACCTACAGACACATTGAACTATATACATAGGCGTATAAAAATCAACATTTCAGCAATTTCACGATTTATTGGCAAAATATTTTTGTTTTATGCAATAAGTGACCGGCAGACATTGAGGCATGCGTTCCCTTACCAAAAGTGTACAAGTGAAACTTTTACTTCAAACAAGAGCTGATCATGTTGAGCAACAGTAACAGCAACCGCAGCAGCAGCAGCAGCCAATGCCGGCCAAAGTCAAAACAATTACCGCGTCTTAAACACGTCGTTGACTCTACTTAATCAGTTTTCAAGTTCATTAAACTCAAAACAAACGCAATTACGAAATAAAAACAATAATAACAGACACACACACACTCACACTCACACACACAGCCGCCGCCATAAACACTTTAAGTCCACTTCAGATGCGCGGCAAAGTGGCACACGCAAGTAAGTAGTGTGTGATGTAGTTAGTGTATAATCATGCAGAATGATTGCCGTGCAAAAAGCCAAAACTTATGTCTTTATATAATTTTAGTTTTTTCTGCTTATTTGTTGATTTTTTTTTTGAGCTATCTTTTGCTGATCTAGAATTTGTACTAATAAACGCGATTTATATGCCAAAACTGAGCCGGCGTCTGACCAAGCCGTTTTCGTCACGCCAAGTGGCCAGCTCAGTCGTCTATGGCCGCAAATAAATGGCAATTAAGCAATTTGCGTTAACGATTTAACAATTTTATTAATTACGCATTTGTACGCCCGTACATTGGCTTGATCAGCCATTTTATACTTAATTAGCGCACACGCAAATTGGCAACTAAAGTGCAGCCCCCGCAGCTCCCGCAACCACAAAGGCCAAATAACTTATAACGGCTTAGCGGCTTATAGCTAAGCGTTTTACGTTTAATTCTTTTTGTAACATTATCTCTGGCGTTTTATGCGAAAATTAGGCATAAAAAAAACTTAACGCATTTTTTCTAAGCAAATTCACATGTGTATGGCTTAAGAACGATTTTTTCAAAGGAAAACTCTGCCATTGCCGTGTATCGTGTGTAAGGTAGCACAAGTCGGAGTCTAACTAGACAATAAAGCGCAGCGGCTGCAGCTGCCAAGTGTGTATATTGTTTGCTTGTATAAATAAGTAAATGATCACGTTTAATTACGCGCGCGTTTCTATTAGAAATGTGTGCAATGCGATCGCGCCGCTGTGCGATGTGAAACAGGTTTCCTCCATTGCTTGGCCCCAAGTGGCATAAAAAACTTCACATACAATAACAATAATAGCAGAAACTTGTGTAACCGGCAACAGCAACAGCAACGGCAATGGCTTAAGTAGGCCTGTCCGTCCGCATGTCCGTCTATCCGTATGCGGAATGCGTGGCTGCCAGAAATGAGTTGAGAAAAATTACAAAACATTCGAATGAGTATGCAAATTGCTGCACTCGCCTATTCAATTGTTGCGGATTTAAGCCGAAGCTAAAAATAGGCAAACCAAAATTGGTGTAAACTATAACACCAAGCATGGAGGCCAATAAGTGGGATGCTTTATTTATGCTTACGTTACTTGCTAGCGTTGGCTGGACACTTGACAGACAGCATGCCATGCATGACGCTGCATGCAACAATTTACAAATATTATGAAAACTTTTCCAGAGCTTACTAAAGAGTTTTGGATAAACATGCGACGGCATTAGAAGACGATTCTACTTAAAGCTGTTGAGTTTGTCTATAGTTAGCTGGCGTAGCTATTCCTATTCAGCCTCTCCTTCGTTGTATTTCTTTTCAGAGTAAAAAACTAAGTATTTTCTTTTTGTTTAGAGATGCTATACAGAGAATATAAGGAAGCTAGCCAGCTTGCGGTTGAGCAAAACAGTAGAACTCTGAAAATCACAAGAAGTTTGAAGTCAGCCCCTTGCGCTGAGATGTCGAAAGACCTGATATACACACGTGAGAGAGCTGCACGAATATATTGAAATTTTGGCTAGTTAGTTTATTATTTTTTTTGGTTCCACTTAGAGCAAATAGTATTTTACTTTATAACAGAAAACAAAGAGGGAAATAGATTAGATTATTCATTATTATTCAATCTATTCAAATTCTAATTTTATATACTCCGTTTTGAATGAATTTAACGTTCTATTCAGTTGAATATTTATATTCACTCAATTTGGACTTCAATGTTCCATAAGCCGTTTTAAATGCATTCGTGCAGTCCTCTAATGTATAATAATAAACTCACAAAAACAAAACTGCGAAATGCTGAAAGCACTCAACACACTAAACAGCGACTTGGTGCCGCAATTGAATATAAGCCAATATTAACTGTAAATAATCTGCAAATTGCTTAAGCATAAAATCCGTTTTATGAGTACTTATGGAATATATGGTCTGCATACAATTAAAGTGGATTGTTTACAAAGCATAGGAAAAAAGGCTTAAAATTACGGAACTTAACTCCAAAACCATTTCTACTACTTGGTCTTGCAGCAGTTGCCGGATCTCGCATAAACAACAAAGCATTCTGTTTAACTTGGGTCTCTCATTGCTGCTGCTAAGCAGACAAAGCAGTTCATTTTCGACAGATTAACACACTTCATGTCGCCGCCAATTAGATTTGAGACAGCTCTTGGCTAGAAGCGTCTAACAAAGAACAATGGCGCATAAAACTTGAATCCAAAACTTAGTCACAACAAAAACAAAACCATACAGTAAACAAAATCCCAACGCGCTGAATTCAGCGTAAATGTGAGAAGATTCTCAAACTTGGCATTTTAATTAAAACATTTTTTTTTGTTCTTGGTTTTTTTCTTTTTTTTTTTTTTGCAAATTTTCAGCAATTTTAGGGCCAACGAAGCTGGCTCACAGTCAGAGTTGGCAAAAGAAATAAACAACACAAAAAGGTATATAAAAAACCCTCAATACGCATGTGTCGTAAATAAAAAAATGAATTTTGTTTATTATGCTTTGGAAAAAATAATTAAAATCATTAATGTTTTGTTATTGTTGTGGTTGTTGTTGCTGGGTTTGCTACTTTGCACAAAAGTTTATTTATTTTAACCTTTTTTTTTTGCCACTTTGTGCCAGTGTAGTTTCAATGAACCCGCTTTAATTAAACTATGAAGCTACAATTGCATTTGATTCGTACGCAAAATGCCTGAAAAACGTTGAACAAAGCTGAAAAGCGGCTGATGACCGCAAACAAATTCAATTAACAATAAATCTTTAAGACAAAGTGCGAAAACCCATAACTGTTAAAGAGGTAAACGCTTAAATGTGTTATGCCGTACTTTACTTTGTTGTCTTTTATTGTTTTTATAGCTTTGTTCTCTTTTCCTTTTTATTTTTTTAGCTATACATCAGACATTCAAATATGTACTTTCAGTCAACTGGTTTCTTGACATTTCAAAAGTTCAGCACAGCGCAGTTCAAGCGCGTAACTGAAATGTCAAAATTATAAGGAAAATATATAAATCAGCCAAAACACAAAAAAAAAAAAAAAAGAGGCAGGGGCTATAGTCGGGCGCATCCGACTACAGAATACCCTGTACACAATTCAAAATTCAAAAAAAAATTATTTTTCCAAAATTTGGTAACGATATCTTACTAAACAAATAAGTTTTTCTCAGTAAATGTTGTTTTTCGACCGATCATTCCTACGGTAGCTATATGATATAGTGAACCAATATACATGATATTAAAATAAGTGATTGGAAAATACGTAGAACTACTAAATCCGAAATTTGGTAACAATATCTTGAAAAACAAAAGGATTTTTGTTAGTAAATATGGTTTTTCGGCCGATCGTTCCTATGACAGCTATGGATTAGGAGTCTTCTTGTAGGTTTTACCGTTTCCGAGATCCGTTTATTCATACAGACAGATAGACGGACATGGCTAGATCGACTCGTCTTTCGATGCTGATCAAGAATATATATACTTTGTAGGGTCTGCCACACCTCTTTTTGCCTGTTACATACATTTGCACAACTTTAATATACTATTTACCATTTTTTGGTACAGGGTAGAGAAAGAAACACAAAATATGAGCCGCTAAGTGTGCTGGAGTGTGTTGGCTGGCTGGTCAAACGGACGGACAGGCGACTGACAGCACAGCATGAAAAAGAGAACGGCGGCGACACTTTCTATGTTGATTGCTGCGCAGCGACGCTTAGCTGGTGGTGTGCTGTAAATCAGGTCAGAAATTGTTGTTAGCTGGCTTTGCGTGGCTTGGCTTAGCTAAGAGCAACAACAACAAAAACAACAACGAGAGCAATACAACAATATTAATAACGGCCAAAGGCTACAAAAGTTGCGGCCGCAAAGTATGAAATGAGAGCTGTAAGCTGCTACGCATAACCTTCTCTTCGGCCCGACTGCGCTTTTGTTTGTTTTTTCTGTCTATCACTCTCTCTTACCCTGAGCTTTAAAAGAATTAATTAGACTTTACGCTGTCACGGCGTAATGCAAGTTATTGTTGTTGTTTTCTGTGTTAATGTTTGTTGTTGTTCTTTGCAATTGTTCAAATATTAATTGATGCTGTTTGTTGTTGTCGATTGCTGTTTCTGTTGATTTCTATCGTGAGTTACTTTGCCTGCTTCGCTCTTTGCTTAACCATCATAATGTTCTCACAAAATAGGTCATTTGTGCTTTTCCTGGTTGTTACTGTTTTAAATGTTGTTGTTATTGTTGCTCATTATTTTTAAGAGCAGAGAGGCGGCAACTCTGCGCGGCTTGTTAACAATGTGTCAAGCACAAACCATGACCAATTGGCTAAGGCTGACCCTTTAGCAAAGCTAATTTTATGCACTTCATTAGCGCTAAACGTTGTCTTAATGCGTGAAGGACAGCATTCTTTAATATTTTGTAGTTTGGTGTTTTTGTTTTTGTTAATTTTGAATAGATTTATTTATTTTTCTAAGTGGGCTTAGTTCGTTTTTGAACGGCGTTTAAACGTTGCCATTCATTTGCTTATTCATAAGCAACCGAATGCTAATCAATGAAGTTAATTGCTGGATAGTCAAAACTGGATTGAACAAACAATTTATTATGTGTAATCATCTTGTACCAAGAAAACATATGAAATTGTACGCTTTTTTTTGACAGTCATTGCCAGTATGACATTTCATTGTCATAAACTAGTTTTCCAGTAATCTTACATGCCTAAAGGGATCCAAAGCAATTAAATCCAACAGCAACTATAACAATGTGGATAACTGCAGCAGTAATGAGATCACTAATTTGTCTAATTATAATCTCAGTTCTAACTATAAAATGAAAATGGCTCCAATTAACAGCATTAGGCACACTGATTACAATAATTTGTAGTCGAAGGTGCTTAAGTCTCTACTTTCAAATATTCTCACAATGATAACTGCAATGTTTGACACTACTAAATTGTCCACAGTATTAATATGCTGAATGCATTATCATGTCAGAAGTTGTTGTGTAGTTGTTAATAATGATTCGAGTAACTGGTAACTCAGATTAGATTATCACAACTGCATCAGAAACTTTGTGTGCCACGGTTATTCAGGCAATCGGTTTTACGGGCTTAGACTTCTCGCCAAAGACTGCCAAAAATTGTATACATACATGTTTTCCGCTAGCTCTTTTTTCTGTTTGATCGCTATACTGCAGATATTCCCATTATCATTAATCTTTATAAAGTATTATTCATCGCCGCCTTTCAAAAATAAAGTTTTTATTTTGTTTTGCCAAAATTTCGTAAATTTTAAATTTAAACAACTATTGGCCTATCTTACAAGCCAACTGTCTGCCTGTCCATCTTCAGCAAAAGAACTATCTACAAATACAGCTTCATCACTTAATATGTAACCGTATAATTATCGTAATTATGATTCTAGTTATATAAAGTCAATCTAAACTGCCTATCTATTTAGTTATATATAGTTAGTATATCGACTAAGTGCCACGGAAAACACAATAAGTCAAGCCACAGCCCAGTCGGCTTTTAACTTTAGTTTAGCTCAGTCACTTTAACTGAGTTTAATAAACGTTAATTAAGCCAGCTTAAGCGGCATTTATATAATTGGTGAAATCAGTCCAACAGACGCAGTTGGCCAAGACACAAATGCGCAAACGTTGAGACACATTTTAATAACAAAAGCACATTCCGCTATTATGTGGTATAATAATAAATTTTTGGTTATAATTCCTATTACATAAGCACCATCGATAACCGGAGGTGTACAAAACAATGGACACATAATCATAGTTAAAAACTTTCAATACGAGTTTTATGTGAATTGTTTTTCTTTTTCGATTTTTTTGTTTTTTTTTGTGTTTTTTTTGGTGTCTTTTACTTCATTACTTTGCAGCAGCAGGTCAGACAAAATGACTCCAAGAAGAATTGTGTAGGTAAGTGAGAAATAAGAAATAAGAAAAAACAAGAGCAAAAAAAAAAAAATAAATAAAATTCCACTGACATTTGAGCAACTTAGGAAGTCATAAAAATCTAACAACAAATTGTGTAAAGAAATAAAATAAAAGCCAAACATGGCAAAAACAACTCGGAATAATGGCAAAGCGCGCACGGCGAACATTGCTGACAGCATCATTGTACGTAGCACACAATAGTATGGGCGCGTGTTCATATTACACTACCCACGGGGGAACGAGTGCGGGGGTGTGCTTATGTTTAATAAGCCGTGAATGTCGCGTCTCGTGATTAATGCATATTAAATTTAAGCAGCTAAAAACAAAACAAAATTAGGTAAATAAATGAAACAAATGGACAAATAAAAGTAAGCAGCTGCCGACGTCGTCGTCGCCGTGGCTGCCAACAGCTGCCCTAGAACAGTGTGTGGGTGTGGGTGTGCGTGTGCGCATGCGTATTCGCATGAAATTCGTTTAAGGCATTTCTAAGCTATTTGTGAACGATTAATCGCTTTCGCGAAGCATAAAATAACTTGCGCCATATTTAATATAACAAAGCATAAATAGAAAACGGTTAACGGCTTATATGCATTTATGGGAATCAAATGAAGAGCGAAAACAACTTAAATTGACAAAATTTATGTCAATAAGAATATATGCAAATTTGTCGATGATTATCTAGGGCAGGCTCAGCAATAACGCATTGCCCGTATAAACTTTGTGAAGTGGCTTCTTGCAGCTTCCTTAAAGGAATAAGCACAGAGGTCTGATTTGTTTCGGATTTTAGATACATTTCCCTAGCTTATATCATATATTACTATCTGAGAGTTTACAGCTGAGCAGAAAGAAGTCTTCGTGTTGTTTTACTGTTAGCTAGATGCATGTGGCTTTTGTCAATATTCCCGCTTACTTAGTTGTTCTCAGGCGAAACTATACGATTTGCCAGTGACCCTTCTGTGGCTTTGACTTCGTTGCATGGGTGCCAAAGTGCATATGTGAAATGTTAAATGCGAACTTATACAACGTCAAAAGCGTAGAGAGAGTCATGTGCAAATTGGCTGCATGCAAGTGGAAAAAATTAGATAAAAAAATTGATAGCAAAAAAAAAATGTCATTATCCTCAGACATGCAACATGCCAGCAACATGAAAGCCGCTTGTCTCGACTGTGATTATGTTGCTGCAGTTAACTCATTTTTGCTGTATTTATGTTTTGTTTTTTATTTTATTTTTATTTTTTTTTTTTTAATTTTTTTTTTTCTTTCTTCGGTTGCGTTGTTTTTTAAACAATTTTGCTTGTTGCCCCACGGTGCATTTTCCCTAGAGGCATGCAGTCGCTGTTGGTTACGCATGACAGCCGCATGAGTTGGCAATTGTTGCTGTTGCCTGGTGCAATTTTGTTGTAGCTATTGTAGCTATAGTAGCAGCAATTTTATTGTTATTGCATTTGCAGCATGCAACATGAAAACAAGCAACAAACGTAGCAACCAACCAACAGAAGAGCAGTTAAAGTGTTTAATAATGCACATGGAAATGGTTTTAAATGCAGAAATAATAAGTAAAGAGTACAAAAAAAAATAAAAAAAAATAAACAGCATAAATGGCCACAATGATAATAATAACAAAATTTAGCTACTTCAAACACAATGTGACGTCTATGTAAGTTCATTGCTTGCCGTTGCCTGTTGTCCTTGGTTCGGGCATTAAGCTAAGCCTTAAAGCACGCAAACAGCAATGTTTGTTGTCCAAGTTGTTAGCAACATTTTTGACGCTTAGCAACCACTCAAGCAGTCATAGCAATTATAAAACAAAAACAAATAACAGAAACACTACTTGCATTTCATATTTAACAGACAGTCACACTGCAGTGATTAATCACGGCAGCCAAACAAATATACAATTTCAATAAGATGATCTAAGCACAAGTTGAGCGTTAATTAGCCAACTTGCAGGCGGCTTAAACGACTTCGACAATGACAGCAACAACAACAACAACACTGCGCACAGACAAGCCAAGCCACGCCACAACAATTTAGCAAAAAACAAACGATGCACGTTGGCCTGCCTGACTGACTGACTGAGATTTGCACTGGCGCTGGCGAGCAGTCGACGTCTCGAGATGAATCGCAAACAGTTGTGGCCAAGCGGCATGAGTGGCAAATAAATTATAGAAACAAAAAATTAAAAAACGCTTATAATGCCCCTTCGCTTTCAAGCGAACGCGGCGAAAGACAACGTCAAAACTGCACAACATGTGTGAGTCACGCTTAAATGAATGTCTAACAAACCTAAACCACCAACACTGACAACAACAACAACAACAACAATAACAATAGAAAGAAGAAGAAGCAACAGCAGTAAAACAACAAACATCAGCCACAGCAACTTTATTAAAAACAAACACAAAAAACAAAATTGCAAAAAAATAAACAAAATTTTATAACAGCGTAACATGGAACCTGACTTGGATCCGCTGCTGGGACTGGATCTTGCATACTTGCACATATATACAATAATTCAAGACATTAAAAAACCTATAAGCCATTGACGTTTAGGGTAAAGTATTTATAAGCTGCCGATTTTTAGTATGCAAAGCGCATGCATGCGGGAAACACGAAACTCCGCATTTGTAATACATATATGTGATTAGTCCACACTCCAAGTCATTTAATTAGAGCGATTTTGAGGGCATTACTATCCAGCCAACTTGAATCTACAATTTCCATAGCTATTAGTTTTTCCTAGATGCCAACCGAAACGAAATCTGTCCCTAGCAAGTCTATGTATCTCAAGTAGACTGCCCACCATTCCCAAGTCTGTTACCCTTTGCCAGTTGGCAACTGCTACAGCTACAAATATACGCACACTACACTGGAATTCACAAGACAATTGGTGAGCTAAAAATCCAATACAGATTGAGACGGTGCCATCCTAAAGATTAGAGAGTTCTGGGGAATCACCGTGCTCTAATTTAGTAACTCTTATCGTTTATTTTATATTTATCATATTTAATTTTTTTTATATTTAAATTTAAAAAGCAACTTACTGAGCCACCCCAATTTTGTTTTCTATTTTTTGCAATGCGTGATCTACACTGGAGTGCGGTAGCAGACTCAAGGTCGAGTCTTACAATATTATGTTGAGTCATATGTTGGTTTATTATGCATATTTCTCCTCTTAATTTTATAAACGTATACTTGTATATTATTTTAAAAATATCTTATTCATAAACTGTGATTCATTGAGATCTGAGTGTTTGTAGACTTACTTATTTAGCGTTATAGACGCGCATATAACGTAAGAAATATCCTGTCGCCAGTTTCTGTTCTCTTCTTTCGTCGTATGTGGCAAGCCTGTTTGGCATTTATAACGGTGCAAGTTTTTATTTAATTGAATTTTCTTCTTTTTTTTATTTATTTTTTAGTTTGCCGCTTTGCCACAATGAATACAAAAAATAATCCACTTGAAATGATTCCAGTTGACCAAGTTGTTGTTGCTGTCGTCGTCGCTGTCGGTTGTTGTTATTGTCGTTGGCTTTTGCTGTTATTGTAGACGTTTAGCTTTGGGTTTGAAGTTAAACAGGAATGCATATAGTAGAATGTAGTCGTTGAGGTTTTTTTTTTTCTTTTAATATTTTATAAATTTTGTTTTATTACTTTTTCTTTTATTGGCATTAAATTTCAACACAAAACACTTTTAGCACAATTAGCACCTTTGTTAAGATCACTGAGCTAAGCACCCCGTCGACTAACTGTAAGCGTTCAAGACGCAGACGTCGTATGCTATATAAATATAGACACAAACAATTGCAATGGCTGTATTTAAATTTTACACTCGTTTTTTTTTTTTTGGATTTTACTAAATTTACTTAAAAAATTTCTGTTTCTTTTTCAGCTTGGTTGCTTTTGTTTTGCACGCTTATTGGCAAGCAGTGGAAAAAAAATTGCACAAAGCGTGCAAAATCACTTATGTAGCCGTTCTGGCAATAATTGTAAAAATAATGCCAATAAGCGCAAACGCGCGCGTCTTCTACAAAACACAACAACAAAGTTTAAAAATAAAATATAAACTATATTTTTTCTAAAAAATTAACATTTCTTGCACTGCTTGCGCCTCACTACGTTGTACAAAAGTAACTGAGCTGAAAGCGGCCATGCTGATCACTTCCACACTCACTCACGGCTGTAAACGTGTCTTAAACGAACAAGCGACAGCGGCGACACGAAGCCATAGCCGAAGCTGCACGAAGACGCACAAAGCACAAAAGCTAAGTCATAGCCGAAGTAATGATGCAGGCAAAACTGCTGTGCGGTGCGCAGTTGGCAGAAAACAACAACAACAACAACAACAAGAATAAAGCTGAAGTTGTTAAGAAAGAAGCAAAACTGGTTGATGAAGAAAAATCCAAATAAGCAAAAGAACGTACTTACAACAACAATGTTGTTGTTGTTCATAAAGAGAGGTAGAAAAAAAAACAAAAAGGAGCAACCGGCACAATTCCGACGTGTAAAACAGCAGAAAAAAAGAGAGCGGCAGGCAGCTTGGTCATGGGTGAAGAAGTATTGATAAGTGAGCGCGCGCAGTTGGGCGGTAAAGGTGCAGCAACGCATTACATTTCCAATTGCCTGCAGAATAAAACGAAAGAAACATATATAAAACAAAAAAAATAACCCGAAATAGAAGCATATTTCGTATAAGAAAAAGAAAAAGACAGAAAAAGTAACAATTGCCATTGCTTGCAGCCACGTACGGGCATTTCTTTCTTTTCCTCTTTGTCGCCTGCCGTTGATCATTAAGAAAAAAACAGCGCAGACGCTATTGGAATGTTAACAAATAGTTTTCAGCTTTGGCTGCGCTGCCAGCACGGCTTACATTTCAAAATGAAAAAAAAAAAAAAAAAAAAACATAAGAAAGAAAACATTAAAAAATGCAGCATGCAGCGCAGACACTTTGGAATTTCCAATAGAAATGGGCTGGCGAGCGCGCCCGAGAGCCACAAAACAAGCTTTTAATGTGGCCCAATGTTAATGGCTTTAGTAGCTGGTTGCTGTCTACCATATAGTCGGTGAGTTGATGTTTTTGTTTTTGTAGTGTGCTGTTTGCGTAGCAAGGTTAATAACATCATTAAATAAATAAGCTATTTTTCTTGTTTTGCAGACAAGCTTAACAGAAAAACGGAAAAGCACCGAAGAGTGATGAAGGGAGAGTGCGAAAACCGCGTCTCTTGCATAAAGCCTGTGTGCCCATTGCATAGCAACATGCTACGCGTTAAGCTGCCCAGTTAAATGATAAAGGTATATTGGCGGCACTGCAAGGCAGCCTTGACAAATGGTAAAGAAAATTGTCATCGGACGACGTGAATATAAAGAAAAACTTCAATGCTGGTGAAAAAAGGGGGAGGAAAAAATAAAGAAAACAAGGATAAGACTGAAGGGAATTAAAAGATAAAATATGAAAAGTTGTAGAATAGAAAAACAAAATGAAAGATCAAAAAGATAAAATTTCACTACTAAAAGAAATTTTGTTTCTCAGATAGTTTTGTGTATTGACAATCAGTCAATTGATGCTATTGTTAGGCTTATAGGGATGCCATGAAGTTTGAGTAGCAATTAGGCTTAACCTATAAAAATTAAACTACAATAGTCTTGATGCAGCTTAAAAATTGATAATAAGCGATATAGGCATATTAATAGGTTTAAGTATGCGATTCTATAAACATGTTTGTGATTAGTAAACTTTATTTGGATCTTAAAACGAATCTGCAAAGTGACACCATTCACTTTTGGCTTGGCGCAGTTTTTATACCGGACAGTGGCCACCATTACTTGAAAGCTACTTCATAAGATCAGTAGAGATAAGACAGCTACAATAAATTTAAGTACTAATAAGATACGAATATAGGCAGTTTCTATGAGCAAAAAGAAAAAAAAAACAAAAATGGGGAAAAAGACAAATAGAAAAAAAAAAAAACGTTGAATACAATGTATTATAAGCCGCCAGTTTGCTTGACTGCTGACTACTTGAAGCCAATAAATCTACAAAGTATTTTCCAAACACTCAGAAAGCAGCGAGAGGCAGGGCAAGGTGGTACGGAGAAAGACAGCTAGACCCCCACACAAAGCGTCGTAGGCAACATAAGCAATGAAAAAAAGAAACAACACGACTTTTTTTTTTCTTCTAGTTTGCTTCCTGCGCCACGAAACCAGTTTCACTTTAACGTTTTGACGTGTCTGTTGCAATCGTTGCTGGGTCGCACGCAGCAACAACCTCGCAGATTATGCAAAAAGCGCCCAAGGCTTGCGGTTATTGTGGCGCTGCTAGTAACTGGGCAGAGTGGGTTCCACACGCCGTTTACTGCTTGACTGAATACTGACCGACTGCAGTTCGCTGACATCTTATATGCCTTCTACTTCATGATAGCAAATTGTAAGCAGCTTAGTACTTCATCCTAGCAGAGTTAATGACCCTGCAGGGATGCCAAACTTAGTTCAACTGGTGATGTTAACCAAGATGCAAAAGCATATAACACATGATTAACAAAAAGACCTTCGTCTTGGCACGATATCCAACTCTCATTGAGGGGAAACATATTTATTTTAAAGCGGTGGGATAGTGAGTACTTCTCTACAATATCAAAAAATGTTTTTATCTTACCAATTCTTTTATTACTATAATCTTCCCTGTAGCATGGTGCAGCCTCCGAACTTTGACTGCTATGCTGCTACAACAACAACAAGCGCTACATGTTCTCACCAATGTCAATCACATTTTGTGAACCTTTGCCATGTGTAGCTGCGCACAAGAGCGACGGGTCAATAAGATTGAAGTGCGAACGTATAAATGCCAAATCATATTGTGGCAAATCCTGGCTGGGCGCATTCTTCAATGCTCGCAAACCGATGTGCGGTCGTAAGAAATAGTCTGCCAACGGATACCAGCGCAATACCAACTCCGGCGTCTTACCAGCTGCTAGTGCGGCCAACATGCGTTTGCGCTGTTGCATATAAGTGATGCGTAGTATGCGCAACTTTTTTGCTATACGCTCCGACGTCAAACCATTACCCATTGCGGCCGCAATGTCAGTGAGAGCGGCTTCTCTTTGCTGCGCATGCTGATAATCTTCGTGTTGCAGATCCCATAGACAACGATGCGCACTGTAAAGGCGTAGGAGCTGCACGGTATGTGCGAGTGGCCATTTAGTCGCTGTGAGATCTTCTGCTGTCGCTATCATTGTGCCGCTGACCGCATTTGGCTCAACAGTTGGACAGTCGTCGACAAGTTTCTGCCGCGTCAGCGACAATGTTGGTACCTCTGCAACTGTGTCAAATAACTCCGCCACAATGGGCCACCAGTGGAACTGAGGTTCGTATGTTGGATTGCAATGCATTTGATGTAGCGTCGCGTTCATGGCACGTCTAAACGTACGCCAACGTTTTTGGATGCGTGCCAAAGGCATTGCCAATTCACGTGCGAGCACTTGTAGCGTTGGCGGTTCGTCTGTTTTTTCAATTTGCGCTGCTAATGGCGTTACGTGTTCTACCAACAGTCGAACAAAACGTAACGAATCTTCTGAGGTCCATGCGCTGCTTACACGGGTTGATGACAACGCACCATCAAAGACATTCTGTTGCAAGCTTTGCTCCACTTTAAGCGGCACCAATGCCGCATTGTCCAAGGTCACCACTACGTCATCCGCCAAATCAGCATCACTGTCAGCGTTTAATTTTAATCTATCTGTTTGAGTTGCTTGGCGCAGAAATGTGTCTGCCACCACAAACCATTTTAGTTTTGTGCGTGCACCATGGCCGGCGCGCATGCGCTGCTTAATGCGTCGTTTCTCGTAACGATAAGTAGCGCGTACAACATGTAGCTTACGTACCACATCGTCGCGTGTTATACCTAATACTGCTGCAATATCCACATGCGCCGCCTCACGCATTAATGCATCTCCATAGTTCCAGTCGTGCGCATCCCAGAGACAACGATGGGCGCCATAGAGTTGCACAAGATGTAACATGCGCTCCGTAGGCCATTTTCCAGTTGCAGTGAATGCAGCATGCGTATCCGTAGTTGTTTCTTTAGCTGCACTCTGTCATCACGGTTAGAAAAGTTGGCATAAATATTCTGTCTTTCGCACTGCGGCATACCTGTACAGTTTGTATCGGTAGCACAATTCCGCGCTGTTCCCATTTTCTCTTGCAGCCATTATACGAGTACTCAGTCATCTTCCATAAATAAAATAGGTTTGTCAAAACAATTAATTCTAAATGTATTTATTATACAAAATTTGTTTTTGCCTTTAACTTAGCCGCGCAATGCATTTTTAATAAGAGTTGGCAGCCCTGTTATTAAGATTAGCAACATATGTTGTTTCAGAAGTTTTGTAAAAAATTTTCTTTTCCTTTGAAAATACGGGTAACGTGCGTGCAACGAATATCAATTGAAATTATTTTTCTATCTTTTCTATCGATGCAACAAAGTAGTGTTAGTGATGTTTTTAAGTTTAATGAGCTAGTTTTGTTAGGTTAAATTTTTATACAAAGAGAGCGCACAAAAATCATATGGTAAGGTAGACTATATAGCAATTTAATCAATTAAACATTTCTAATTAAACATTTTGTGATCAAATAGAAAATGAATTGTATCAATATTCTGAATCGAACGAGTATTAACTGATTTTGGGTAACCATGTCACTAAGATAGTGTTGTGAGTAACTGAATCTGCGAGGCTGTACATGCATGTACCAAATTGGTATTGGTAAATTGACGCCGCACAGCTGATTAATGCTGTTTTCTCCAAAACAGCTGAGTGCAATTTCTTTGCGTCTGTTTTGTATGAAGTCAAAAGCAAACGCGTTTATTAAAAAAAATAAACCAAAAACAATAATAGTGAATAAGTATTTAAAAATGCCCTGCTGGTACTATGACAAAAAAGAACTACGTGAGACACCTTCAATTAAAGATGGCATCAGCTTTGAGACAGAACGCCGATATCGCAAGGAGGGCGCACGGTTCATCATGACCTGCGGCACACAAATGGGTCTTGGTCACAATACTATGGCCACCGGTGTGGTTTATTTTCATCGCTTTTATATGCAACATTCCTTCAAGAGCTTTCCACGCTATGTCACCGCATGTTGTTGCCTGTTTCTCGCCGGCAAAGTGGAGGAGACGCCAAAAAAGTGTCGCGACATCATCAAAACAGCACGCGGTCTGCTTACGGATAATTATTTCTACTCCTTCGGTGAAGATCCAAAGGAAGAGGTCATGACACTGGAACGCATACTACTGCAAACAATCAAATTTGATCTGCAAGTGGAGCATCCGTATACATTTCTACTTAAGTATGCGAAATGCTTCAAGGGTGATCAACAGAAGCTACAGAAAATGGTGCAGATGGCGTGGAATTTCGTCAACGATTCGCTCAGCACCGTCGTCTGCCTGCAATGGGAGCCCGAAATAATAGCAGTGGCGCTTATACATCTCGCCAGCAAATTAAGTAAATTCACTGTCGTCGATTGGATTGGTCGACAGCCGAGTCATCTGCGTTGGTGGGATATGTTTGTAGCTGATGTCACAATGGAAATACTCGAAGACATTTGTCACCAGGTTTTGGATCTCTATCAATCGAATCAAAAGGAAAGCAACGAACCGCCCAGCCCGCCGCAAAAGCCACCAAGTCGCGCAGATAGTCCGACAAATGTAAGTCGCCTGCCATTGAACTCTAATACGAGCTCACCGGCTGGCAAAACGACTGCAAAAGCCACAACAGCGCAGGCGACGACTCCCACAAGTGCAGGTAACGGCATAGCTAGTGTTGCCAGCGGGGCAGTAGAACTCAATAATATACAAGCTATCAAGTCACTCGCCAACGTTACACCAGCTGTGCCTCCAGCGACTGTAACAAATACAGACCAATTGTCACAAGCGCCACCGCCCATAAACGTCACTGCGCCGGCCAGCAGTTACCACGTGTACCATGCGCCACCGCCGCCATCACATGTGTATGGTGTAGCGCCGTTGACGGGGCCTCCACCTTTACCTCAACCTCCAATAGCACCTTATCCGCTGCCTCACGCCGCCAATTCGTGGGCACAGGGTCCTCCGCCACCGCCCCATTACAATGCGAATTCAGTGCCTCCTCTGCCACCACAAGCGTCAGGCATTGTGGGTGCGGTCGGCATGAACAACATCGGGAACAGTGGCAATGGTAATGGCGGTGCCGGCCCCTACTATCCACCACCGCCGGGCGCATATGGTGCACGTCAGCGTTATTAACACACAGCTTGGCATGTTAGACGCTGCAAACCGAAGCAGAAACTACTTTGGTACGACTTTAATTTTAATTTATTTTTATTTTTGTTCTTTAATAAAGCGTAATTTTATTGAAAACAAAAACGATCTTTTCTGTCTTTGCCGCGTGCTGATTGCATTGTGCACTGGCAAGAATTCTTTAGTAGCGTATGCTGCGGCTCAAGTCAGCGCGCAAACATCTTACGCACGTTATAAATATATGGGTGCGGATGGGAGCGTTAAATGTGAATCGATGCAATTGAATGTCGTAGCTTGTACAAATTTACGCTGGTTCTTTTGTTGTGGATTCTATGCGAGCCCTAACAGCACGACTACTACTACGTACAAGGACTACTCACAGTTTTACATATGTTTGCATGTATGTTTATAAGCTAAGCTCTATGTATATGTATGTATATATATATCAAGTTCACATTAATTCATACCTAATTAAACATTTTTCTATATACGTTGTTATATTGCCTTTAAATTTACGATTATTGTATAACGGTACATAATTAATTTAGTAAGAGTGAGTGTGGTGTGGCGTATGTTTGTGTGTGTGTGTGTGTGCTAAAATATAAACAATAAATGAATATGAATATATATATGTGTATATATATATGCATAAGTATTCATGTAAATCTGTTTGATTAATTTAAGGAAAGTGAAAGATAAGGAGATCACTATCAGTATAGTGACAGTGTAACACACTTTAGCCGCTTATCTAAAAAGAAAATCACTTGGGGCAGGAGTTAACGTCGATTAAAGCCGTCGCAGCAGCAGCACAAACTACCGTTTATGCGTTAACGTTTGAAATAACAACAATATGCATACACAATATTCGATTGTTAAACGCAACGGCAGCGGCTTAATCATATGCATATGTGATGACGTCGGCATCGACGTTGGCATTTCTTTGCTTAACATTTTCTGCTCAATGTCAGTTCACCGCGCGGATAATACTGTGGTATCAGAATAAATTCGGGTAACGGCCGACGATTTGATGTGCCCGGCGACGTATTGTCGACCGTGCGCTGTTGCGCTTGGCGTATAATATTGGCGATTTTACCTAAAACAGCGAAACTATGACAACAGTACTGCATGGAAAAGCCACTACAACGGGTTCACTTACCCAACACATTGGCATCGTGATAACGCTTGTCCAGCGTGCGCAGTACGGACAGATCCTTGTTATGCGCCCAGTGCGCCAGTATGTCGCTGACTTTCATAGGCAACAACTCAATCTCGGCATTGTTGGGCTCCTGCGCAAACATTAAAAAAAAAATGAAATTTTGTTTATGTTTATAGTATTATAATGGTTGCGGGGATCTAATGTGGTTAACACGCACCTCTTCGAATTGCACATTAACCTGCTGATCGGTAGCCAACTCGATTAGCTTCGTTAGTTTGCGATGATTGCAATGCTGCATGGACGCTTGCAGCACTAATTCTTTGAGATTTTCAAAAAGCTTTGGTTTGGCTGCCGCCGTCGCTGATTGGTCCGGCTGCAGCTGCGCAAAATACATGCTAATTAGCTCAGAATCATAGGAAACATGAAGCCTGTCCAGTGCCTGCACCAGTGTGGACTCATTTATATCTGCTGTGGCCAAGCGCTCCGGCGCTGGCGGTGCGCCAAGGACAAAATCCGGCGCAAGCAGCTAAAAAAATAAAAGAAAAATGTTTACATGACACAGACGTGCAAAGGCGTGTTCAGTTACCTGCACGCCACCGGCATTATCACACGTAGTTCCAACTCTTTGGTATTCACCACCACCAACATCGCTTGCATTCGACATGTTGCTGCCAAGCATCTCCCAGTTACGATTGATGGCAGTCGGCAGTGTCCAGTCGTTGCTACGTTCACGGGGCGTTGGCGTTGGCATATTCGAGGCGTTAAAAATGCAATCATCGCGAATTTCCAGAAAGTAACTGGGTGAGCCGCTGCGACATCGCGTCTGTTCGGCCCGCGTGTACAATGACATGTTGCTGCTGCTGCGCTTATACGCGCACTTGGCACAAGCGGTCAAATCTATCGCTTTGCCTATGGTATTCGCCAAGAACTCCTTCTCCAGACAGTCTAGACAGGTTTCCTCGTTCATGCTGAGATCAAAATGGCATGCATTGACGCCGGCAACGACTGCGGCGCTGGCCGCTACAACCGCAGCAGCAGCAGCTGCCAACATTGGCGCGCAGTCCATCTCTGACGGAATTGCGCCACTCGTAGCCAGCGTTCCCGTACGAAAATCATTGCAACTGACGCAGCGCTCATCAAAGCTGGCGCTGGTGCCATGTGCACTTGGCCCAAAAACGGAACGCAACGAACTGCGCGATTTATTCGAATTTGATGTCTTGCTTATGGATGCACCGGCAGTTCCTGCACTGCTTCCGGCTGTCGACGGTGTGACAAATGTTGACAAACGCTTAGGCTTTGCACCAGTTACTTTTGAAGGGCTAGCCTCGACGACTGTCGGCGGTGCGCTCTGCTCGCGCCCGAAATTCGTGAACATAGTGTTGGGCAATGAGTGCGCGATCTGTATATCCGATTTCTTGCTTTCCATGGGCTCAGCATTATGCCTTTTGCCCAGCCCAAGGTCCGACTCGGCCACGCCGTGAAGTGCTTCATCGACGCCGCCTTTGATTTGATCCAGATGCAGACTAATTCGTGCGAAATTCTTGTTAAGTCGTTGTGCCTGCGTTTGCAGCATGGCCTCCTGCGGTGGTAAATCATCAATGGGCGAGCTGAATAGCTGGCGCTGAGTAGGCGTCGCCTGCAGCGACATATTTGCCGAGTGCCGTCCACTTAATTGATTGTAGTCACGCTGCATGAGCAAAAGATTTGCATGTTCGTCGCCATCTATCGAAAGATTGGCGAATTCCGCCTCCGACAGTGGATCCGGCTCGAAGTCCATTTCGAGGAATTCCGTTTCATCATCGACAGCGCCAATGCCAACGTCAAGACCGCCACCGACCCCAGCACGGCCGAGATTCGCATCAAACGCAGCTAAGTCGAAGTCGGCACCGTCGCCGCGGTAGGCATAAACACAGTCATCAGAGTTCAGCGAGATTTCCTCGGCATCTACCTCGTCATCGTCGTCGTCGTCGAGCAGTATGAGATCGTCGGGGTAGTAATTGTCGCTTGCGTAGCTTAGATTCTCGGTGGAATTGTTCATTGAAGTGCGATTCGAGCTAGGAGCGCCTGCCAGGCCAACGGCTGCGGACGCTGCAGCAAAATCGGTTGGTGACAGCGCCGCTGCTGCGGCCAGGCCATAACCGGTCGTATCTATTTCACAGTTAAGCACAGGCAACGCTGCCAAATTGTTAAGATCAGTGCATGTGGGCGTGGCTTCGCCATTATGCTGTTGTTTTTGTTGCTGTTGTAGCTGCGCAAAAAATGAAACGCAGTTTGTTTGGTTTTGTTTGCTTTTTTTTTTTCAAACAAAAATTAGACACTTACACATACCTTATCAAAATTTTCTTCTGTGCCGGCTGATACCGCCGCTGCTGCTGTTGTCATTGCCGCAACAGTCTCTGCGCGAACTTCACCAACACGAACACCAACAGTAGATTCACCTCCGCCCTCGTCTTCGATGCGACAGACATAAGTGGGCGTGACGGCAGTTGCAGCTGTTGTTGTTGTTGCCGTTGTCACTGTTGTCGGTGTAGTTTGTTTTGCTGCTTTGACCAACATACCATCACCGCCTCCCGCCAATGTAATAGCACTACCACCGCCACCCACAGAATCCAATGTAGAAACGACAATTTCCCTTTGTTTTCGCTGTGTACACTCATCTAGCAACAGCTCTTCGTGCCGATAAGTTTTTCTTGTGCTCTTGTTGCTCTGCAGCACATTATTGTTATTGTTATTATTATTCACACGCCAACACCTGTCGTTAAACGAATTATCGCTGAAACCCAAATCTTCCATGCCAAATCCACAGGATGATAGCTTTTTTGTGTTTCACGCAACAACAACAACAAACAAATAGACACTGTCTCACTCTTATATTATTATCGCAATTCGAACTGAAGAGACGTTGTCAGAGGAGAGAAGTACTATGAGAGTGTGAGAAAAAACGATTTCGTGCTCTGCAAACTCTATTCCAGTGAAACAGTGGTGAACAACGAAAATACTCGATTGTATCGCGTCCCGGGACTTATGTTCAATAATTTTTCTAAGGTACTCACCAGCTTGGTGAGATGACAACCCTTTGAAAATTATAGAGTCTACTCCCTTTTAACAATACTAAAGGAGTAGTGAACAACGGAAAATCTGCTTTCCTAAGTTTTCACAGTCAGTTTTCCTGAACAATAACCTGGTCACTCAATGACGACCGATGTAGGTTGATATGGTGACAACACTAGTATTTACCAAGGCTAACAGCATGATAACAGCTGCCAAAGTTGCCGGAATGCGTAACAAACTGTATTTGATACAGTGAATGACATTGTTACCAACACCAATGAATACACTTTCTTACGTTTCCACCGTTTACGCCAATTCTAAGTTAATATTTGTTTCGCAGGTTTTAATTTTTATTTAATATTTGATTCACATCATTGTGACAATGTGACAAATTGACATTTCTTTTTATGCACATTCGTGCTCAGCCACAAATCGTCATAGTCCGGCACGATGCTGCTTTCTTAGCAACGTAACTTTGAAATGAACATGGAAATATCATTTATTTTAGACTTAAAAAGTATATTTTCGCCTTATTTCTCAACTTTTATGTAATGTTATTTTAGTACGTTTATTTTTTTTACTTTTTAAATTGACTGCTTTAAAAATCAATTTAAAGTCACACCAGAATAACCTTGGTAACTGCTGCCTAGAACCTGAACAATAATGTTCGAAAACGGAAGGGCACTTGATGCTTATCGTTTTTCAAATAATCAATATGTTTGATTTTAACTGTCAATCGAATTCGCTTCGTTTCTTACGTATTGTATCAGTCACGCATGAAAATACGTTTCAATCAAGCTTTCAAATAATTGTTGATTATCTACGTATAATGGATATACCGTGCGTACGTGAATGTACGGCCTACATCCTCACAATCGCAGTGTTAACGGCCTTCATCTATTTCTTGCTCATGGTGAGCACACGGAATACTAGAAAGATTATGGATTTGAGTGAAGATGTGGAAGAAATTCAGGTGCACATGCATTTTACTGTATGCATAGTTAGTGAATTAAAATCATTATTTCCACACACAGCATTCGCTTAGCCTACAGCAGCCGGATCTAGTGGCACCGAAATTGAGCAAGGAGCAATATTGCTGTAGCACAAGCGCCAATCCACGCGAGATCAATATGGTGGTAGAATCAACTATTAAACGCAAAATGGCACACATAATGGACGATTTGTATACAATAAAAAAGCAAATTGTGAGCAGTGGATGTGGTCTCTATAGTTCTGTTACTGGCAACAATTTTGGATTCAGCTTTGGCACGAAGCCACCGGAGTCTGCAGTCGAGAGTCGAGTCAACTATGCCAGCGAAGAGTTAGGAGCACGCATAATTCTTGTTGATGCAAAGCCTATAGATAATACGAATATCGTGAAGTCTATACTAGGCTTGGATTTTAGCGCTAATCCGCCGGTTAATATGTTGCGTCCCAGCTTGGCAGCCGGCAATTGTTTTGCCTTCAAAGGCGCTAAAGCGTCCATTATCGTACATCTGGCCAGGGAGGTAGGAATTGTATTGTGTATGTATTTTTGTTTTTTGTTTCAATATTTTTAGTTGATTGATTAACAGATTTTCGTGGAGAGCATTACCCTCGCTCACTTAGCTAAGGAATTAACGCCTGATATTTCCACATCGAGCGCTCCGAAGGATTTTACCGTTTTCGTAAGTTCTGTGTTGTTTTGTCGGATGAGTATTCTAGCTAACGTGCTGTACTTCAGGGCATACTAAAAAAACCAAACGGCAGTTACGGCGACAAAGTCCCGTGTGGGCAATTTCAATATGAAAATTCGGAGAAAATGCGCACGCAGGAGTATAAGATCATGTCCAAACATAAGTTCGCCATGTTGCAGCTAATGTTCAGCTCGAATCATGGCAACCAAAATTATACCTGCATCTATCGGTGGGTAGTTATTAGCCAACTGTAAATCAAAATATTTAAAATGTCTATTTTTCAAATTTTCTAACAGTCTACAGGTGCACGGTCGCTTGCAGTAGCCACGATTATAGTTGTCTTTTAATCATTGTTTCTTTTTTGAAAACTTCAATTTACTATTTATTTTTTATCTTTAACTGATTTATATTATTAATACTTTTTTCTTATTGAAATAAACTTGGTGCATATTTCATGTATTATTTATTTTGTTTTGTTGATATTAAGAAAAAAAACGTAATGCGCGGATTAAAATAAAATCCTATTAAAAATTATATATCTATTTTATATTATATATTTTGCTATCAAAACATGCATGGTCACACTAACAGCTGGTTTTAGCGTCGTTCGTTTGTATATGCATTTCCGACGCATTTTTTGCTCGCGCGGCGTTAACATAGTGTGACCATCTTTTGCAATATTCGAGGTTTTTTGTTTTTCAATTTATGTCAATGGTGCATTTGAATCAATTTTTTCTTTATGATTATGAATTAAAAAGTTCTAGCAGAATTTGGGGACATTTGCGTATGGAGATTGTCCTCTCTCGACATAGCCACCCTAATCAATGAAACATAAGAAAATTCCATATAGTTGTTGTAAAATCTTCTCTCACCAAAACAATTCTCCCTCATCAAAATCGTCATGGAAGAGGAAGCAGAGGCAAGGTATTTTCATATGATTGTTGTTATATTTGCTCTCAAAATCGTCAGAATTTTAAAAGTTTTCTTGTTCGTTTGTTACCCTCAAATTAGTTGATTGTAAACCGCCTCGGAGTGTACATCGTTTTACATATCCCGTGGTAGCGATTCATTAACCTGTGCCAGCTGCAGCTGTGTGGACGCAGAACAAAGTCAACAACCAACAGGGGCATAGTTTAATATAAAAAAATTAAACAGTTAATTTTTGCCACTGATAAATTAAAAACAAAGCAAAATAAGGCTTACAGCAAGCGGTTTTTTTTGTGCTCAAATGTAAAATTAATTGTATTAAATATATTAAAATATAACGCAGCGTCTTAATTAACACTTGAAAAAACGAATGTCATAAGCGAGAAAAGATTTTTGTTTGTCAAGAAAGAAAAAGTGCTCAAGTTTGAGTAGTCTATTGTTGTGTACATGTGTGTTGCTGTTGTTAGTTGTTAGCATCAGAAAGTAACAACAACGACAACAACAGCTAATTAAATATTTACTATAAAAAAAAAAAGAAAACATATAAAAAGTTGACGTGCATAGAAAAGAATTGATTTTTAACAGTTAAAAGCAACAACAGCTAAAATGGTGCAAAAATTTCAATCGCCTGTGCGTGTTTATCGATATCCTTTCGAGTTGGTCATGAAGGTGTGTATACCATATATAAATTATATTGTAATATTTGATTTGTTGCACAACTTAAAGTAGATGACGTATAATATAAGCGAAAAATGCTATTAATTGGACCAGCTGCCAAAGTCATATATTTTTCAACTCTTTTAACATGATAACCTTCTTGCACCCACTCGATATGCATTGCATGCATGTACCAACAGCAACAATGACAACAATAACTGCAACGACAATAAATAAATAATAAGTATAACATTTCCGCATAGCTTTTGCCTCATTCGGCTCTTAATACGCACATTTTCTCTCGCTCACACAACAACCCACATAAAAAATTACCTACGAGCAGCGCCGGGAATTGGCTTGTCTTGACTGGTTTTTGCAGTATCATGTTAATAAATAAATAACATTAACCTTCATTTTGTGCAGCACAAAGTGCTTTGTTTTAATAAATATTTAAGCATATGTAATTGACATTTGTTGCATGCGGGAGTTATAGTTGTTGTGTGTTTGTTGTTATTTTAATTGTTAATTGTATATATGCTGCAGCTGTTTTCGTTTTTCTTTTTTTTTTTTGTTCCCTAATTGACTTGAATTGCAAACACGCACTATAAAGAGATTTGATTGGGAATAGATTATGCATCGCGCTTCTCTTATTATCTGCGTCTTGGAATTGCATAAACACTAAAGAGCAGATAGGCTCTTAATAACTGCGAGTTAGATTTGCATAGAAAATAAAAAGAAGTCGAGACGAGATCAGCTGCCGCTGCATTGTGTTATGGCTCAGCAACAGGAAATCGACGTTTACTTCGCGTTTCGCGGTTTTGTTGTGCGATTCTTTTTGATGCCGGGCGTAAGTTCGCAGGCGCTTTCTGCTATTGTTGTACTTATTATTGTCTGTTTATATGCCATGCTGATAGCGTCGCTTTGTACTAAACAAGCTGCAAATAAGCACTGAGTCTGTCATTTCGTAAGATATATTTTGTGTGCTGACAAAAAAAAAAAAAATAAAACAATAAAAAAAAAAATAACAATATAACAGTTTAGTACGCATAACAAAAATTGCTCTAAGCTAAAGATTACATGCATATTTACAAAGAAAATCTATTTGTAGCTTATGTATGTACATATGAATGTACTTTTGTATGTATGCAAGCACAGCGCTTGGCTTATTGCGCATATCAAATTGCCGTTTGCCAGTTAGTTACATGAGCTGTCTTTATCAGCAGCGAGCTTATGTAAATCAAGTGTTACATGTAGTTTGTGCATGGCCTTAAATAAGCAGAGTGTCAATGCTTATAAAAAATGGTGAACACTCAGTTCGATGAGGAAGTTTTTCTGAACATATTTTCAAGTTATCACTGCCAGCTGTCTTTGGTGCTATCAGTGAATGATTTAATGCAGAAGTTACCAAAGTATTTTCGCAAAAGCCTAAAAAAATATGGCTATCAGCATGATTATTTTTATCTATGAAGTTTTTCTTTTGCCTGGTTACAAACGAAGACGTACACTGGTGAGCAAAACTGTTTACATGAAGAATAAAGCATTTAATATATACGACAAAATCTCCCATAACCGGACTAGAGACGGAGGCTATAATTTACAAGTATAATTTTCCACTACAGTGTAATTATGCAAATGACAGTTTGTACAGCAAAGCAAATTAATGGAGTTCTTCATGTATGTTCATGTTTAAATGAAATGTTTTCACTTTTACGCGTGTTGCCGGCTCACACTGTTTTATGGGGAGTAAATTTGTATGCTTTTACGACTGAGTTTCATGTGCTGCAGTGCTTTAGTTTTCAACCAGACCAGGCAACTTAGCGCTGATCGATTTCCAAGTACAATGGCAATAAATAAATTAGCATTAATTAGATTTATTTAGCCTTGATTGAGTAGCCCCGACGGCCAAATTCATGTGATTATGGTGCCACAATTTTCTATAATCATGCAATTTAATTGCGTGGCACTAAGCAACAAAATAGAAACAAAAAAATAAAACTAAAAAAAAAATATATGGCTGTTCTAAGTTGATAATGTCAATGACACTTAGTGGCGCGTCTTATCGCGTATTTTGACGCTTCATTAAATAAAAATGCTAAATAAAAAAAACAGCATTAGTACAACAACAACAACAACAACAACGTGAAAACGCAGTCAACTGCTACAACGGCGACTAAGTCTGCTACATAACCTGCTAACCCATTTCGCTGCGTATAAAAAAATTTTTTTGATATGAGTTTTATTTCGCAAATTGTTTTGTTTTTTCCCCTCTCGATCTCTTGTTTTTGTTTTTGTTCGTGTCTGTGGCTGCCTTTGCATTGTCAGCTTTTTACTCTAATTGGCTTACTAATAGTTTTACTGTTACGCTGTGTCGCCCAAAGTGCGCAAATTGGATTGGAATAGCACAAATACTTGAAAAAAGGAAAAAAAACCAAAAAAAAAAAAACAAAAACAAAAATTTGGATTGAAGTATGCTTTGTGTAAATTTAAGCATGCTGGTGGCTTTTGTTAATTCTAATAAAGGAAATGTGCAATTTTCGCATTTTCACTAAAGTCAAGGTTATATTCATTCAAATAATAAAAGTTGTTTTATTTGCTGCTATGCTCAGTAAAATCAGTCGAACGAAGCAAAAGTAAATCACTGGCTTAAATCAGTTTTGATTGAAGCAAAATCAACTTGACAGCTAAATATGCAACTTGGCAAAGCTGAACAGTCGGCAACACTAATGTAAAGTAGCCTTAACAAGTATTTCATAAATTAAATATTAAAAGAAAGTTTAAAGCTTGTTAGCGTAAATCGTGGAAATGGTTTCTTTTAACGCTTAAGATATAGTCTGTTGTAAGTGAACACTAATATATATATATATGTATGTTTATATGAATATGTCTTATGAATACAAGTTAAATCCAATTAAATCTGTTTTTCGCAATTTATTGGATTTTTTTTTGTCGATGCACTGGCGTGCCTCATTGTTCTGGAATATGTGCCTGTTATGCTCTTATCAGTAACATTTCCGCTGTCAGAATTGGGAAAACCCAGGTAGAACCACTGAGGCAGTCCTGCAGCGAAAGACGTCCTTTTTGTAAGGTGTATCTGAAGTTGCAGCCCGGATCAGCTTAGTCTTACTAACCTACATAAAATGAAATTGTGCTTTGCATTAAATTTATCTTAATGGCGTCAGTGGCGCATTATTACAACAAATAGTGCCAAATTTAGCTGCCCAAAATTCATTTGGCGCGTAGATATAAACGAACTCGACAGCGCATTAAAACATACCACAACTAATGGTAAATAACAAATTGCGTTTCCCACAAATTGGCTAACAATGTTTTTCCAAAGAAAATTTAACGCATGCCCGATTTTTTTTTTTTTTTCGTTGTTTTCGGTTTTATACTTTTTATTTTGGAAAAAATTCCATTTAGAAAGGCATGCGGTGTTTTTAATTATACACGAAAAAGTTTTGACGTGTAAACAAGTGCAGCTGCCGCAAGTATAAAATGTAGTCATTGTACTTCAGACACGCATATATAAAATAAAATTTAAATTTTAAATGCCATCAGCCCTGCGTGCTGTTAAGGTCAAAGAGTGTCCTTTTATAAGTCACGAAGAAGAAGGTCAGCATATGTCTTTTTCTACGACGCCACACACTATAGTTAACTTCATAATACACTTTAAAGTCGTAAAGCGTGTAACAACAAAAAACCAATAATTAATTTCTTTAAATAATGCATGACAGGGGTAGAGCAGAGCAGAGCACCATGGAGCATGGAAGTGTTAGGCAGAATGATTTAATGACTATAGGTGTGAGTTGACACAGCGCACGTGGTTGGCCGTTCGATTGTTGAATTATTTAACGTTGAGAACAACTTGGACTGGAGAAGAAAAATGATATTTTCACACACGTTTTTCCCAAGTGACATGCTATGCTAAGCCATATCCTTTGGCATGTGCCTACCCACGTTTGCGGCAGCGTCACAGTCTTACGCTAAAAGCTCTAAAATTTATTACAACTGCAAAGTGAACAACAAAAACAGCCATAGTAACAACAAATATAACAAAAAAGCAAGAGAAGAAATAAACAAAGCAACAAAGCAACAAAGCATAAGTAAAAGTGGCAATTGCCAAGCAACATTGGCTACTGTGTTTTCCTTTTTCTAGTCGATTTTTCATGTTGTGCATTTTCTTTTGTTCTGCCTTTCTGCCGCCTCTGCATTTGCGGTTTGTTACTAGGCAGCATGAGCTTCATAGCAGGATAACGCGCAGGATGCGCGTTGCCAAGCATTCATGTTTGTTCTATTTATATATAAACTAATACATATGTATATTTGCCACAGAACAAGAGCATTGGCAACAGCATTGGCAACTACACGTACACATGTGCATGCTGACAAGCAAAATCCAATAAGCTGCCCACACACAGGCATGCACATACACACACATGCCATATGCGCGCATACTCCTTTTCCACTTGATTGACATGGCGTGAAAATTGCAAAGTATGTAATAAAAAATGATAAAAAGCGTGCACGAGCGCAAAATTCTAATTGGCTCGTTTACCTGTTGTTGTTGCTTTAATTTTTGTTGTTGCTTTTGTGATTGTTGACTACTTGGGCGCACAGCTGTATAAATATAGCACGAGTTACGCATTAGCACAGCACATGTGTGGGCATATGTGACGTATGCGTAATATTCGCTTTGCATATTAAACACATTAAGCATACGCACTGCATGTCCATTAAATATTTACCACTTAATAAAAATAAACAAGTTGTAGATCATGTTTTCTAGTTTTTAGGGCAAAAAACGATGATATATTGTTTGATTAACAAGACCAAATAGAAATGCTTTGTTAAACGATGCGTACTGCGATCGTTGTTGATCTGGTTCGCACCCAACCATGTGATAGGCCAGTACGAGTAGGGTACTCCGTTGATATATATACATTTGCGGTTTTGTTATTTGTCGAATAAGTTTAGCCGGTGATGTTGTTTTCCACCCTTCCACGGCATATAAATAAATACTTGCCAAATATTGTCCCAGTCAGCAAGCTTAATGACACAAACTCACTAGTTCTATTTTTATATAAAATATTTCTCTAGTTGCCCTTTTCATATTTAAATGAGTCATATTTTCCATCCAAGAGTTTTGTTAATGCGTTCTCATTCTTGCATATATGAACATAATCACAGTGATTTTTTTCAAAACAGGTTTTTTTGTAGTTAAAGCAGTTCGTTCTGTTTTATACACACTGAGTAATGATCTAAGTTAAAGCAGGTTTTCATGTAGGTAAAGCGGAGCTGCATGTTTTCTTTTTTATACCCTGTACCAAAAAATGGTAAAGGGTATATTAAAGTTGTGCAAATGTGTGTAACGGGCAGAAGGAGGCGTGGCAGACCACATAAAGTATATATATTCTTGATCAGCGTCGACAGACGAGTCGATCTAGCCATGTCTGTCTGTCTGTCTGTCTCAGTATGAAAGAACGGATCTCGGAAACGGTAAGACCTACAACCACCAAATTTTGCACGAAGACTCTCCCAATCCATAGGCATAACAAGTTTATTTTTTTTTCGATATTCGACCTATAACATATAGCTGCCATAGGAACGATCGGATGAAAACCCACATTTAGTATTAACAACCCCTTTGTTTTTTAAGATATGTTCACCAAATTTTGGATTTAATAGTTTTAGCTAATGTCTAATTACATATCTCAATATTATATATATCGGTTTACTATATCATATATTACAGCTATATGATATAGTAAACCGAAAGATAGAAACGATCGGCTAAAAAACAACAATTACTGAGAAAAACTTTTTTGTTTATTAAGATATCGTTACCAAATTTTAGATTTCAATTTTTTAAGTAATATGCAATCATATTCCTGAATATGATCAATATCGGTTTACTATAACATATAGCTGCCATAGGAAGAATCGGCCGAAAAATGGCTTTTACTAAAAAAAAAAAATTTTTTCTTAAGATATCATTACATAATGAATACAAAATATTAAAGCGAAAAAAAAATATATTCAGTTTTTGATTGGGTACAGGGTTTTCTATAGCCGGTTACGCCCGACTATAGCCCAGCTTTTCTAGTCTTATATTGGAGACGTGATATCACCCACAAATTTTTTTTACCCTATGATCATTCATTCTCAGTCAAAATCCGCCAAATAGTTTCCCAGTCAATAAACAAAATCGCATAATACAAATTTAAAATATTTAATTTTGATTTATATATATTTCTTAACTATTTTTCCATGTGTCTTTTGTATAGAGTGATTCCTAAATGTTTTCCTGTAATAATTAAATCAAAATATATATATATATATTCCAGCTCACTCTCTTTTTAATTTTTAACAAAATTCTTTGTTGTATGGGAATGATAAAGTTTTCATTGCAACACATAAAAAAAATCATGCCATTGCTTTTAAAGTGTGCACTGATAAAAAATAATGAGTAACACTTTTATCAAAACGCAACCAAAAACAAATTATATAAAAATTAATCGCAAAAGATAATATTTTTGGTGATTTTATTCAAAGGGATTCAAAGCCAATTGCGTTTTTTTGTTTTGTCTTTTTGTAAATTATTTTTAATATGAAAATAATTTTGACATGCATTTGCAAATCGACAGACTCAACTTTGACCTTTGCGTTTGTAACGTTGACGGCAACAAACATAGCAAGCAAGCGAGCAACAAATTTACAACTTATAATTAAAAATATAAAATGTTGCCACGATATGCTCGAGTTTATTTTGCAATATTTGGCAGCTGTGACGCCTAAAAATAGTCTACACACATGCGAGAGTGATAGGGAGAGAGTGGGGCGCGGTTGCGACCATGAGCTCAAAGCTGTCGCTAACAAGTTCAAGTTCATGACCAGGAAAGCGCAATAAAGGCGAAATAGCGCATGAATTTAGCGGCAGGCGAGCTGCCATTGGTTGTGTTACACACAGCATCGTCGTCATCAGCGACGCGATAATGAGGTAGGGCTTTTGGCGACGCGAAAATGATGATGACTATAACGATAATGACGTTGATGTAAATTGGCTGCAAAATGCTGGCAGACAAGGCCATGCGAAAATTGCGACGCCCTTCATATTTGTTCTTTTGTTTTTCCTTGTGTATTGCGTTTTATTCACCCTTTCTCTGCTTTGTGCTTCTTTTTCTTTTTTGTTTTCGGTTGCTGCAGGCCTACGAGCGTCGGTTTCCCACATGTCCGCAGATGCCAATCGTGCTTGATTGTGAGATTATCAAGGATGAGGTACTGGAGAGTGGCGCTAAGCGGAATACCAGCCGCCGCTGCAAGCTCGCCGTCGATGCACCGTACATCTTCAAGAAGCTCATTGGCGTCGAGTGGGTTTACTTTCTACAGCATAATTTTCTGGACATGTGCAATCGTACATTGAACATCGAAGCGATCAATGAGAGTTTCTCGTCGCGTATTGAGATCTTTGAACGCTGCCGCTATTATGCACATCCAGATAATCCGGATTGGACTTGCTTTGATCAGACGGCAACGTTGGATATTAAGAATTTCTTTGGCTTCGAACACTCAATGGAGAAAATGGGCATGAAGCAGTACACGCAGACCACACTCAAGGGCAAAGAGATTATTGAGTACTTTATCAATCAGCTTAAGGACGAAGGTGTTACGCACGTCGAACGTTGGCTGCCGCCGCCGGATGCGCCCAGCTCGCCGCTGAAGGCGATGTCATTGGAGCAGCAGGAGCATACGCCGGAACGACATGATATACTGCTTGATGGTGATTTCATAGCGCGCAATTTGGGACAATTGGCACCGTTGCAGGAATCGAAATTGCTGGAGCTGCGAAAAATGCTCGATGGTGTCGATGGCTTGGCACGCATGCCCAGTTATCAGACCATTTTGCGTTTTTTGTCAGCGCGCGATTGGCATGTGAATCAAGCGTATGCGATGCTCTGCGATTCGCTCAAATGGCGGCGGGAGCACAACATCGATGCGCTGCTCAAGGAGTACACAAAGCCAGCGGTGGTGGCAGAACACTTCCCAGGCGGCTGGCATCACCATGACAAGGACGGTCGGCCTATATACATACTGCGTTTGGGACATATGGATGTGAAGGGTCTACTCAAGTCAATTGGCACCGAAGGACTGCTCAAATTGGTAAGTTGCATGCCAGTGACTATGCGCCGGCATATTTTAATGCTCTGGATCTGCTTCTTGTAGTCACTGCATATCTGCGAGGAGGGCATTCAGAAGATCAATGAGTCCGCGGAACGCTTGGGTAAACCGGTGCTCAATTGGTCACTGCTTGTCGATCTGGAGGGTCTGTCGATGCGGCATCTTTGGCGTCCGGGCATAAAAGCGTTGCTCAACATCATCGAGACCGTGGAACGGAACTATCCAGAGACCATGGGACGCGTGCTGGTGGTGCGTGCGCCGCGTGTCTTTCCCATAGCCTGGACAATTGTTAGCGCATTTATTGGTAAGCACAAAGTCGCATAAATAAATAAATATTCTTTATCAACTGTTTTTACCGTTGCAGATGAGCATACGCGTTCGAAATTCTTATTTTATGGCCCGGATTGCCAGCATATGAAGGACGGGTTGACACAGTACATGTCGGAGGATATTGTGCCCGATTTTCTTGGTGGCACTTGCAAGGTAAGCTAAGTTAAGCCTATGCTGGCTACTGAAGACAAAATAATTTATTGTAGACATGCGTCGCGTACCTTGTAGTCTTTATAAATAACCTTTGTTTATTTTTTCAATATTTTTTATAATATTCCTATAACAAAAACAATACCAAAACAAATAACACGGCGCTCTACACTAACTCAACTCAATCCTCGTAAAAAATCAGGCGTATTTATCGTATGTGGAACATGTTAATCAAAAATACTTTACGCATTGCTTTTTAGCTGAATGCGATTGTGTAAGCAGACACTCTAAAAACTTAAAAAAAAAAATCAACACATTTAGTGATAATAAAAAATTCAATTGCGATATTAATAAATTTTCTACACTTAACAAGAAATGTTTGTGCTTAAATGTTTTCATAATTCGCGCGGTGGCTTACGCTTTAAATTTGCCAAAAAAAAAAACAAGAAACACTTAGGAACCTCATCAAAATTCAATTTTAACACTCAACCACTGCCATTTGTGCCTTGTCCAAAATGTTGTACTTTGCGCTCGTCATTTAGGCTTCACTCTTGTGCGTTCGTTTAATTGCAAAAAAAAAAAAAAAACGTTTTATAGCAACACGTCCTGTGGACAACACCAACTACACCAGTTAATTAGCACTATTATCTACTTCACAGACCATGATACACGAGGGCGGCTTGGTGCCGAAGACACTCTACAAAATGAACTCGCTGGAGGAGGAGCAACATGGCGATGTTGCAGCACCTTTGCCGCATAAGGATAATGGACGCCATGAGCATCACACTCTTTATAAGAGCGTCGATTTAAAGGCCGGCTACACGCATGAGATTCACATACGTAACGAGGATCCGAAGAGCGTTTTAACCTGGGACTTTGATGTAATGCACAGTGACTTGCATTTTACACTTTATCGCGTGACGAAGGAGTTGCCTGAAAAGAATGGTGAGTGCAGTTTTCGAAAGAGATTCCAAGATTCTATTTTTTGGTTTTTTTTTCTTTTAGTCGACGCTGCTGTGTCCTTCTATGATGTACACGACGTTGTCGAGGGCGTAAACTTCTTCAAGGAGGAGCCAACGCTTGTCTGCCGACACAAGGAGAGCGTACAGGGCTCGCATGTTATGCATCACAACGACAGTTACATTATGCATTGGTTTAGTCCTTCGTCAGCACAGCTCAACTTTTTCTACGAAGTGCTCAGTTCGGTTAACTACAAAGGCTCAATGACTAGTCTACAGTCGGCCTTCTCCTCGAACTCATCGGCGACGAGTTCCTGTCAGAGTCGATGATACGAGACGTTGCACTTACGTGCATCAGGCAGTGAATACTGTTCAAAGGAGTTGACCGCGGAGTCGTTGCAGCAGGTGGATGCGGATGAGCTAATTGTGCTTGGCTCGGGCACGTTTATGGAGAAGAGCTGCAATTAAAAAAAAAAAAAGAAAAGAAAAAATGATAACATTTTGTAGCTATTGATTTCGTGCAAATTCGCTTTAGTAGAAATCTCAAATTTTATTTTATATGCACAGAAACACAACTCAAATTTTTAGCCAAATATGCTTAATACACTTTTGTTCATATTTTATATATTATATACACATATTATGTTATTTATATTTATATATATATTTATTTAATATACGATTTCTATTTGATAGACAAAGCTTAAGAAATAACCGAAAATAACGATTTTTGCATGGTTGTACTACACAAATCAAATGATTAAGTATATTTCATATATATTTTTAAGCGTCAATTAGTGTCCATTGCAGCTGCAATAGCAATTAGCATAAACAAACGAATAATAATAATAATTATAACGCATATGCAAGTACATACTTTATTAGGAAAAATTTTGCATGTGGAAGCCAAATTAAATTTTTTTAATGCTTTTTATAAAAATGAAATTATGAGTAGTCTGCAATTAGATTAAAACGCTGCGCATGCGCATTAGGCGCTGCTGCTTCTAAATGATTTAAAAAATATTTAATTAAATCGACTACATGTTACCTTTATTAAATTAATTAGTATTAGTTATAAACAAATTGAAAAAGCAAATAGAAAGTGATGACATAATTTTAAACATATAACGAACGAAATATGCAAATCAAGAAATTATGTTTTAACAATAGATAAAGGTTTATCAGAAAACAAAAAACGTTAGGTAAAAAAAGTAAAAGCATGTTAACTAAGTGTGTAAGTTGGAATTATTAAAAACACTAAAATAAAAACGATTTTCATTTTAGAAGCCACGTAGTTAGACAATACACAAGAGCTCAAAGAAGAAATAAGTTTTGTCTTTAACATTTTATTCAGGGGGTTAAAATGGTCTAATAGTTTTGTAGATTAAGTGAACGACCGTTGGCAGAAATTGCATGCATGTACATGTTATCGCACTCACGCAGAGTTGCTATTGCCGACCACACAAATGTCATTAACAGCTGAGTCTGCTGAAATGCAAATGGCTCGACAAGACCAAAAAGGAAACTTAGGCGCCGAGCTTGGGCTTAAATTAAATTTTACGGAATTAAATAATTAATCATAAATAATAATTATTGCAAAATGCGGCTGATACTTTAAGTGTCACTTTTTGCGACAGAATATTCTAAAAATACTATAGCAACTGAAGGAAAAAAATATGCAAAGCATTGGCAACAAACTTTGTCTCTCCTATGAAAAATGTGGTTTGGAAGTACGACTAAAGCCAATAGGAAGAGAGATACATTAATTTTCGTATTGATTCTTGTTGTCACTTCAACTCTCTGGAATTAAATTAGACGTTGCTAAAATGCTTGAGTTAACATCTAAAAATTTGAAATATTTACGAAATATCTAAGAAAGTCCGTTGCTTTAGTTCACATTACTGTATTCACAACAATTCGAAGGCATTACTCACAACGGCAATGACAAAGACTTGACCATGCTGATTAAACAATCGTCACTTGTCGATTTAAGTGAGAAAACAAAAAAAGAAAAACAAATCAAGTTTTAGTGCAATAAGCCTGAAGGGAAAAACCACTTTAAATAGTTGCTGACAGATAAGTTATAGATTAAATTCAATAGGATCGCTTTTATATGTTGAATAACCAAAGTTAGCGAATTCAAGCAGATAGTTGCATAGCCAATCGATTTCTTGCAATTAGTAACTGTCAAGCATTGGCAACAAGCGGACCGTCTCCGACATTGAAAATTCGAATTGAAAATGGTTGCACTGGAGCCGATAATTCACGTCAACATGTAAGTACATCAGTATCAGTAAGCTTACAGCTGAGCTTTAAAAGCAATGGCAGCACTGCAGCAAAGTGCAGCAAAAAAAGAGGAGGCAACGCATCATTTAACGGATTTTATTAACGCACTTGTGTCAACTTACAGCGATGATGAGGACGTAGACAAGACGGCACAGGCCACAAGTATATACAATGACAAGCGGATCTTTCCCGATTTCAAGTCTGGCCCACTCGAGGCTTACAGGCAAAAGGCAACCTTTTGCTATAAGCGCATGAATGTTCTGCTTGAGGGTGAGGAACACATACGGCTAAAGGTAAATGGGTGCTAAATATGTGGAAAAACCAGTTTAGCTACATATACATATGTGCAATTAGATTTTGGAATTAGCAATTATAAGAAGTGCGCGGTGCGAAGTTCAACGACTAAATACTACAATCAATTCACGTACTGCGTTATAATGGTTCTGCAAGCCTTATCGGCTGCATTGGCTTATCAGTATTGAGTTCAATTGTGTGCATCCAGAGTTTTAAAGAGTAAACAGAGCAATTATGAAAAATTAAAGACCCTGAACTTTCCCTAAAATAGCTTCTTTCCGCAGTTATCTAAGATTAAAGTAAAATGCAGCAAGGTAAATTAATCCACTTTTATGATCACTGCATAGCATCGTGTCTGGCAATGGATGGAAGCACACCCGGACTTTCAGCGGGACCCCGAAACGCCCACTCTGGAGCGCACGCGGCAGATGGCCAACAAGCGGCATCATTTAATGTGGGAGCAGAACTTCTTTGGCGTCAATGAGGTAAGTCATCCTGATTTGCGACAGCTGTTCGCCTTTTAAACCGTTATCCTGTTGCAGTACCTCAGCACGCCACATCTCATGCTGGCCTTTGGCCAAGCCATCTTCAGCTACGACTTTAGCTGTTCGGTAAAGTTCTCTCTGTCGAATGGCATGTTTCCGAGCACACTCATCTCCAACGGCACCGGTCGGCTGGCCAAATACGCAGCTCAGATTTCTCAAAATAAGATTCTAGGTGCCTTCGCCCTGACCGAGATCTCCCATGGCACGAATGTTTTAGGCATGCGTACCCGCGCCACTTACGATGCAAAGACGCAGGAATTTATTATACACACTCCCGACTTTGAGGCCGCCAAGTGCTGGGTGGGAAATCTGGGAAAAACTTGCACGCATGCCATTGTCTATGCGCAGCTGTATGTGCCCGATGACCAGCATCAGGGCTTGAATGCCTTTTTGGTGCCCATAAGGGATGAACGTACGCTCTTGCCGTATCCAGGCGTAACTGTCGGCGATCTCGGCGAGAAGATCGGCCTGAATGGCATTGACAATGGGTAAGTAGATGCAGGGAAGTGGTAACCGCACCAAAATAATACATTGCGTCAACAGCTTCGTTATGTTCAACAAATACCGCATACCCAAGGCTAATCTGCTCTCGAAAACCGGCGACATTGATGCCCAGGGCAATTACAATAGTCCAATTAAGGATAATCGCAAACGACTTGGCGCGTCGTTGGGAGCACTTTCTGTTGGTCGAGTGAATATTTGTACGCTCGCTTATGTGGCACTTAGCAAGGCCATTACCATCGCCATAAGGTACTCCGTAAGCCGGCGACAGTTTGGCCCAGCAGACAGTGGCGCGGAATGGCCCGTCATCGAGTATCAATCGCAGCAGTACCGCCTGCTACCGCACTTGGCCACCGCATACGCCATGCGTGTAGCCACAATGTGGATTGGCGTTGCCAACATTGACATGACCACGCAGGGTTTCATGGGCGAGGATACGTCGGTTGTTGGCATGGAAATTCATGCCATCTCGTCAGCGCTCAAGCCCATATGCACTTGGGCTGCTCGCGATGGTATACAAGAGTGCCGTGAAGCTTGTGGTGGACATGGATATCTGAAGGCCACTGGCTTGGGTGATCTGCGTAATGACAATGACGCCAATTGTACGTATGAGGGTGAGAACAACACGTTGATACAACAAGCATCCAACTGGTTGATAAGCTTGCGTCGAAGTAATTCCGACTTTGCGAATGTATCGCCATTGGGTTCAGTGGCTTTTCTTAAGGACATGGCAAAGCTGCTGCATGCTAAAGCCGAGGAACGCAGCGTAGCCGCTGTCATGGATGTGGACAGTAAGGTTTTTTCCTAGTTGCAAATGGAACTGTGTTTTAAAAATACTTTTTACGTTCTCCAACAGATCTACTCAAGGCGCTAAATTGGCTGCTTGCCTCGCAATTGGACGTCACTGTGCAGCGTTTCGAGCAACTGCAACGCAAAGGACTTGACGCGTTCGAAACGCGCAATAATGTGCAGGTCTTTGCCGCCCAAAAACTGTCGCTTGTCTATGCAGATCGCACCATCTACTTTGCTTTCCATAAATTCGTCAAGGATTTGGCCCCATCCAGCGAGCGCACAGTGCTCGCCAAGATACTGGCGTTCTATGGCGCCAATCTCGTAGTCAAGTATGCCGTACTCTTTTACCAAGGAGGTTACTTTAAGCAGAACGCGGCCCAAATCGAACTATACCATCAGGGCATACTGGAATTGCTGCCAGTGCTGAAAGACGAGGCGGTGGCCTTGGTAGATGCCATTGCACCGACCGATTTTATACTCAGTTCCCCGTTGGGCATGAGCGATGGCAATGTATGATGCAATTTCTAATCACAGCTTTTGCGATAATTTGTTAATTTTCAACTTTTTATCGCTTGCAGGTCTATCAACATCTGGAGCGCACGATCGTAGCCACGCCAGGCGTGTATGAACGGCCCGATTGGTGGCGCGAGGTCACCTACAAGGATTATCTTAAGCGCTCAAAATTGTAAATAGTCTTATTCAATGTCTAATTTTGCTTTTTTACCCTAGTTATGCTTAATCTCCTATAAATTTGTTGCAATCTTTTAAGTTTTTATTGTCTACTTTAATGCGAATATGCTGAATCCTGTGCGCTTGCTGAGGGTTTTAATTGGTGACTGTGCTCTATTGAGTTATTTAGAATTTTATGTAGCCAGGAGGCAAATGATTCGGGCATACAGTTTTTATGCTGTTACAGTTTTCTACGTAAGTCTTGAATTATCGTTTGATTATGCTACCGTGTCTGAAGCGTTGATGAATACAGATCAATGTAAGCAAGCACTACCATAATAAGTATATTTGTCAGTGGTGTAGGTAACATTTAATTCGCGAAAAATTTGTGACCACAACAACAAAATTTGGATGAGCAGTTAGTTAGCTTAAAACATTATTGACCGACCCATTTTAAACTAGTTTCTTGTGCTTTGGTGGTTAGCAGACGCTTATTGAGCGTCATACTCGTCAATAATTGTTAATATACATTTTTTTTTGTCAATCATATATACAACCTACATACTAAATTTAAGAACGATCACAGTCAGTTGTTGCCGAGATAATAAATAATGTAAAAATTAGCTTAGTACCTAAAAATTTTGCTAGGATATGCCACACAGGCAGGCAGATGCGACTGCAGCTAAGCCATTGTTAGGGCAGCATGCCAGAGCCGGACTCGAAGTAGTCTCCACTACCAGACTTAGCTATCGTCGCGCTCGCGCTGCTGCTTGCCGTTAGAGGCGACTGCGGCGTAACCTCTGTCTGCGCGAGCAGTGGAATTTGCTGTGGCAGATCACTGGTAGCCCATAGATACAAATCCAACGTCTTCTCCGTGCAATCAGCTATGAACCGCACGAACGGGCGAATGTCTCCCTCGTTGGCTAGTTTAAGGAAGTGATAGTATTTGTGGCGCTGTTGTTTGGGAATGATGACCGGCGGATAACCGGCGCGCATGAGCAGCGTATTCATAAGCAGACGTGACGTGCGCCCATTGCCATCGACAAACGGATGTATGTGCACCAGTTTGTAGTGTGCCAAGGCCGCGTAGCTATAAATAGATAGTTAGCTCTGCTGACTATGATCTGAGTGCGAACTACTTACTTGACCGGATGCAACGAGACGCTCTGCTCGGAGTTGAGCCAATTTTGAAAGCGCTGCATGAGTATGGCGAGATCACCTGGCCCTGGTGGGACGTGACCGCCCACGTAGACCTGATTGCGACGAAACTCTCCGCCTTCAATGGGGTCAACATGGCCGAGCACGCGCCGATGTATCTCGAGTATGTCCTTCAGCGTGATTTCCAGCCTAGAAGCATATTTGAGATAGATTCTTTGTTGTTGCTACTACTTGGCACAACTTACTTCTGCACTAGACTGGCATTGATGTACTTCATTGCGAGATCCATACCCAGTATTTCATTGTGCTCGTCTATCGACTTGCCATCGATGGCTGTGCGCGTCTCAAGTATGGAGCGAGTCTGCGCGAGTGTCATGGTGTTACCCTCAATACCCACCGAGTGGTAGATATGTTGGAAGTAAGCCTCCTTCTTGGCACGACGCAGAGCCGCATGCGAATCGTGTATTGCCGACAACGCGTCACGTTTCTGATCCAATAGCTCAAGGCGTCGCTCGTCCAGCGTTTGTACAATGCCTGCGGTGCGCTCTCGATTAGCCAGCGCCTCCGAATTGCCTGGGCTTATAGTCAATGCTTGGAAGTAGTACTGATCGGCTAGCAGTATATTACGCTGATTATGTTCCAGATATTCTCCATAGCGCAGCAAGACTTCTGGATGTTTGGGCGCCAGCGCATAGGCATGCTCGAACAGACGTTGTGCTTTATCATCTTTGCCCGAGAGCCGCATTTCTTGTGCGAGGCGCAGCGACCCAAGAGCCTCTTTCATATTTGTTTCTTCCGCTTCGCTAAAACTGCTGCCCACGCTGTCTGCAATGCTTTGATCGTAGTTTTCCTTAAAAGCTGTCAGTTCTTCCACAGAATATATCGCATACTCGTCACGCGTCTGCAGATAGTGTGCCGTGGGCAAGTGATGCAGCTGCTTGAGTTCGCCACGTAACAAAGCTCTGAGCTGTGTGTGTAACGTCAGAGTGTGCAAAACGTATGCGACGAGGCTGCCTGCGATGAAGATGAGCACACTTGTGTAGCTTAACTCCATAACGCTAAGCCAGCAGAGCAAGCGATGACGTCGTTTTCTGCGGTAGATATCTGTTTCTTGATTTTGGCAATGTTCTTGCTTTGATTCTTCTACAAGTTGTTTTTGTTGTTGTTGCTCTGCGCCATTATTGTCAACTGGACAAGATTGCGTGGGAGTTTGATTCGCGAATTCGCTACTTGGTAAGGGCAGAGCGACTCCTGCTCCACATTCTTCCATTTTTTTTGGCTTTTACTATTCAAATGCGTTTTTTATATTCGCACTAACACTTTTACACAACTGCCACATGTTCGATAATAGTTTACACTTTTAATATTTGCACTTTATTACTCTTAACTAACGATTATCGTCTGACGTGTATATATTTCCTCGTTTTTGTTTCTATTTCTACGTCTGTCGTTCGTCGTTTGACGAACAGCTGACCAAATAGCCCAGCTGTTACCTTTTTTTCATTGTAGGGTTGTAAAACGCTGTAGAGTTATTAAAATCGAACATAAGCAAAGATATGTACGCGTATGTAATAATAAATAATTTGAATTATTTGTTGGTTGTCTCTAGCTTTTAGAGAAATTTTGATTGAATATGGATAAATTTAAAACATAAACAAATGTCCAATCATATTATTCTTAAAAACGGATCAAATTTAAAGTGACCGAGCGATAAAAACTTAATAACACACTCTGCTGCAATATATCGATTACACAATTGATCGAAGTCAAACCAAATTTAACGCATGCGATCAAAAGACATTTAAATTATTCATGTTCTAAATGTCCACATTTAGCGCAAAGCTAATAGTAATTGCATCAGATAATAGGACTGCCAAGTTGTAATAAACCGATCAAATATACGGATCGCTTATTTAAATATTTTACAAATATTTAATATTTGCAATTAGGCAATTTACAATGATTAAGCAATTACATTTTCATAACGATTTTTTTTTAATATTATAAACATTTTCTTTTGAAAGTTTAAATTCGATTTACGTGGATTTCTGAGGATCGTATCATCTGCGTAAATCGGGGGGTATGTGTATTATATGAAAATATATTTCCGTTAAAAAATGTGATCGGTAATACTCCTCCTTCATTTTAGCGAAAAATATAAAAAATATATTCAGTGAGCGGTGCTACGCCACATATCTATATAAAACTAGAAAGGCAGGGCTATAGTCGGGCGTAACCGACTATAGAAAACCCTGTACCCAATCCAAAACTGAATATATATTTTTTGTTGCATTAATATTTTATATGAATTTTGTAAGGATATCTCAGGAAAAAAATTTTTTTTTTTGTCAAAAACCCATTTTCGGCATATCGTTCCTATGGCAGCTATATGTTATAGTAAACCGATATTTATTATATTCGGGAATATGATTGGATATTACTTAAAACAATTAAATTCAACATTTGGAAACGATATCTTAATAAACAAAAAAGTTTTTCTCAGTAAATGTTGTTTTTCGGCCGATCGTTCCTATGACAGCTATATGATATAGTAAACCGATATTTATTATATTCGGGAATATGATTGGATATTACTTAAAACATTTAAATCCAAAATTTGGTAACGATATCTTAATAAACAAAAAAGTTTTTCGCAGTAAATGTTGTTTTTCGGCCGATCGTTCCTATGACAGCTATATGATATAGTAAACCGATATATAATATATTAAGATATGTAAATGGGCATTAGCTAAAACTGTTAAATCCAAAATTTGGTGGAGATATCTTGAAAAACAAAGGGGTTTTTGTTACTAAATGTGGGTTTTCACCCGATCGTTCCTATGGCAGCTATATATTATAGATCGAATATCGAAAAAAAAAATAAACTCGTTATGCCTATGGATTGGGAGAGTCTCCTTGCAAAATTTGGTGGTTGTAGGTCTTACCGTTTCCGAGATCCGTTTGTTCATACAGACGGACAGACAGACGGACAGACGGACAGACGGACAGACGGACATGGCTATATCGACTCGCCTTTCGATGCTGATCAAGAATATATATACTTTATGGGGTCTGCCACGCCTCCTTCTGCCTGTTACATACATTTGCACAACTTTAATATACCCTTTACCATTTTTTGGTACAGGGTATAAAAACCAAAATTCGTCATATGTTTTCGTCATTATTGGATGCAAATTTGTAAAATTTAGTAATATGTAAAGTTCATCGGTAGAAATCTGCTAGAAAAGTGGGCTGTGTCATCATCACTATTATTTAATCTATATTGAAAAAAAAAAAATTGCTTTAATAAAATCATTAATTATAATTTTATAATAATTTTTCATTTATTTTTCAATGAAACTATATTAATCATTTTTATGCAAATTTATTTTCAGTTTCAACTCCTTTACACCATCTCATGATGGAAAAAATCAGTTTGATACACAGTCCTGACTCTTGGCATAGAATGACAAACATTAATTGATTTTAAAGAACTGTAAAAAAAAAAAACAACCTGCAAAAGCATAATACAAAATTTTATTACTAATAAGGCTTTGCAATGTTGTCACCACGTAAAATTTCACTTGATCCCAGGGCATCGGAATTGTGCGATTACGTTAAATGCTCTCAGGCATCTGCCTGAAATGTAAAATTTGAGTTTTTAGGGTTGAGCATTCCTCCAGATTTAAGCAAGTGCATATGTATATATTGATGTACTTATATTTCTTTGGCATATTCTGCGCACTTTCGTTTTAATTGCTTACGTATATGAGAACAAATAAGTATTACCTTCACCCAAATTGAACTTAGTCCAGTGATAAGCTTTGTTGTTGTCTATGTTGTGCCAAACAAGAAAATATATATGTACGCACATCTGAATATATATTTAAATATGTATACATATATAATATTAAAGCTACAAAAAATTGTTTGCAAGGTAAAATGAATGAGCGGGGGAATATTAATTTTCAATTTCTTAAGAACTTCAACTCCGACTCAAGTCGATTCAAATGTCGATTAGTCATGAGTTACGAAATTCATTCATAAATAAACGTTAGAACTCGTTTTGGCATCGATATTTAAAAAGCAATATCTATTGCCTTCATGCCAAAGCTGCTCACATACAAATTACGTCGCGTGTGAGTAACGCATTTATTTGTTGTTTTTTATATTTTAGCGCAAAGTATCTACAATTGCTAATTTGATCTTAAACTGTCACACACAACATTTGTAATTTTTTGTATTATTATTATTAGTTCTTTCTTTTTCTTTACCTAAGCACTATGATTTATGGCTTAAATTTCAGCAGACACAGAAAAGAAAAAAAATAAAAAATGTCGCATGACGATTTACTTTTCATTGAATTCATTACAGGCGGATTTAGTATTTTTGTCAAATTTTGTGCTGTTTAGTATGTAAATGAAGAATTAGCAAACAATAAAAATAAAATATAAAAAAACAGTCAACCGCAGAATAGGATGCGCTTTGGCTACACATTTGTGGTCTGTTTGTTTATTTGCTCTTGATTTTGTGTGTATTTTTTTGTCAGGTTTTTTGCTGAAGGCCAGCGACAACAGAACTGTCACAAGTTTATATCATTTGGAATTTTTTTATCTAGAATCGAAATCAAAATTGTGTAAAAAATCACCATACGCACTTTAATTGCCCCAACAGCCTTCGATGCTTTGTTTGTTGAAACTTAGGCGCTTTCTCATTGCATCCTGGCTTGTTCCAAAGTTCTGTTCTGCGTCATTTGCTCTTATCTGAAGTGGAAATAAAAAAGAAAGTAAAGAAAAAATTAAAATTTAAAAAAAAAAATTTTTAATCACTCTCACTGCATTTATGCGAGAAACTATTTTTGAACTCTTACTCAATGATTTATCAGAGTTTAACTGCATATGAGTCCCTTTGGGGAAAATGCATATGACGCAGAAATTTCGAATGTGTAGCAAGTAAAAGTAAAAAGCCACTGCCATGTAATTGCGTATGTCATTAGAATAAATTTAGCATTGCAATTCGTTATTATGCACATGGTGCTGATCTCATCGAAATCCATACTTAGTGTCATACATCTAAATAAATTTAAAGTGTAATAAAACAAACACATATTAAAAATACTGAGAAACCATCGAAATCTACAGCAGCCGACCAAGCTACCGGAGTGATTCACATAGCTAGAATAATATTGCCTAAATTAATACTGTTTTTTGTTTTGATTTCAATTTTGATGTGTCTTTTATTTGTGGCAATTGTTTATTGCTTTTGTTTCAGCGGTGAGCTCAGTTTGAAATAATTTAAAAAGTCGACGATGACGTCGGTAAACTACATTTGACCAAATGCGACGGCGCTTGAGCCAATTGGTCTGCTTTTTTAGCTACCAATATGAGGCGCCCGCGATAAGCCAAGTAAGTGATAAGCGCATAACGCCATAAAGCATGTGCAGAGATGGTTGTTGTCGTGGTTGTCTGTTGTTGTTGCTGTTTTGTGAGCTTATAAATGGACCAAACATCACTCTCACTCTCTTTCGCAAAAGAGAGTGTGTGCTTGGCGAATGTACTGAGAATAGAATAAATTTAAAGGTGCAGGCGATGACAGAGTCAGTTGGTGTTCGGTCGTGTTGTGTTGCGTTTCGGGGTTTCATTGGCTTGGATCAACTTGATACAAAAGTTTAATACATATACAGGGGATCAGAGCAGCAAGTGTTGTGTGATTTCCGGTGTCCTGCGGCCAGGATAACAGTGGCATTTATTTAGTTAATTTGCCGCGTCAAATGGAAAATAAAGTGTGACTGTTGATAATTGATTTGTACATTATTAAATGTAAGTAAAATATGTGCGACAAGTGTTAAAGTGATGTAAGCAAAATAATGAAACATTTTTTATTACCATATTTTATTATAATTTTATATTAAGAAATATAAAATAAAATAAAATTCATGCAAAAACGTTTGCTTTAAAAAAAAAAAAAACATTAATAACCAAAGCATTGTAGTGGGTAAAAACAAAATGACCGTTAGCTCACTTGTCTGTTATTTACCGTGCATAAATCGCCTCAAAGTCGCGTACGCGTCGAAAACGCATGAAAAGTGTCAAATGGAATTTAAATTGAAAAATTAAGTTTCGTATAAAAAACAAACATTTGCATTAAGAAGTCTGCATGTGCAGCATCTCTGCTATAATTAACACTAATATTAGAATAAATTTACGAGTCGAGACTAAAACAACAAAAATAGCAAGAACAACAACAGCGATGAAGCAAAGCAACAACCTGCCCGCTTTGTTGTTTCGCTGCTAAATGAGTCGCGTGCGCAGCTTTAGAAGCTAATGCATTTTATTCAGTGCTGCTACAAGCAAAGCAGAACTATATTTGGACAAGCGCATATAAAACAACAACAACAAAAACAACAATTATAATAATAACAACAAACATGAATGAACATTATCTGAAAATGAACAGCAAGTTGACCTGAATACTGTGATGTGCAACATCGTATGGATCTTGGATTTTCGAGAAATTATTTTTAAATTTTTAGTGTTTTTTTATTTTTAAACTAGAAAAGAAATTTGTAACGATACAATTTGTGTATTTAATGGCAGCTAATAAGTAACGTAATTCTCATGTTAAAAGCTTCAAATTAAACGAAATTATTTCGGCACTTATCACTGACAGAGCCTTGTTTGGCGTTGCCTACCGGATGGAAGCGGTCGTAAAAATTACAAAAATAAAAAAATTTAATATACATTCTTAGGAAAAAAATTAAATGAAATAATAAAAAAAAACAATAAAATTCTCTTATGATTTTAAAGCGACTGCCAAAAATATATATGAGCTAATCAAAAACGCTAGGCTTTGTGAACTTAAGAACTAATAGCAAGCTGGCAAACAGGAAGGGTGAGAGGCGGTGGGCAGGCAGGCAGGCAGGCAGGCGAGGCAAAGCAAGGCAAGGCAATCGGCACCTATTGAACCCGTGCGCGATAATACGCTGCGCCTGAACTAGATTCCGCTCGTAAAGCAAAACTTTGGAGTTCGAAAATAGCAGCTTATCACGTTAGAGTCTTTCATTAAGCAATTTACTATTTAATACGCGCCATTGACTGACACAAATTCATTTCAATGCTTCCGCAGCACTAGCAGCAGCAACAACAAGATGAAAATCGCGCTAAGCCTTTGCCTCGTGCTTGTGGCGTTGGCGTTGGAGTGCCATGGCTTTAGCGCCTACCAGCGTGCCGCATCTGGTTACGAAACGGGCTACAGTTCGGGCTATTCGTCCTCGTCTTCGTCCTCATCATCCTCGTCGTCATCGTCCGCTTCTTCGTCGCAATATGGCAGCTCAACGGCCGGCTGCTGTACGCTGAACGGCTGGGCCTATAGCAATCTCGCTGCTGTTCGGCAATTTGCGCAACGTTTGCTGCAGGAGTACAATCTTATTTCGCAGGGTAGCACCACAACCGTAAACTACAATGCGGTGCCCTGGAGTTGTAAGTAGTTATGAGCAACTTCAAGTGAATCTCGCTAACATTTTCTTTTGCCCTGCCCACATAGTGGATATCATACAACTGACAGGTAAGACGTCCACGGAGCTGGATGCTTTATGTCGTCAGTTGAGCCAGCAGCTGGTCACGGACATGCGTAAGGGGCAGCTCAGCTATAGCACAATTTCGCAAGCCAACTTCTTTAATTGGAAGGCTGCACAGACACTGGAGTCTTTAACACGCACGGCAGCCGACTATGGACAATTAAATCAGCAAATGCTGGATATTGGCCACTATCAGCCTGTGGATTTGTCGAATTTCGATGAGGTGAAGAATTATGCCTATCCCGCTGAGGTTAAGGTCATCGATGGTAAAACGTATGTTGTGCATAAGAATTTCACTGAGGCGTCGCGTACCTCGGGTGTCGGCACTTACGACAATCCCTTGGTGTCGGTGCTTAAGCGTAATCGCACGATCATTACGACAAACACGGGACCAACCTTCACTAACCAAGTAAGCTTTGGTGGTGGTCCGCAGAGCAGTTCATTGCTTAATGGCGACTATATTTCGAGTCCGGGCAGCTTGACCGTTACACACAAGAAGACCATTCACGATTGGATTAGGGAGAATATGGAACCGAGTGTAATGAACTATAGGCCACAAATTAATGTTGCTGGCGGCAGTTACAGTCCAACAACATCTACAATGGTCATCCGACGTTACAATAAGACGATTACTACGAATATGGATGGCACGGATTCGGTGCATGGCGCAGAATCACAACAGAAATGGGTAAATGGACAATTAGTTTATGATAATCTGCGACCTTTCGGTGAATGGTCGGTGCCGCGTGATGAGGCCTGGAAGCGCGAGGAACGTGAACGTTTCTTCTGGTTCCTGAATCAAGGTGCAAATGCTGGTCAACAATTGGACGCGTGGGAACGCCAACAAGAGGAACGTCTGTTGGCTATGGCACAACGCTATCACACATCAGTTGATATTATTCAAGACTTTCATCGTAGCGAGTTAGAACGTTACCGCATTCTCTTGGGTCAATATCGTGCGCAGTTGAATGATGTGAATGCCTGGCAACGCCTGGAACGTGGCCGCTTGGATTGGTTGATACACCAAAATAGCTTGACCCGCGAGGAGTTCGAACGCTGGCAACGAGAAAATCAAGATAAGTTGAACCAATTGGCACAACAGTACAGAATTTCAATTGATGAGCTAAAACGTTGGCAAGTAGAGGAACTTAACAGACTATATGTCTACTTCAATGACGTTAACAACTCCATGATTTCGCGGCCAGTTGTACCAAGCTCTGGTTCTTTGGTAGCCAATGGCGAGCAAGAACGTTTGAACGAGTTGATACGTCAGCATAACGAGACGATTAACAATTTGCAGCAGTCCATCAAGTTGGATCAGAATAAGTTATCTAATCTGGCCACCAAATATCGCGGCAATGTCAAGGATATGGAGCTTTGGCTTAAGCAGGAGCTATCACGCATAAACGGTGTGATAAGCGAGCAGAATAAGGAGATGACACGCTTCAGCGAGTGGCAAATTTCAGAACGTCAACGATTGGAACATATATTGCAACAACACAAAGGCTCTGTGGGTGAATTAGAGACGCAGATGAAACACGATCAGAATTATTTGCAAACGTTGGCTACTAAATACCATGTGAGCATTGAGGAACTGGAGAAATGGCAACGTGATGAATTAGCGCGCCTGCAACGTGAAGGACAATCACAACTAGAATTGAACATTAAGGAATGGCAGTTGCGTGAACGTGAACGACTTAAGTCGATTGCAGTGAAGAATGATCTCACGATCGAAGAATTCCAAACAAAGATCATGGGTGACCGCACACATCTTGAGGACTTAGCACGAATGTATAAGACACAAGTACATGATATTGAAGAATGGATTAAGAGCGAAATAAAGAACTATAAGAAAGAAGGACTACTGAAGGAGGTGGAGGCTGAGTTGGCTTTATGGCAACAACGTGAACGCGAGCGTTTGCAACGCATTGTTACTGAAAACTCACTGACCGTCGAGGAGTTAGAGCGAAAGATTAAGAACGATCAGACACATTTCTTTGAATTGGCGAATACGTATCAAATACGTGTTGAAGATGTGCAAGAGTGGCTGAAGAAGGAGCTTTTGCGTCTGCAGAGTGAAGGTTTGGTAAAGGTTGAAGACCTCAAGGATTGGCAGAGGAACGAACGCGTTGAGATTATGAAGATTGTGCAACAGAACCGATTCACGATTGAGGACTTTGAGCGTAAATTATTGGCTGATAGGGAACGTCTGCAGGATCTCTCGAAGACTTACAATGTTAAGGTTTCCGAAATCGAAGAATGGATACAAAACGAAGGTGAGCGTCTGCAAAATTTGGGACTGCTCAAGATGCAAGAGCAACTAAATACTTGGCAAAAGATTGAAAAACAACGATTACTTGAATTGATCAATAAGAATGATCTGTCAATCGAAGAGCTCGAGTCACGCATTAAACAGGATCAAGTGCATCTCTATAGTTTGGCGCATCAACACCAAGTCCGCGTTGAAGAGATTGAGGAATGGATTAAACAGGAAATTAAGAAATTGCAGGAAGAAGGTGTGATCGAAATGGAGAAGTTAAAGGCATGGCAATTAGAATGGCGTGGAAATCTGACTAACATGGTTCAAGAGCGTGATTTCACTGTCGAAGAATTCCACAAATGGTTGCTTGAAGATCGCGCACGTTTGCAGAACTTGGCTATGCAACACAACGTGCAAATTGAAGAAATCGAAGAATTTGTCAAACGTGAGGAACAACGCTTTATAAGCATGGGTCTTTTGAAGCCATATGAAAAACTGACAAACTGGCAAGAAGCTGAACGTCTGTATTTGGAGCGCCTGTCACAAGAGCAATACAAATCTACGGAACAATTGGAAGCACGCTTGCGTCAGGATCGCGAACTTTTGGAGACTTTAGCTCGTCAATATAGCGTGCAAGTTGAAGAGATCGAAGAATGGATGAAAAAGGAATTGGCACGACTACGTGACGAAGGTCAATTGCAAATAGATAATCTAACGTCGTGGCAACTGGCGGAACGTGAACGTCTTGAGAATTTGGTTAAGCAAAACAAACAATGGAGCGTTGAGGAGTTTGAAGCTGTACTGCGCCAGGATCGAGAACACATGCAAACCATGGCTTTCCAACATCACACTTCCGTGGAGGAAATCGAGAAATGGGTGCAATCAGAAGTGAAGCGTCTTCAGCAGCAGGGTAAACTTGATATTGAAAAGCTGACACAATGGCAAAAGGCTGAACATCAACGCATACTATCACTGCTTGAACAGCAAACGAGTATCACTGTTGAGGAATTCGAAACGAAGGTACAGAAGGATCGTTATTTCCTCAACAAATTGGCCGATCAGTACCACGTCAGCGTTGTAGAGATTGAGGAATACATCAAGAAGGTTATAGAGGATCTGCGCAAAACTGGGCAATTTGAGTTGGAACAATTACAAGCATGGCAAATTATTGAACGCGACTATATCAAACAACTGATCGCGCAGTATAACAATGGTCTAACTACCGCTGAGTTTGAGCAAAAATTGCTAATGGATCGTGCCCATTTGAACCAATTAGCTGATCAGTATAGAGTCAATGTTGATCAGATTGAGCAATGGATGATCACAGAGCTGAAGCGGCTGCGAGGAGATTCGGAAAAGCACATACAGCAACTGAGCGACTGGCAACGGACAGAAGTCGAACGCCTGAAGAGTTTAATCAAGGAACACAATCGCTTGACTCTTGTCGAATTTGAAGTAGAACTACTCAACGAGCGCAAACACCTCGAGGAGTTGTCGCGTCAGTATTCGGTTAGTGTTGAACAAATCGAGGAGTGGTTGCGTCAGCAGTTGGTGAACTTGAAATCAACGGGCGAAATCAAGGTTGAGAACCTTACGAAATGGCAGTCGGGCGAGCAACAACGTTTGATCGAATTGTTGGTGAAACAACAGAATGAAATTAGTTATGCTGAATTTGAACGTCAGTTGCAGCGGGACAATAGTCGTCTTCAGGAGTTATCACAGCGTTACCATGTCAGCATTGAAAACATCGAACAATGGATGCGTGATGAACTACAGCGTTTGAAGAATTCCGGTCTCGTACAAGTAGAACAGTTAAATTACTGGCAACGCGATACACGCAATCGTTTGCAAGATTGGCTGAAACAGTTCAATGATGGTGCCAGCTATGATGAGTTTATACACTTCTTGAAACGCGATAAGGCGCGTTTGGCAGGCATTGCTCGCGACTATCATATTACCGTCGAAGAGGTTGAGAAGTGGGTGCAGAAGGAGGGTGCGCGTTTGCAGATAATTGGCGGCATACAACGTCCAACAACAAATTGGTCAATTGAAGAGTTCTCTAAGATCTGGGATAATAGCAATACTGGCGCCAATTTAGTCACCATCGATGATAGCGGTGAGCTCTGGAAGCAACAGACATTCGGCCATTTGCAATCGATGGCTCTCATCAAGCCCATGACCTGGACACGTTTTGAGTCATATCTCCGTGAGAATCGTCCACGTTGGGAACAGTTCGCGCGTCAGTACAACATTACAGTCGAGGACATTGAGTATTGGTTGAGAGATTGCGCACGAAAGAATCCTTCCGGTAGTTTGATCATTGAAGAGTGGCAGGAGCGCGAACAAGTTAACATACAAAATCTGCTCAATCAGCTTCTACGCAAACAACAGCAGTGGACCATCGAAGATCTGGAATTGCAATTGTTAAACGATAAACAACGATTACAACAAGTTGCGACACAATACCACATCACCGTTGAAGAACTCGAACGTTGGTATAAGCAGGAGCTACAACGTTTGCTTGATCAACGCAGAATCACCTCAGCTAATCTGCTGGACTGGCAACGTCAAGAAAAGGAACGCATTTACACCTACGTGAAACAACATCCCACTTACAGTTTGCAGTTGATCGAGCAACACTTGTTGTTTGACAGACCCACTCTGGAGCGCCTGGCTAGAGAGTATTACATCACAGTTGAGGAGTTGGTGCTCTTCATACGTAATGAGTTGGGCCGTTTGGTAAATATTGGCCTTATAACCAACACGAACACAAAACAGAATTCCAATAATTGGCATGAGGAGGAACGCCAGCGTTTGCGTCAGATTGCTAAGGATATTACCATTACCGAAGAAGAGCTTGTGCAGTTCATTTCCGGCGATCGCAACTACCAAGATATGCTTGCGCGCATCTATGGGGTAAAGCTCGACGAGTTGGCGCCATACCAACGCACTGTGATAACATCTCTGGCCGATAGCCATCTCTTCCAGGATATTAAACTAAAAACATTACAGCCATGGCAAATACGTGAACGTGATCGCCTCTACGAACTGATCAAGAATCAGAACTTCAATTCGCGTAACTTGCATGACTGGCAACGAAGCACATTCCTCAACCAGTTGGCAATGCAATATGGCATTTCAGAGTATGATCTGAAAGAATGGCAAAAGGGTGAATTCGACCGACTTACGCAGTTGGCTAAACATTATAAGATGAGTCGACTGGAACTGCAGGACTTCCGTGATAAGGAACTGCGTTACATTACCTATATAATGCACAAGAAAACGAGCACCAAGAACGAGCATCAAAACTGGGCCAAAAATGAGGAAGCACGTAATTGGCAACTTCAGCGAAAGATCGAATTGAGCGGTGAAGAACTTATCGAATGGCGTCGCACATTGTATCTACTGTGTCAAGGTCTCATTGATCTAGATTTCGGTGGGAAAGGTGGTTATGCGCTGAACAATGGCAGCACAAACTCCTCAGCTGTACCACCAAAAACAATTATTTCCAAAGATCGCGGTGACCAGCCACCACACGTTTATGATGAAAACATCGAAATCGATGAGCCAGGTCTAGAGGGTGATGCGCCAAAACCTGAGCGATTCAGAGAACCAACTGGCAAACCCAACACATATTTGCCACCAGTTACTCAAGTGCCAGGCGTTGAAAGTGGCTACAGATACTCTAAAAAGGAATATAAACTTACAGTGCCCACAGGGGATGCAAGTGCTGCAGCATCAGTTGACTTGGATGGTTCCTCGGCGAGTGCAAGGATTGGTGGTGGTTTTAATGGTTTCCAAGCTGAGTCACATACAAAAGACGATTATGGGCAACAACAACAACAGGAAGAAGTTGATGACTTCGGCCAACAGCAAGAGGTTGATTTGGGCTGGAACGGTAAACTGCAAAGCGAGGATCTGGGTCAACAGCAGGTACAAGTGGAGGACTTAAGTGGTACAAAAAGTGAATACACAGCCGGTAAACATCAAAGTGGCGATTATGGTCAGCAGCAAGTGCAAGTAGAGGATTTGCATGATTTTGGCCAACAACAACAGCAACAAGAGGAAATTTACTCACCGACTTATCACGGTACAAAAGCCAGTGAGAAACAGACACAAGCGTCGGCAGTAAACGAAAAGCCGGTGAGTTATCAGCCAGCTTCAGAAAAGAAAATCATTGCTTACAGTTTTCCTAATTTCATTGCAGCAAATCGAGGTACAAGCGCAACAAGAGCCCTCCAGTATCTGGGGCAAGTTTAAGAAGAAAACTAACGACTTATTTGGTTAGGAATATGCCGAATTGGTTAACTGCCAGTTGTGAAAAGAAAAGACTGAAGTCTTTGATTTTTACAAACGAATCTTTATTTTACTCATAGTTGTTTTGTTATTCTTTGTAAATTTCCTCGTTTAGTGTACGAAAACGTTATTCGAACTCGAATTTGAATTCGACTTTGATTTCGACTTCAAATTACAACTCCGAAAAAGTAGTTTAATAAATATTTTATGTACTAATGTATATAAGTATATAAGTTTTGAAGGACGATCTTGACTTTTGTGTTTTTTTGCTAATAAATTCTGAAAATAAACTATTTGGGGTAACTGCTTTTTGTTTTTACTTACACGCTAGATAACTTTGTCGCCATTGACGGTAATATTTGAATCGTACAGTCTACTGACTGAGAACTATTTATATTATGATATACTGTTATTAGCTAAGATTTGACGCTACACAAAATAGAGAAATTTCAGATAGTTCGGTGTCTGCGATATGCAATTTCGTATGTGGGCACGGTTAGAAAGAGAGATGTATAGATAGTGTACTGTACGTTATGTAGGATAGTGTTAACGGTAGCGAAGCATAAATTAATATTAAACTTATAATATAAATATAAAATTGCTCTAAAGAGTCCAGCAAACTTTACATTTTAGACACCAGCAAACTCCCTAGGGTATCCTGTCACCTTTTCCTAGAGGTATCAGTTATAACTTGCTTGGTCAAAGGATAAAAGTGGACTTACTGTAGCGCCTGCTAGATAAGCTAGTTAGTTTTCGCCTAAGAGGGTAGAAATCGTTCTGTAATAATACTTCTTTTCAAGAGGCTAGTGTAAGCATCTTTTAGAAAGGCTAGCTAACTCGTTTTTGATCTTTGTTCTTAACAATATAAGGGCTTCAAAAAAGTGTTTCGGGTAACAAGTAAATATTTGTTGGGGGGCTGTTTTCTCATAAATATATTTAAGATAACTAAGGACAAGTACTAAGCTGTAGGCACTATGAAAATCGATTTGAACTGATGTTTGTGTGTATGAAAAAGCTATGATCTTACAACACTAGGCACTTGATTACACATAACTTAGGTCGCCGTAAAGATTCGCTTATATAAGAATTAATTGTGTTATAATAAAATTGCGTTGGGGACAAACATATGAAGAAGAAATCAACTAATATTCGCACTCATTTTTTCGCTGCCATTGCCGAAATGAGTTGCATTGAACTCTAAGCAGGAGACATCCTCCTGTGTCGCTGACAAGCCCACGCCAGTCTCCTGCAAAACATGATTCTTCAGCTGTTCGATTTGGTGCAGTAACTTGAGCGTTTCCTCATCCAGGCTGTCATCTTCGAGGCGCAGGCGACGTTGTTGCTCCTGCTCCGCATCGATATCCCATTCCAGTGACTCGGGCGTGGAGATGTGTGACCATGAGTTCTGCGATGAACCGCCACACGAGTAGTTGCGCGTAAAAGAGCCATGCCGAGTGCTCATCCGGTGGCGTCCTGTACGCTGCGCGTTGGCTAAGCCAGCCAGTAGTGCGGCGTGTGAGCTGCTTGCAGTGGCATTAAGTGCTGAGCGATGTGCCGTTGGGGGTTCGACTGCGGCAGTTGTGTTAAGCGATGACATGGAGCAGGCGGTGGCGGGAGTATTTAATTGATCACAGGAACTGTAGACTTGATAGTTATTTACATGTGTGGCTTTGGTCTCTTCGTGGTGCTTGAGTAGTTGTTGTTGCTGTTGTTGTAACTGATACTGGCGCAGCTGTGAGTACTCATGCTCCCACTCGAGATCGAGCGATGAACTCGCACGTGAGCTGACAGTTGCATTCAACGTGCACTGATGCAGCTCAGATTCTCTGGCCAGGCCATTGCTGCTGCCATTAAGCAACTTAAAGACGTCGAGATTTTGCAATTGTATATCCGCATTGTTAACATTTTGGTCTGTTGTCTGATTGTACAACTTGGCATAGTCTGGGGACTGGCGTTCACGAAATTTCTGCAGGAATTTTGGATATTTTTTCTGTAATGCAATACATGTTGGCTGGGAAAGATGCGGAATAGCATTGAATACTCACCTTTGTTTTGTGCCTTAGTATGCGATAGATGAAGCCGCTGCCGTGCGTGCTGCGCGTACTCGCATTCGACACAAGTTCGGCGTCTTGTTCATCTGTTGCACCACAACTGTAGGCAGGCAGAGAGAACAGAAAATGAAAATGAATAAAGAAGTTAAAAATAAAGAAAAGAAAGCATAGCAAGCATACATGCTGGCCATTTTCTATGTTCTAAAGATGACTCATGGCTTGTGGCTTGTTGCTTGCCATGTTATATTTGCGCATTTTTCCCGCCCATTTGTATATACATATGTGTACAATGCCCGTCGCAACCCACGCAGCGGCACTTAAGCCGCGGCATGAGGCTGTTGACCTCATGTTGGCACTTGGCTGACATTAATCGCAGGCGCGGCAACGACGACGACAACAACGACAACAACGACGACGTCGACGACGGAAATTATGTTTGCCAATGCAATCTCGGCTGTAAGCCAAGTGCAATAAGCATAATGATTTGCCTAAAGGGCGCGCGGCCAAGAAGGTGAAAATTAAAACAAGTAGAACAGGAAGTAAAAAAGGACGTAAGGTTGCCTACACAAAAACGGTTTGCCCTTACGTATTTAATATGTGGGAATTTTCTATTATTAAAGTAATTTCTTTTATTTCTTGGTTTGACTATGTAATGTTAATCATTTGCGACGCGACCCTCAGCCCGACTCCTCCACTGACATTTCTTTACGCATGCCATTAGGCAATTGATTTTCTGTACGCTGCAGCGTTTATTGGCTTTCTGCTGTCGCGTTGCATACTTTTGAGGGTTCGACTCGCGTAAATGGATGGATTTTCGCCAAGTCAGCAAATTGCTGCGGACTTGTGTGCTCGAGAGCTTCTTGAACACATCGCAAAGTCAATAAAATTTAATTTTAATTAACTCAAGGCGCTGCACTGAGCGCTGAGCACAGAGCACTGGCAACCCCCACATGTCTACATTGGCAGAGTACTCACCACAAACAGGATGCGTAGGAGGCTGTGCGCGTGGCGGGCTGCGATTCCTTTGACACGCAGCTACCCAGGCATGTACCCATGCCGTTTGTGTGTGTCGTCTGCTATGCTGACTAATGTCAGCGCGCGTCTTTAACAAAGTCAGCAAGACGCCAACAACGCCTACTCCTGCTTCTGCTTCTGCTTCTGCTCTTGTTCCTGCTCCTGTGACTGCGCTGCTGATTGTGTTTTTGTTACTCACACTATGCGCTGCATGCTACAAATTGGCTGCCATTAGTTGCTAAGCGTGTGACATGGCGGCACAGTCTGTGCTTAGTTGGTTTGCTGATGCTGTTGTTGTTGTTGTAGTTGTAGTTATTGCCAAGAGACATACGCCTTACTAATTGCTTGAGGTTCCTTACAACGTCGTGCCACGACTGCGACTGCGACAGCCGACACTGGCGGCAGGCGAATGTGTCCTTTTTATTGTACGTATATGCTGCTGGCCAATGCTTTGTCGTTGCCTTGACTTGGTGTCTTGACATTTCTTTTGTCTGGCTGCCGTTTGCTGACTCTTCTTCTGCAGCTGCTGTTACTGCGGCTGCTAGTTCCTCCTTTTGAACTTGGCCAGACCGTGCGCTGCTGAGTTTTCGCACGACTAGCATTGCTTTAGGTCAAGGATTACATATTTCCTTTTGTTTTTGTTTTTGCTACTTGTCTTTCACTTCGTTTTACTACAACAATAGCCTACAACAAAAACACTTAACAACAACCAAATGCACTGCAAACACTTGAAAAATTGACGCCACTAAGTTACGGAGTTGCCGTTTGGCTTTGTTTATCGTTTTGTTCGTTGTATTTATTTGTGTTTTGTTGCCTTTCTGTTTTTATTCTGTTTGCGTTTTGTTTTTTTTTTTTCTCTGCTTCGCTTTCTTTTACTTCTTCAACTCCGTCAGCGGGCAACAGACAACGTCACGTCGTTCTTTCGCTCAGTGACGCACCACCGCGCGTAAGTTCTATGCGAAGTCAACTGAGCGACGCAACGCATTTGCATGTGAAAGTTCTCACGCGGCCACATACGTCAGCAGCGACAGTGGCAGCAGCAGTGCAGCAATATTTGACAGCAAACAGCTGTTCGATTGTCAGTTTACTTTGTGCCAAAGTTTTATTTTCTTCACTGCTCTAAGCCCATTCACTCCTATTTCTATACTCCACACTCATTCGTGAAAGCTTTCGTGAATGACTTTAAGAGGGTTGTGTTTTTGCTGTGGGTCTGTTACTTGTATAAAAAGCTCTTTAGCTGCAGCCATGTTAACTTGCTTATAGTGGCAATAAGTTAGCAGAGCCTTGTGTTTTGTGCTACAGTGCCGCTGTTAGTCGGCTTTGATTGATTTTGCTTTGATTGTAATTCAATGCAGGATCAATAAATAATAAAATTTCTTTTTTCAAGAATAAAATATAATAAATACACCGCAATAAGTGTTGCTAAGTGTAGTTGTGAAGATGAATACTGCCTGATTTTAAACTGAAATATTTTTTCACAATGATAATTTTGTTTTTCAGCCTAGGATCAGTAAATAATATTAAGAGGGTGAAATTTTCGTTTCCAATAATCCGAGTAACCGATCTAGGTTGGGTCACTCTGAATCGTAGTTTCGATCCGTTTTGTAGTAGGATGCACTTGTGGCTAAAGAACTTTCTTGCCTAAGGACTTTCTCAAGCAGGTAAAAAACAAAGTTTACTAAATTTTACAAGTGAAGCTAAATAATAATTTCAATATTTGGTGTTTTGTTATATGAAGTTTTATAAATTCTTTTAAATAAATGGAGTAATGTTTTCTGGACTGCGCACCACGGTGCTTGATTTAAGTACAACACGCGCTTTATGTGAGACCTCCACCTACACTGTTAGGCGACAAATAATAAGTAACTGAAAGTCAACAAAATATCTATTAAGGGTTGTTAGGCAGTTAGGCCTAGTCGGCGCACCTAAAAAACTCACATGCGCCCTACGACCCAAGCGCGCCACTACGTGCCTCCGTACGTGTTATATTTCAGCTGTAGCCGAGCTTTCTTCCAATAATGCAAATCGGTGATTGGTGGCATTTTTTCAAAGCAAAAGGCACTGCTGAAGGGCACTTGCAATGGTAACAGCCACCTACTGGGTGGGTTACAATTAAAACTTAATTTTTCAAATTGCTCCTTACAAGGCTTTCGCGCTCATGTTTGCAAAAGCTAAGAAGGTGAATGTTAAAAGCTCTTAGTAAGGGGTTCTAAATAACGGTAAATTATTTTCAACAGTGCATTTACAGTACCGTTAATACCATGAACATATATTGTTAACATTCTCTGATACAATATGCTGTTATATACCACAGAGTCTGTTAACTATAGGTTGTACAGAGACTGTTAACTTCACTTATTCATGCTCTTTGTTCATGCACAGAGACTGTTAATCATATAAGTTGTCTCTGGTTTATGCCATGTTGGCAGCATGTGTTATGCACAGCTGTGCACATTTGTTTCACATAAAAAATATGCTTCTTGTTTATAAATATGTGCATCAAATTTAATTAGCATTGGTTACATTTTAATTGCACCATCAAATATTTTAAATGTTACCGCATGTTTAAAAATACTATTAATTTTAAGAGCACAATGCCATTGACAGTTGAAGGCATATCAAAGTGATAGCATTATATAAACTGCTATTAGATTTCATAAGAATTATGTTGTAAGGCTACAAAACCAAATAATTTTTCTAGTTTTCTAGCTGACGACAGCGAAATATTTAATACTAGCGCATTTTATTTAATAATTATAAATAATTTATATTATATTATATCAAAACATTACGATAACCATAGTCATAGTAAAGGATCTTCCGCTGAATGGTGAAAAAGTAATTTAATTTTGAATGATAAATAATCTGACTAAAGCAACTTACATTTTGTGGTCAATTTATTTTATTTCTATTAAAAATTTGAAAGTTACAGCAGAGTCAACTTATATGATTAACAGTCGCTGTGATGCTACTATTGACTTAACATAGGCCATTCTTGCTGCTAAAGGTATTCTTGCCCTGTAAAACTCTCTTTCACTGCAAAATGTGAAAGCAACCGCCAGATAACCGGAATATTTGTTTACATTTTAATTTAATTTGTTTTGAAATATCCTAAAAATGCTAATTTTATCTTTAATTGTAAACATAATGCAAACTTTTTGTTTGCCATTATGAGACCAGAGGACATAAAAGTCGGTGAAAGATGAAAAACTGATAAAATCCAATAAATTTCGTAAGTAAAATAAAATAAACTTCATTTATTCAAAGAAACCGTTACAAACGTAATATGCAAGTCCTGTATCAGCCGGTACTTTGCGAGAATGCAGTAAAAAAAGAAGAAAATAAACAAAATGAAAACAACGAACTCTCACCACCCTCGCCATGCCGCGTAGGCAGGCACGAACACGAAAAACACTTCGTCGTGCTGTTCGGCATTACTATGATCTCTGCTGCCTGATGATGCTGGTGATTTCAGTGCCAATTCGAATGTTAGCTGGTGCGGTCGTGCTTTACGCTGTGCTGCAACAGATTTACTTTTGTGACGGTTGGTTTATTAATGCTTCGCGTGCTGTTTCCACTACAATACGCATGCAGTCGCGTGTTTGTTAAATAAAATTAATTAAAAGTTTAAGATAAATGCATGTCAAATAAGTGAAATTAAACAAACAAATATAATAAATAAAAATAAAAAAAAAAGTGTTGGTGTTTTGTATTTTCTGCTGCGTTTTAATTGTTCGCGTTCTTAATTGAGTAATCGTTTATTGCCAGTTACTGCAGGCGGCACCACACCGATACATGCAAAACAACACGAATTTAGTTAAGCAACGTGTAACTGTTTTTGTGGTTGCTATTGCGTGCTTGGCTTATTACTCTTTATTGCATATATAGACTTGGTTTCGTTTTTGTATTCTTTGTTTTGTTTTCGTTTTTTTTTTTTTTGCACTTATCTCTATAGTTTGCGTTGTTGTGTTGCTTAGTTCATGCGGCACATAAAACCAACGGTACATTTTATATTTCGCTGTGGATATTTCGGTCTATAAATACTCATATACGCATGTTTGTACATATGCACATGTACGTTTTAATGCTTTAGTGACTTAACGGCGCGCAGCACTTGAACTACGCATGGCATTGATTAAAAGTGCGGTGAGTAAAAAAATTATGGCAAAAATAAATGGTTATGAGTATTAGAAAATTATGCTAGCAGTGCGTGCTTTGGTGTATTGAGCCAGGCTGCTATGGCACAATAAAGGCGAAGCTTAAGTTGAGTTAAGTGAGTTGAATACGCATAAAACAAGTATGCCATACACATACACACAAGTGGCAGAGGGAATTAGCACAATGTAGAAAGACGCAGTCGGCGCCTTCTGCATAAAATAAACACAATTTCGCAATAAGCTTAAAACGCTTTGCTCATACCTTAATAAGTCTACTGCCACGTATACACCTGCGTCTGCATTTGTTGCTGTACAGGTACATCTATATGCAAGTATGTATGTGTGTTAGTAGTTGTCTAAGCCCAGTGCAAGTTTTTACATTGGCATGCGCCTCTGTGAGTGAATTAACACAAAATTCAAGCTTAAGCAGACAGCAGGAAAGAAGTGCAAAGACGCTTAACTACAACAACTGACCAATAGGCAGGCAGGCAGGCAGGCAGGCGCACAGACAGCCACAGCCACATCAAGTAAATAACTGTGCACATCTTACGTGTTTTGCCGAATGCTAAGCACATCACAGCCTGGCTTGCAATTATACTTTGCTATGCTGTGTACTTGTGGCATGCATAATGCTTAAAACAAAAAAAGAAAAATAGAAAAAAGAAAAACTGCTTAAAATTCCATAATCTTCCTTTCTGCTAAGTTGTGCAGGTAAAGTAAAATTCAGAGAAAAAAATAAATTCATTGCATTTTTTCGTCTTACGTAAAGTTTTCGCTCTTGTAAGTAAGTTCTTCGATTTTTTTTTTTTATGATATTGCTGCTGTTTTTCTTAGTTGGCTTAGTTGTACTTTGTTTAGCATATTTTATGCTCATTAAATGGCATATTAAGTGCACTTGCTGCTAACGATGAAAGTCAGACAACGCGGTGCAACGCGACCGCAGCGCCAACTCCAACTTCAACTCAGATTTAGCACAGTGTAACAAGTCGACCGCAAAACGCAAACAGAAAATGGCTACTTCCTCTGCGGCGCCAGTGCATTTCATTTCAATTTATTTTTTTCGTTTTTGTCTACGCCTTTGGTTGCTGTCATGTTTGTTGCCGTTGTTCTTGTTACTGCGCTGCTGTTACATTTCGATTGTTGTTGTTGTTGTTGGACATTTGCTTACTTTAACATTGACGACGATCAATTCTCGTGGTTGTGATTTAAAGTGCGCGTAAATCGTTGTGGCAAAAGTCCAGACACAAGGGCTGCGGCGCACGTCGGCGGCATAAGGCTCCGTTGAGTGCGAGTTTCATTATTGTTGCATTACATTTTCATGTATTTTCTTACATAGCAATGGCCACAAGTAGCGTCAGCTTCAGTAGCGGCAACGGCAGCAGTAGCAAAAGCATCGAATAAGTAAAATAATGTAAATTGATTTATTATGCGGGTAGTCCATGCAAAGGCTTGTTGCATTTACATTTAAGTCGACGAAAGGAAAAGATGCAGCTTCAGGAGTCGACTGATTCAGGTAATGCCAAGGGTATGGCTCGCAATATTTCTTGGCTATCGATTATTTGCATAACGAAAGAATTGCTGTGAAGAGGAATTTATTAACATTCATTTAATGTAGTCTAAAATACCGGGTGTGATTCTCAAATTAAACAATGCAGTTAGTTATAATGTAAGAATTTCTTTACAGTAATGTTGGGTTACAGAAATGCTTCATCGAGAAATAAATGAAAATAAGCCAAAGTGTTATAATTTTTGTTCATTTTGTTAGGTCTTTTCTATTTTCGATTTGCCACATTGAGGATCAGGTTTCATGCCAATCGCTTTTTCAAATATTGCTTAGGTTTGATATGTATTTTTAAACAGCTTCATCCTGAGCAGTAAGCTTTCACTTATGCCACCCTTTATCTTGCTACAACCAAACTTGGTTAACTATACGACTTAGTGCACCCTTTGCACTTATAACGTAAGCTTATTTACTACGTCAGTTGACTGATCTTAATTGCAACTTCGTAAACTGCTATGCACCAGCAATAATACCGAGAGCAAGTCAAAGTTGAAGGTTCAACTAAACTAAAACTAAATTCCAACTAAGCCAGGCATGCAAATGCCAGAGTTGCGCCACAAGGTATGCAACGAAAATGTTACAACTTTTGGCTAAACTGAATACATTCGTATGTGTGGGCGTCAGCTGCACGCGTGCATGCCCGCCCATCGTAAGCTTTGTTAGGGGCGTGTCAGAGGCAAATTATTAATAATTTATACGCACGCACGTGCCGCACATAAGGCAGGAACACACAATTTCGTAAATTTCAATGTTTCTGCAAAAAAAAAAAAGCAAACCAATCGGCCCACAAAATAAAAATAAAAAATTCAATTAAGCTTGCAACAGTTAGAATTATTTTTTTTTAATGTTTTCCACAGTATTTCAATATTATACAAATTTTTCATGTACATATTCGGATTTAATTTCACTTTTTATGAAATTTATTTATTTTTTATAAATTAAGTGCGATATGATCAACTGTAAATGAATGAATTGCTGTTTAAAGTATTTGATTTAAATAAAAAATATTGTATTTTTATATGGAAAACTGTAACTTAATGCACAGTTGCATTTATTTAATCTAATAGAATTTTCAATAACCCGGGATGCCACTAGGCTTATAAATTCCAGAAATTCGTTATCCGTGGTAGGTGACCATTGTTTCGCAGTTTTTTTGAGCCTCTGCATTCTTTTAGATGCTGAGAAGATGTAAATTTCATAATACGTATTCTACCCAGTCGACAAGTTTGGTTATCTAGAGTTTCTTGTCTACGCATTTGGTGCTTCAAATGCGCATGTAACGTGATATACTTGGTCACACATGAAAATTTGTGAGTCTAAATTATCGGAGAGCAGTGAACACTTTTCAAAATTAGTTAGTGCTGGCAATTGAAATACGGATGAAATAATTTTTCTTATAATCTTCAAGTGTGTGACCCTCGTGTTACTCGTATCCGTGCCTGCTGAGCGTTTGTGCACTGAAAAAACCGATCATGCAAGCAGCAAGATAAGCACTAAATTGGAACTCTTGAGTTGGACGATAAGATTATTTTCTGGGGCACATTAGCCGAGAAGAGATAAATGCTAAGAGTCACAATAATATAAAATAATAAGTGTACGATGTAACAAGTTTAAATGCGGCAAATTTAATATCCATCCAAGAGTGTTTAATTTACTTCTGTGACTGAATTATAAACAACTGGAGAGGATAAGCGGAGTTAAGGCAATCATAAGGCTAACAGTAGTGAAATTTAAATTGTCTGTTTTTCACTTGTTGTTTAATTTGAAAGTGGAATTGAATGCCCGGCTACAGTGCGATATTAGCGCTAACGCTTTTATTTGCAACTGAATGAGTTTGTTGGCGATTGAAAGTCAATCAGGCAAAAACTGAAAAAAGTTTGGCAAATGCAAAAAGCAAAAGCAAACAAAAACAAAAAACAAAATTCACTGGAATTCAAAGAAAACAACATTTGCGCTTGATACTTGTAGTCGACTCGTATGTCTGTTGAAATGCGAGACACTCTGCTGCTGCTATTGATGCTGATGCTGTGAATGCTGATGCTGGCGACGATTCGAAAGCTCAAAAGCGTAAACAAAGTAGCTGGGAATTAATTAAAAAATGCATGCATGTGAATGTGTCTGGACGTTTGTGTGGCAGCATAACTCACATGCAAATGAAGCGCCAGCGGTGGCTTGGCTGGCTCTACTCAATGCTAGTCACAAATGTAAAAAGGATATCGATGGCAGACATACACAGAAAAAAAAAATTAGGAAAAAATGCGAGAGTATCAAAAAGACTTGAATTAAAAAGAAAATAAAAAGAAGTGTAGCAAATCGGTTTTTGATTATGTGGCATTTCGCGCAGTTGTTGCTGCAACAGTTAAACGTCATGCTATAGTTTTTTTTTTTCTTTTTGGGCTTATAAGCTGTCTGCTTCTTACGAAAGGATTCGTAGCGCGCTTTTATTTGTTTGCAGACAACGCTTATTAGCTTGGCGCTTTACCGCTCCGAGTTTTTTACGTATTAGACAGTTTATATTTACTTTTCTTTAAATATATTTTTGTTGTTCGTTTTGCACGTTTCTTTTAATAGATTTTTTATTTAATCCGCTTATGTCAGCTGAAATTTAATCATGTGATACTTTTTGAGTTTTTTTTTTTTTTTTGCATAGTCTAAAAACAATATAAATCATGCATACGTCTACATTAGCTGACTAGCAATAACAACAACATCACAAAAATATAACTAATCAATATGCTTCACTTTAAGTTCCTGGAAATTGTCAAAACAAAATTGGTCTTCTATATTTTATGCATTACTTATAGATAAATTGAAGCTGCAAATAAATAAACATATTTTTTTTAAACTTTACAGATATGCAACGCTTAAAATTCTGCGAACAAATTTTTAAAAAAAACTTTTACTAAAATAAACAAAAATGTGTATTAAAAAATTTTATGGAATTTTTGTATTTTAAAAAGTAGAAAGAAAGAGAAAAATTCGGTTAAAAACGAAAAACGAAACAAAAAAACCCGGTTCTAAACAAACAATTTATAAATTAGTTATATATTAAAAATGCTTTTCAAACTTTAAAAAAAGGAAAGAAAACAGAAACCAAAATTAATATTAAATGTAAAACAAATAGCAAACTTAATTATGCAATAAATTAAATGCCGTGCGCAAATCTAAATTAAAAATTACATAGCACGCTTTCAGGCACTTTTAATCAGTTTAACTTTCTAAATTGTTAACGAAAAATAAAAAAAAAAAATTATAAAAAAGAAATAAAACAAAACGAGATAATAAAACATATACCACATAAATTATATGCAAAAGGCAAATCAAATTACGGAAATCAAATAGTAAATTGCTGTAAAAAAAGAAATAATATTCAATAATAATACAAACGCAGCAGCAGGCTGAAACGGCGCCAAAATGCCACGCCTCACAAAGTATTTGACGGCACACGTGCTGCATGTGGGCGCGCTTGTTGGCACACTCATTATGAGCCGCATTTTCATCAGCGTCTTGCTGTACGAGTTGGCAGCCCTGGGTGTGCATGCGAGCAGCTCTGATGGCGGTGTCGTCGGAGGCGGTAGCATGGGCAGCGCAGCAAATAATGGTGAGTATTATGATTTATTCTTTCGATTTTGTGTCTATATTTCTGTATATTTTATTCTTCGATTTCGTTTATATCTTGTTAATTTCATATAAAAAATACTGAAATAAAATTTTAATTGCCTGCGTCAGTGTGGGGTAATATGTAACGATAATAATAATTTTATTATTACGATTATTCTTTACATATCGACAGTCGTGTGGAAAAATAAATTTTTATACAATTTATTATAAAATTTATTTATATTTTCCAATATAGAAAAGGTAAAAAAAATGTAGGGCACAAATTAATTGGGCGTATGCTGCTGACGCCTAAAAGTATGCATTGAATTGTTATTAAATTTTTCCATGACATTTTAATGTGATTAATTTAATTACTGTGCCCGCCCTGACAGTTTGCAGTTTTTCCATTGATATAATGTAGAAATAGTCAGCAAAGCATTTAATCGAAGAGGTGGCCTCTAGACACAGCGCTTAAATGACGATCTTTCGCTTTCGAGTCTAGCAAAAAAAAAGCATAAGAAGAGTCAAGGTCAGTTATATTGATTACGTGAATTTTCTGCAGTTGTGTCTGCTGATCGGCGAATTTGAATTGAGAACTTCAACATGGAAACTTTGTATTCTTAAACTGTTTGAGGCAGGATTCGTGAGAGCAACAATTATAGAAGAAAAGATTTACTCAGATATGCGATTTCTGCTTGAGTCCGGGAAACTGTGAGCAGTCGCTTAGTGATCAAATATCCCATGCATTATGATACAGCCGCTATGATTTTATTAATTCACTAATTTTATTTTCATTGTTAAAAACAATTTTCCGTACATTTATTTAGTTTTATTATAAAAATAAATTGGGTTTTATTCAGTTTTTTCTTAAAATTTTCGAATGTTTTTTATGTTGATTCAGTCGACTCATTTGATTCTTCTGACTTATCCAATTCGAAGAGTTGAACTAAATGTACTATTTGATTTTCAAATTTCGTGAGCTTTTTGAATCCTTCGAACCAAGCAACAAACTTTTCGTCCTTTTTAAGCTTAGATTCATTAAGTGACTTGACGTAGTTATCGCTCTTTGTGTAGAATTTTTCAAAGAATAAATTGAAACGATTAACAATATCATCGTGCAACTGTGCAATGCCATTTTTCTTCAAGGACACAGATATCAAAACATCCTCAATGCTTGGCGATGTATTGTTCACTAACGTAAAGTTATATTGATTGGTGAGATTTGAAAACTCGCTGAAGGTTAGAATGTATACAATATCATTTATGAGGGGTATTTGAGCACCGTTTAATTTATCAGCACTTTCGATGAAGTTCGTAAAGTTAGCTATCTTATTCTGCAAAGCCACATTTGAGTCCTTATGCACGGCAATATCCTCGAGTACATGTCTCAATACATTACTTCCCTTGTTCACGCCATAAGAAGCAATTTTGCCGACTTCATTGAGCGCAAATTTAAGAATTTCATTGTGTGGTGCCAACTCATCAGATTCATCCGATTCGCTAGATGAGGAGTCCACAGGTTTATCGACACTATTTCCAGTTGGCAGTCCCTCGGATAACTGTCAAGGATTAACAAATCGCTTAAGGATATTTAAAAAAGTATATTATTTGTTTACTTACGGCAAAAAGCAAAAGAAGTGCAACAAAAACTTTACGCGACATGTTTCGAAATTTTCAACGTCCGTTCCAATTAAAAATCTTACGGAAACTGAACAGTCTGAAGTATTCTGGCTGTATTTAAAATAAACATAATTAAAATTTGTTTGTTTTTGATTACTATAAGAATGGAAATGATTTGCAAAAAAGTGGAAAAAAAAATTAAACGGAAAAGAATGAAATAAATATGCATAATGTTGTATTGAAATGATGATTGTTCAGTTCGGGGTTGTGACAGTTTTGATAACATTCATTTGCAAACATTGCAATTGATGCTGACAAGAATGATAAGAACATTTTAAACGATAGAACATTTTTCAAAATATAGAATTGTTTAACTAATAAATGTGATAGTAAAAAATGAGGTATTGTGTTATGGTTAATATGTTTTGTAAAAATTTACAGTTCCGAAATAAAGGTTATCTATTTAAGCGATGAATTAGACAACTGTCCACACACAAAATGTAGCCTGAAATGTCATCTTTCAAAAGTGTATTTGTTTGATATAGTCGGATTAGTATTACACAATATATGGGTAACAACACCATAAGTCACCCAATATTAAAAATGACCGCTTTAACTTAACTGTTCCTGATAGTCGAAAGCAGGTAAACACTGTTTTAATTTAGTTTGCAGTAGCAATACTGTGTAGGAAAACAAAAACACACACATACGATACAATAAAACTATAAAATTTTGTTAATTTAAATTTATTTATTTTTTTTTTTTTGATAACATAAGTCCGCAGGCTGAACCTCAACAGTAGCTGACAACAGCGATAAGAAAATGTATGCGGCAAAAAAACTCAAGCACAAAAATAAATAATGCAAAATTATATAATGACATATAAATTAAATTATAATAAGTTTAAGATTTTCTAAAAATGCCTAAAATTATTGGGTGTAACCGTAGGCTACGAAAATATGTGTACATTTGAGTTTTGTAATTATTAGTTGCGTTCCATTAATATTTCCTTTTTTGATATTTTAATTATTTATTAACTTGCCTGTGCACGATTTGCAGTTTTATGTAGCAAGAGTGACATTAGCTGACTTTTCAATTGCTTCCCACACTCTGCTGACTCATTTGCTTAAGCGTATTAAAAATGTAAAACTATGATCGTTGTTATCTCGCTGTATGTTATATGTTGTATGTGATATCTCACATAGTGCCGACAATTTCTCTACACAATAAGAGCTTGACTAATGAATCTGTTGTGTATTAAGGTCATAAATAGTAAAATAACCATATGCGCCTTAGAAACGTGCAGTGTAGCTCCGCCGATACTTAAAAAAATTATGAAATTTCTATTATACTTCTATATATGCATGGCCCTAATGCCGACGCGTCGACATCGCATTACAATAGCCATGACAAATGAAAGGGAAAATGCGTAAACAGCAAATATTTTATGTTCTCAATGATTATCTTTAATCTAACAATGCGTCTTACGCACCCACAATCAGATATACTTGTATATATATAATACATACACACATACATACTCGAGTGCGCCCTCGCATTTCCCATTAGCAACTTGCCACACACACATAACTCAAAAATTATTATTAAAGTGCTTGGAAATACACTCAGATAAAATACAATACTTAAACGCTAAACACTCATGGGCAATGCGAGAAAAAGTCAAGAATAAGATATTTCTCTTATGTACGTCATTTGTCAGTCGCGACTAATGGGAATGGGAAATGGGCATGGGCATGGACATCGACTTGGGTATTGGCTTGGGCATTGTAGTGGCACATTTTTAAGGGAAATGTTGAAAATCTGTTTTTCCATTTCCACGCTAAGCGGTACTTACAAAGCACTTAAGCAAACAACCACAAGGCGAGCAGCAACAACAACAGCAGCCGTGGCAGCGGAAGAGGCAGCCGGGACAGCAGATACACTTGAGCATGACAAATGTGTGCGAGCGGCGGCATAGTTGTGTGCGTTCATATGCCGGCAGGGTTAAACTTGGCAAAGGAAATGTTTGTCTTCAGCTGAGTCATGTGTGTGTGTCTGTTTGGGCGCGCACTCGCGACAATGGCAAATCGCACGCCTCGCTTAATGTGCCGTTAGTGCGCGGGCACACTCACTCGCATATGCTGCATGGCGCGCATCCTTGGCAAGGCGCAATGTAGCAATGTAACAATGTCTCTCGTTATCAGCTTGATTAGCAATTAGCACGTGTCGTCAGCGACGGCGGCGGCCATATCCCGTTTATGGTCAACAAGGCCAGACCAGAACAGACCAGGCCGGGCCAGGCAACGGCTGTGCGTGCTTAAACGCATTGTTACATTGAGTTATTATACTGAAGGTCAGTTATGTCCCGCATGAAATGTTCCTTTTATTTTCACTTTATTTTTTTGTTTTTCCTTGTTTTTTTTTTTTTTTTTTTTTTGGGTTCTAACGCTCGCCTGCCACGCGCCGATTGCCAGTGAAATAATAATGAAAAAATGAAAAAAAAAAAAGAGACCGGCTGGACGAGATTAATGATGTTTATGCAGGACACTTTGCCAAGGGTTGGTGTTGCGGTTGACACTGTTGGATTTTGTGTGTCCTTACTTGTTATCGCTCTTGTTACCATTTCCATTGCCATTGCTGTTGTCGTTGTTGTTGTTGCCATTGCTTTTGTTGTCTGCGCATAAATCAAGCAGATTATCAGGTAGCGATAGTCTCTGTAGCTCTTGCATATGAAATTAGTTAGGCATATGCTGCCTTCATGTTTTTTTTTTTTTGTTTGTTATTTTGGATCTTTATTGGCCAGTTAGTGTGCCTTTTGTTTGTGGCACTTAGGGCATAAAAAATAAGCGTCAAAATGCGCACTTGGCAGTTGCTAGTTGGAAATGTTTAACTCATTTTTTTTTTCGACTTTCGATTTGTTTTGTTTTTGTGCTTTTGGTTGATTGTCATTAATTAAAATTTAATTGGCGTTTTGCTTTATGCCTTTGCGCATATAACCGACGAGCAAAATAATAAAGATGTAAACGGCTGCATAATAATAATCAGCGGCAAAGGCAGGCTGACAGGCAGGCAGGCGGGCAGGAGAACGGGCAGACAATTGCGAGACGCGTCGGTGGCATTGGCAAAGCGACAAGCAAAAGCAATTATTATGCCATAAAAATGTTAAAAATCATAATAATAAAGTTATATAAACTCGATGGCGAGACGCACAAACAGCACAAGTACAACAATAAAGGCAGCAAGACAGGCAGGCAGGCAGGCAGATAGGCAGTCAGTGAGTTGAGCAGGCGGGCAGATTGGCTTTTAAATAGGCGAAAGGCACAATGAAAATGTTAACAACGTTAATGAAAATATCATTTAAGGCGTACATAAACAGCAATAACAAACTCGACATGACACGAGACAACAAGACACGACAGCACAATTATGCATTCATTGCGCATGCAAGTGCGCATGAAAAGTGTTAAAAAGACATAAATTATGACAATTACGACACACAGCGACATACTCGCACTCGTAAAAGTCCTTTTTACTTCTGCGCCACAAGGTGTGCAGCAGCAGTGACACTAAAACTGCTGCAAATGCATAAAACAGAAAGGGTATAAGCAGAAAGATAGTGTACAATAACGACTGCAAACCGAGCTGCTGCCGCACAAAGGCACTTTGTCCGAGCCCCGTGTTTTTGTTGCCTAGTGTCAACAGTCTATCAAGAAGAAATACTTACATGTATTAACGAAACAATTACCCAATTGACCTGAAGCTCAAGTAGCAGAAACAGAAAACGAATTTTTTCAAAAACTATTCAAAAAATCTTAAAAATACTTTACAGAAAAAAAAAATATGATAGTCTGGTTTGCTAGGTCAGATGAAGGGTTTATGCTCATCGTAACATTTGGGCATTAATTCATTGGACTTCTCGAATTTCAACAGATGCTCAACATCAGTTTTTTTGCTGACAGTGAAGACATTGCAATACAATACAGCCTCGATATAATGAATTAATAAAAACTAAGACTGCCAAATTTGTTTACTCACGGTTGGAAAGTAATATCTTTTTTTAAAACTTCAAAATTATAAAATAAGTATAACCATATGTATATCATAAAAAATACATTCTTTCACTATGCATTGAATACAAGATTCCATTAAGGATTTTTCTTTAGATACGAGTAAATACATTTGTCTTATATACTATATACGAAGCATGAAAAATATTTGAATTTTTGTTGGTTGCTTAGGCTTTAAAATAACTTTATACACCATGCTGTGAATTATTAAGAACTGTAATTCCCTTCTGGTTTATATTTTGAAGCAGAGTCAAGTTGACAGCACTTGTGAAATCCCTGATTTGAAAGTGTTTTTATCTGTTCTGTTTGATTTATTCAATTTTGAGCAAAAATTATGTTGCTTTTTATTTCCGTTTTTTCCATATTTAAATAATGCGAACTGCTCATTTTTTCGAGAACTATATCAATTTGTTTATATATAATAAGTTGAAACATTTTGTAGGTTTCTGCAAATATATTCAATGTCAGTTTACTTAAACTCTCAAGTTTCTGATAGCTTATATTAGACCTTGAAAGGTAGCTCAGCTCAGCTTTTATATTTATTAAGTTTATTATTTATATTTAGATACAATAATAAAAAATAAAAAAAATATAAACAATGAAATAAATGTGAAACAAGCCATCAACATTTTTTACTGTGTATTATTTGATAGCATTCAACGCTTTTACTGAATAATCCCAACAGCGCATGTGAGTTAAGTATTTTTGGTAAGCAGATCCTTAATGCTAAATGTATTTATAGTGTTGCCTTGTGCCAGTATGGCTGGCTCGACCCAACTCGACTCGACTCGACTCGACTCGTCTCGTCTCGACTCGTCTCGTCTCGACTCAACACTTCAAATAACTGCCATTTTGCGAGTTGCTGCTTTTGTTTAAATGTCACATTACATAATGACACTTAACACTTAACACTTGGCACTCAACGCCTTGACGCCTCGACGCCTTGACGCCGCTTGAAGCCGCTTGACAGCGCTTGACAGTCGTCCTGCTTGGATTCCCTGCTCTATCCTCTCCATTCCTTTCCTTTTCATTCCTTTCGTTTGCTTTGCTTTGCTGCGTTGCGTTGCTTTGCGTTGCTTTGCTTTGTGGCGGCGCTGGCGCTGATGTTGCTGCTGACGCAGACTCTCTGCTAAGGTTTATTGTTCCAATGTGCGTTTCGTTTCAGCGCCGCACACATGGGACTCGTATTGTTAACAATGCGAGGCGCAAGAACAATGGGGAAACACGAAAAACAATAACAAATGCGCCAGTTCACCACTTAAATGCCAAATTAAGTGTAATTTTTATTGTGTTTACAACGCTTGACAAATTTGATTTCATTTGCCAGTTATGCCATGCCCCAACATGTCGTTTGCTGCCATTTATGCCGTGCCCCAACATGTCCTTTGCTGCCAGCAGCAGCCATGCTAACGTCTTCAGCTGCGCCTTCGTGTCGACTTCTGCTTCTGTTGCTGCTTTTGCTGCTTGTTATTGCTGTGGTTACTGCTGCTCCTGCTGCTATTGTTGTTGTTGTTGTTGTTTATAATTATTTGCGTAATTTATGCATGCATGGCATAAAGCACTTTGTGTGCCTCGGCTTATTTTATTACCCAAGCAATGACAGCATTACATCAGCTGAGACTATTCGCTGGCAGGCTGCCCTGCCGCTTCCTGTTTACCCGTTACTGGTCTGCCTGCGCCCTGCGGTTGCTTTTCCTTTTAAACAAGTTAATGTCGTTGTCTGTTGTGTCGCCTACATAACTTTGCTTTGCGGTTATATTACAATTATGAAGTGCCTGTTAAGTGTAATTAGCAAAGTAGGCGCACAGCCTCATCCTCGCTCTCACCCGCAGCCGCTTTCCAGCAATGACTTGAGCATCATCGGGTAGCCGCATTGCCGTCGTGTTGTAATTCATTTATGCTGAAGTTTGTTGTAACTTTAGAACTAATAACAAAGTTGTTGCGTTGCCGCATTTTACCTGCATTGTGCGCGACAACAGGAAATGAGAAATGAGAAAAAATTCATAAATAGAACAACACTTCCTATTTTAATTAAATTAACAAGTCAATTGTCAAAAGCATGCGTTGTCTAATAGCAAATAGAAAACAGCAAACAGCAGCTCACGTCACGGCACGACACGGCACAGCATGGCTTGGCATGGCATAACAGTGTCGAGCAGAGCACCCGGCACTGAGGCAGAACAGCAGCGACGGCGCGTAACGAAATACTCGCATAAACTTATTAAAAATCTGTCAAAAACATTTACAACGAACAAAACTTTGCCTAACAGTTGTCAAAATGCCAGCAAAGTGTCAAACATTTTGTTTCTATGCCGTCTCCGTTGTCGTTGCAGTTGTCGACTTCATCGTCGTTATCCTTGCGCTCAGCGCAGCCTAGGCTTGCCGCGCAGCATCGTTATCGCCATTGTCTACTTTGCCGTTTTGAGCAACCCAAAATCAATAAGTTTCGATATGCTAAACAGCAAAACCTAAACAAAACAACCAATTTCATTGTGGGATAGCGCAATGCCAGGGTCCATTGGCGATGCCATGGACGGCTCCTATGCGCGCAACAAGTTCATAAATAAATCAATAAATGCAAATAACATAATAAATTTATTGAAATTTGCCTGTGGACCGAGATATGTATGTAAAATATGCACAAATCAAAGTTAAAATCTTTTGGCCAAGCGTATGCAAAACGAGCAAAAAATACAAAAAAAAATAAAAACAAAACACAAAGAACAACAAAAAATCTAAAATGAAACAAAAAAAAAAAAAAAAAAAAATGCAAATGAAAAATTATTTAATGGCAATTTTATAGGCTACTAAACATTTTAGTGCCGACAGAAAAACACAGCAGGCCATAAAATTAAGCTAAGAGTAACGAAGGATGCTGCAGATACGGCAAATGGCAGAGGCGGAGGCTGAGGCGGACTCTGTGCGACTGAAACTGAGGCATGATATCAATAACCGAAACGAATAAAATCAATTGTTACGACGCCATTGTATTACAGCAATAACAACAATAATAACAACAACAACAACACATGCTGTCCAACAATAACAACATGCCCATCAACAATAAGTTAGTCGAGTTGCTTGCTGTTTTTTTCCCAAGCTTTTACACTTACTTTCAGTTTTGTTTTTCATTCGCGTTGTTTGTCTGCTTGTTTAACTTTTGCTTGCATACTTTTCGGGGTAAAAACAAAGCCATAATTCAAGCATCGTTTGGTTTCATTTCGTTTCGTTTCATTTTGTTTTGTCTTGCTTTCCCTTGCTTTGCTTGGCATACGAAAAATCTCTGCTGTGCGCATAAACTACGTGAGCCGTGAGCTGTGAGCTGTGAGCTGTGAGCTGTGAATTGTGGGCTGTGAGCTGTTAGCCGTGTGCGGTGTGCGGTGTGCTGCGTCCTGTTAGCGTTTCGACGTGGTCAACACAGTGTGAAGTTTGGCGATTTATGAGGCGAAATATGCGAACTAAAAAGCACAAGAACAATAATGCGTCAGCGCGTTACCCAGACAACAATGACTAAACGTTTCTGACGCAACTTTTCGATCACTTTAATAACAATTCGTGAAATAATGGAAGTACAAGTAATGGAAATAATCTTTAACTGCCTTTAAATCAAGCCGACAGTTGCTTGGGTATTTTATAATGAACTCAGATAAATTGATGCCGATTAAGCTTTACGCAGGCAATTACAGTAAATTGGCCAATTACAAATAATCAGAAGCATATAATAAAACTTTTTTGTTAGCGTTTCAGTTTAACTTTATATGACCGTGAAGTGTGAGACAAACGCCGCTTTCGTGTTATACTTTATACTAACAGCATTACAGTATTGCCAGTCCTCTCCCACCGTATAGGCATGGGCTCCGCTTGATTATCTTGCCCTCCGTTAAAGATCGTAGGACCTGCCACGATGATGTTTTTGTTCATAGGCTTATAACTACTGAGATTTCTTCTGAATATCTCCTCCAACTACTTAACTTTTCCATTCCTTCCAAACTTATTCGTAATTTTCGTTCCTTATTGGTTTCACGCTGCTCAACTAACTGGGCTCTTTTCTAACTGTTTGGATAAATCTATTCTAATAATAATACGCTTTATCAATCTCAATTATGCGGAGTTCCAGGATCTTAGTTTCAAGCTCAAAGTAAACTGATCTTACGCTTGCTATTCCTTGCAATTGAAACTCTATGGTAGTTAACCTATAATATTATTTTAGTTCTAATGAAAGTTAGTTCCAATCTCAGTCTGTAAGTAGAAGCAGAATTAAACATAGAAGGTACATATATTGTCAATAATGTTACTTGCATTTTTATAAAAAAATATATAAAAACAAATCAAAATCTTTTCTAAGTGCCTTTGATTATTGCCTTAATTTAAATTAAATAATTTTTGATGTTATGTGGCTGCGTGCTTCACGTTGAAAAAAATTGCTTTATCAACAACTTTGGGTTTTCAAAAAATAAAATTTTGCTTGCTTAAATAATTTAATATTTAAAAAAGGCGTAAACTCAATTTTGCTAAAAGTGTGTAAATTTCAGACACAAGTGCCCGAGTGATATGCTTTGATCTTAGTATTTTTCACTTGACATCTGACTGCTTCCTGCATTTTTATAACTCTTTAACCTTCTTTTTTCTTCTTAAACGAACCCTTGTCTTCTTTTGGCTTGTCTGAGTGAAAGCTTGAACCCAATGTAAATTTTTTATATTTTTATTATTTTTATTTCTTTTTCACAATATTATATGCCAATCGCTTATAACCGCACTCATGAAGTATGCATTTGTGTATAGGGCAAATAAACATGCTGGCGCGTTTTAAGATCTAAGTTATTTGTTATTTGTATTAGCTTATACTGATTTACTTTTTAGCACCTACAACAAGATTTGTTGTAGCTGCAAAGTAATTGAAACCGCCGGTTGCTTTGTTGTAAGCCACTACGCGCCTATCAGCGCACTTGTCACTTGGCTCAGCACTCCGCTGGCTTAGCGCAAATCAACTGCAAGTAAATAAGGCAACATGTTTTGCGCTTAGGCATAAGTCACTGCGCTGCACGATAGCTGACATGTGTGTGTGTATGTGTGTATGTGTGTGTGTGTGAGTGTGTGTGTTCATAGCAAATATGCCGGCATGCTCAATAAATTTTTGGCAGCTAACTTTTTTGTAAAGTTCTGCTATTTTGATTTTCTTTTGAATTTTTTGTTTTTATGCTTGTCGTGCGTTTGTCTACTGTGTCTGATGTTGTTTTGCAAAAATCCGGAAATGTGACTAAGCAGCCAGACAAGCGGGCGCAGCTGCGACACAGCAGCGTCATAGCAGCAAAATATGCGAACGCTGACTGTTGGTTGCTGCGATGGAATGGACGGACGGATAGATGGATGGATGGATGGATGGAGTGTGCTAAAGCCGAGCGCACGCCCGCAAATGTAATAAAGTATGCTCGGCCTTTTTAAGCTTGTAATAAAGGCAAACAATGCTTTTTTGTCTCAGAGGCAGGCCGTCATTTGCTATGCACAGATTTGTGGTGTGTGGGTGGAGTTGTCGGTTTCAGTGGCTTGGGTTGGATTCGGTTTAGTTTGCATGGCAGTGAGCGCGTGAATATTGTGCAAATTTGAGTGTAAATGTGCGTGTTGGCATTTAAATGATATTTTATATGCATAATAAGGCGAGAGCAAGTCAATAAAAAAAAGTATGATATCGGTTTGCCTAAAAACACAAACTGAACAAATAGCAAAAAAAAAAAAAATAAAAGAAACAAGAAAAGGAAAGCAGCAAATACAAATGAAAACAAATAACGCATTTTGTCCTTTCTGTTGGAAATCCCTAAGTAAACCATGCCAAAATAAACAATCAAACAAACGAACAAACAGACAAACAAACAAACAACAATCTCAAAATATTCTCAACTCGTTTTATTTAACAAATTTTTTATTTGTTTCTACGTTTGTTTTTGTTTGTTGCTACGCAGCAAGGCATGGTTTTCTTCTTCTTCATTGCTTTTTTTTTTCTTGGATTGTGCTTGCCACAAACCGGAATTTATCTAACTAATCACGCATAGCTTGATTCAGCTTTAGCTACAGCTGCTCCTCCTTCTCCTCCTGCTGCTGCTGCTGCTGCTGCTGCTGCTTCGTCTCCGTTACGCCTTTGTTTGGCTTGGCTTGGTTTTGCTTTGCTTTGGCTTTGGCTTTGGCATTTCGGCACCTTAACGCAACCCTTGTCGTTTTGCAATATCTTAGGATTTGGCCCGTGCACTCCACGCTGCCTTTGCCGTGCAACGGTTTGTTTAGCATGCGGCAAAAGTTTTCTTTCTTTCGTTGCCACAACGATTTTTCATTCATACGCTTTGTTTGCTACGTTCTTCATAGATATTCCAATGTACGTTTTCTTGGCTCAGTGCGCCTGTAACTGTGCTTCACCTCCCCCTCCCCATTTCGCCATGTACGTTCGTTGCTTGCTTGCTTCCGAACTTGGGAGTATTTGCTTTGCTAACCGACTTTATTTATACTAATTCGCTTGAATGAGTTATGCGCTTAGCTTTAGTGCAATTTTTATTGTTTTTAACCAAAAATTTGTTTGCTATCTGCCAGTTCATATTTAATGTTTGTTGCTGTTCTTGCTGTTGTTGTCGTTGTTGTTGCTCTTGATTCACTACTACATAGTATTTCATTTAAAATTTACTTTTGTTGACTTGCAAATCCTTGGCCTTTGCTGTGGCTTATTTCTTAAATGCACCTTCTTTTTCTTTTTCGTTTACTGTTATGCTTTTCTCTCGGTTTTGTATTTATTCATTTTCCATTATATTATGAGTATTTGTATATACACATGTATGTGTACTTTGAACGTATATAGTTAGTTCGAGTATTTTGCATGCCCACGCATTTCACCTTGGCAAAGCTGCGCAACTTTAACTCGCTTTGCATTTTTCACAATTTGCTATGCCGCTAAACGCATGCGGGTCACCTATGCAAGATAAAAAATGGCATTAAAAACGGCAAAAATCATAAAATAAAAAGCAGCAAACAATTTTTTTCTGCATACTGCAATGGCAGCGTCTACGCTTCGTTGCGGCATAAAGGACGCGCGCACCAAGGTCCTTTATCAAAACAACTTTTGCAAGCGGACGGTACAGCCAGAGAGGAAGTGAGAGAGCACGAGACGCTCGTAATGTAAGTGCGAAAGCGAAAGCGAAAGTCTGCATGTAGTTATGCTGCCATAAGCGCCTCGCTCATATATTTTAGCACACATAGATACGAACACACACGGGTCAATTATCGCGCTTTGCATGTTTTCAGACGTGCGCCAAAAAGCGCGCAATGCCTTTTCTTTTTAGATTTTTATTTATTCTTTTTTTATTTATATTTTTATTTTTCTTTTTTGGAGTGAGTTGTGAAAAAGGTTTGGCTACGTTACAAAAGTTCAGCTTGAATTTTTCGCTTGTAATTCCATTGAGAATTCCAACGATCGCCGTATCGTCTAATAAATTCTTTATTTATTTTGTTTTTGTGCACCTATTTTTAATTTTTTTTACAGCCAATGTCGGCCTTACAAAGCTGACATAGTAGCTATGGGAGGAATTTATTTGTGTAAGCAGCAGGGCTTGGCTTGGTAGTCTGCCGTTTGGTGTTGCTTAGTTTAATACGCATAATAGCTAAGTATTAAAAAAATGAAAAAAAAAAAAAACAAAACATTAAAATAAAAAGCAAAGTATACAAAAAGCAAATGCAATATGTGCTCAAAATATGCTACAAAACTTGCCACACGTTTGTGGCTAGCATGGCGACAAGTGCCTGGCACTATTTAGAAATTATGCAGCAGCCAGGCAGGCAGACAGACAGACAGACAGGCAGGCAAAAGTCAAGCCCAAGCACTGGCACACGTACATACGCATGCAAGTACGTTTTGGTGCTTGTTTTTCTGCAAGTGCTGGTGCTTTATGTAAATAATGTCACAACAATGCAAAAGTTCCATACACTGCTGCCGCATGCACGTCACAGCCAGCCGCCACTAAAATACTAAAGCAACACTTCCGACGATTGCGTTAAGTACGCTTCAAGGAAAAAGTAAAAAAAAAAGTATTGCAAGCTTACAGGTGTAGCAAACAATGCTTCAGAAAATAAAGCAAATAAAAAATGAAAACAAAAAAAAAGAAAAAAATAACAATGGATAGTTGGTTTGTGCAACTTTGTTGCTCTCTTTAAGATGCAATTGTGTAGTGTATGCACATTGTAGATATTTATTGATTAGTGTGCGAGCTTAGCTGAGCAAAGTTGCTTGGCTGATATGCCATTCCTTTGCTTAATGAAATTTTTGATTTATTTTTTTGCAATCTTTGCCTTTTTCCTTATGCAATTTCCAATTGAGCAACCGACAAACAAACAGAACTTGCCAAGTTCGGTTGGAGTGTGGACTTTGTGTGGCATTGCTGCACATGCAAAGGCAGCGACAAACGAACTCCCAGTAGGTTTGCTATAAAATAAACATAAAATATTTGATTAAAAACCAAGCGCACACACCGCCTCAGGTAACAATTCCAGAATAACAATAAGCGAGTGTAAGCAAACGTCGAAGTGAAGGGAAGCGGCAGGGACAGAGACAGGAAAACAAAAACCAAAAAGAGCAAACAAAATCAAATTTTTATCTAAAGCAAAAATCTAAAGTCAAAACAAAAAATAAAATTGCAAAAGCAAAAAATAAAAATAAAATCTAAGCTAAACAAAAAAAAAAAAAAATCTATATATATACAAGTATGCGAAAATTGCCATAAGTGTTAATAAAATCTGCACAAGGACTTTACGCACAAGCTCAGGCACAGGGCCGAGCTGCCGTCTATACCTTGTGCTGAGAGAGATATTGAATTGAAGATGCAAGAGCAGAGAGTCATGTATAAAAATTTGCATATGCATCGCATACTTTTTGGCTTTTGCTTACACACACACACATATATATATATTTATATAAATATAAGTACACCTCACATTGTTTGCCATATTATTAGTGTCAATAGTTCACTGAGGTACATACGACTTGACTGTCAACTTGTTAGCATCATGCCAGTCTATGCCGGTAAGTTTGTTATCAGATTTCATCTTTTTGCTGCATGGGACTGTTATGTCTTTCCTTTTTTTCTTGTCGACATTTGACTCGCGTTGCCATGATTTCCATTTTCACACCTACCTACTTGGCTAAGCACGCGACTCGTACTTGGGTTTTTTCTATATATGTATTGGCATATATATATTCTTATAAATACATGAAGCTCGTTAGTTTCGTTTTTGCACATATTTCCGCTTACCCACGCTACGCTCTTCCTTTCGGCATTTCCACACTCTATTCGATTTCGTTCAGCGCCTCGTTGCTGCATACGTGAAGTGTAGCGTAGTGGAGTGTTGAGGGTCGTGTGCTGAGTGTTGTGTTGTCTAGTGTAGTGTTGCATGGCATAGCTTTAAGGGGCGCATATGTTACTTTATTGGCATTCAATTTGAGTTATCGCTATTTTTTCCTGTTCATATGTATCTTTTTCACTCAAGCAACTGTCGGTTGCTCTATCTGACTATCTGTCTGTCTGTTCGTCTGTCTGTCTTTCTGTCTTACAGACTGTCAGTTTCTCTTTCTAAGTATCTGTTTGTGCATTTGTCAGTCGCGCCGTCTAACTTGCTGTCGGTTTTGCGATCTGTTTGTGTTTGTATCTAAAATATAAACGTCGTTCTGTTTTTCTGCTAAAATGAATTTTCTAGTTTTTTTTCCTTTTGGTTTATTTTAGTTTTTTTTTTTTTTTATTATTTTTTTCTATTTTTTGTTTTCTATTTTCTTTTTACACATTTTCTGAACGCGCCACCCTACTCTTGTGTGCTCTTGCTACAGTCCCTTTATCGCAATGGCATTCGGCTTTACTCAATGCAACTGTCTTGCCGTTGAAAAGTATAAAAGTATCTTTGTATCTCACTGACACTACGTATGCTCCTCTGTGGCAATGATACTTGGGCTACATTTTCGTTTATTTCATTTTGGTTTAGCTTTGTTTTTTTTTTTTCGGTTTTCTATTTGCCTGAAGTTTATTCAGATTTTGTATTTTCTTTTTATTTTGACTTTAAGACATGAGTTCAAAGTTTACATTTATTGATTGTAAATATCTTTGCACAAAGGTCATCAAAGATGTTCGTGGTGCACTTTGATTTGAATTTTGAAGGTTTATGCAATGCACATGGAGTGCGCCAACTAAGTTTATGATGAACGTATTTACTAACTATGAACTCAGTCTAGTTTAGTTTAGTTTTGACAGCGTTTTAATGTTTATTAGAGTTGGTCAATTTATTTTGGCAATTACTTGCTGCAGGTTAAGTGAAATGACTTCAGCTTCTTAAAAATCTTATATGTTGCTATTAAACGTAAGGATTAGAAAGCTGCTTAGTTAATTCTTCTTAGTTTATATAATGGCACATGACACTTAGGACATAATTGAGTTGTTCACTTTTGCTTTGTTAAAGAAAACTAAAACAATCCTTTGAAGGTATACATAGGACGAAAAGCTGATTGATAACCTTTCCTTTGTAATACTTCATGCTTAGTCGCACATTCCCCCTTTTCAAAAAGTATGAAATATGCGATCTGAATTAGCAAAAACCATGGTCAATCCGGATTACAAGAAACATATTAGACATTTTCAACCTTTTAAATATTTCCGGTATGACTTCGGGACAAATCGGATTAGGCCTAATCTGTATATATATTTATTTATAATTGAATTGTCTTAGAGTCAGTGACTTTTAAGTAACTATTTAAGCTGTTATTTAAGTTTCATGTTTACGTAGATTAATTTATCCTCGAGCGACAGCTTGAACATGAACTTACTGCTGCTGCAGACTTTTTACTAATTTGCGATTTAATGCGTTAAAAATTTAAGCTGCCCTCCGGTAATTATGCGCGCGTATGCAATGAAAAAATAACAAGCCACGAAGCTCTTGTTTGTTATTTGTTTTTGTTTTTGTTTTTATTTTGTGTCAAGTATATGCAACCGTATTAAAATTAAAGGCTAAGGGCATTATTATAACAATAATAAAAACAACAGCGCGCTCAACAATAACGACCTTTTATAAGCACACATGAATTTTTGCAGAACAAACTTTATATTGGTGTTATGTCTTTTTCTTCTCTTTTTATTTGTTTTTCCTTTTTTTGGTGACAAAACGCACTCAAAGGGCGAGAAACCGACTGATGGAGGGACAGTGCGGCGAAACTGGTCACAATGTGCTATTTTCTGTCAAGCTGTCGACTCTTTATATGCGACATGTGTATGCTAAGTGGGCGTGTGTTACGCTTATACATATAAATGTATAAAAAAAAAAGGGAAAAAAAAATGAGAGCTGCTCACAAAGGTGCGACCTGAGGCCATTGAGCGCTGTAATGAGTTGCAGCAACACAACGTTTACCGTCTGCATGTGCTACTGCGCCTAAAGGGTTGCTACAGATTTTTCTTTTCTAACCAACGCCAAAGCCAACATTACCGTAACCATAACCGTAACCGTAACCGTTGTAGTAGTCATTAATTTATTTGTATGTATTTATTGAGGCGTTTTAATATGCCATTAAAGCACGGGCCCATGGTTTATGCCGTTATGCATTTATTATTGTTGGCAACTGGCTTTGTGTTACTTTGTTGCGGCGGCGCATGAATCTCTTCGCGTCATTATTAATTAATGAAATTGCTTACCAAACTCAACGCTGACTGACTAACTGACTGACTGACTGACGGATTGTGGCACAAAATACACAACGCAAAGCCGTCTGGTGTATCTCATAACGTAAATCACATGTACATGGCACATTCGCGTAAATGGTACTTTGCCGCCGTGTGCATATGCCTTGTTTGGGGTTTGGGATTTCGGTTGGTTAAAAAGTTCATAGCGCCCAAGTTCTATGCTTTGGCGCGACATAAGCCACGCGACAGGCGACACGCATTAGCACAAAGACTTTTAGCCGCAGGCAGTGGTGTACCTTACACGTGGGGTTAAGCGCGTTTACCTTGCCACACACACACACACACACGCACACACACATAAGCAGCACACACTCACAAAACACACTTCACTGCTTCACGGTGCCACTTGAACTTCACACACTGAAGTGTCTTAAATGCACGACAACATCTGCCGAGGGTTAATGCTCCTGGTCCTTTAAATGCGCGTTTGACATAAATATTTGACACAGCTTCGGCTTCGGCTTCTGCTTCAGCTTTGGTTTTGTCTTTGTCTTTGACTTTGGGTTTGGCTTTTATGTGTTAATGAATGTTTTTTAAACGACATGTGCTTCTTGGGCTGAGACAACTGCGCGCATTAATTGCGATAAAATTGTGGAAATGGAAAGTGTTTGCACAAGCCAAAAGCCACTCGAACAGTAAATCCTAAAATTGTGCGCTTATTTATTTTGCAATGAAAGTACTTTTTGAGCCAAAGGCTGCTAACGATACGACAGACTGCTATCAGTCCGTCCTTGTAAATTATTTGCATTTTAGCTGACGCCAATGGCATAAAATATGTTGCGAATATTTGCGCAAGGGTCTACGAATTTCACTGTACAAACAACACAAATATTATTTCGCTATGGTAAAATAATACAGTGAAAACCATGTTGAGAGACACTGTAGTTGCTTGAAGCATTTCACGTGTTGCTGTTGCTGCTCACTTTTCTGTGTCGTATTCGTTTGTGCGACAGATTTGTGGACAGGTTAAGTTTGTTCAACTGTCAGACACCTGTCATATCAGTTTAGCAGTCATCGCCATCGTTGTCCTGGTGATAACTCATTTCAACGCTAGCAATCAACAATATAAAAACAACACATCAACAGCAACAGCAACAGCAACAACAAAAACAAACAAACAGAAAGTGTTGAGAATTGTTACGACTTTGTGTCAGTGTGCAGTCATTGCAGAAAATAGCAACAGCCACAAAAAAAAAAAAAACAAAAACAAACAAACAGAAATAGCAAAGGACACACTTCTGCTGTAGACACATTAGAAAAGCAAATAAATCTGCTAACGTCACAGTGTGGCGCGCTTAGGCAAGTGGGAAGTGTGGCCAGGAGCGTGTGCATGCGGCAAGAAAAAAGGAAAAGAATAATAACTGTGTAACTGAAGTACGATTTATGCTGAGTGTATGCGGATGGCAAGTGCTCGCTCGTCTTGTCTTGTGCATAGGAATAATCCTTTTAGCACTTGATTGGCTCTAATATCAATGTAATTTGCGTTGATTCAAGTTGATTGACTGCTAATGGAATCAAAATAATTATTGGTAATCTTTTCTATTTTCTCTTTGTTTTTCGTTTTTTTCTTTTTACTTGCTTTGCCTGACTTTTGCGCCTCATACGAGCATATAAGGATAATAAGAGTGCATGTGCTGTAATAGAATGGATTGAACGAATCATAAAGTTGATTGCATTGTTTGTGTTTGCTTTTGTGTTTATCTTTGTTACTCAATTTTATGCATAATGAACTAAGTAATAGCTGAAACAATATGAAATCCTGGTTCAATTTTATTATATGAAACTTTGCTGCTAGTTCTGATTTTATTTATTTTTTTTTTGTGGCAGGGTGTAAGTCCGTCTAAGATGTGTTTGCCTGGAACTTCCTATTTGCTATTTCTTGGGGCAATCGATTTTTGTTACCATGCGTTCTGCTCATAGTATTGTTTGTGTTTTTTTTTTTTTTGTTAGCACTTAGCACGTCTTATGCTCTTCTAGCTTTTTAAAGAAGCACTACGTCTGTCTATTTTGTAGCATGTATTTTTGTAATTTTAATTTTATTAACAGCAAAATAACGATGTTACATTGCTCACAGCTTGTGTAATGCTATGGAGTTGGTTTGCTTCCAGGACTTTATGTTGCGCCGCTTAGTGAAGCTGTGGCAGCGGCATTGGCAGTGGGCAGGGTCCAAGCAACACTCACGCCCATTGCGTGTTCTACATTTAGCAGATTTCACAGTCTCAGGCACTGCTTGCCTGAGGCTATTTGTGATACACAATTACGACTAACATATATGCTCTTTGTGTTTAAGATGCACTGCTAATGCAATAAAGATTGCTGTAAATGTGCAAATCAAAGCAGACCACCGCACTCAGTCTTGACCATATGTCTTACAGCTCGGCACGCTTGTGTGCACGCACACAACATGGCTTTGCTTAGCATATTGACATGAGCCAACAAAGTGCATAATTAAATGCTGTACGGCTGTCTGAGTAAGTAGCAAACAACTTAAGTCAATTCAATTGCAATGCCCAAAGCCACAAGTGCTTGCACAGCCAATGATCAATGCAGCAGGGTATGAGCCTCATTTATGTAAGTTTGCATAAGACTTGTCGCTAAGTGTACATTTACGCTTATTTAAACATTGCCTGATGCCACTTAGCTGTCTGTCCCAAGTATTCTATGCAGCTGCTTGCATTGCATTAAAATAAAGACAAAATGATAACAAAGTTGCGCAGCATCAAAATTATTCTAAATTACGCTGCACTTCTATTAGAAAATTTTTTGTTTTCGTTTGTGTTGTGTCTTTTTTTTTTGCCAAGTTGCTGCTAAGCGCAAATTACTTGCAACTTTTCGCAATTCATTCTTTCGATCATTCAGTCATGACCAGCGCCAATCAGCAGAGTTATTGCTTATCATCGATTTATTCTGCGTTTCATGCAGCCTGTCTGCCGCAATCGTGTTTTGTGTGCCTGGCGCAGTGTTGCAGTGTTGCAGTGGCGCAATGCCATGCTGCCGTGCATTAAACTGGGCAGCAGCTGCATTTGTAGCATACTTTATGGCGCATGTAAGCTAAAAATGTACTTGCCAATGGCAACCAAGCCGAACCAAGCTAAACCGAACCGAACCGAACCGATAACAACAAAATAAATACGCGCGGCAAAAGGCGGCAGCAAAAACGTTGCTTGACTTCTTTGTTTGCCTTTGTTGGTTTGCTTGTCATGTGCTCTGCTTTGCGCTATCTCTGCCAAATTTATCACTTAATCGCACTCGAAACTGAAACAACAATGACAACAATAACAACAACAACAACAATAAGAACCAGAACAAGAACAAGTAAGACAATAGCAACAAGAAGAAATGGAAAAAGTTGTAGAAGTTTTACTACGTAGAATGCACTTTGAAATCTGCCATAGACAATGAAGCCATAAATGACGGAAATTTTACGCGTTTGTTTTGTCCATGCGACGTCGCACGCATCAACTTCACTTAAACTTGCGCCAAGCGACTGAAGGCGACATAAAGCATTGAATATTTGTTTTTATGCGCTTTTATGTCGTTTATTTGTGCACTTTTGGTTTTTAATGACTGTGCATAAAGCTGACGTGTTGTTGTTCTTCCTGTTTTTGGACAACATATGTCGCGTTGGCTTTGACGGCGGCGCCATGTCATCAAAGACAACATAAATGTCAAACGCTTTGTCGCCGCTGACCTTACATAAAATAAAAATAAAAATAAAAAAACATTTCAAAAAAAATATTAAAAGACATAAGCAATACGTTTGCGTCTTATTTTGCAATTCGATTTGCCGCAGCTTCTTATGCCATGTATGCTTTTGATTTCACTTTTTAATAAGCCGCATATGCTCATGTAAAATAAATTGCTTATGAATTTTTATGCGCGCTTAGCGGATTTTTGCGCATATCAGCAATAACTCAATCAAACATTTGACCCCATTGCGTATACTGAATTTAAAGAGTCATTAAAAAATTACTCAAACGCTTAGCACTATGATATGCACGAATACAGTAAGAGCAGAATAATATACATTGCCTAGCTATTCTGTATTGGAAAACGATAATGGTGATGTACTGACAATTGTGTTTTAGCTTGTCTGGCTCGGCTGATGTCTCTTTAGACTTTCTGCTTTAAAAATTTATATTTTCAACATCAAGAGGATGTCAGTAAGGTGAAAGATAAGAGATTGCATATTACATAGCTTTCAAAAGCTAATAGTTATTAGATGTATAACGCAATATATAAGGTTTTCAATTAAGTTTACCTTAAACGTGTGCATTCAGAACACAAATCGAGGCTTTTTTCTATATTCCACGTAACTAGCTTCCGTCTGAATTAATGAAAAAACCAACTGCTGAAGTTAGTTTCATATCATAATGAAGTCTATGTAGTTTATTGAATTTATGGTATGTTTTAGGGCTTTGAATGTCCTGTACTTCTGACGGAGACTTTTCAAGTATTGGAAATTTTTTATTTGTTGATATTCAAGCAAAATGAGGAAAAAGGAATAATTTTTAACCCTAGCAACTAAGCACCTTATGAATGAAGTTCCAAGTTAAATGCAGCACTGGCAACAGACCCTTTGACAAACTTTTTGAGTTTTAGTTTGACGTAATGATACGTAATAATAATTCGCAAGTGTTAACTTGAAATTGTTCTTGGTTTTTTGAATTTTGCTAGCTTTATAATTATGCATGGTAATCTCTTTAAATATATGAGTGCCACAAGCACGCGGAAACTTTCTTTAATAACAGAATTTGCAAAACAAATGTTTAAAAATCGGAAAAAAAAATAACAGAAAAAAATGAACTTTAGCCATGGCAAAATCAAAACAAAAGAATAAATAAAAAAAGGCACAACTTTTGCTCCTTTAAATTCATTTAAACGCTTTTAGCGCTTTTCACGCCAACTACACATTTCTTTTTTTGTTGTTTTTTTTTTTTTGTCGGCAAACGCCGTCGACGCCGACACCGCCGCCATCACCGCCGACACTGCCGCCGCCGCCAAGCACGCTTACTTGCTCATGATTGCCATTCAGCTGTTTTGTTAAATCCTGCTTGGCAAAACACAAAACTTTTACCACTGATTCCTACACTCATTCATACACATACACACGCAGGCACACACACACACACACACACACACAGTTCCTCCTACTCATTCGTTGCTGGGTTCACTATAACGTTCGTTTACTGTCATGTAGCGCCAACGTGCCAACCTAACAAAGAAAACAGCAAAATAAAAAAAATAAAATGGTGTATTGTTCTGCGGGTGTGCGTGGTATATGTATATGTGAGTGAGTGTGTGTGTGTATGTTTGTGTGAATGTTGGCGGTTACGATGTAACTTTATACATATATAATGCCACCGAAAGTTGGCAACACTATTTCATATTAGCGCTAAACGAAAACCAGACGAGGTGCGGTACGTTTACGGCGGAAGCAGGCGAGTCGGCTGACATCCAACACTTGTGAGCTACCGCAAGTAACTTAAGGCTCATGAGTTGTGCGAATCCCTTGCCGGCACTACACAACTGCTGACAGGACTTACAAAGTAGCATAAGATCCGGCTAGTCCCATATGAGTCATCTTTTCAGCATATCGACTATTTTTTGGCTTAACTGTACCGAAGTTAACAATAAAATCAATAAGCTCCGAAGGCAAGCAATTTGTAGTGTATCGGCATACCGCACAGCATAAAAAACCGATGTGCAATTGTTGGAAAAATTCTTTTCGTAACTTTTTCGTTTACTTTTATTTTCTGTGCCGCGCTGCGAAAATACTTTGTGCAGATTGGAAGAATGTATCCAGAATTTTTATAATCTTTGATTGTCGCTAAGTACGTGAGTCATGTGCCAGTCTGTAAGCGGGCAAGCGTAGCAAACTTTCGCAACAAAGCAACAATTGACGACGTGTAGCTGCGCAATGCTGCATGACCAGGCAAGGGAAGACATCGCAGTGCAAATGGTCAAGACAATTAGGAAAGTTGAGTTAAGCTCAGTTTAGTCGTTTGCGCGATAACAACAGAATTAGCCAAACTGTTTTGCTACAAGTGCAGGGCAGCAGTCAGTTTAGTGCCAGCCAAAGCTTTGCCAAAGACAACATCAACAACAATAACAACAACAACAACAACAACCATTAGCAGGACGCTGCACTTTGAGCTGTGAGCTGCGACTTGTGTTGCGTTGCGCTTAGCCGTGTTTGACATGTCAAACTTATTTTAGAGACAGCAAAGTTAGCATACACTGTCGTGCCGTGTCGTTCCGTGTCGTGTCGTGCCGTGCCTTACCACATTGCCATTACTCACTTTGCGTAAATGTTTAAGCAAAGCTGCCTGCCTTTGGCTGCAGCATGTGCAGCTGCCAATTTGTTTTAGTTTCGTTTACGTAGCACAACATGTTTACGTTTTTCGGCAGGCAACTAACAAACCAAACACGTTTAGCATTTACAATGATTTAAATGTGCAACTGAGCTAGCCAAAGCCATGGCAAAAGTAAAGTGAAAAAAAAAAATATATATATATATATACAAAAACGAACTAACTAAGAAAAACAGATAAAATTAAAAAAAAAAAGAAAAAGTGGAGACACAAACTGAATTGGGTAGGAATTGTCAGTTTAACTGTAGCCAAAAAGAGTTCAATCAACCTGACAAATTTCAATCAAGTTGCGGTGTGGCTTGGCAGAGCAGAGAAGCAGAGAAGCAGCATTGGTACGCCAGGAGACGAAGGTTGGCCTGTGGAGCGCAGCAGGCAGTCTTTGCAGTGCTTGCCTAAATATCCCATGCCAAATACAATTAGGCAACTGGACTGACTGACTGACTCACTGTGTGCATGCATACTATGAAACTATGTATGTGACTATGTGACTTTCTGTCCGTCTGTCTATCTGCCTGTCTGGATGCTTGTGCTGGCAAACCGTACTCAACTACTCAACTTTTATTTAACTTGAAAGTCATTTATTCAAGCGCACATACATATATAACATATGCATGTATGTATAAGTATGCGTGTATGTGTGAGTGTGTGTCTGTGTGTGTGTGCATGTGTACGTGTCTGCTATGTTGTGTATGTGTACGGGCTCTCACCTGGAATCTAACAGCTCTTGCTTTGTGCCGGAGTTACTTCTGCTGCTGCTGCTGCTGCTACTGTTAGCCATTGGTCGGTTGGTACTTTGGTCCGTTGGTCCGATAGTCGGTTTGGCTTGCCGGCTTCGCACTGTTACCAACGGCATTGGTCAACAATAGTGTGCATGTGGTTTGTCTCTAACGTTGCCATTTGTTGCCTTTGTAACTTGCTAACTGCTGCCACTGCACAAGAGTCGCCGCAACCCTCCCGCTGCTGGCGGCCGCAAACTTATCTCTAGTGTCAATCGCTTACACTTGCTCCTATCCAGGGGGTTTTTTGGCACACACACACATACACGCACTCTTTGTCAGGGTTTCATTGCTTTTCGTTTCATTTCGTGTATTGCTTTTATGTGTTATGCTGTGTCCTTCGTGCTTTTTATTATTTTACCTTTGGACAATTGGCTCAAAAATGTTTTAGGTTAACTTAAATTGGCTTGGTTTGCCACTAACGCTCTTACAAACTGCCAGACTAACAGACATACTGACAGACGGACAGACAGACAGACTGACATATTCTTCTACAATTTTGTACAGTGCAGTGGAGTTGTGCATGCTTAGTTTGGTTCAGCCTAGTTTCGTGCCGTCAAGTTTGCTTTGCATTAGCTTTGCGCGTTCAGAAGGTTACCGAGACAGAAGCCGTTAGCGTTTTGTCGACATGTGCTGCCAACTTGTCTCCCTGTCACCCTTACTGTGCGTCTGCCTCACTGTCTGTCTGCCCCTCTGACAGTCTGCAACCGCAAATACAACGTATGCAGCAGCAGCAGCAGCAGCAGCAGCATGTAGATTGTTTGAATTTTAAAACAAAAGCAAATATGAATTGCTTTCTAAGCACGTTCAGGCGCGTACGCCTGCAGCAAATTTTTAAGCAGCATAACATACTTTTTGCACGCAGTGTATTCGCTGTTGTAGTTGCTTTACTGACCGTAACGCATTACTGATAACGTCGCACTACATTCCCACATAGCGCACACAATCTTGACAGCTGCGGGCGTTCGATGACCCACGAGACTGAACTCGCGTCTGATGCGATTAACTCTGTCCAAACTACGACTGCGATTCAGGCGGCGATTGAGACTGCGATCAGAGTCTGTTGCTTAATGCTTTGTTTGCGTTTAGTTTAACGTGAGCCTTAGATGTTAGCAGACATAATCCTGCTACGCAACAATGCAAACTTTTTGCAACTGGTGGCTGCTGAGCTACTTTTGCCTGCTACTTTTGCTGCAATGGGCTGCAGCGCGCCATGCCAAGCTGAGCGGCAAAGACTTTCAGCTGGAATTCTTGCATGAGTTGGAAGTGCTGACGGAGCAGAAGGCCGAGCGCAGTCTGAATGCCTATCTCGATGATGTGTTGTACATGCAAAAGTATGCCAGGCATAGGCAGGATATCACACAGGCACGCAATGATTTCAAACTGCAGCCGAAGGTTGTGTTGATCAAACAGTTGCTGGATGAGCAGCATGTGGCCAGCATACAGGAGGATCTGGAGGACACGTATGTGCTGCGTAATTTGATTTTCTTGCGCAAATTGAAACAAGAATTGCAACGTCTGCAGCAGAGCAGCGCACAGGAGATACGTCAGTTGCGCCTACACAGACTCTGCAAGCAGTTTCAAGCCGAGCTGCACCTTAATGGCACGCACAGACCACACAGGGCACAGACGCCGGCACTTATTAATGAGCAAACTGTAGGTGCAGCATTGTTACAGCTGGATGCGAATGCAAATGCCACAGCAACGCCGCTGAATCTCACACAATTCGGACGGACATTGTATGCGAATGTGAAGGCCACCGGTGCTGAGATTATCGACAATTATTTGCACATAGTGCGTGAGCTGCTGCAGGAGGTCATCACTGAGAAGCCCGAAGAACTCTCCGACTCGGACAGATTAACCAGGGTACTGAACGAAATCGATGCCATGCTGGCCATCGAAGATTTCTATGAGAAGCGCCAGCGACTCTATGCCTATCTGGAACGCAATCTGGCCATGGACTATGAGCAGTTTCGCAGCTCACAGCTGGCCGAGCAGGATCTCAACGAACTCTTCGTCAAGGTTAAAACTAAGAGTCTTGACCTCTTCGTGCTCTTCCTGTTCAGCAATTTCGAGTTCCTCGAACATGTGCACAACGAATGGCTGAAGCTGCTGCCGCAGACGCCGAGCGCCCTCTACGATGAACAGACGCGCGTGCTGCACGACATACAGCGGCATTACGATGACTTCAAACGCGACACGGAGAATGTTGGCAAATATGACGCCTATGTAGGCAAGCTGAAGTCGCTGCATGAGCAGAGCCAGAACCAGACTGCGGGCAGTGAACATGGGCACATCTTTGAGCTGCTGAGCAATGCGGCGCAGAATGTGGGCAGTGTCACGTTTAATATGATTAAGGCCAAATGCAAGGAACTTTAGTTAAATTTAAGTTAATTTAATGTACGAATAAATAAACAACTAATCTACACACAAACACACAAACACACACACACACACACAGCAGCAGTTTACGTTGTTTACGTTCGCTTCATTAGCTGCTGGCCACGTTTCTCATTTTGGCTGTTGTCGCCAGCGAAAGCATTATGCGGACATTATGTATATATCTCTAGTTGTTGTTGTTGTTGTTGTTTACTGTACAACTAATGACTACTGTTGCAGCATGTTAAAACCCGTCTAATTAATCGTCAGTGCAGGTGATTAGTGCACAAAGGCGGTGCAACTAAGACGCCGAGAGCGGGAAAGCAGCAAACGTTGCGCAAACTTCAGCTCATTTTACTTAGCATTACGGGAGCGCACAACGTCGCCTGATAAGCTTAATTAAATATTTTCATTTATATTATACATTTCATTTGGTATATTATTTACTCTTTTCGCTGGTCTGCTTATTTAGCATGACATTTTTTGTTTATGTTTTTATTTTGTATTTTTTAATTATTGTGTTGACGCTTAGATGCGCGCCATGAACTAATCAATTTGTTGTCTGAGCTTCTGCTCTGATTGCGATTTTCTAAGGTTCATTTAAAACTGTGTTGAGATTTTGTAAATTCAGTTTTAAGTCATTTTAGTAATTATGCATATGTCTGCTGCGAATCGCGAAGCTTTGACCTTTGGGTTTGTGTATACATGTTTGTGGATCGTTAGGGACTAGGAAGAGTCATTTATTGTCTTTTAGGTAACTATAGACTAATCAAGACACATTCTAGCTGTACTTAGTAGTTTGCTGAATTATTTAGCAGATATACTGTATTTTTTTCCTTAAGAGCTTAGCTTACTGGTCTGTGCTAATCGGCTTACACTGCAAGAATTTTTATTTCGAAAGTACAAAATAAATGAAAAAGTTTTCCATTTATGACTGTAGTGAAGTACAACTTAATCGTATTTTTTATTTTTTATTATTTTAACAATATGTGACTTGCAGCATACAAATCTAAGTTGACCCATATAAACTAAACTACTTTCAGCCACAGTCTCATATGCGTTGTTTAATTTATTTATTTAATTGTTTTTGTTCAGTTTATTGTGTTTTTTTTTTTTACATTGTTTACTAAGTCATATGTGTATGCGAAATATGTGAGAGCCAAGCCATTTGCTAGCCATTTATCACCTTTAGTGCACAGCAACTGGAACAAACAAAAACAGGAAATCCAAGCAAAGCAACAATAGCAACAAAAACAAAAGCCAAAAGCAACCAAGAGAATAACAATAGCAGCAAGAAGCAGCAGCATTGTGAGTACAGAAAGGCAAGCCGACGTGGCCAGCCAAGGCGAGTCGGATCAAGGTACCTTGTGTACGTAGATGGCAGACAAAATGCAATTTCACAGTAGGCTAACTGCAGACACTTGCAAAAAGGCAAATGGCGTGAAATTTAATTATGATTTATTATTGTATTACTAACCGGTGTGCAGCTTCACATACTCATGACTTTCTATTATTGACTATTTACTTGCACTTTTAGGGCGAACATAAAGCTAAGATTTAAATCTTTGACAAATCTTTGTCGCATTGTTGACTCATAGTAGGTATGAGACGTATAACAGCTAAAGCATTTACAAGCCAATTTAGGCGCATATTTCATTGACAAGGCAACGAACGCAGACTGTCAGAACTTATAATGAAAACCAAACTCATATCCGTTGCCGGAGCAACAAGAGCGAAGGCGAAGGCAATGGAAACGGCAACGGCAACGACATCATTGCAGAGCATTGAATTTCCAGCTGAATGCCAAAAGTTGCATTGCACTGCATGCTGCAGCGTCTGGGCTGCTGGCTGGAGGATTTGTCTTTGTCTAAAAATAAATACGACGCAGCTATTTTTAATGCGTTGCATTGCGCTGGGGGAAACCACGCTAGTGCAAGTCTCGCCTGGGGCAACATACGATTATCGGTTCTCAGAATAAAACGCATGTGTGCGCATTCACACACACACACACACACACACACTCACAGCATATGTTTGCATGCACAAGTATATACGCATCTGTTGTACATGCTTAAGCATGTATAAATTCAAAGCTAATTAATTTATTTGTACAATACGCGTGCGAGACACCGCGCAGAGACATAAACGCATGCACGCTTGTGCTGAGCGGCTGTGCTCTGCTCTGCTATGCTATGCTGTGCAGGCTAATCTGTAGACTAAATCGAAAATACAGTTGTAAATAAAAAGCAATTAATGTCATCTGCTGTCAACAGCAGAGCAAAGTTATACGTATACTAATTACAAATTTGGCTTTGCCTTTCTGTCTGTATACATTTGCAGTTATCACAGAGGATCCCGAATTTACGGATGTCATTGAGAACATAACGGTACCTGCCGGACGTAATGTTAAATTGGCTTGTTCGGTTAAGAATCTCGGCTCATATAAGGTAAGTAGAAATATACTCATAAATAAATGTACACACATGCTTATGCTTATGCATATGTGTCTATGATGTAGCAAATAAACAAAATAAGCACATTTACTAATTAAAGCCGGAATCTGAGTTAAGTTGCATTGACACAAGTAAACACAAAAACTACAAGCTACAGACAATCAGTTTTTGGTTTCTTATATATTTGCCATATTCGCATGTGTGTAGCTTCGTGCAGGACAACACAGAGCAGGACACTTAAGAATCAAACATGTTTTATGCTTGTTTGCACACAACAAATGTTGACTGTGCGTTGTTGTTGTTATTGTTGTTGTTGCTGCCTTGTGTCTACACTCGCATATGTGACATATGTATGTATAAAGCTTTTAATTGAGTCACTTTTGCTGATTTTCCCAAGCTGTAAAGAAACAAACGAACCATGGAACTGAACTATGCACACTGTAGATGTCCCTTACGGCTAATGCGTGCAACTGTGCACAGAGATAAGCCGCTGCACGTCGATGAGCCGCCTTGGCTTGTCATAAATAGGAGGTCCCTCTTGTGTGGCAGCAACTCACATTTAGGTTTTATGTTTTGTGGCCACAATTAAATATTTTCACTTTTATAGTGTTGTTGTTTTAGTAAGATTGGTAAACGACTGAATGCTGTTAAAATCAAAATATAATACAAATTGGCAAAATCTAATCTAACTAAAGCGAAATTGAAAAGCCAAAAATATTTACCTCGAAATAATGTATGACGTTACAACGAAATCAATTTGAGTGAAATAATTGCTCTCTCAATATATAGATTCATATAATAGAATTTGGTGAAGTATTATAGCAGATTTTAGATTTGTGCGATTGAATGCCAGAATTTGAAAAGGCTGGTTATATTTAGTTCGTATGTGTGTGCTGCTGGTCTGGAAGTCAATAAATACAATATGCATGTAAATTAAAACTGACAATGGGTACAGGAAATATAAAAAAAAATTAGCAAAAAGCCTCTGATACATTAAGGTTTGTAGTCCTGTAGAAGTAGTAGAAAAATAAATTCACGGTTCTTTAAAATGTCACCTATAAATATATTTCGCCATTTATGCTTTGACAAGATCTACTCTGCGATTCTATCGTCTATCATAGCTAAATCATAATCGTACTGAAACAACGCATTAGCTAAGCACTTACACTTGCATGCATCAGCTGATAATCAATTGAACCTTTTCAAATTTGTGCAGCTGGAAAAAACGCTTTTCTCGTTTACGTCAAAATTTCACTGTGCATGATTTCTTAAGTGCACTAATCAACTTTGCGCACACTTTATTAACTTGCATAAATGTGCCTTAATTTGGCATCAATGGGGTTTTAGCGCGGCTTGGCTTAGCTTGGCCTGGCATAGTTGCCTCAGCACGTGTGTGTGTTGTTGAGTGAGAGTGTGTGCAAGCCGCAAATTCAGTTGCATACTTTTATGCGCGCATTCGACTAATGCCAACAACGTGTGGATGCGTACGTTCGCTTGGTTTTCATGTTGCAGAAATCAACAGAAATCGCTACTCGAAATTTGTTTATGCATTGCACGTTTGCTACTTAAACGTATCTGACGGCGCTCAACCTTTAATCTCTAACCCATACTGCACGCCACAACACACCCCTCCCGCCACACAGCTCCAACAACATAAAACATTCAATTCACTTTCCCGCTGCGCAGCAGCACATTGCATGACGAGCTTCAATGCTAACTGCAGTAAGTAGTTTCGGTTTTGGGATTGGGTTTGGATTTGGTGCTATTGGCTTGGAGTGCGTCGGTAAGTCTGCAAGCGATTTTTGGTTTTAGATTTTAAGCCTCAAGCTTGTGCTGCTGATAACAACTACGTGCTGCGTGTGTGTCTCCGTGCTGCATAATAAACTGACAGCAGCTTGCATGATGTGATGTAACCAAGCAGGCCTCGGCCTCGTGCAGCAACGCATGTATGGCATTCGGCATGGAACTGGGTGCCACACACTTTACTTGATAAGCCGCACAGGCATTGTCAGGCAGCCTCATCAGCCTCAACGTCGTCAACGGCATTGTCGTCGTCGAGGTCGTTTGTATGTGTGGAACGTATCAAATTATGAAAATACAGCTCGGAAACACGATAAGCCACAGAAAAACGAAAACTGTGCTTGTCTTCCTGCAGCCGCTCTGCTGCTATGAACAGATTCACGTTGCGCACTGCATGCCGATTTACTTTACCTTGCTTCACTCACTACTCGGGACACATGCATGTCACACTTACATTCACTTATACACGCACACATACACACTTGCTGTCCACTGTGCCTCCCATGTGGCAGCCATTGTGCCTGTTGCATACTTATAGGCTTCGATTGTTAAGCAGGTAATGTCATTTGCATGCAACTCTTGGCTTTATTTTGTCGCGTTTGCTTCGTTTCGTTCTCTTTTTATTGCCGCTTTGCGCTATTATTTTTTGAGTTCTTTTTAACGCGCGCAAATATTTAATTTGCAATATTTCATATTATGGCAGCCCGCTTGCCCGCGCAATGCCACGTGGTTTGCGTGTCCGTTGACTTACGCTACGTTTACGTTAGCGTTTCGTTTCCCTTTGCATATTAAAACTTAATCCTTAAACGTTTTAATATTTACACGAGCGCACGCGCTCACCACGCAATGACTACCGCGCGGAAATTACGCTCTAAGCGTTTTTACATGTGTGCGTGTGCGTGAGTGTGTGTGTAGGCGCACAGGCCAACATGGCCGCAGGTATTTCAAATGAAACAGCCAAACCAAGCCAACCCTACTCAACCCCAATTCAACTCACCTCAACTCAACCCACGCTTGCCAAGCGAATGAGGCAGAAAAACGTAGCGCCAATAAAACGTGACTTTGCATGCAAAATAGTGCAAAAATCGCTATGGGCGCAAAAATGTTCTGAATTGAATATGCTTTCTTGTTCTTTTTCTTTTTTTTTTTAATTTTATTTCTTTTCACTTCTTGTATTTTTGTGCTTAACGCAGGCTTCATTTTTGCTAGCCTGTTTTTTTTTTATTTTGTCGACTTTTGCTTTAAATACACTTGACTTCACGTTGACGACATTTAACGTGTGCTGCGGCCGTCTGTCCGCCTGTTCATTCGTTTAGCCGCCCGTGTGTTCAACCGTCCTTGCTGTGCTCTGCTCTAGGTTTATTTATGTCTGCTGGCGGCGGCTGGCAAATATTTAACTTGCGTGCAAATTAACTCTTAAAGCTGAAAGGCTTCCTTTTCTCTTATTGTGTGTGTATCTCATTAAATAGATTATGCGCGGGTCGGGCGCACTTTTTCGATATTATGCATATTATACGTTTCAAGCTTATTAGCCATTATCGCACGCCGCCATTATGAAGAGCAGCATATGAGCAGCTCTGCGGCGTACACTTGCCTATGATTGGCAACTTCTGCCACAGTGACTACAAATTGTATGCATGCTGATGAGTTACTCATTTGCAAACGATTTTATGTTCATATACGAACCACCCACCTAACACCTGCTGCCGCACTCACACTCACGTTCACACAGGCACTCATGCTGTCTGTTTGTATTACAAATTCATTGGCCATGCAGAGTTTATGAGCATTTCCTTGACTTCCTTGACTATGAGCTTTCATATGCTCGTGCATGCTGCTTACATAAACAGATACAACACACACACACGCACACACACGTACACTACACGAGGACTCTACGCATACAAACTAGTTTATTTGGCTTGCTATTTGTATTAGTTTCAGTATGTGCTATTTTTGTTTTTGTTGTTGTTATTGTTGCTGTTAGCGCTACTCTTCAAGTGTTTGTATTTAGTTTCGTGTTTGTCTAGAGTTGAGTTGAGTTGAGTTAAGTTGCCTTGCTTTGCCTTGCGTTGCGTTGAGTTGATTTTGCGTTTGCGTTTGCCTCTGTTTGGCTTTTCTCCGCTTCGCTTCACTTAGCTTTGCTATGCTTTGCTTTGCTTTACTTGAAACATAAACATTTTCATGTATAATAAAGTGTGTTTATTTTTACTTTTTGACTGGATTCTTAAAAACTTTTTGGCAAATTTTATGTCTTCATTTGAGCCGATCCAATGTACCGACTTCGTTGGCAGACTTAGAAAGCACAAGTTGCAGTTTAAGTTCTATGGGTATCATATGCCCTCGTATAGGTACTTGATTGGCAGTTTGGCAGTCCGACGAAATGCATGTGAGTTTCATTAATTGGCTTAATTGTGGAAATTGGGGCAAAGGTTACTTGCAGGCTCTTCTACTTAATTGGCGCAACAGCCAGGAGGCCAATTTAATGCACAAGATAGATAACGACTGTCAATAAGGAGGTAAACATAACCGTCGGCACAATTATCGCTGAGCAACGGAACTGACATTGTCATTTTGTAGTTCAATATACTTTGCTTTGTTCTGCGAGATTTGTCCACTGGCCTCATATACAAAACTTTAAGTTCGCAGTTTAAGCAAAGCTAAGCAAGTAATAAAATCATTTCTTATTTTCGTGCCATTTGGAAAGTTGTAAATGTGTTAAGCTGCTCGACAACACCGCATGCCTTGTCAGGCCTGCTTCATTATGAATTTCCATTTGAGCAGACAGAGTGTAGTCAGGCACACATGTCGCCATTAGTGCGGGTCCTCTCGGCTCGCAGCCGCAAACACACAACTTTCAATTAAGTCGATCAGACTCACATTATGTCGTTAATTAGTCCAAAACGAAAAAAACCCCAGACACTTATTCGATTCAACGTCACGCAAGCAAAACTGTGACCAAATTTTCACTTGCGACATTTTGATGCTGTAATCGCTTCTTCTGCGTCTGCCATGGCACTGAAACAGGCTTAGTGTTGTGTCGTCCGTCCGACAACTTAAGCTCAAGTGGGACGCATTAGTGTAAGTGGATTTAATATGCGGAAAATTTTAATAGTCAATTTGGCGTTTTGTGACATGCGCTGACTCTTGGCTGACTGTTGGCTGACTGTTGGCTGTCTGTGAGCTAATAAAATGATGTCTATTAAAATAAATTCGCCAACTAACTCAGGCAAAAGGGCCAGGCTCCACGCACACACACAGACACGCATATGAAGGAACATTTGAAGTTTTCTGGCCAAGTGGCCAAAATATGATTGTCAAAGTTAAATATGCACAGACTGACTGACACTTAGCTTTGCTCTGCTCAGCTTGGCTTGCGTATTGCCAGAGTGCGGCGCAAGTCGAGCCAAGAGCTGCGTCTGTCCATGGGCTGTCGGCGCTTTGCGCTTTGCTTGCTTAGCTGTAACACGCGCGCCTAATTAATTTTATGCGCTTGACCTCAAAAAACTGAAAATTTCGGGCGGCTTTGCTCAGCTTTGTGGCAAAACGACAACTTCGCAGTAATAAGTTAATAAAATATCGTAAGCTCATTAGAAAATTTTGCAGACATCAAGCACGAAAGTCAGTATACAGTTGACAGTACTCAGTTGCCAGTTGCCAGTAGCCAGTAGCCAGTAGCCTCGCCATGCGCCTCTCCCCACTCGCCGCCACTCACTGCCACTCGCCGCCACTCGCCGTCACTCGCCGCCAGTCGTCTTCTGTGCTTTTATTGATTTTCATGTGCCGTTGATGAACGTGGCTTCATTTATATTTACTTGCTGCTGTTTGCCGCCGCGCCGACGTGCCTTGGCGCAGCTGCTTGCTTTTTGCCTGCCGCTCTGCTACTCCGCTACTCTTTGCCTGTGCTGCAGTAGTTTGTGCCACACTTGTGTAAACTGCAAACGCTCAATTTTGATTATACCCATGCCTGCCATCGCCATCGTTTCCTTTGCGTTCTTCAATGGCTGCAATAGCTGTCGAGTTGGCTGCCATTGCAGTTGCCATTGCCATTGCCAATGTAAATAAGCGCGTTGCATTATCGCCTTACAGTAGGCAAAGCCAAGTGCACGACTGACTGAATTGTAGTCAGCGACGCAGGAGAGTAGTGTGTGTGTGTGTGTCTGTGTGTGTGCGTGTGTGTGTGAACGACGCGCAGACACGTTTTCATTGCAGACATTGGAAAATTAACTGATATCTGTCTATGCTGCTGTCAGTCTATGCATAAGCTTAGGTACTTTGCACTGCTGCTGTCGGTTTCTCAGCTCCATCCGCCCCTTCCGAGTGTCTGTGCTGCCAGGCTATCTGTCCGTCGGTTCGTGCGTTTGTCGATACGTTAGTTTTGTCGTTTTGTTTATGCCATTTCGCATGGTTTTTTATACTTTATGCTTTGTGTGCCTTATGTCCTTGCAGAGCATTTGATCCTTGTGTACGAAATTTATCACTGAAATGGCATCGCTGCTGTCAATTGCCCGACTTTTGCGATTATTTTTCACTCACTCGCCTGCTCAGTTGCTCAGTTGCCACATAGCCACATAGCTGAATTGCTATGATGCGTGCGTGTCGTCTATGCGTGAAATTTGCATAAATTGCCAAAGACAAAGAAATGTTGCATAAGCACGAGGCATATACCACATATTTTTTTACATATGCATATATGTGCGTATGTATGTATGTGTGTAGTTATAGTATCTTCCAAAAGCATGTGGCTTACTAATTTTTATACGCTTTACACGACATGTGCCTGCATGCCACGTTCAACGCAAAAAAGGATACGTAGACAATATGCATGCCAAAATATTTCCGCATTCCTTTGGAGACATAATAACTTTGTTGTTGTTGTTGTAATTTTAATGCAAATTGGTTTTTTATATTTGAAAACTAGCAAATGTCTTCGAAATAAGCAGCTTGTTTTTTATAGCTGACAAGAATGCGTAGCTTTGTCGTTGCCAAGTCGTTGGTAGATTGCTTAAACGTGTTAGAATATTCACTATCGCTTATACGTGGAAGGAGTTAACAGATAAAATTACTTAACAACTGAGCACGTCTAATATGAAGCAAATCGAGTATTGCTCAGACAAACTAACTTAAAAAGGAACACTGATCATATATGCACAAACAATGCAAATGCCAGTCAGCCAAACACTGAGAACGCAATGAGAATGTGAAAACTGAAGTGTTTCCATCAAAAATACTGCTGCATTTCACGCAGCGCCGAAAAAGCTACAGTAAGATTTGCTGCATCTTCGGCAAATTGTAGCTCAACTGCAGAACCCAAAAATTAAAGATGCATTTAATAAGAGCTCAGACTTTTAAGTTTCTGAAACAGAGCAGAGGAAGATTGGCAGCTTCTGCACTGCATGTCAGCCAGCGGCAACCAATTGAGTGTCCACTCGTGCTTATATGTTATGTGTAGCGTGTTTACGTTTCGTTGCAACTGTTCTAAGAATTGGTTTTCATTTGTGTTTTGTTTGTTGTCGTTTTTCGGTGAACATGCTTTTACACATTTTATGCGAATATTTCAGGCGAGGAACTTTAAATTCAACACTCGTTGCAAACTTGTCGAAAAATTTCAACAATATGTCACATATTTGTCCAATGGCTGACACATATGGGCTGTGGGCTGTGGGCTGTGAGCATGTGGCTCGTTGTGGCTGCTACGTGGCGTGCAGAATGTTGTAACACCAACTTTTGTAATTTCGCATTGAGCAGAGGCGATAATCCTTCATAAAAATTGATGATATTGCCACAAAAGTTAATGTAAAGTTGCCAAAAGTCGCACGAGTGCAGACACTCCTGGCTGCGGTTATGGCTGCGGCTAATGTGTATTTTGGCTTCGCTTGACTTGGCTCAACTTGGCTTTGCACACACACACACACACACACACACACGCACTCACACTTGCACACATTCGATAAACAATAAATAAAATAACTTTTAATATGTACGCAAACTTGCCATACTTAATGTAGCAAATTTTTACACTATAACTTCAACACTTCTGCTCTTTGTCTATCTCTGTCTCCATCATTCTCCAACTCACTCTCAGGCACTTAGTAATGCTGTACGTTTTCTTTGCAGGTTGCGTGGATGCACTTCGAACAATCCGCCATACTAACCGTGCACAATCACGTGATAACGCGTAATCCACGCATTAGCGTGACACATGACAAACACGACAAACATCGCACATGGTTTCTGCACATCAATAACGTACAGGAGGAGGACAAGGGACGCTACATGTGTCAGATAAACACGGTGACAGCGAAGACACAATATGGCTTCGTCAAAGTTGTCGGTGAGTGTCGTTCGGGTGTCGACGCGTGAGAACGCTGCGAATAGTGTGCGGCTGGAGGGGGCGCTGCGGGATGCCTGCCTGCGCTTGTTAGCCATGTTGTAACGCTACTAAAATATGTCTCGACTGCGTGGGTGTGTGTGTGTGTGTGTGTCTGTGTGTGAGCATGACACTGGCACGGAGCATTGCCTCTGCCACTTATGTTGCTGCCGCGGCTGCTGCTGCTGTGGCTGCCGTTGTAGGCGATGTCAGCACGCGACGACAACTTTGACGCATGGCTGGCATTGAAAAGTTGCGTCTCAACGCATTGGCAGCTTCCAGTTTATGGTATATGCGACATGTATATGTGTTTACATATCCTACGCATACTTCAGTTCAGTTCATTTCATTTCATTTCATGTGTTTAGCATGGCCCTCACTTGTGCCACTGTTGCTGTGCGTTGTTGTGGCTCTTGTTGTTGTTGTTGTTGTTGTCGAATTATAGACAATTTTATTGCTGCTTGTTGACAACGAAAGACAACTGCCAGCTGCTAGTTAAGCATTGACTGTTTGTCGAATCTCAGCTTGTGTGACATTTGGCTGGCAGCGCATAATTAAATTCCAAACACTTCACTTCATTAAAGCAAATAACATGCCAAAGTTGTCAGTTCAAGTTGAGTGCATGGCTGCATTTCGCATTTGCTGTCACTTTAAGATGAACAATTGCATTTGTGCAGGCGTTGCCACGAGTGCATGCCAGGACATGCAGGAAGTGTTGAAAGTGCCACAGCATTGCATGTGCCAGGCTGCAGGTCACGGCAGACTGACAGCCAGTTGGGTTCATATTTCTAGGCGTTGCATATTTCCTTTTTTTTTTCGCCCTTTCCCTTTTTCATAACTTTGCCGATTGCTGAAAGGTTGAGCAGCGACATAAGCCTGCAAAAGGCATGCATCATGTGTTGCGTGTGCAGCATTGCCGCATACGCGGATCTCAGCGTGCGTACTCCGCATTTATGGTACACAATGTTAAGTAGCCCGGACACGGCATTGCGTCGCCGGGCGCGCACATGTTGGCAAAGCAGAGCGGCCAGCGGCGGAGGTCAGTGAGCGCGCAGCGGACGCGGCTGTGTGCGCTTGACGTCAGGCAATGGCAATTTCGCTTGTTTTTCTTTCGTCTTCTTCTTTTTGTAACTCCACTTTTTTTTAGTTTCCTTGTTTTAATATTTTTTGCAGCCTTGCATTTTTTTGTTTCTCTCCATTTTTTATTTATATTTTTGTTTTGCTTAATGTATGTGGGTAGTAAAAATGTGCAACATGCGCGACGTTTTTGTCATTTATTTTCGTCTGAATTTAATTTTTTACTTTTTGTTTGTTGCCCTGCCAACTTGCCAGCCTGCCAGCCTGCCTGACTGCCTGCCTGCCGTGACAACTTTTGCAAGCCATTTTTTATGCGTTTACCGTGTCAGCAACAATCTACAGCGATGATCTCGCGTTTGCTGACGCTGATGCAGCAAAAAATTGTGCGCGAAAGAAGACTACAAAAACAAAAACAGGACAAAAAAAGTTAAATCCTGCGGCGGCACTGGGAAATTGCATATGAAACGCAAATTTACAATACAAAATATGACAACTGCGCGGGGAGGCACTAGAAGTGAAAAAGCAAAACAAAAAAAAAGAAAAGCAAAAGAAAAAAAAAAAAAGACAACGCGGTCAGTCGTTGTTTTATTTTTTTTATGTAAGGACACTGGCAAGCCTGCACACAACAAAGAAAACAAAAGTTGGCATTTTTTTAAAAGCATGCCGCAGCCATTTTTTAACATGACCCAAGTGAATTTTTTTTAAATATATTTTTTTTCGCATATTTTTGCTGAGCTTTTTTTCGCAACGCGCCACATTAGCCTTGCAGCCAGTCGTGCTTCTTCTTGCAGTTGTCCTGTCCGAGCTGGTGCGTTGCAGGACATGCAGCATATGTCTATATCTGGCGAGTGCGCAGCAAGTGTGGCTGCATGCCCAGGTCTAACTGTTGCATGCGGCAGAAGCCAACCCGACTTGGTGCCTTTTTCATTGCTGTTTCGTTTTTTTTATTTTCCTTTTGTTTTTTTTTTTCTTATTTTAGCATTTGCATGCGTTTGCTTGCGCACACATATTTTTCAAGTTTTGCCACAAAAACTGATTTATGTGCGTTTGCGTATGTGATGACGATGACAACAACAACAATAAAAACAACAACAATAGTAACAACAACAGCGACAGCAGCACGACATCACGACACGGTCATAGCCATTGTCATTGTCTGTCTAATGCATGGGGGCAAATGCGCGCTTGTGTGTCTGTGTGTGTGGGTGTGTGTGTGTGTGTGAGCTGTCGTATGTGTCGACTTGCTTGCCGCTGAACTCTGCTGCGCTTTGCACGCCTGTGCCCTTTGCCGTTCCGTGCGCATGTTTGTGCACCGGATGATGTTGATTTGTCAACTTCAAAAGCGGATCTCGTGCAAATTCCTGCATTTCCTGTCTGCCCTAGCTCTCGTTCACACTTTCTTACTTGCCTTACAATGCCAACGACAGTGCTTCGTGTGAGTGTGTGTGTGTATGTGTGTGTGTGTAGATGTGAGCAGCAACCCGCATAGTATAAAATAGTTTGTCAAAGCGTGAAAATATTTTATGTGATTTTTATGCTTATTTGATTTATGTGCCAAAGTTTTGCTGACCAACAAAAGTCATTTATAACGCACAGTGCGCTCACTGCATGCAATTTTTGTAAACATTGGCGCAAAAATCACGAAAAAAAAATCTAAACATCAAAAGTTTGCCGACAATTAACAACCGAATGCCAAAACGATGGCGTGAAATAACAATAAACGCCTGCAAGGTTTATTCAATATTTATTTTGCACAATTGTTTTTGCGCATTTTGTTTGCCATCTTTTATGCGGTGGCCAGCCGCGTAAAATTCAGCACTGGCCGTTGTATGTTGTCAAAAAATAGAACGAAATAATTTGACACTGCATAGCAGCAGCTACGAAATATGCTGAAAAAAGCTACGTTAAATCCGATATACTCGTGCATGTTGTGAAGCAATCGACATAGAGAAAAAATACTAGAAAATCTGGTGCCACTGTCGTTACATGTGAGTACAATAGTTACAATAGTTGTTTAAGCCCCCTATGCAGACAGTAGTAGCAGTTAGAGCAATATTAATACAGGAATTAGGCACTGGATATGTCATAGGCGTTGATATCAGGAACTGATGTCTGGCAATGATTTCGTAAATTTAATAATGCCTATTGTCACGTAAAAAAACCCACAATCATCTTAGGTTTTATAGAGAACTGCTTCTAGAAACATTTTCACACCTTTTGCTGCTTCTTAAGAAACTTTGGGATTAGTCTAAAATCATATAAAAATAGAATGCAAACTTCATTAGAGCACTCAGTTTACTACAACAGGAGGCAAAGATTTGAATGCCAGAATAGATTTAGGTCTTTTTGGATTCTGATAGCTTCCCGCGTTTAAATCTTCCGTTATGCAACTCATCAGAGACGAAGCTGTTGCATATTATAACATAATGCATTGAGCTCACCAAAAAAACGTTATTTTTTATTATTATTTTTATTATATTATCAATTTTTTAAGCCGCAGCTATTTATATATGAAAAAAAAAAACCAATTAAAATAATAACCAATTAAAAATATGATGAATGACGCATTAAAGAGGCGAATTGATATTAAAAATCTACATCTCTTTGTGAATCCTGCACAGTTAGCCAAGCTAAGTTTTATTAGGCCGAGTGCATAACTTTGGTGTTTTAATTTTCTATAGAAACGAATTAAATATCTCAAGAAGCCTTTATATATACCATGGTCTTTATTTGTATTTAGAGTAAATTAAATAATGTTATTTACATTATTGTTCACTTTATGCAAAGCCACAGAATTGGTCTCAAAATTACTTAAGTCACAATTATTACAAGCGGAAACACCGTGTAGTTTTGTAATTGTCAGCCAATTGATTTTTGTTAGTAAAATCAACAGAAATATTCTACAATAATATTTTCACGAAGCAGGAAATTCAATAAACTAAATGAAATTAAATTGGCAAAAGCAGCCGAAAACTCTGTCATAACCAAATGCTGTGTTGCCTCAGTGCACTCAATTTGACATGTCAGCGTGGAGGCGTGTGCAGTTGGGCGTCGCTTGCGCTTGCTTGTGCATTAAAATCGTATTAGTCAGCAGAAATTTAATGAAATTAAAACGTTGCAGAATTGGCGTACATGCAGCCAGCAAATGCACAAATGCGCATATAAATGAGTTTTGCATAAATAAAACAATGGCAACAAAACAGAATGAAAATAAAATAAATTGAAAAAGAAAGCGAAAAATTAAAAGTATAAAAATAATTTTTATTCGGCGAATTTAATTTGCTGCTGGCGGTATGCAAAATGAGCACAAAAAACATGTTAAATTAAACCAAATGGCGACACAGGCGCAGGCACAGGCGCGGACACAGCGATGCTGCTTGGCAGGCAATGAACAGCAAAACATGCGCGACCGTATTAAAAGCAAGTTTAATGCGACAACAAAAACAACAGCAGAAGCAAATAGTCATTCGACAACAACAACAACAAATGCATTAAAACAAACATTTAAACACGTTTGAATTTATGAGCGCAGCACCGCACAAAAATGCATTTAAATGTCGCTTCTGCTGTTGCCTGCTGCCTGCTGCCTGCTGCTGCCGTCGCTGCCAAGCATTGCCAGCGCACATGCTGGCATTGCATTCAACGCTGTTGCATACTTTGCGGCGCATGTTTCGAATCAGCGAATCTGCGAGTCAAGCAGGCAGGCCACAAACAAAACAAGCATTGCGACGACGTCTATGGCGCGCAAATGACCACAACGCATAGCAGCGCAAACAGCCATGAGCAAATTCAAATGCACACGCGAAAGAGTGAGCTGCAGCAAGTGAGACAGAGCGAGAGTGTGAGAGAGGCCAGAGAAGAAAAGCAGACACAAATATAGCAGCAGCAAAAACAAAACAATCAAATAAAGCTCCCGACATGGGTACAGTGCAGTGCAGTGTGAGAGTGAGAATGAGAATGAGAGCGGGAGCGAAAGCACGCTGGTGCAGATTGGCTGGAAGTTTGCCGTGTTGGTGGCAACGCATAATTTTTAATTTCGTATTTTGTATGCAACAACATAGGCAACAAAAATAACATGAACAATAACAAAAACAACAGCATGAACTAAACATAATGAGGCAATTTATTAAATTCAATTATTTTGTTGACATTAAAAAGGCAAATGCACAAAATGTTCTAATTTTGTTTTTTTTTTGTTTTTTTTTTTTGGTTTTTTAATTTTGTTAATTTTTGCTTCTGGATAGCCAAGTTGTGCGCACGGAAATGTTATGGCAACAGAGCGTAAATAGACCAAGCAGTGGTGCTGTTGCTGACCATATATGTGTATAAGGTAGCAGCGGCAAAGCAAATTTGTCCTGCAGCACGTATGAGCAACTTTTAATTTATGTGCAGTTGTGCACGTGGGAGTGGGAGTGAATATCCTGTTTGCGCACATTGCAAAGGACGAGCGCAGCGTGTTTTGCGCTGTTAACAGGGTTCGCCTTAATTTCGTTTTGGATTTTTTTTATTAGATTTTTTTAATTTATTTTTTAAGTCAACAAATTTATTGGGCAAATGATAAACTACACCAAAAAAAAAAAAACAAAAAAACGGAAAAAAGAGTAAAGCAAAAAAGGTAAGCGAGCAAACTAATTGCTGCGCATTAAGAACGTAGTGTGTGTGCAAACACACATGTGTCTGAAAAAGAAATACGACACACTCACATGATAAGCTGTGTCCGAAGCAACCAGCGCAAGAGTGACAGAGCAAGCACGGGACGATGTAGATGTGAGTGCGAGCGAGCAAACCTTAAGCAGTTTGCGACAACAATTCCAAATAAATGTTATCAGCAGCAAAACTTTTAGCAATTAAACAATTTAGCACGTCGCAAAAATGATTTTGGGTTTTCTGTTTTCCTTATTTTCATTTCTTGCTGCTTCTCCCTTTTATTTTTCGAACATTTGCCTTGGTCATATTTTTAGTTTCCTTCTTTTATTAAGCAAAGTTAATTATGTTATATGTTTTTTTCGCTTTACTTCGTATTTTTTTTTTTCTTTTTTGTCCTGAGCCAAAACTTTCGACATTTATGTGGGTCAGTTTTGGCGATAGTTGCAGATTATGCGGTAATTATTTTATAATTTCTTCTTCCTTTATTTTTTTGCTTTTTTACTTTTCATGATTAGCAAACAAGCTGCTGAGCGTGATTAGTTGCCAAATGAGGCTTGTCTGCTTGGTGAAATTTTTTGTGGGCAAAGCAGAAACTTTGTGATTTTTATTAGCATTTGAACGCGATAAAGACTTTTCGATTAATGACTTAGCAAAGTCTGAGGCAATGGCGGAGCAGTTGCTAAATTATGATTTCTGATAATTATATATTCATATTTGAGATGTTAGCTTTCGACATAGACTGTGCTGGCTGCATAATAATAATAATACATATTGTATATTATTTTAACTAGACAGCGTTTAAGCTAATTGAGCACTGCAGAGCCGTTTGCGTGGAGGTGTGCGCAATTAACTTAGATTAGCCCCTTGTTAGAGACAATTTTCCCCCGCCAATACTTTAGGAATGTCCACAACTATGAGGAAGCCTGTCAAAATCCTTGCGTCAGTGAGCGAACGCTATTTTAATTATAAGGTTTGAGGATTGCTCTGGTAATCAAAATACCATAATAGCCATGTTATTTATCGTTAGTATACTTGGCTTGCTGCATTTGTCAGCTATGCATGTCTGCAACGGAAATAGCTTTCGATTCAGTTTGATTGCGTATATCAATTTATATTACTTTTAACTCAGGCGTAACTTCGCCCTAAAGTTGCCTCGAAACTAGGCGATGCTTTTCTTATTTGCTAAATCATTGTTTCAGCATCATTTCTTTGCGAAAAAAAAACTTTTAAGCTCACACAGTCTGCCAACGCTAAATATCATTTAACTTCCGATGAAATGACTAAACTATTGCCAACATCAAGCGACGCATGCTGGCCAGCTGACGTATGTGTATGAACGTGTATAACTTGGCAAACTGTCACATGGTCGCACATGCGTGTGTGAGCGGTCAGACGGGGGGAAGTGGCGGAGTACAGAAAACGCTCATCAATGACAACAAGAGTATGGCTAATAACACTTTACCACAGCTCGTTTAACTTTTCAAATTCAGACGCAACAACAACAACAATAACAACAAGAACAATAAGAATAACAACAACAGCCGCAACAGCACAAATAAAAACAATAACAAGGCAAGGCAAGAAAGTTGCCTTTAGTCGAAAATTTTCTTAATTAAATTCTCTTCTTGTGTGCGTGAAAAAGTTTTCATATATGAAATAACATGAATAGGAAAAGTTGAGCCAAACTTTAGCACGCACGACAGCTGCTAAATAGCAATAAAATAAAAACAATAACAAAAACAACAACATATTCAAAGGCAAAAACAAAAAGCCAGATGAAAAAAGTAACAAACAAAACAAAAAAAAAAAAGAAAAAAAAAACAGAAACCCGAAACTAATATGTCACAAGCCAGCAGCAGCAGAGAGTTGACAGTTGCAGGCGGCAAGGTGGGCCTTGGACGTTAAAGCGTTTATTAATTGAGATTGAACTGTTGCGAGGTGTGGGGCAGACGCGTGCGCTCGTGTGTATTACTGCCTGCTACTTGACACTGCTCTGAACTTAATTTAAGCATTGCCAACGACGAACTTTCACAACCGGTTAATTGCAATTTTTATTTACAAGTTATTTTACTTTTTTTTTTTATTTTATTTGATTTAATCGTTTTTTTTTTGTTTCTTTTTTTTTTTTGTAAGCTTTGCGCACATTTCATACATTTTCATTGATTTCTTGCGCGTGTCGACGTGCAGACGACGACAGCAAATAGATACGCGGCACGTGACAGACGTCAAAAGTGAAATCACTCATACGCCAAGTTGTGCGTTGAGCAAGCAAAATGCAAGTGAGTGACGCAAAGTCGGCAAAAAAAAAATTAAAAAAGAAAACAAAATACCTAAAAATAAAAGCAAAAAGCAAAAAAATAAAAAAATAAAGAAGAAAAGTGAAAAAAGATAACTTTTGATTACAAACGAGCCTTGAATATGAAATGAGCCTGCCAAGGTTTGGCTTTGCTTTGGTTGGGTTTGGTCTCGTCTGGACGCTAAAACTCAAACCTAAAAACGTAGACCTTGAAGAAAAAAAAAAAAGCGAGCAAACGTTTAGTTAAAAAAAAGAAATCAAAAAAATAAAAAAAAAACAGTTAAGGCATACGTTTGCCGCTGTATTAAGCACCAACCAAGCGCCTGAAACTGCCCGTCAATTCCCGCCGTGTCCATACACTCTGCTCTCGCTCGTGTGCCGCCACGGCCTTTATGCATTGTCCTTTTGATTTGCATAGATTTTTCATTTCAGATTTGAACTTCAAATAAGCGAAAAAACAAAAAAAAATTCCAAACGAAATCTTTGTGAAACCCTTTGGGCATGCAAAGCGTCCGACGAGACGCCTTCCTTTTTATTTGTTACGTACTATGGGATGTTCAGTGGCAAATTCGTAACGGCGCCAAACTGACTGATGACAGTTTGATGAAACGTAAAAACAAACGATTTTTAAATCAGCAGTAAAATTGCGCGCTGCATAGCTAAAAATACGAGCAAGCTGAGCCACAAGCTAATTAGGCTTAAAGTTTCAGCACGCCTGGCCAAGGACTCGCAGCGAGTCAACAATGCGTGAAATTTGACGTAGCTGCAGCACAGCAATGCAGCAGCGAGCTAAGCCAAATGCATTGCAAATGCAAAGTATGTCTAAGAAAATATGAAACATGCAAGAAGCAAAGAAGATGAAACTAAAAATAATAATACTTATGTATAAGCAGCCAGCAAATAATTTGCCTTTTCATGCTTGGCACAGACAGACTTGGCCAGCATTGGCTTCTGCCACTTGCCTCTTACCACCTGCCTCTTGCCGCGAAGTTGCGCGAAGTAGTTGCGCGAAAGTTTTTACTCTTAGCATTAAATCGACAATGCGCTGCAGTCAAGCGCATAATGCGAGATGACAATTTGTTTTATGTTTTTGTTGTTTTATTGTTTGTTTGTTTATTTTTAATGGAAATGGTTTTGTTTATGTTTATTTATTTATTTTGTTTTCGTTTTTCTGTTTGCAGTGCCACCGAACATCGACGATGCTCTGACCTCCAGTGACGTCATCGTGCGTGAGGGCGAAAATGTGACGCTACGTTGCAAGGCGAAAGGCAGCCCAGAGCCATCAATTAAGTGGAAACGAGACGATGGCAATAAAATCGTTGTAAACAAAACACTCGAAGGTAAGTCCACACCCTCACACACACACACACACACACACACACACACACACATACACATGCACACAACCCACAAATTGGCAATTTAATTAAAGAGGAAAGTGCGCGTGCTTAGCGTGAAACGTTCCTGCTGCATATTTATTTGACACACTTTACCTCTAATGCATGGCAGCCTTGCCTTGTTTGCTCTTGCCTTGTGTTGTCTCATCTCAACTTAACTTAACTTGTGACATAACTTTATTTGCTAACTTTCGCTACTCTGCTTGCAGTTGGCGACTTGGAGGGCGAGTCCCTGGAGCTGGAGCGCATTTCTCGCCTGCACATGGGCGCCTATCTCTGCATTGCCTCCAATGGCGTGCCACCCTCTGTCTCGAAGCGCATTAAAGTCAGCGTTGACTGTAAGCATAACTTATTATACATGACGTGTCTAAGCAATGCTTACTCCTGTACTTTTTTCCAGTCTCGCCCATGGTCTGGATACCGCATCAGCTGGTGGGCATACCCATGTATTTTAATATTACGCTGGAATGTTTCATTGAGGCAAACCCGACGTCGTTGAACTATTGGACGCATGAGAACGATCAAATGATAACCGAATCGTCGAAATACAAGTGAGTAGAGAAACTAGTTACATGCTGTGCATAGGTTATCAGACAACGATTGACGAATTGTATAATTGATTGTGTTGACTAAAACTAAATTAGCAAAACAAATATCAACATAGCTTAAATTCTTACATGTAGTCTGGCCGCAACTTGGAGCCTGTTTCGAACTGCAGTTTCGTCCTGCAGAGATTGAAGCTATGCTTTTCGACGAAACCCAACCCTGTCCATCCTGAAGTAACTGTTTTCATCCTCTCCAGTTGCTACGCACATACCTTTTGCTCTAAATCTTGTTTATGCAATAAGAATTCACAAAAAAAAAAAAAAAAAAAATAAACAATATGCTGATTTACAAAGCCATGTGCAGCTATGCGATTTTCATTAGAAACTTATCTGGAATCGTGCAAAAAAACTACGCTTAGATTACGTTTACGTTCTATTTATATGTTCGTGATGAAAGTGGATTCTGAGAAATTTGCTTATCGCTGATCTTTTGCACTGTTCAGAGGTCCTTGATCTTCGTTTCACAGCAAACACACACACACAAGCGGACGATGCCGAATGGCTTTAATTAATTCAATGCTCGTTAGTGCTCACGCTAATCGCGAATTTAAAGCTTTCAGCGACATGTTTCAACTGAAAGGCACTTAGTCAATTATTTGTATTCGATTTGCACAGTTCTATGATCGTTAGCATCCGGCTGAGACAAGTCATAAATGAAAACGATAATCAGCTGTTTACTTGTGCTTTATGCGCTACAGTCTATCAATCACTCAGAGGCGAGTAACCGAACATTACTAAACATCGATCTGAAAACAATTGGGACCATCGAGAAATACGTCGATGAGAATGCGGCACCCTGCGAGGACTACTTTCAGTACGCTTGCGGCAAGTGGAGTGAGTACCATCACAATGTAAACTACAATGAAGCCACTGGCCTCATCGACTTCAATATCAATAAGAAATTCGTAACGGTGATGAAGGAACTCAACAAGAGCGGCCACGCTAAGCAATTCGCCGCGAATAGCGTGGAGAATAAGGTCAGGAATTATTATCGAGCATGTAAGCTTCCGCAGTACTTTAAAGTTAAACGCTATATGCATTTGGTGCTTCCTTATGGCAACATCAGTTGGCCACTGTTGAAACAGAAGTCGGAGACTTGGCCTGGCACAGAGTTTAAATGGCTGGAGACACTTGCCAAACTGCGAGTCTATGGCCTACGTAACACTTTGTTCGATCATGTGGTCGATCAGGATATTGAAAATTCCAGCCTCAGTGTCATCGATTTGAAGATGCCCGAGTTCAATGAGGACAATAAACTGCCAAGTAAGCTGATGATAAAATTGGACCTGGAATTGCTTGGCTTGCAGAAGGAGGAAGCCATTCGCATAGCTAATGAAATCCAGTCATTTGAGTTGAAACTGATAGCAATGACAAAAAAAACCATGTTCGATGCAAATTCCTATACCGCTTCGGTGTCGGAAATGATGCACAACTTTCCACAAGTCAATTGGAAGAAGTACTTTCAAATCATATTCGAATATGCGCTCAATGATACGGCAAACTTAATTCAGCTGCATAACTATGAGTACTTCGAGGATCTGCTGAAGCTCACAGATGAGACCGATCCGCAGATAGTGTGTAATTATATAATGTTTAAATTTCTGCGCCATCTGGTCAATGATGGCAGGACGAGCAGTAGCAATATCGACTGCATCGTCGACTTGCGCAGTAAGATGGACTTGGCCATAAGTTTGCTTTACGAGGAACGTTTCTATGGACCAAAACTGACACAGTACAGCACCGAAGTCCTGAAGATATTCGAAGTCTTGCGCAATGAGTTCCTGCAGAAGATCAGTGATAATTCGTTGCGTCTAGGGCAGGCGGAAACCGATATGCTGAGTGAAAAACTACGCATGATGACTGTAAACATAGGCAATCTGCCCAAGAATGTGAACATGAGCACGCGTGAGTTCGTCACAAGATACTACAGCCAATTGACATTAAGCAAAACGGACTACCATCAGAATCATCTGAAATTGCTTAGATTCCGCACGCAGAAGCAACACAAGGTATTCGCACAGCCGTTGGCGCAACCCGAGCATTACTTCTTTGTGGCGGACAGCACCACAGCGCAGAGTTCGACGCCGTTCTACCTGACCAGGCGCAATATGATAATCATACCGTATGGCCTACTGCAGGCACCCATCTTCGAAACTGATATGCACGATGTCTTCAAGATGAGTCTGCTGGGCTTTCTGATTGGGCACGAACTGATGCATGGATTCGATCAGAGCGGCATCATGTTCGATCATGCGGGCAATGTACGCGAAACCAGTTTAAATATAACAGAGAATCCGTACTTTGCGTTCGCCTTGAAATGCCTGCAACACAATGCCACGGAGAGCATGGATGAACGCATCGCAGATTTATCGGGCATACGTCTGGCCTACGACGCCATGTTCGGGGCACAGCAGCAGTTCGAGATCAGCCAGCCGCAGTTCAGCAAGAAACCGATAAAGCAACTTTTCTTTTTAAACTTTGCACAGTTCTTCTGCGGTGATCTGCAGGCGGACTTCAGGAATCACGATGCAGACGATGTGCGATTGCGGCAGACGCTGTCGAACTTTCTGCCCTTTGCCGAGGCGTATAGCTGCCGCAGGGGCACGGATTATATGCATCCACAGCAGAAGTGTCGTCTGTGGTGAGCTAACGAAAATGCGCCTCATTCTTTTGTCTCTACAAAATAATATTTTATTTAACTAAAAATTGTTTTTGTTGCTACTAGACTAAATTTAAATTCACTAAATTTGGTGCGCGCCGCTATGCGTCGTCACTCTCGTACTCTCTCTCGCTCTCGCTCTCTGGCTCTCTCTCCGTCGCCTACCATAATCTGCAGCGGTGTTTGGATTGCATTTTTGTGCGCCGCTCGCAGCCAAACTCACGCGAGAACTCTTCGAAATTCGCCAAGGTCTGCATGACGCGCAGCTCGTCCGCCGCATGCTCCAGATAATTGGTCTGGCGCAGGCTGCGTTGCTCCTTGCCGCAAAAGAACTGTGCGAAGCTGATCAGGAACAGCTGACGATTGTTGAACTGTGGCAGCAGCTTGGAACGATGATCGTCACGCTTGACGCCACGCCCATTGAAATATGTCTCATAGACCAGGCGCAGTCCCTCATAGTCCGCCAGCTTCTCGTTTAGGCTTCGCGCACCTGCCACCAGTTCGTTCTGCATGCAGCGCAGTCCATGCACGAAGCGCTGATTCGCCACAATCGCCTCGCTGGGCCCCATTATGTTGCCCACATGATCATACTCAATGCCCGAGGAGTCAAAGCCGTGCAGGAGCTCATGCGCCAGCGTAAAGCCCAAGGCAGCGTACTTGAACAACTCCTGCATGCTGCGATGATAGACGGGCATCTGCAGGAACCCATAGGGCACAATAATCAGATTACGCGGCTTCACATAAAACGGCGACGACGAGCTGCCCAGCCAGTCTGCCAGCACATATGTCGTGTTGCCCTCATCCGCCAGTTCCTGTGCCGCTACGCCGTCCTCAGCATAGCTGGCCAGCGTGTTATTGTAGCTGCTGGCAGCCGCCGGCTCCAAATGCTCGTGGCTCTTCTCGACGGCCAAGCGCAGCAGACTCAGCTGATTCACATAGAAGTTGCTCGCATCCAGCGCCGCGCGTTCGTAATAGACGTCATAGTACTCCGGCGAAATGTTACGCGGCGAATTGCCGACCTGCAGCCGCATGCCATTCAACTTGGCCTGCAGTGCCACAATGATGGGCGGCTCCAGCTGCAAGCGGTTATCGCTGATTATCTCGTAGAACTTCTGCTTCAGCTGCACAAAGATGCGCTGCACGATGGCATCGTTGTGCGCAGCATCGCGATAGAAGTGCTCGCCGATGATGTAGCTCAGCGCCAAAGGCATGGCGCGGCGCAGACTGCTGATGCACTCCTGCTTGGAGATCTCCGCCGGTCCCTGCTGCTTCAGGAAATGCAGAAATTTCAGCATAATATAATTGCAGACGGTGGAGCGCTCCACGCCCTGCAGCAACTTGACCAGGGCGCGCATGTAGGGAATATTCTGTATAATCACCGTCGATGCCAGATTCGTTGTGGGCCCACGCAGCTGCTTGATATAGTCCAGCCACTGCAGCTGTGGCATGTACTCCTGCAGATAGCCCAATTGCATCTCCTTGGCGCCCTCCTCATCCTCGAGCTCTTGCAGGCGATGCAACTGCAGCTCGAATGCATTCACCTGGCGCGCCAGCTCGTTTGCCACGCGCTTCGTCTGTCCAATGTCCAGCAGCAGTTCAATCGTTTCACCCTCGCCCATGGGCGCCGTCTCCGCCAGATTCGGCTTATCCAGATAAATGCTATAGCTGGCGGCCTCATCCCAACGCGGCAGCACCTCCTCCTTGAGCAGCACGCCGTTCAAGCCATACAGCCGCAGCTTGGCAATCGCTGCCAGCCAATCGAACTTATCCGCCTGCCAGTTGCGTCCGCCGTTGCGCGCGAGTATATACCAGCCGGACTCATAGCACGGCTGTATCAGCTGCAGATACTTCTTCAGATTGTACGGCTTGACCTTTTTGCACGAGCGATAATACATGCGCACCTTCTGATAGATGCTCGGCTCGTCATCGGCCTCGTCGGCTGTCAAGGTCGTCGTGTTGGCATTGCTTATGGTCGTGTTGCTGCTGCTGCTGCTGCCGCCGCCGCCGTTGCCGCTGCCGCGTTTCAACAGCTGCTCGAGCTTTCTGTTCAGCTCATAGTCCAGGAGGCCCAGCGTGTCGCCGAATTCCAGCTGGCCAATGTGCTGCTGATACCAGCGTCCGCAGGCATACTGATAGAAGTTCTCGCAGGGCTTCACCGTCGCATCCATGTAGTTTTGCATATTGGTGGCCACCAGTTGATTGATCGTGGCCGGCGCTGCGCCCGTTTGCCTGCAGTTGGTGGGCGTTGTGCGCCAGGCGACCGACGCCAGTAGCGCCAAAATTATGCTCAGCTTGAGCATCGCTTGCTACTATAATTTCGAATAATTTCTTGCTCTCGACGCGTATGCGGAACAGTGATTAGCTACGTGAAGACGTAAGTGTTGTCAGTGACGGTGTCGCCGTGTATCGCCGTGTCTCAATCGATGCGGTTGAACGCGCGTCTCAAACTGTTTGTGCGAAATTTTTTGCAAATCTGTTTTACTTATCATTTCGCTTTGCCTGCTGCGGGCTGCTGGCTGCTGCTTGCCCGCCTGCCTGCCTGCCTGCCTGCCTGCCTAGCACTGGTGCGCGTATTTAAATAGATTCAACTACTTGTAGTTGATTTTTCTATTTTATTTTCCATATTTTGTTTTTTTCTGTTTATATTTTGTTTTTTGTGTACTCTGTTGTTATTGTCAGCGCCAAAGTCGCTGGCTGCCTTTATCAATGTTTACCTATTTAAATGTTGATTTCATTTCAAGTCCAGCGATGCTGCGCAGTCGGCAAACATACAGATAACGCTCGCCGTTGCTTAAGTCTTAGCTATTTTAAAACAACAACAACAACAACAACAACAAAAAGCAGATGCTGATAACGAAATTAAGCTTAAAGTGGCTTTCATGCTGCTGAGTCGCATTTACTATAGGTGATTTTCTGTAGAAGCTACACATATTTTTTCACAGTGCATTATGCTTTGCGTGTCAGTTTTATTTTCACACTCACTGACCTTGGCCTTGATTTGATTGAGTCGCGGGGTTTCCTTTTTTATTTTTTTTTTTTTTTCTTTCAATTTTTATTTTTATTTAAATTTTATTTTCTTTCCATTGCCTGGCACATAAAAGAAATGTAGCCAAGTTTGACCTAGAATAAAATGCATAACGCACATTTTCTGGTTTGCGTACACAGTGATACGCCCTTCTGCTGTCTGCCCCTCTCTTAGATCCTTAAGTCCACACTGGTTTGCTGGCTTGCAATAGAAGACTCACATATGCCGTCTCTTTTCGGCCACAGCGTCGCAGCTACGCAGCTCAATCTAAGCTAATTGGCGCAGTCAACGAACTCGGCTGACGTTGCTCTGCTAATCAGTCGTTACGTGTGCGTTACGGGTTAAGCGTATGAAGGGGTTAAGCGTGTTTGCTGCGTGCATTAAACATTGACAGTAGACAAGTTTTAAATTAGCTACGCTGAACTTAAAATAAAATGCTTATAGTTTAAATTAATTGATTAAAATTGACAATTCAATGCTCGTGGTTAACAAACTAAAAAAACCTTGATTGCTTACACTTGATGCAAGCTGTCTCCGCACACTATATCTATATCTATCTCTTTCATCAATGATGTTCCAATGTTGTTGTATGAAAGCGATCTGCTGCATGCGGAACGCGCTCAACAAAGCACTTCATACCAAAGTACATATGTAATAACCGTTATAATTTTATGCAAAGCTAAAGCTCAAAGACTCAGTAAAAACATTCATTTAGCATTTCCACTTTCATGGCTGGCTAATATGAACTTTATATCTGCTTTTTTAGAATGGCGAGAACTTAAATATGCAAACCGAAACAAGTATCTTCAGATTTTCTTACTATGATACTTATCTGAAACAATTACTGCTGCTAATTATTACGCCTTATTGCCTGTACCTAACACAAAGGTTTCATTAAGAAAGAAAGTAATTATCGCACTCAGCTAAGGCAAGTCTGAAGACTTGCGCAACAAAAATCTTTATGTATACATATATATATAAAATCCTTTCCACTCTACACCATAAGCGAATTCACTTTAGCTGTTGCTACAGCAACAAAGTGCTTATGCACGCGAATAATGACCTGCACTGAGCGCACAACTGCCGCCGTCGACGACGTGACTGCAGCTAACAAATTTTACATTAGCGGCAAGTGTTGTTGCATGTGTGTGGAGCGGCTGTTGGCGCCTAAGCCAAACCAAGCCGTGCGCGAAGCCAACAACTAACAATCATTTACATATTTTCCAGCCTAAAATTATGCACTAAAATTTACAATTACGTTTATTTATTATGTCTCATTACGCACACACAACACACTCACACACGCATACAACACACACTCACTTGTGCTCTCTCTCGTTACAGAACGGAAACAATAGCCGGCAGTCCATCGTACAAAGCCACAATGCGTCTAACAATTACAAATGTGCAGAGCAGCGATTATGGCAACTACAAGTGTGTCGCCAAAAATCCTCGTGGTGAAATGGATGGCACCATTAAACTCTACAGTAAGTGTCATTCAATGGATATTTATACGTTTAATATGCGTTAACAAACACAACAACAACAATAACAACGACAAAGTCTACCCCAACGTATTCAATATCCGCCGCCCACTTCTGCTCTGTGCCTGCACATGCACCTATGCCGCTTGCTTATATGCAACATGTCCTTACTGCGTAGGAATTTATTGCGCCGGCACAAGCTGAAATTTAAAACTGCATATTTTGTGGCTTTAATTATACGTTGACTTGTGTGGTGCCCACACACTCGCGCACCGCCTGTGGGCCGCAGAGAAGTGGCGGTCGACATTGGAATGTCGGGACATTGGGTAACGGCGTTGCTGGCTGCTCGTCATATCAGTTTGTGCACATGTCAAAGCATTTTTGTGCTGTGCATAAATTAAAACACACACATAGCCATATGCGAGAGCATATACATGCATATGTATATTTATTTAAACATGTTCATACAGGCAATTTTGTATATATATTTTTTTATGTACATATAATAACAATATATAGTATTTAATGAAAATATAAAAATGATGTCATAAAGCATTTTTTCTGGCGCTTCATGTGAAAAAGAGATTTTTCAATTAATATTGCAAGAATAAAAAATTAATATCTTTTTTATAGTCACGTTGGTCCCTTTGTTATGTGTTTTAGCGTCGAATGTGTCAGATATGCTTAAATGCATTAACATGACAACAAATTAGCCACTTTTTTGTGCATGCGAACTCCAAAAGAGGGCTTACAAAAATATTTCAAAATAATCGAAGTGAAAAAACCTCATTTATTTTATATTGTCAGATTCATGTTTAATGTCAATCATAGTTAATTTTTTTATAATGAAAAACATTTTACGCGATCGAGTTAATCGCAAATACGTAAATGAAAATATTTACGAATCACAAATTGCATCTATGGGATTTTTTTATTAAACAGAGTCTCAAACATTACATTAAAGTACTCAGTTGCATCTTAATTGTAAAAAACTAGAAAGGCAGGGCTATAGTCGGGCGTAACCGACTATAGAAAACCCTGTACCGAAGCCAAAACTTAATATATTTTTTTGTTGCTTTAATATTTTGTATTCATTACGTAAGGATATCTCAAGAAAAAAAAAATTTTTTTTTTGTAAAAGCCATTTTTCGGCCGATCGTTCCTATGGCATCTAAATGTTATAGTGAACCGATATTTATCATATTTAGGAATATGATTTGAATTTACTTAGAATCAATAAATCCAAAATTTTGTAATGATATCTTAATGAACAAAAAAGTTTTTCTCAGTAAATGTTGTTTTCCGACCGATCCTTCCTATGGCAGCTATATGTTATAGTAAACGGATATTTATAATATTAGGGAATATTATTGGATATTACTTAGAATTGGTAAATCCAAAATTTGGTAACGATATCTTAATAAACAAAAAAGTTTTTCTCAGTAAATGTTGTTTTTCAGCCGATCCTTCCTATGACAGCTATATGTTATAGTAAACGGATATTTATAATATTCGGGAATATTATTGGATATTACTTAGAATTGGTAAATCCAAAATTTGATAACGATTGCTTAATATACAAAAAAGTTTTTCTCAGTAAATGTTGTTTTTTGGCCGATCGTTCCTATGGCAGCTATATGATATAGTAAACCGATATATATAGTTTTTAGATATGTGATTGGGCATTAGGTAAAACAATTAAATCCCAAATTTGGTAAACATATCTTAAAAAATAAAGCGGTTTTGTTACTAAATATGGCTTTTCGGCCGATCATTCCTATGGCAGCTATATGTTATAGATCGAATATCGAAAAAAAAAATAAACTCGTTATGCCTATGGATTGGCAGAGTCTTCGTGCCAAATTTGGTGGTTGTAGGTCTTACCGTTTCCGAGATCCGTGCGTTCATACGGACAGACGGACAGACGGACATGGCTATATCGACTCACCTTTCGATGCTGATCAAGAATATATATACTTTGTGGGGTCTGCCACGCCTCCTTCTGCCTGTTACATACATTTGCACAACTTTAATATACCCTTTACCATTTTTTGGTACAGGGTATAAAAATTTATATAAATATATAAATCATTTTTCGCTAGTAAATGCCAAGAATATAAGCGCTTTAAAGTCTAAGAGTCAAAAAGCTGAAGTAGACAAATCAAGCAAACAAACCTGCTGTAAAAACTTAAAGTTCTGTCTATGTTGCACACAGAGACTTGGTCTTAAATCAAAGCAAATCAAAATTTTATCTGCCCTTGACTGATTAAGGTTCTTTGTCAAAGTTAAGCAACCAAATTTATGTACTAGAAAATTACAAACCTGTACTGTGTCAAAAAAAGGATTCCGAACCATCAGTTAGATTTTCCACAGACAAAACACGGCAACTTATGGCAACTGCATACCGTAATAAACCAATTAAGGAAAGCCTTTGTCCTTCTTACTATCTTCTGTGCCTCGATGTAGCTTAAACTAATGTCGGAGTAGGTCCAAGCATTTTGCAGCCTTAGATTGCGGCACGTTCGCTCTTAGCCTCAATAGCAATATGCGTTGTGTGCTAAATAAAGTCAATGACTAATAAGCAGAAGATGAGATTTATTAAAGCCAGCCAGTGGGGCAGAACCGTTCTTAGTTCCTTTTTAATGCCTAAAAATAGTTTATCTGCTCTGTCACCCTAACCGCGAAATCATTACAAAAATGTTAATTAAATGTCATTACTCATATAACATTTTTATAACTGCTGATAGCAGCAGCGTTTTGCAATAATAAAAAAATTGCTGTCAATTAGAACTGCCTACGCAAAGGCATTCATACACACACTCACACAGAGTAGAGATGACCATAAATAATGCGCACAATAATCTCGCCATTTGCCAAATAACTCCCCAGGAGCCATTTAAGCCACACGCAGAAATATGTGCAAAAAAATTGTCAACGAGCGATCATGACATAATAAAGGAACATAAAACAAAATAAAATTACCCAACTGCAATGCCACTTTAATGCCAGCAAACAAACCCAACAAATCCAAAAAGAGAAATCAAATTATATGAAATGAAGTTAAAATCACATACAATAAAAACCAACGCCGAAAAAGCCAACCAAACGCAGTCAAACCATACGAAAGAAAAACAAAAAAAACGCAAAAAAGGAATAAAGAAATAACCAAAAAAATTGTCAATGTGAAAATCCGACAAGTTAATTTATTTTCATGATAAAATTTACAATAGCCACGCAGAAATCGAGCAATCGCCAAAATGCCAGTACCTCATGGTATGTGTGTGCATGTGTGTGTGGCATGGTGTGTAGTAGCATAAAATTGAGTAGTGTACACACACACACACACACAATAGAAGGGCACACAGCATGAAATGGCGCACATTATGTGCGGCAACACTAATGATAACGCCACCAATTAAAGGTAACAATGGCCAACAGCACAACAGGCAGCCAGACGCAGCACAATAACAATAACAATGACAACAACAACAATAGCAACTACAACAACAATGCATACAGTTGTTATTGTCAGCCAGAGCAGCACACAATGAACTTGCAAACACTGGCGTAGCCTGGCGTCAGTCGAAGCGAATGGAGTGTTGAGGAGAGGAGTGGACTGGAGTCAATTCGAGTCGTTGGCACACTCACTCAATGTTATTAAGTGGCGAGTGACTTTATTGCGCGCAGCGCAAAAGAGATTGGCGTAAATAGCAGACTAACAAAAAACAAAAAAGAAAATAATAAAGCAAAACCAGGCAAGTCAGGCAAGCCAGGCCAACTGAAGCCAAGCTAAGCCAGGCCAAAGCCGACGCTTAGTTGCTGCCTGCTCTGCTGCTGCTGCTGTTGTTGCTGTTGCTGCTGATGCGGCTGCAATTCGTTGCGACTTTTGCCATGTCTGTGTCGTAATTTTTGCGCACAACAAAATGCGACTAGACACAGCTAAATGCCGCAAACATCGACTCACAGACAGACCGACAGACAGGCGACGCACAAGCACAACAACAACAAAGCATGCCATACATAGACTTGTTGGCTGTCTTATGCCGTAAAGAGAATTCAGCGCATCGAACGACATAAATATTCGCAGCAAATTGTCATCGTCAATAATTCGCTAGCCTTTTCTCTTTTTTATTTTTTTTTTTGCTGCTCAGTGTAGGGGCGCAAAGCAGCTTAGCCAGACATTCCGCCAAGTAAAGCGAAGACGTTAACGGTGGCAGCAAAGAGTATGCCACAAAAGGCGTGCAAGAAAGAAAAAGAATCCCCAACTAGGGGGGCGGCATGGCATGTAACGCCCGCGCGATAATTCGAATTGCTGCTAGCAGGGCAAGACACGGCGAGGCAAGTAAACGGGGGAGCAAAGAGAAGAATTATCCTTACGTAGTTTATATGCCTTTGTGCGCACATGCCCATAAATATGTGCAAACTAAGCGTGGCAAGGCGAAAGTGTATGCGCCTCTGTGTGCGTGTGTGTGTGCAATGTCAGTCGTTGCCAAAAAGTCGTCTATGCAAGTTGCCAGCGTCTGCCACTTTCTTCTACTTTCTTTTGATTCTACTTTTCTTCAGTCTGTTAGTCATGTGAAAATATGTGCAGCAAGTACGAAAGGTTTTTGCTGCCACACTACAAATGCATGTGTGGCAGATTTGGCTCTGCACGGAGCGCGGTGAGGCGAGACGCTTGAACTTGCGCTTAAAAGTATGCAGTAAAATTCATTTATAAGCGACAATTTAATGCTTCTGCGTACTTTTTCTCGATTTTTTCTTTTTCTTTTTCTTGTTGTGTTTTTTTACTTTTTCTTGAGTAAAGGTGTAGGTGTTATTTTGATTTGTTGTAGCACTTCCTTTTGTTACAAACTACGTCGCATGTGCTTATATTTTTTATGTTGACAAATTGGCTGCGAACCTGCAAGCTAATAAGTTTTATTTAAGCACATTGTGAAATTTATTGAAAATAGGCTTTAAGTTCCGAGTCTGAAACGTTATTGCAGCGCAAGTCAAGTGCAAAAAATGTCACCTAGCTACTGTCTCATGCAAGCTGAAAAAGGTTTGCCTAGAAAGTGTACGATCATATTAATGAGAAAAGTCTCTCCCAGCGCAAAACACGCTAAGATTTGGTATGTATTTGGCGAAATAGTTGCCAGAGAAGAGACAATTTCACCGCACTCTAGCCATTCTCGCAGTGTCTCTTATTTGAGTACTCACTTCATTCGCAAAAACGCAGACCGCGATATATTTGAATTTGCCCTGAAGCAAATGTGCTGAGATGATTTTTATTAGTTCACTGTTCTGAATCGACTCTCACAATGGAACCAAAGGCACATCACTGCAATGCTCGTTTCTAAACTGTACAGGCATTGCTCCTAGTTAAAGACTGATGCTCTGTGTCCACTTCTCTTTCGGGAGGCAAGAATTGTATTGGTTTATATAGAATATATGAGCAAACCTTAATGGATTGCATAATTGTGCGAATATTATAGGAAATTCTGTATAATTATGAGTTGCAAAATTAACATGCTCGAGGTAATACTGATAAGGCAAATTGTAAATATAGATCATACAACGCATTGATTGAAATAAAATATTTAATGTTTTGCAGCAGCCAATTCGTTCTAAAACTAACTCATTTGAGAGATCTTGCAAAAGTGATGGACACAATAGTAAAAATTATTAGCAAGCAATAGCGAATAGGCCATATTATAATGTATATATACTCGAATATCATACGTGTCTCTCCAATTAATATAAGCGGCGCCGTGTACGTCAAGTACCATTGTGTCTGCTGTCGCTTGATTTTATGCGATTTTGTTTTTAACATTTTGTAAATCGCCAAAGTGCATGCATGTTTTTACTAACTATGTTACTAACAGCTATTCATACTTTTCTACTTCTTCTTCTACTTGTTCCTCATGTTCTGCATCATCATGATGATCATCGAACCAATTGCAGTGTCGAGTCCACCCACAACACAGCCGCCGCCCACAACGACCACACTGCGGCGCACAACGACGACGACGACAAACGCGAATGCGAATGCGAACGAAGGTTTCAACACGCCAATTAATGGCGACGTGCCAACGAACTCGGTGATTGTCATTGATAAATGTGAGTTGCCGCAACTGTGTGACACGCTAATTTTTTAAATCCTCTTTAGCTTTTTCCTTTTTCCTTTTTTTTGTTTTTTGTTTTTTGTTTCTGTTGCTGTTCATGTCTGCCTTGGCCTGCAACTCAACTGATACTCATGCATGTCTTTGTCTCTTTGCTTTATTTTCATGCACCCAGTGGGCATTAAATACCAATCGAACTTAAATGAAATCGACAAATCCGAGCAGAAATTGACTGGCACAAATCCCAAAGGCTACGATTGGTCCAAGGGCAAGAACAGCGCAGCGACGCCCGTATGTCCAACTCGCGGCATCAACTGGCGGCTGCTGGCGTTGCCTCTGCTGCTGCTGCTGCTGGCGCGGACGACAGTGGTCAACAACAACAACAACAGCAACAACAACACGAACTGCCGCAGCCGCAGCAGCAGGAGCAGAGCACACGCGCAGGCGTAAAGGTCGTGCAGGGCCAGGAATGGAATGCAGCTGCAGGCAAACATAAAACTCGCATGTATTTCGTATTAAATATAAGTGCCATTACAGAAAATAAACAAACAAATGCTAAAGCAGAGTATGCGTGACGCCGTCTGTATGATTTTAACTTTTTGAGTTAATTTTTGCATTTTCCCAGTGTTCTTTTTTTTTATTGATTTTACTCAATTTATTTGCACATATGCAGCTTGATAATTTATGCTAATTTCACGCAAACCTCACACAAAAATATGAAAACTAATTTGCTAAGTCAACAGCTAAAATAAAAATCTAGAAATATGTTTCTGTGACGTAAATATTTAATTTTGTCAAAAGCAAATATTAACTTATGATAAATTTTAAATTTATCAAAAATTTAGAGAAAAAGAAAAAAATCATAAATCAAACCAGAAATTACTGACAAAATGATTATAATTAAAATGCAATTAGTCATATTTTATACTTGATAATCATATGAGAGTTTAAAAATAATAATAAAACTGTACATCGGCTTATGAGCAACTACGATACCCTTCACATATATCAAAGACGGCAAAATAGTTGGTCAATAGTGACTTGTTAAAAGTTTCGGCAATTTAGACTTCGTAGGTGTCAGCTCTCGAGTTATCATTGTGTGTAAAGACTTGCTAAGTAGTTCAAGAATTTCTTTAAAAATATTTGTTTTTTAATTTTTAAAGTTACTGCTAATTCTGAAATGTTTATATTATAAAGTAATATAAAAGAAGTGGGATTGCTTTTATTTTTGAAGAACACCTTAACTAAAACTCCGAAATATTTCTTCTTGCGATAAAAAAAAACGCAATATTCGTTAGATAGTACGTAGTCCAATAAAATCTAAAGATTTTTCGATTCGATGTGAATGTTTCATGCGAAAAATAGTTGACGTTTTTATCCCAGAAAAATGCTTCTGAATTATAAACGAAAAAGAGAATAACAGCTAGTGGGGTCTTTGGTACAGACTGATATTAAAAAGGTCAAAACAAAAGAATTACGTTCCTCAAGTTAATTCTTAAAAGGGGCAGCCTCCTTGTACAGAAGTTCTTTATAACGTGGTTCGACTGTATGTGCAAACACTTTTTTAAACAAGCAATATTTTTCAAAAAGTTTCGTATCATAAATAAAGAGACCAAGATATAACTATTTCTGCGCTGCTTTGGCTGTCTCACCAAGTCAGAATGCCAAATACACTGGTGTGAAGGGTATATATTTGAAAAAAAAAAAAAACGGAAAAAAATAGAAAAAAAACAGAAAAAGAAAACAGGAACAAGGAGAAAAAACTGAACGCGTAAATAATAAATATAATAAATAAATTAAAGCTATTAATACAAATAATTATAGTGTTGCCAATTGTTAAGCGTTCATAAATCAAACGCACACTCATACACAAACATACACACACATTAACACACGCACACGCATGCCAAGCAATTGTAAATAAACATTAAAGCCAAGTGCAACAATTGTAAAATATTTAAAGTTAGCTGTAAACATTCTTATTGGTTTTCGACAAATTAAAAAAGCAAATGCACACAAGCGGACAGACGCAATCGGGGACACGGGGACACAAAAAACGTTTAAAATATTTAACTGAGCTGATAATAAATGAGTATTGATATTTTAGCATAAATCAAAAGTTAAGGCGTAATTATGATGAACAAACCAACAGACAGACATACAGACAGACAGTCAGATGCACACCCAAAAGTAACATGCAGAAGCAAAACCAAAAGCATTAAGTTAATATTATGTATGCAGTAAACTGTGGATAGCAATCGCAGACACTAACAAGGAAACCAACACAGACACATGCATACTAACACATACACACACACACACAGGCATGCATGCAGACAGACGTACGAGAATATCATAGGTTTTAGTTTGTGTTTTAATATTTAAGTGGTGTAAATTGTTTCAGATGCCAAAACCAAAAACGAAAACAAAAAGAAAAACAAAAAAAAAAGGATAATAACAAAAACCAAAACAAATTAATTTAAAATAAAAGCAAAATGCAGAATATAATATGAATATATATATATATATAAATATATATTGTAACTAAGCGAAATGAATTATAAATATTAAAGTGAATAAAATGAATAAGTAATTATTGCTTCAAATTTAACTAAATAACTTTTTCCTTGTGTTGTATATAATTTTTTTCGTATATATTTATGTTAAAATGGACAGGACTTAGGGCATACTTTGCTGCGTTAATGTTGTCAACGACAACGCTTCATCATATCGGCTGTGCACAGCATACTTTTAGGCTTCGCTTACAAATTACTTTACTACAGATTATTAAGTGACATAGTGGATCGTAAAACTACTTAAATTACAGAGAATCTCAATTTTTACTGAGAACTGATTTGCTGGATTAAGTATAAATGAGCAACAATTTAGCATATCACATATGTCTTTTCATAAGAGTACAAGTTTCCTTGAACTTTGAGAATCCTCAGAAGTGGGCAGGTACAGACAGTGAGCTTAAGCAGCCCTGAATACATCCATAATGCCCATTCAAAAGAAGCGTTAAAAGGTGAGAGGCAATAAATAAAATTAACGTGCAATGTCGGTTTTCTTTAATGGTAATTTGCTTCCAAAAATCGGCACTGTTCTTAAATTGTGGATAATAGAAAGGGACTTTGAACTTTTCATGCCAAAAATGAGCATCATCTAAAAATCTAAATCGCAGTCATGTGGTTCAGAGTGCCCAAGTTTACTGATCTAACATGCCGGCAGCGAGAATACATTTACAAAAAAAGACGTAAGGAAGCTTATACACAAAGGCCTAAAGTGGAGTTGCTAATATAACACATGGCCAGGGCTACAATGCTGTGAGTGTCCTTTTTCTAAATGAAAGCCACTTGTACGACAAATACTTGTGAGAGCAAACATTGCCCATACATTTACGCAATATCAAAGGGAATAATTTAAACATATGGTAAGGAACAAAGGACATACTGCACATTAGCCAATAGCCATGTCGGGCGGCATGCCTAAGTTCTGTCAAAGAAAAACGCATACACACACACTCACACACATATATATAATGTCAGCATTTGAAAATAATTCACGCTCAGGCTGTGCAAACAATAAAAATGCAAATATAAAATCCCAATCGAATTTAATTTATGACAATGATGATGATGACGATGATGTTAGATATTATGCATAAAATCGAAATTCCAAAAAATCAAAAATAGCTAAACAAAAAAGAAGCCAATGGGCAGCAAAAACAAAAAGGAAGAAAAACAGCAAAGCAGGCAAAGCTCGCATATCATGGGCACAAACGCGCGGGCGCTGACACATGGCACTGGCATGAAATAGGCAGCTCATACATATGCATATCCCCCAGGTCAATATTTGCAGTGGCCCGTCATGCATGCAGCATACGGCAAACGTCATACGACATGCACAGCAAGCAAAAATAATAGCTCAAGGCACGTCGTTACATGAATCCTTACTTCTTTTTTTTTTTTTATCTTTTTCATACTATTTTTTGCATTGGCGAATATTTTCAAACGCTGAACAGATAACGATGCGACATTATTAACATGGACATCATCATTATCGCCAACATCGTCATCATCGTTATCATCATGAACACCATCATCACTATCATTATCAGGTTCAGATTTGGTAGCATAGGCGTGCAGAGGTCAGCCTGACTGACACATGTCCCATATTCCACTCCCTCATGGACAACACTTAACACATTTTATGCAAATGCTTTGCGCTTTTCCTGCTCGTGTGCTTCCCTTGCTTTGTGCTTCCTTTTTTCTTTTTGGTTTTTTTTGAAGTATGTGCAAGAGGTTTTTGCCTTTGGATTTTCAACATGCAGCGCTTAACCGACAATATCAATTTTATTTGATTTCGTGTATGTGCAGCACTTAACAAGCGGCATTGACTAAGAAAGACGTAAAATTGTTATTGCTGTTCAATTCAGCAGCAACAGCAACAGCCACAATAGGAGCCGCAACAAGAAGAACATCTGCATCTGCATCAGCATCAGCATCAGCATAAGCATGACCATCAACATCAGCAGCATAGTTGTAACCAAAATGAAATGAGTTCCACTCAGCTTGGCAATCGACTTTTGTGACTATTGTGGTCAACATTGTCTGCTCACTCACATACACACACACACACACACACAGACACATACACACACACTCAGTGGCTGCACATCAAGGCGTCGCCTTGCAAAGGCACTTTAGCATTTCAGGCATACACATGTCGGACATGCATGTCGCAGGCAGGGGGCAAGCAACTGCTGCACTATAAGGGTAAATAACAAACAGCAACATGCAAACAAAGTTTTGTTTGCGCAGCATATTTGCAGTCAACATGCAGTCGGCCGCCTGCGATGTCCTTGCACATCCGCATGCATGGCATGCAGAGCATCCAAAGGCTTAAGACAGCTGTGCCAGAGTGGGTCAAGCGGAAGGCTAGCTCAGCTAGCCAGGCAGCCGGGCAGCCAAGCAGGCACACAGGCACACAGTCAGCCAGATACAGTAAGGATGGTTCTTGAGTGCCTCTGGCTGTGACTGCTTTTGATTGTCGTTTGTACTTTTGACTAAGTTTGTTTGTCTTATGCTGGCATTGTTGTTATTATTTTAGTATTGCTGTTGCTATTTTGTTGTTGTTGTTATTAGACTTGCACAAGTTAACCTTTGGTCCTTGCACTTGTTGTGCGCATAAACAGTCAATGACCAAGTTCGTACAAATGCATTTGATTTGCTTGGCAAACATTGCGTATGTGTAATATGTACAGTACCGTACATAATTATGAACCACAACAGCACGTTGAGTTGATTATTTTTACAAAAATCTGAAGCAAACCTGACAAATATCAGTCCCAAGCATTTCGCGGCACTCCATCTTAATTTATAACCGTAAATTTATATGGATGCGAAGATCAGAGCACAAAATGTATATCAGCATTGAGTTCATATAGTCTGCCATGTTGAATGAACACTGTAACGTATTTGTAAGCTATTATGAATGGCGCATTGTGCAATGCTTTCTATGCATAATTTTACGGTTAATCTAATCAAGTATGTTCTGTAGAAACCCATAATATTAAAGTTCAGCTATTTTAAGACCGCTACAGCGCATCTCACTAGCAAATCAGATCATTATCTCTTATGTAGGGTCTTTATGAGTTGTCTACTAGAAACTTGCTCGGTTTATTTCTTTTTGATGATTTCAATATTTCAAGGTCACACTAAAAACACTCTATGGCACATCATATCAACATTCATAGGTCTGGTTCACATGAACTGCAGGAATGCCTAGGCAGAAAACTTGTAGCCCAGTGTAAGCCAAAATAGATTGAAACTTTTACTAAAAAGTAATTACAAATTAACAAAATAATTAAAAATAATTAAAGTAAGCCGCCACTTCACCAAACATCGCAATGCTCCGCTGCATGCATCTGTGAGTCGGCGGGACAATTGAACTCCTTCACGAACTCGGCATTGTTGGCCACTGCCTGCGGCACACGCTTGAAGGGCGTGTCATGGCTGCCATCGTAGGCAATGCGCTGCGGACTGATGGCGCAGAAGAACTGCGCGAACTTGATGAAGAACAGCTGCTTGTTGCTCCAGACGCAGGCAGGCAGACGCAGCTTCGGCACACTCGCCCGATGGAAGTAACTCTCGAAGGCCAAACGAAAGCCGCTGAAGTCGGCCAATTTCTCATTTATATTGGCCGTGGCCACACGCCGCAGACACGCCAGCGAGCGCTGCAGATGCGGCTTGCGTTGCATGGCATCCATCAGCAGCAGGCTGGGCGTGCCATTGGCATCGTACTGCAGGCCAAGCGTATCGAAGCCGTGCATCATCTCATGGCCGAGCGTGTTGCCCAGCTCGGCGAAGAGGAAGAGCTCGTGATAGTCCTTGTGAAAGATCGGCGCACGCAAATAGGCATAAGGTATGAGCAGACGATTCGTGGGCTGATCGTACGCCGGCGAACCGTACTTCCACGGAAAGAACGTGTGCTCCGGTGCGTCGGGCAGCTGCGTCAACTGCAGCAGGTAGTTCTCGCGCATGCTGGCATGCTACAGCAGCACCAAATGATTCCAATGGAACTGCTTCGGCAGGAAGTCCAACTGCGCATAGTAATCGGCAAAGTAGCGCAGCGGCACAGCTCTCGGCAAATTGCCAATGTTCAGCTGCATGGTGCGTATCTTTTGCTTAAGAAACGCCAGCTCCTCCGCGCTGTAGTCCGCCGCATGTGCATCCAGCAACTCGGCAAACTTGGCCTGTATGCGCTGATAGATGCGCAGTATGACGGCGTCCGTGGCATTGCGCACATGCAGATAACGCTCGCGCTCGTACATATAGTCCAGTGCCAGGGACATGTGCGCGCGCAGACTGGCCACGCAGAGGTGCGGCGCACTGCTGCGCGGCTGCACTGTGCGCAGGTAGCTGAGCAGCTTCAGTCTGATGTAGTGCAGCAGCGTCTCCGGCCGCGTCTTGCTCACCAAATCGCTCAGCTTGCGAAAGTAGGTCAAATGTCTGACGAGTATGTGCGTCTCTGGCGCTAATGGCGCACCTAGCAGCTGCTCAAAGTACACGCCGAAGTCGACGTTCGGCAAACGCTGCTGCAGCTCTGCCAGCGTCAGTTCATTGACCGTGCGCGCGCTGCCCAGACTGGCGATGAGTTGTTTATGCTTAAATTTGAACTGTCGCAGTCGCTCGGCCAGCAGACGCTCGGCTGCCTGCGCTGAGTTCGTCCAGAGCGCCAGCTGCGCCTGCTCCCACTTGTCGAACTCCACATTGCTCGCCATGTCCAGTTGTGGCACATAACTGGTGGCATTGCGGTTCTTCAGCTCCTCAACGATGAGCACACCATTGAAGCCAATGGCACGCAAACGGCCAAGCGTCTGCAGCCAATTGAAGTCGGCCATTGTCACCGTGGCTCCCGGCGTTGGCCACTCGAGCTGCTCACCTGGCTTAAGTAGTTCCAGATATGCCGCCTCCTCGGCAACATCCTCACCTAACGTCGCCTCCTTGCATGACTCGTAAAATATGCGCAGCTTGCGGTAGACCTCATCTCGTTCCACTTTCCCTGCGGCTATGCGCGCCTCGAGCATATCTGCCAGTTCCGCATTGGCCATGTACTCCAGCCAGCCAATCGTATCGACGAAGCTGGCATTCGCGTTGGTGAACTCCGGCTGATACTCCCAATTGCCACAGGCATATTGATAGAAGTTCTCGCAGGGATCGGCGGTCAGATCCATGGAACGCTTCATCACTTCCAATAGTTGCGCGTCCAATGGCTCGCTCGCGGTTCTTGCGCCGACAGCATAAGACATGTATTCGCTGCCGATCAGCAGGATCTGCAGTATTTGCATAAGTTTCCGTAGCATTTCGTAATGCTCGGAATTACGTTTAGTTGCGCTTTGATTAGATTCACCTCGTACCAACGTGCGTCGTGCCTTGCAAACGTTAAACTGATTTCCGCGGCTCTCGATTTTGTCGTGTTCGTCGGCTCATCATCGCCGTCGCTGTCGCTTGCTTATCAAAGGCCAGTGGCTAACATTGTAGCCCTGAACGCGAACGAACCAAAATCTTCGCATCGGACTTTCAGACTTGATAAGCGCGGCGACTGCGAAGACTCAGTTGGGCGACGATCGCCAATCGCTCAGCACTCGCTCAATTTCTCAAAATAAATTAATTTTTTTTTAGTTGTAATTAAGTTTATAATTTAATGTTTTATTTTTTGTTTACAATTTATACTTTTATTAATTTTGTTTTCATTTGTTTATTTTTGTTATTTTTTTCCTTTGTCGCCGTTTGTTGATTCATTTTTTTTTTTTCATGGCTTTAATTGCTGATTTATGCAATTGGTTCACCAGTTCAAGTTGAAGGCTAAACAGCCGCTCAATATTTTTCATTTGATTAACTTTTTTTTTAAATTTTTGTGTTGAATTTATTTTTTTTTTTTAACAAAAAATTAGAACGTAATTAAATTTAAAAAAAAAAAAAAATTTTGTGTCGGGAAAGTTTAATGTACCATCATACATATTAATCAAATCAGTCTGCATATTTGCAACGCATTCTAAAGGCAGAAACCTAACCCACAGCCTCCAGGCACTCTGCACCACCCGCTGCCCACCACCCACCGCGTACGGTCTAAACAAGAAACTGCTCTGACTGCTTTTTGCCATTTAATTTTGTTTTTTTGCTGGCTTCGTCACAACTTACTCGCAGCTAATAAACACTTACGTCTGACAGAGAGGCAGACATGCAGACACCAATATGATGTCCTCTGTGTCAGCAGCGCACAGTGGGCCTGTGCAAGCTGCTGTTCGAGCAACGAATGAAAACTAAAATATTAACTCTTTTCATATGCAAAGGACATTTGCAAGCTTATCAATGAGCCACTACCAGGAGCGGCAATTTGAGTAAAATATTTACTATGACCAAGCAATGTTGTTTGCACCACTGTGCCTTGCAGACGACATATTAGCTGTGTCAAACAACTTTCGTTTTGTCTGTGTGACTGCAAGCGAAGACACTTGAAAAATGTCAAATGTTGCAACGCAATGGCAATGGAAATGTTTAATAAAAAAAAAAATAAATAAATATATAAATACAAGTATATATATATAAAAACACATGCATTCTCGTATACAAACATGCAATACACAAACATACAAAATGCATACACAGCCACTTGTGGCACTGCACACACATACAACATGGCATGGCTCTGGCTTTTGGCTCCTACTAAACAACACACACACACACCTCAGCCAACAGAGTCACACATGCATAGATACTCATACAGTCGTACATGGCGTTAATTAGTGTGCCAAGGATATTTGCCAACGTGTGTTCGACTTTGTTGCGTGTTCGTATTCGTGTTCTTGTTTTCGTTGTTGTTGTTGTTGATGTTGTTGACGGCATTGTTTCTATTCCGTTATTAGTGGCTTATAATTTAATTAACTTAGCTATATTGCACGGCCAGCATTAAGCAAGAAACAGCAAAGCAAAGGCAGACGAAGCATTGCTTAGCTTTAATACGCGAATACATTAGATCCCGCAGCCAAGTAATGTAGCGGCAGCACAGCACAGCGCAGCTCAGACTTGCAACAGCCTTAAAGCCATCAATTACTGAATATCATTGCAGGCACACTGGCAAAACACAGACACACACACACACACGAACAAAAATAAACAGGTTTGCAACAAAAAGTCAAAGGACACAGCGCAGTTGCCTGCCTGCGTATATTTTTCACTTTCAACACTTTTTAGTTACTGCACACGCTGCGTATACTCAATGCATGCCAGCCAACAGCGATTTATGCGCTACCATGAAATTTTCAATGCATTTCGATTAGAATTTGCCGCCTGTGAGCTATGCTCAACTCTTCTCTTGGCCCCATGCATAGAACGCACAATAACCATAAAATTATATGCAGGCTACAGCTCAGCGTAGCTCAGCTCAGCTCCAGTGAGCGCAGGTCGCAGCATGCGTGCAATGCACACACACACGTCCGCATATGTGCGTGTGCATGTGAGTAACTAAAATAAACTTAAAAAATAAAACAGAGAATGGGGAAATTGTGGTTAGAAATCTTTTCTTGGCTTGAAGCGTGTAGCTAAGCGCAAAAGTAAGTTTGCTGCAAGTCGTTACAATACCCACGAGACTGAGGTCGACAATAAAATCCCATTTTTGACACTGCCTTTGTTCGGCTCACGGCACGCTGTGCACGACTTTTGCATACGTGTAGGCGTGAGCAAGTGTGTGCCTTGCCTTGCTGCCTTGGTTTGACTCGCATTGAATTGAATTGGTTTCTGTGCTGTGTGTGCGCTATGCTGCGTGTTTCATATTTTCTAGAAATTTTTCTACTTCTACTTCTGCTGCTCTGCTTTGCTTCGCTCATCAAATCGTTATTTGTTGTCGAAGTTTGTATTTTATTATGTTTTACTGTCAAGAAGTGTCTTGACGACATGCAAATCAGTTTGACACACACGTGTGTGACAGACACCCAGTAGCAGTTTGCCAGTTGTTGCCAGCCCTAGCCTGACCTTGCGTATGTGTGTGTGTTAGTGTGTGTGTAGGTGAGTTGGCTGACATAAACTTGTTAGAAACTTGATTTGTTTAAGTTGTTTGAGTGCGTCAAAGTGATAAATGATGACTGGCTGCAGCAAGTGTAGACGTAGTGTGGCTATCTTCCGACAAGGTGCCTTATATGCTCTCAACTCATTTGAATAATGTAAAAGAATGAACCACAAAAAGCACTGACCAACTGACTAAAGCTCTGTACCAGCTTTGTACTTTGGCCTCGGCAGCGCAGTTAATCAACAAAATTACTTTGCCGGACTACAGCACTCTGTAGTTCAGTTCTTTGCATTAAAGAGAAACTCAACTCTAAAAGATGACATGATTGTACTGTGAATTACACTAAAAACAAACTAGAAAGGCAAGGCTATAGTCGGGCGTAACCGACTATAGAAAACCCTGTACCGAAGCCAAAACTTAATATATTTTTTGTTGCTTTAATATTTTGTATTCATTATGTAAGGATATCTCATGAAAAAAAAATTTTTTTTTTTGTAAAAGCCATTTTTTGGCCGATCGTTCCTATGGCATCTATATGTTATAGTGCACCGATATTTATCATATTTAGGAATATGATTTAAGTTTACTTAGAATCAATAAATCCAAAATTTTGTAATGATATCTTAATAAACAAAAAAGTTTTTCTCAGTAAATGTTGTTTTTCGACCGATCCTTCCTATGGCAGCTATATGTTATAGTAAACGGATATTTATAATATTCGGGAATATTATTGGATATTACTTAGAATTGGTAAATCCAAAATTTGATAACGATTGCTTAATATACAAAAAAGTTTTTCTCAGTAAATGTTGTTTTTTGGCCGATCGTTCCTATAGCAGCTATATGATATAGTGAACCGATATACATAGTTTTTAGATATGTGATTGGGCATTAGGTAAAACAATTAAATCCCAAATTTGGTAAACATATCTTAAAAAATAAAGCGGTATTGTTACTAAATATGGCTTTTCGGCCGATCATTCCTATGGCAGCTATATGTTATAGGTCAAATATCGAAAAAAAAAATAAACTCGTTATGCCTATGGATTGGCAGAGTCTCCGTGCCAAATTTGGTGGTTGTAGGTCTTACCGTTTCCGAGATCCGTGCGTTCATACGGACAGACGGACATGGCTATATCGACTCGCCTTTCGATGCTGATCAAGAATATATATACTTTGTGGGGTCTTCCACGCCTCCTTCTGCCTGTTACATACATTTGCACAACTTTAATATACCCTTTACCATTTTTTGGTACAGGGTATAAACATGTATTTGGCACGAGTTTCGCAATTGCATTAAACACAACTAAACGAAACACATATTTTGTAGCTAGCCAAGCATCTTCAAGTTATTTAAATCCTTTTTTCTTGTTATTTGTGCGTACATGCTATTTTATTTCAAGTTTTGCAAAAGACATTTCATTGCACCCATTAAAGGAAATTTAAAATCTACTTTTTGATCAGATCAGACTTATAATAAATAGAAGAAGTGGAAAACTATTTTTTATTTCATTATTTTTCAGTCATTCAAGGGTTAACTGTTGTAGTACATCAAAGCTCCAATCAAGAAAATTTTAACTAGATAGGCAGGGCAATAGTCGGACACAACAAACTATAGAATACCCTGTACCCAATCCAAAATTTAATATATAAATATTTTTTTTTTTTGCTTTAATATTTTTTACTATGTACAGGTAACGATTAATGTTATATTCCCCCAATACATATCATATTCAGATGTATGATAAGATATTAATTAAAATTATTAAACTCAATCAGATGGGCATGGCTAGATCGATTCACCTTTCGACGCTGATCAAGAATATATATACTTTATTGGGCCTGACAAGCCCCTATTTGCCATTTACCTACATTTACAAATCTTTCGTACACCTTTTACCATTTTTTAACACAGAGATTAAAAAAATAAAATACTTTGCAAAACGCACTCAAGGCTTTTAGATGCAATTGGATATCCCAAGAATATTTACAAAGCATGAGATCTCTAAAATTTAGTTGCAAAGGCTGATAAGTTAAGCCTTATTCGATTCAAGGCCAATTAGAAATCTATCTGCAATTGGCATCGAGACCATATACATACATAAAGAAGTTGATGTTCCCATAACTCTACTTCCCAATTTCCATAAGCATCCATGCATACGTATAGCAAATAAAATTTTCCACTTAAGCAATCATAAATTTGCATTCATTAAACACTTAACAATTTCGTTTAATGATTTTAAAAATTTATTTCAAAGAGAAAATTGACGTTTCACACATTCACACTTAAAGAAACGCTGAACAGTTAAAAAAAAAACCTCCGGCATATTTCAAAAACAAAATTATAAAGCAAGGCTTGCAGGCTTTTAATAAAATTTCACTTTTGCCATAATTCATTATGAAAATGTTCAACCAGAAACGGCAGCAACTGACTAAAGGCAGCATATGACAGCAGCGAGGCAAAAGTGCATTATAACGCATGAACGAGAAGGACAGCAAGCGTAAACGAAACGAGATAGTGACTATACTGTGTGTCGAAAAAAAATTGCAATTTAATTTATTAATTTATTAACAGGAAAACACGAAAATTAATCTTTTCACATGAAACGCTAGCCAAGAGTAAAAAATGAAAAAAAAAAAGAAACTAAAAAAGTAAAAAATTGTGGGCAATGCAAGTGAAGCTGCCACTGATAAGCTATCTCTATCGCAAGAGTGGCGTCGTCTGAGGGGGCTGATTGTGTGAGTGAGTGCATGTGTGTTGAAAGTAACGATAACGGTTCAATGGCAATACAACAAACAACGCTAACTGACATCGAGACTGCATGTCCTTGCACTGCATGTGTGTGTGTATGTGTGTGTGTGTGTATGTTTGTATATGAACTATTTTACCATGTCGCATGGAAGAATTTAATATTCTTTCAATTAAAACGCCACACGACAATGCCGTCTCACTCGCGCACATAGTCGTAGTCGCACATAGTGGCTTTAAAAGTCGTTTAAGTTATTTGCACTTTGCTGCTGCTTCGTTTCACACGTTTTACTCATTTTCACCATAACTCTCTGACTCGCTTGCACGTGCACGTCTGCCTGCCTGCCGATGTCTGTGGCTGATTTCGTTGAATTTTACAAAAGCAACCGCAGCCGGAGCAGCAATCGTCGTAGCATATTACGTTTCATGCGAGTAATATGTAAATAAAAAAAAACAAAAACAACAAACAAGTTTAAAATATGTTTTTGAGCCAGCAAAGTTGCAAAGCGCGTTTGTGCTTTATGCCTCTCTTTCTCTTTTTTTTTTAACTACTACATGCTCAGTATGCCTTTGCCTTTTGCATTATTGTTCTTTTTTTTTCTTTTGGCTGCTGTGATGTGCAAATGCTGACGCCCCGTTGGGTTATGAATATGCATTGTGTGCTGAGGCCGCCTATACGTGTACGCTTTGTCTATGAGTCCCTGCTCAAATTTCCTGTACTCTATTATTCTTTTTTTTCCCCTTTTTTGGATATGTACGGCCGTTGTTGACCTTGTCTGATTGCCTCAGCTTAAAAGTATATTTTGCCTGTTACGAAAAAAAAAAATACATAAAAGGATAATATTACATGTTGTACGCTACGTGCTCACTGCCCACTTCCGTTCATATTTTCTCGTCTAGACGGTGGAGTGCTTTGCAAATAATGTAATTCGAGTGCGTTAAAAATTCATGCATAGTTTTTTTGTTATCGTAGCTGAAGCAGCAGCCTTAAAGCCAAAGGCCAGCACAGCTTCCGCTGCGTAATTGATTGTTAGGAAGAGATTCAAATTGTTGAAGATATGATACACTTTTCAATATTGATATACATATGCACATATGTATGTATGTATTTATGGGTGCGCATGTATATGAAGGTATGTAAAGTCAATTCAAGTTTGTGTAAAATATAACATATCTTGCTGTATAATAATAAAGTTATTTCTCTCTTTTAAATAACTCAAATTCTAAAAATAAAATTTAATACCTAAGCAAAGGAGCATACCAGTTTGGTTTCGAAAATTATAAACTAAATGTAAAGTCAACTGTTATAGAGAATACACAAGTTTAAATTAAATATTTATTGCTGCATTTGATTGCACTGCCTTTTTACACATATGTTTATGTAGCTGATAGCTGTATACAAATGCACAACATGAAAATGTTGCTGCACAGAAAGTTAAGCATAACTGTGGTATTTTCTTTTTTTTTTTTTTAGTTCATCTAATGAAAACTGAAATTCATGTTCGCTGAAATTTATTAACTGCACTAAAAAACGAACAGTCTAACTATTTAGGATGTTGCAATGGCTTCCAGCTACGTTCTGAGTATTGCATTACAAACTAAAATTAATTACATGCAGAACCAAAATTATAAAATTACATTTCACATTTCATATTTTACTCTATTGTATTATTTTCTCACTCAAAAAAATGTTTAGGACACACAATATTCGACTCCATGAAAAATGGAAGCTTTCCAAATATAACAGGAAGCTAAAGTTTACTACAGAAATGCGTTTATATTACCAGAATTAGCCAAACAAGGCTTGCTAGGGCAATATGCATGTGATAAGGAATTATGTAAAGACAAAATGTGTAGGACTTTTCTCCAGCTGCACAAGCCGCAAACCAGCGAACGACATTTTGTATGAACAAGTTTTACTTAAAAGAGTAGCAGCAAAGTAAATCATTGAATATTTTAACAGTTATGTTTGTATGTACGAAAATCTGTCTATCTCTCAGATACTTATGCCAGTCAAGGCTTTAACAAGGATTGCCTCGTACAATTTGCGGGCAGCCGCCAATATTCCTTTCTTCGGGTTAACCAATACCAATTCGAGCAACAATTTTTTTATTTGATAAAATACACAGTACAGAATACAGAGACATGGCAGCAACTTCTGTGTAACTATGCATCAATCGTTGTCGGATTGCAGAGCCTTTACATGGCAGAAATGCTTAAATATTTAGCACAAGAGAAGAATAAATAGCACATTATACCAAAGCCATGCATAATGAAATAAAAATTTGCAATATTTAACACAAAGTCCTGCCGAAGCGGTCGCAAGCCCCCAGCGAAAGCCCCGCAGAGCTCAACTCGAGTCAAGCACGCAGCCAAATGACACGCGCGGTGGCCCTGATAAGTGTAGCCAAACTGAGCAGATACATATGTATGTATGTATGTGAGTATGTATGTGTGTGTGCGCCATACATAGTATGTGCTCACTTATCAATGGCAATTAAGCAGCCATAAAGTAAGTATAAAGAAATCGAAACGAAACCGCAACCGAAAAATTGGTTTGTCACTAATTGCAATGTCAAATTGCGTCATCCCCTTTCGAAAGCTGCTCCGGTGCTTCGATGCTTCGATTGGCTTATCAACGCAAAACATTTAAATAACCATTAAGCAACTAAAACTGGAATTGTAACAATATTCACTAATGATATAGACTGGCGAAATGCACGGCAAGAAAAGCGGCATGCAAAAGCAGTCGCCACTGTACAGTCGCTGCCAGGCAGGGCCATAAAAAATTCAAACTGTTATCCCGATATTTGCCATTTAGGCAGCCTGTCTGGGCGTTGCTGTTGAAAAGCGGCGTCTGTGCGCACGTGACGGCAAAGAAGTTGCGCCCCATTGGCTGACATTTGGCACAGTGTACCAACGAGAAACGTTTTACTCACTTGACAGAAGTGACAAGCGAGCATAGATAAGCTTCGGTGGCTTACTTTGCCGCACACGAATCGCAACCAAGCGACGCTCGAGACAGCGATCAACGATCAAATCGGCCGTCGGGCAGGCAGAAGAGCAAGCAAGCAAGCAGCCAGCCAGCAGAGCAGGCAGACGGCGAGCGAACGTCGAAAGACGTATTAAAAATGCTGATAAGCCACAAACATGAATGATGATGAACAATTTTTAAAACTTAAAAACGTAAGCGAGCCTAGCCGATTTTCAGTCGATATTCAGCGCGCAGCAATTAAGCAGCAAATGATCAAAAACAGCGCGAGCGGGTGAAAAAAGAAATTCATAATCAAAAATTGCATTTCACGCTCAAAGTATTAACGCGCAATATTTTTATATATATATATATATTTAATTATATATATATATATATATACAACAAAAGAATTGCAATTGCAATGTTTGTGGAACGACGCAAATTGAATTTCTCAATTGCTAGACAAAAGACTTAGCCAGCCTAGAAAAAGGCAAGTGCGCACGTGAACTACAGAAAAAAGGAGTGAAACACTTAAAAAGAAAAGAAACGAATAACAAAGGTCACTGCCTCAGACAGGTAAACGTACAAAAACTCTACGCAACGCGCAGCCAAGTCAGCAGCCAAGCAACGGGGAAGCCAAACCTATTTCACAACATGAAGCAACACTTGCGGCAGACCCTGTGGCTGCTAATTGTGACCTGCGGCGCAGCGAAAGTGTTGCCGCTGGCGATCGACGCCCTCGATTACGCGACAAAGCTGTCAAGCAGCGGTGGCGGCAGCAGCAGCGGCGGAAGTGACGCGCATACGTCTGGCCGGGAGCATGTGAACCGGAGCTGTCTGAGCCCGTCGTGCGATGACATCATCAATCTGCAGCATGTGCTGCAAATCGAACGTTATATGCGTCACGATCTGGACCCGTGCGTCGACTTTCATGCCTACGCATGCGGCAACTGGCACAAGGTGCACGGCGAGGCGGAGGGCATCAGCGCCATGGCGGTGGGCAGCCAACGCCTGAATGAGCGCTACGTGCAGCTTTTCGAGCATTTGCTGCGCCAAGCCACACATTCACTGCATCGCGAGTCAACGCTCACAGCCAAGCTGCTGGCATACTACCGCACATGTGTGGCCAGCGAGGCGCATGGCAAGCTCACGCTTAGCGGTTATCTGGCACGTCTGGCAGCACACCACGACCAGCAGCTGGCGCGCGTGACTCATTGGTCGGAGCTTTTGGCGCTCCTGGGCCGCTACGGCTACACGGAGCACTTTGTGCAGCTGGAGGTGAAGCAGCACAATGCCACGGCACATGCGATATTCGTGCAGCCGCACAACGTGGCGCTCAGAGTGAATCTCAGCGTGGCCGTGCACGCAGCACTCGCTCCATATACGAACCTCAGCTTGGCAGTCTTGCGCTTGGCCTTCACGCAACTGGAAACGGAACTGTCGACGCTTGTGCTGAATGCCACGCCTCAGTTGGATGACGAAGCCTATGCGCTCTTCTCGCTGGCGGAGCTGGCCGCCGCTGTGCCTGACCTCAACTGGCCAGGCATGCTGGGCCAGCAGTTTGGTGGCACCTTCGGCGCACAGCATGTGCTGTTCGTGGACAATGTGCGTGCTCTGCACCAGACGGTCCAGTACCTGAACAATGCGAGTCCGCAGCTGCTGCAGCTGTACAGCCTGGCCAGGTTCCTCAACTACATGCAAGTGCAGCCGCACAATCCGCTCAACACGGCAGCCAATGGCTACAACTGCGTGCGCCACATGCACAAGATTCTCTACCTGCCCATGAACTATATGTACGAGCGCGCGGTGTTCGCGCCCAGGCGTGCCGCCAGTGAACGCATCATACACGGCGTGTTCGCCGACCTCAAGACGGAGTTCGCACGCACGCTGACCGCGAACGCCATGCGCCTCAGTGCGGAGCTCTTGGCTGCCATGCAGGCGAAACTGCTGAGCTTGCGGCTCAACATTGGCAACATGCCATTGGATGCCGGCGCCGACTTTTACAATGCGGCCCTGGCACGCCTGAAAGTGGGCAACGATTTCTACGAAAATCATCTGCAGTCGCTGCTGCACTACTACGCATACCTGGCCAGCATTGGCGGCGCACACGCGAGCGAGGCGCCTACACACTGGCAAAGCTTCAACTATCATGCGCCCAATATGCTGGACAACATCGATGCCACGCCCTACTTCTACTGCCTTAGCAATATAATTATCATACCCTTCGGCTATCTGCAGCTGCCATTCTACGATGAGCACTTCTGGCCAGCGCTGCTCCATGGCGATCTGGCCAATACGCTGGGCCACGAGCTGCTGCACGCCTTCGACGCCTACTTCATAGACTACGACGCCAGCGGCAACATGCGCGACTACAGCACACAGCTGCAGCAGAACGCGCAGTACCTGGCCAACATGCAATGCCTGAATGGCACCGCCGTCGAGTTTCTCAACGAACGCATCGCGGACATCAGCGGCACGCGCCTCGCGCTGCACACGTACATGCGCGAGCCCACAGCTGGCAGCGCCAACGGCCGCCTGTACTTCCTGCAGTTCGCACAGTTCTTCTGCGGCGACGACAGCGACGCGGAGCACGACACGGGCAGCAAGCGACTCAACTACACGCTGGCACACATGCCCGAATTCGCGCAGGTCTATGGTTGCGCGCCGGGCTATCCCATGAATCCCGCGCAGCGCTGCCAGCTCTGGTAGCTTCAGCTTAGTTCATTCATTTTATAAGTAATTAATTAACTAATTTGCTTTTAATTTATATATAATTAAGCCTAATTTAATGTATATATAAATGACATATCTAAACTAGTTAACGCTGACATGCAAGTATTAGCGAAATTAATATAACAACAAAAACAAAAAAACAACAAAACAGAAAAAGAAGACAAGAATAAAATGAAAACTTTTAGATTTAAATGAAGCTGCTCTTTTTTGTTATTAACAACGTTTTAGCTGTTGCGTTTGCTGACAGGTTAACCAGGCCACGCTCAAGCCAAGCCAAGGCAAGTCACACCGCAGCAACTGCCAACACGCATACGCCACGTAAGACACGGCATTAAAACTTTGCATTTCTAATTGATTTTTCACACTTAACGCATGCCTGCCTACCCACCCGCCTGCTCACCCGCCTGCGCAACTGCCTGCGTACTTGGCCAAGAAGGCGACGCATGCATAACGACACGACGCATGCCATATTAACGTTATAACGTTACATCTTGGCGCACATTACGCATACGCCACGATGGCACCCATTCAGCACAATTCGCTGCAAGCCAGCGACCCAGCAACCCAGCAAGCAGCCAAGTGAAGCATTCATTTTTAGTATGCGTGGCACACACGCAGTAAAAATCTTTGACAGCCAACAAAGACGAGTTAATTTTCAATTACGTGCAAACGTACAAAAACAACAACAAAACAGCAAAAACATACAACCAAAAAGAGTCGGGTAAATGAAACAAAAACCAAGACATAGCAAATGCAGACAAATACTAAACAGGAAGAAAACTGCAAGTAATGAAAACGTAAAACACAAAAAAAAAAAAAAATTAAATGAAAATAAAAGAAGTTGAAAAATCCCAGAGAAAACGCGTAAGTCGCTAGGCAAGCGGCAGCTGTAGTCTGAGCATGCTAGGACCACTAGCTGTGGCAGCTGTAGCAGAAACAGAAGTAACAGAAGAAGAAGAAGACGTAGCTGGTGACGCAGATTTTCGCCTTCTGCCAAGTCTTACATGCATAATTTATGGCGCTTGAAATGTGGCTTCGGCTCACGTCGCAGACAAAAGCTAAGTGCGGCTTAGGCTGGTGTGAATGCGTGCTACAGCAAACTGCACAGTTCAAACTGCTGCCAGGCTGACATTCTGCAGTACATTCATTGAGCAGAAAGAGGCACAAGTGAAACGTATTTGCTTCAAATGAAACCTTTTGTTTGTCTGGTTTGTGTTTTAATTTATTGCTGAACCACACCAGCCTAGCCTATATGCACGTAGGTCTACGCTGATTCTCATTTTATTTATTTGCTAATTAACACGTTTCCGTTTCCATGCTCCTGTTACAACTTGTTGAAGGTCATGTGTGTGTGGCACACACTCGTACATACCCATACCAGGCAGCATCTGAGACCGCTAAGGTGTGCGGCAAACCGCGCAAGCTCCGTGCTATCATATACTCTCCCCCGTACTGCCACTCTCTCTCACGCCAATTGTTGTGCGCCATAGAGCTGCCACCTGTATGTACCAGCGTTGCCGGTGCTCAAACCACTCGCATATGCTTGACTGCTTCCGCTACTTGGCCTCGTTTGACTTTGCCGACTGCATTAATAGGCTATTAACAAAGCGCGCGGGCACACGCACACGCATACGCACATGCCAAGCAGGAAGAGCCACAACAACAACAACAGGACCACAATTTCTGTCTGCATGTTTACGAAAGTCGTGAGTCTGCAGCACGTGAGCCACATGACAAACCAACCGCAAGCTTACTGAAAACATGCCAACTACACACAAAAGCTTCGCATACCCCATGCCCCTTCGCTCCACCACAGCCCTCTCCGCGCACAGCTCCGTTGCTCTGTGACCGTGGTCCACCAGGGCAGAGCAGCTTCGCCTGCCGTCTCAGTTTCGTATCATGTACAAGCATTCACTGAGCAGACCAGTACAAAGGTCTGCTCATCGGGTATTCACGCAGTTGCCGTTTCAAAATTTCTGCTGAATCGTAAGATTTTGTGGTTCAGTTTCCAATTTCCCGACTTAAATTTTTTGTATGAATTCTTTTTTTTTTTTGCCTAATACGGAATTCTTAATTATATGAAATTATTATTAATATTGCGTTTGTTGTGGTTGCTGTTGTTGTTGTTGTTGGTGTTGTTGCTGTTGCTGTTCTTATTGTTAATGCTGCTGTTGTTGTTGTTGTTGCCTTTCGCTTGCTTATCAGTATTCGCAAATCAGTTCAGTTCGCGCTGCAGAGCGACGGCATCAGTTCAACTTTTAGTTGACTTGGCGAAAAATTAGTTCATTCATTCATTCATTTATTCAGTCATTCGTATTGTACGTTAATATAAATTACACAATGCTAAATTTAATTTCAAACAAATCGTGCAAATGTTAACATACGATTACAACAAAGTCAATCACTACAGCCACACCAACAACAACAAAAACAGCAACAAACATGACGCGTCGTATCATGATGTGACGTAAATTTCAGCAGCACCGAAGCTATTATACACTATCTACTATGTAATGATTTGTAATTTTTAATTAATTTATATTATTATTAATTATTTATATTTTATTAAATAAAAATAAACGAAAAATACGTATATATGCAAATACATATGAATGCAATTCATGTGAAACAACAAAGCAACGCGGTTAAATAGTGAATAACTCGGCTCAGTCGAGAACTAAGGGAATAAATGGAGATGGCGCCCTCAACTGTGCCATTATAAGGTATTCTCTTTGAGCGTAAGAAAGAAATTTTTGAAAGACATTTTTAACACTTTAAATAGGATAAATAAATAATACTTCGCATATCGTGACGTGGTTAGTGATTAGCAAATTTGGAGTCAATTTTTAACCCCCGAGTAGCCAATCTATTTCTTACATCATGATCATCAGCTGCCATGAAGTAAACAAAAGAAATTAGTTTTACTGTTAAAAAAGCTGCACAGTGCAGACATTCCATACAAAAACCGCTAACCATAAAACACTAAGCTCTGAAACTATGTGTTATGCTGTCTGCAATCTGTTAAGCATATACAATATTTACATTGATACAAATTATTTATATATTCCACGGCCTTATTGCTTTCTTAATTAATCTTAATGTTGTTCAACATGCTCAGTCCCTTCTTAAGTGCGTCTCAGAGAATTCTACATAACAACGCTGCCATCAACTTGTAGGGCATCGACATGATATGACGAAATTTTGTAAAAATTTGCAAAATAAAATTGCATAACATTACAAAGAAAAAAAAAAGGCATGTGTCAGCTACAAAATACAATATTGTGTCTTGCTGTCTGACGCGGCTTGATTTAACCATTTTCAATTTTTGTATTTTAATTTTCTCTCTTGGTTGACTCTGGCTGTTCTTGTTGTTGTTGATGTTGTTGTTGGTGGTGGTGGTGGTGCTGGCAAATATAATTATGATGTAACTGGCAAAAAAGCGCTTTTCGCAACAGCAAAACCGGGCACAGCTGTCATGCGAAAAAGTCAACAACTGTGGTTAGAATTTGGTGTTTGTTTTTATTGTTGTTGTTATCACTGTTGTCGCTGTTGTTGTTGTTATTATTGTTGTTACTGTCTATTATTATTGTAGGCAAAACTGGCTTTGGCAAAAATACATAGTCTGTGCATATGCAAACAACAAAAATGTAAACAAAAACACAGTTGCAGACATTCGCACGCCCAAAAAACATCCGCAGTCACAGCCCCACACACAAGTCACACCGCAAATAAAGTGTAAACGGAAATATCAAAAAATTACAGCAAATTATTGTACAAATACAACAATAACAACACCAACAACAACAAGAACAAACAATAATAATACCAACAACAGCAACAGCAACAGCAGCAGCAGCTGCATATGCCGTGCAAATAAGACAAATTGCGGCCATGTGAGCAATCGCGGCGCCATAAAGTATGCAATCATTTATTGAATTCACGCTTGAAAGCCAAGCAGCTGCGCACAAGTGGCTGCCTTGGGCCATAGCGGGACGAGCAGTGGGCAGCAGAACAGCAATTGTATGCCAGCGTACGCGTTACAGTAACTGTACTGTATTGCTTGGTCTGTATTGGTCACTTGATGATTAATAATTCCGGAAATGATGTGTTCACGCAATAAGCGGAAATGCAATTCACATACACACACACAGGCAAGCCGTCGACTGTTCCGCCCTAGGCCTGTCTGTAGCCATTCCATGTATGTACGTGCTTGAGCACAATTTCTGATTTTTAAATATTTTAATTGCATTTCGTTTCAACAAGTGATGCGGCACAGTGTGCACGAGTGCGAGTATTTTCATGATTCGATTTTATTTTAAATTATTGCGCATTGTTGTTAAATGAAAACTATACAGCATGCACACAAACACTGCACAACTTGAGTATGGATTTTCCATTATGGCAAATCACAATCCACTCCACTCAATTCGACTCTGATACGCACAGGACTGTGTACATAGCTGGACAGCATAGGCACTGACTTTATGCACTTCGAAAGCAAGGTAGCTCAGCCATGCAGACTTTCGCTACTCTTTATCAACTGTTTGACTGTCACACCGTTGACTCGTATGGTTTTTATTTTCTTAACAAATGAAGCTGTTGGCAAGTGGCTCAGCAGCGCAGTCAGCCCTCTTGGACCAAAGTGTTCCGATCACCGATCATCATATCAGCATGCTAGCATTGCCTGCGTACAGTTATTCTGTCTTTCTGCTCCGTTTTCGCATAATGGCAATGTTAGCTTGCCAGAATAGAAAAAAAAAAATAGAAAAAAAAAAACAGAGGGGTCCAGGGATATTCTATTATAAAGTACAAATTTCGTCTGGTTTATTATTTTCTGTGACAACAATGGCAATGCCAAAAATAATAATAACCAAAAGGCAATAATTAGTTTTTGATATTATGTTTCATTTTTTAATTTAATTTATTTTTGTTTTTGCTTTTCATTTTGTCAAAGCTGAAAACGTCGCATGCAGGCACGTTTCGCACGCCAAACTCTTCTTGTGGGGTTTGTGGGTTCTTGCTTTTGTTGCTTTTGTTTCTTCTTCGTGGCGCGGTTAAACGCAGGCCGCAATCAACAAGCGACAAACGCCGCGAATGCCGCGAACTTTCTCTGCAGTCAGCTTAAGTCGTCATGGCGGCATAATTGAAAGGAAAATAGCACAACTCAGTTTCGCAGACAAAGTGGCACATCTTTAAGGCAACTTGTTAAATATATGCAAAAACCTTATTAACATAATTCAACCGAAGCCCATAATTAATGTAGATGATTATTATTATTATTTCTATTATCAGCACACTGTCATAAATTAGACAAAAGCGACTGTCGACACCACTGACGCACAGTGGTGAGGTCAGTGTGCTGCTCACCTTGGGTAAGGCAGGGACCGTGCGCAGGCCAAATTGGTAAAACATTTCAAAATGAAGAATTTAATAATAATTTCTTGCAATAATGTAAGCAAATTGTCACATTTAGCTAACAAAATTCATTGAGTGTTAAAAGAAAGCATTGACTTGAGTCCATGGGAGCTACTTTAAGCTGTCACTTAAAGTCGCAAATATATCACGAAATGTTGGCAAACAGCTAAAAGCTGTCGGCGATGATTATCGTCAAACAAAAAACTTGTAAGAAGTAGACAAGTCAAGACAGCCTGAGGAAAGCCAACCAAAGGAGGAATAAAAATAAAAAGACAGACAGACATACAAACAGTTGGAGAACCAAATAGAGAATACGCGCGTAGAGTCAAACAGCATACAAATATAACGACTGGCAAACGGACAGGCGGGCAGACAGACAGACATAGAGACCCACACTAACAGTCACAAATAGACAGACAGGCTGAGAGACTGAGTAGACAAGCGCTGCGGATCAGGCTCATGCGACCACACTCATATGCGTATGTATGTTATAGCGTACACTGTGCGTAAGTCAATGTGGAATAGGGCAGGCCAAAGCAATGGAAACTGCAAACTGATGTCACTTACGGATCATATGTAGCGTGCGACAGCTTGGCAAGATGCTGTTTAGGCAGGAAAAGCATTTAGTGGCCTACGTGAATATTTGGCGATTTATGCAGCTGATAGATAAAGTTCCATTAAATTATACTGACGAAAGAAAGAACTTTTGTAAAAAAGTTGCTGGCTTGGGCTTTGCGCTCTATTATAGAACAATATCGGAGAGTAAGACAGTGCCCTAGTTGAATTGATCAGCTATAACAACAAATTGACAAATTCGAGCTTAACAACTAACACCGGAAAATGTAGACAGTTGACTGTTGGGGCGAAGATTAATGTGCATCTTAAGCGATTATTAAAATAATCCCATTTGATACATTCTATTCTAAAACTAAAACTTTAAAATATAAGTAATGTTTCTCCTTAGTGCTTTTCATTACAAATAATTTCAAAATTTACATTCAACACTTGTAAATATTAAATATCCAAAAAGTGCTTTGATGTTTTAGAAAAATTATCAATCACTTAGCTCCACAGCTTTTCAGTTTGCTTTCATATTATCTGTGCTAAAAGTATTGCCGGCAATCTAGAAAATCTCGCGCGATCTAAGCGCCAAGAACCACACATAAACATATAAAGTATTTAGTTCATTTTAGCTTTTCTCAAAACTGAGCAGACAATCAGACAAAGCGGCTGCTTATGACTCATTCTCTCATTTTTAGTTGAGCCACATTATATTTCTAGGCCTGCCCACGGGTTGTCGCTAATCTTACAGCTGCTCTTGGCCACCACAACTCATGCGGCGTAAAACTACACAATAATCGCGCTCAGTGCTCAGCCGCATGTGGCATGTGGCATGCTGCGTGTGCATGACTTGTCAGTTAAACAAATGTCACAGCTACCAGCTTTTCCTTCTTCTTCTTCTTCTTTCTTTCTTTTAGTCGTTCATTTCTCGATGCTTTTCTTTTTCTTTTTCAGGTTTCTTTTTGCTTTGTTCTTTGTTTTTGTGGGGTTCTCTTTTTTATTTTGGCCAGCCACATCACATTTTCGCACTTTTCTTTTTGCTGTGGCTTTTATTTGTCAAACAAAGTATTTTTATTGGCTTTGCTTGGCCGTAAAAGTGTGAAAAGCCAAGACAAGCCAAGGTACACGGGTGCAGCGGGTACAGGGGATACGGTGGGCTCAGGGTACACGGCACACGTTTAGTATGCGCTGCAACATAAATACTCAACACTTGGTATGTGATTGAAATAATGCTGGCGATAATCCTTGTCTTATTAAATGTGTTGCTTTGCTGGTTGTTGCTGATATTCTTGTTTTTGTTGTTGTTGTTGTTGTTGCTTGAAGAAAAACAAAAACCAGCAGAAATACACACAAGGGCACATTTAAGCTGCCGCATGGACTACAGCATCCATCCAACGTAGGTGCTCAATAAATGCCTAATAACTTAGGCATCCATGGTGTTGACATGCGTGCGTGCGTGAGTTTGTATTGTATTGTATTGAATTGGCTTGTACAGGTTGAATACACGTACAAACAAACCAGCGCCGAGTGTCTGGAGAATGCAGAAATGGAGAACTGGCAGAGAAATTGATATGCTGAGCCAAAATGAACATTATTCGCCCTGACAGCTTGACAGCGCTTTAGCTATGCTTATTCCGTCTGTCCGGCTGTTCGCCTGTCCGAATTGACAACAATCGAAGATTCACCTTTAATTGGCTGCAAAATTTTGAACATCGCTGCCATTTACAATTAATGAAAATTGCATTGCGCCAAAATGTGGCTTGTAAAAACATCGCTTAGTCTTCCAATTCGACCCGAAGCGGATTTTACGGGCGTTGCGGGGGATTGTGCGCTGCGTGTATACGCTGCTGCAACATTTGCGAGCGCGCGCATATTTAACAAAAAGCACATTCGATTAACTGAAACCAAAATGTAATCACGATTATCATCTATGCCAGCGCCAACAGAGGCAGCCGCCACATTCGAGCACACGGACGCTGTGTAGGTTTTTGCCCGCATATCAGTAAGCAACGCACGCGGAGTCAGCCAGGCGCCAATATGACGGCGATGCCAGCATTGTGGCGTGTATACAGTACGGTTCAAAATTAAACGTACAAGACTCAGCTTGATATCTGCTACGTGTAGACGCCCTCGGTGTCAATGCACGAGTTCAGAGCTGAGCTGAGCTGAGATTGTGATAACTGATGCTCTCGTAATAAACATGACATCGCAAGTGACTTTCGTGACTATTTCTTAGGCAGTCTTGTCTTTTCCTCTAAGCTTTGTTACACCTATAACTAAGTAATTTATAAATTCATATATTGAGTGACTTAAAAAATATCCGCGATTTTCTAACCTGATTGTGCAACACTAATCCGTTTGCGTCAAACGAACACGTATTTGAAAGGTGGCATTTCAAGCTTACAGTAATTCGTCTCTGGTGTACAAAAACTGCGGATAATTTTTTAATTAAATTAAATTAAAATTTGTTTATTTCTTTTAACCCAACTTAAAGCTTTAAAATTAGTCACAAAGCCTATCAATTAAAATTTTCATAGTGGAATCATTGAAAGTCCCGTGATCTAAGTTTTTAAGTCATATGAAATCCTCTAAACAAACTTCGCCATTCGGCACGCGCACAGCATTCGCCTGCAGTGTAAAATCTTGTTTCGGCTCATTGTGACGATAAAATTAGGTAAATTACTGAAACACGGCTGCGGGCGAGCCGAACGCGACTTTGACATTTTGAACTACATACAGTAGAGTGCTGCCTACGAAATGCAAGGGTATGTGCTAGCTGATGTGTGCGAGGGAAAGTCTGTATAATCGAATCGAAAACAATGTCGTCGGCGTCGTCAACGTTCTCGATGACGACAGTGATAATGATGATGCTGCTGCTGCTCTTGTTGTTGTTGTTATTGTTGTTGTTGTTGTTGTAGCAATGTCAAACCGCAAATTTTGCCGCCATGAGTTCGCATTGGGTTCGGTTTGTTGAGTTTAACGTTGCTACGGTAGCTCTCCATGATAAGTCCTATGCTGTTGGCTGCGGTGGCGTATGAGTGATACGCATACGCTAACGTTTACGATAATTGTTTGCATAACGTTGACATAACTCACACTCGCACGCACACACACACACACGTATACGTATAAGCATAAAGTTGCAGGGCAGACGGCTGCCATGGCAGTAAAATACTGATTATCTATTGACAAACTGACTGACTAACTGATTGACTGCTTTAATGACCGATCTGTGTTGTTGCATAAATTTATTAAAATTACCAAAGTTATCTGGTAGCCACAGTACAACAACAACAAAAACAGCAACCAACAACAAGGCAAAAATTCATTTAAAATTGCGCCAAAGTTTAATGATTATGTACCTTTTTTTGAATTTTTTTTGTTTTTTTTTATTCTGCTTTGCACTTAGCGTAAAAGCGCAAGCAGCAGGAAAAAATAGCAAGCAAGAATGTGTTTTAAAGCAAGAGAAAAAAAGATAGAAAAAATGAAAAACGCACAAAAAATACGCTCGCGGCTATAAACTTAATTTTGTTGATTACAAAGTAACCGCTTAGTAATAATTTATGAGTCGAGGTGATAAGGGCATAACTTGGCTTTGGCTGGCTTCGCTTGGCTCTTTGCTTGGCTGTCGGTTGGCGAACGTGGCCACACCGTGGTCGTTCACTTCATGTTTCAATACCTGCGGCGATCGCACAATGTAAGCAGAACACGCCGCAATGGCAATGGACACGGCCACAGCAAACGCGAAACAAAAGAAAATGACAAAAAAGTTGGAGGAAAACTGCGTAAGGAAAGCGCTTAAAAGCCATGAATTCAGTTAAAGACACCGAAAATCTGGCTGTACAAACGCGCATATGGAAAAAGAGCAATGCAAAAATTCCGGCTATAATATTTATCTTTTATTATTGGCAGAAGACATAAGGATTTTATTCTTTTAAAATATTAAAAAAAAGATAATCAAGCATTGGAAAACCCACAGGATTGAAGGACTGTAAATGAACTTAAAGGCCCTTGGAATGAATTCGGTTGTTTCGTGATCAGTTCAAACTTCTTTTTGAAAACAAGGTTTGCTTTGCTTCATTACATCACGTTTATACAAAAAAGAAAAGAAAATTAATAATAACAAAGTCAATCAAGGTTGCATCTGACCACGATATAATATAAATAAACAGTAACCCAAATAGGCAACGTTAACTTATAGACTAGACAACAAATAGCCACAGTTTAAATAACATGCCTATCGTGGCTATCACTACGCTGCCAATGCTCAGTAAACATATTTCAAATAAATAAGGCCGCGACGTGTTAAAGTCATTGCAAAATACCAATGCAAATATCAATAACAAAGCAGCAGCGCAAACAAAACGAAAATAAAAAACAATAAAAACAAAAACAAAATGAATAATAGCAAAATAAAAATCGAAGCAAAATGCATTTATTCAGACAATCAGGGCAGCGCACATCGCATGGGTGTGTATGTGTGTGTAGTGGGTGTGACAGCTACTGCGATACGAGATCAATCAAATGTAGTCGCGCGCGAACATAACCTAAAATACAAAACCGAATTATTTATAAGCAACAAATATTGCATAAATGCTTGTGGCCACGTATTTCATTGTGCTGCCATTTTTCGAGAGCGCGGGGGATTTAGGTTGAGTGGAGAATAGCAAACATTTTGGGCACGTGATTGTCATGCGTATTCAAATTAAATATTGATCAATTGAAAAGGCCAATGGGGGCAAGCAGCGTTTGCCAACGCCAGGACATGCCAGGACACGCCACTTCATGCGACACCACAATAGGCCATGCAATGCTCGCCGCCTGCTGTGTGGCTGCTGGCTTTGGTCGCTTTGCGGTTTGGCAGGTAGTTTACGCTTAGTTTGACCTACGGCAGTTAGCAGTGCCCCTAAAAGTATGCAACGCATGGTTAAGCCGTGATGAAGTGTTTGCATAAATGCTTCGCCATTCTATATGCATTTACGCATTAGTTCGCTTTTTGTTTGTTGTTACTGTTGTTGTTGTCAAGTAATTAAAAAGTTGCAGCATTAATATGTATTTACACATTATGCAAAACTAAATAAAAATTCTATGTGCTTTTTAATTTTATGTTTTGTTTATTATGCTTAGCAACCAACACATTGACCCCAAAAGTGTGTGAACGCTAAAACAAAATGGAAAAAAACGCAACGAAAAACAACAAGCAAAATTAAAAGAAACCGCAGCACAAAAGGTGCATGCACAAAAATTAACACCACTTTGACATAAGCACAGCAAAAATCGCCGGCACAACTTTTGTCCACAAACAAAAAAAAAAAAAAAAAAAAAAAACAAAGAAAAAAAAACAAATGGTACGACGTAAAAGGACAACAAGCAACCGCAGGCAAAGGCACACAAAGGCAGAGGACAACTCGTGGCTAGTGCGTGAGGGGCAATGCTTATGCAAAAACCGAGATTATTATGTCAAGTCACGTTTATGAACGAAATTTCGACAAGCGTGCGAACGTGGCATGGCAAGACGCGGCACGGAGGGCAGCGCGGACACAAACTGCATAAGATTTTAACTTAGCTGGAGCCGAGCGCTGCTTGGCCCGTCTGAAGCGCGACGCCGTAGCCTTGTTAACGTCAATGCCGTTGTCGGCAGTCGGTTGTCGCTTGTCGGTAGTCGGTTGTCGTTGCCATTACTGTGTTGTTGGCATTGTGTGCAGCAGAAACAACGGAAATGGCAGTAGCGGCAGTTAAGTTAACGCCCGCGGCCAGTCAATAAACCGTTAAAATCACACAAACTCAGACACACACACACATACAGCAACTAGGCAAGTAAGCAAACGCAGGCAGCAAGCAACATGAGCGCAAATTGTACAAAATGAAAGTCAAAAGTTGTGTAAAATAAAAATAATATAAAAAAACAACATAAACCAACAATGCCGCAAGGTGTTTCTCGGTTTTCTCTTTACGCGCACTGCCAAAAAAACAAAACTGGTCTCAACGGCGAAAATGACGATGACGACGACGAAGCGGAAGACACAGATTAAGCCTGAAAATATGCTACATTTTGTTGTCTGCTCAGCTGCGGAAGTGTTGTGGCTGCTGCCTGACAATAGCCGCACACAGCCAGCATCGTCGGAGTAGGCGGGACAGTGGGGCAGTGCGCGAGAGTATGGCTGCTATACTTTCAGGTAGTTCAGCCACACTGAGCAACATTTGCTTTTAGATTGTTGTTATTATACATTTTTGTTGCTTTTGTTTCGTTGTTATTGGTGCTGTGATCGTTGACGCAGGCATTGAGTTTCGCAGGAGTTGGAGCTGATTAGCCATTATTTGTACATTCTTCGCTCGCTAATCAAGTGCCGTTTGGCCAAGGTGTGGCGCCGTTGACCTCCGTAGCTGTCAATCTTGCAGCAGGCAGCAAAAGCAGCAGCTCGGCATGTTTAAAAGTTTTGATTGAAGTTTGACACAAGTAATTACCATGCATAAAATTAATTGCTAGCTTTTGGCCTGACAGCAGGCAAAAATAGAAACCAGAAATAAAAAAATTAAAAAACTAGAAAAATGAACCAAGCGGCAAACCCAAAAGAGCAGCGAAGCTTTAACTGGCTTATCGGCTAAACATTTGACAATTTGATAAAGGCAATTAATAACATTTACCTAGCTCGAGGCCTGCCAAAACGTTTATATTTAAATAGTAAAACTTGTTTTTTTTTTTTTTTGGTAATTTTCTCTTTTTTTTTTTATTGTACACATTTCACTTTTTGTTTGCGAATTTAATTTATTTTATGACACACCTAAGCACCCATCGCCGTTTTATTTATTCTGCAGTTAATTTAATTCTGTGTGTGCATTCGTTTTTCTTCTCATTTTTTTTTTTTTTTTATTTGTTTTTGTTTATAAACAACAACTCTTGTTGGTGTGGTTATTGTTGTTGGTCAGTTTTGTTGTTTTTGCAATTTGCGCAAAAATGTGCGGGTTTTGTTTATTCATTTGTTTAAGCATAATATTGCGCTGCATTTGCTCATTTCACTTTCACTCATGCAATTAATTGTGCAGCGAGTATTACAATTAAAACAACAACAATCACTACAATTTTTATTACTTCCACTACAGTGCAACAAAAACTACAACTAACTACTATGTAAATAAGCCACCCAAGCACCTGCCACTAATTTTTTAATTAACACTAATTGTGCAAAGTCCAAATTTTACGCACATGCATGCGATACGTTTTTTTATGAAATACATTTTTCAGTTATCGCAATTTTTGTTAACTATTTGAAAGCATTTATAATATTTATAATTGGGGGGATTTCAGTAGGTATACTCTGTTTTTTTACTACTCATTGCAAACTCGCATATGTTCCACTGCAGAGATCAAGTCTAATCTGATCCTATTCGTAGCTGGATGACGTACAAGGATGAGCATTATAATAAAGTGAAAACTAATGTTGCTCTGTGTACATACCCATAAATTAAAGTATTGGCTGTTTTAATCTTATGAGGTCTTCTAACTCCATAAAAAGTCAATCTCAAGTTTACACTTAAACAAAAAACAGCTTCAGTAATTTGCCTTATATTAAAATATATTAATCGTCTGTCTTGCAATAAAAACGCCAGCAGCAACTTGAACGGATAGAATCTGTGTCATAGAAGTCAACCCAATTGAAAGAAATTATTGTAATAAGTCAAATTTCAAGAACAACGCATGAATAGTGTATTAGTATAGCTTAGATGTTCTGGTCAAGTAAAGAAAAATCATTGCGATTAAAGTAAGCAATGAAAAATCTATTTGATTTGAATTATATTCGAACTAAACAGTGAAGGTGCCAAACGATTAGATAACATAAGCAAAACTTAGACTTGTACAGTTTCAGACCTATGTATTTGATGTAACAACAAATTTTAAGCAGTTATCTGCAAGCTAAAGCAGTTTTTCCAATTACAAAATTTTCTTGCGAACATATGATGCTAAAATCACAGAAAAGTAAACAATTATTTATGGCTTTCTTATAGTTTCTTTAATAATGTTTGTTCCACACACTGGAAATGTAAATTTTATAGTCGCTTTCCAGTCATCCAAGGAAAAAGCAGTATTTAAACGGCGTGCGATGTTTTCTAAATGCACTGCTTTTTGGGGTGTTGAGGGTGTGTTTCCTTCTTTATGGGGGATGAAAATGGTTTACAATTTTATAGCTAGCAACCGCCCTCATCATACAAAGTGTAGCAAGCAGTGCACAAACGCACTGTATTAGCAGATTTCTTGCGTCGTAATTTCCTGTGATGGTAATGGTTTTCAAATCGTCCTTGCAGTGTCATATCAACTGTTACTTGGCACTGCTTTGTCATTTAAAATCCTTCAAAAGCAGTGTAACTCCTTCGCGGATAAATACTCAAAGTCACCCACGAAACTATAGAAAACAACCATGAAGCTGAGAAGACACATGGGGTGACAAGACTAACATCTACGATACGATACGGTTCTTCACTTTTGGAGAATAGTTATAAAACATATATAACCGGATTAGAAAATAAAGTAGCTGAATTATTTATTCTTTTACACAGATCTCAAAGTTTCTCTTTCAGCAACTTCCAATCAGAAATTCATTCCAAGACTGCAACGAACCTTGGCCAGTCCGGCACACCGTAAAGAAAAATTAGGTTTTTTAAGTATAACAACGAATATCAAAAATTGAATACACTCTTCTTTACTCTCTATTCAACCCTTGCTTTTGATTCGCAGATCCAAACAACTTAAAAATATTTCAAAGCATCATAACCTTTACACATTCCTCTTTCATGATTAATGTCGTATAAAGTTTATGGCCATTGTAAGTTTGGTTCAACCATCAACTGTTCAAACTTGAACTTGATCCTATAAATTGTCACAGCTCTCCAAGGAACTTAGTCCTTACCCCAAAGGTTTGACTTCATACATTGGACTCAACAATTTCGCACAAATGCTCTGCTTATAGTTCTTTTATTTGAATTGGCTGCAAATAAGCGTTGAGTATTGGTAATGACAAAGCATTTCCGTAAACGACTACTTATAGACAGTAAACATGATTAAAATTACAATTACATGGGCACAACCTTGAACCTCTGCACATGCACAAACCTAAATAAACCTCGTTCGGCGTGTAAGATATGCAAACCTAAAATCATGTCACATCCCCAAGGAGTTTCCTAAGCATACCACATTATTATTACAAACCTATATCGAACAGGAAGAATTTTTGCACGCTGGCCAAGTATGCAAAGGGAAAAAGAGACTTTCGGCTAAGGTTCTAACTAACCGTCAAACACGTCAGCCGAAGTACAAACACACTTCACTAAACGAATAATTATAATCATTACCCTCCAATGAGCAAACAACCCAGAGAAACAGTGCGACCAATGGCAAGCATATAAAAAGACGTCGACCATGCCAGCCTAGCACGCAATCATCGGTGACACGCGTTAAGTTGCAGACAAACTCGGGATTAAAAGGAAACTTCCTTCAACGAAACTAAGCAATGACTTATGCCTACTTTTCAACACCACCAGCGCATGGATTACGCTGGAAGACACCCGCAAAAAGATTAGCGATGAACGGCAACCCACAGCAGCCTTCACAGGGACTTCTGAGAAATATTGTCACTGCCGGTTGGGAACTGGCCCTGCGCTTTGGCAAACGCACAACCATACATGGACTCGATCGTCTGCTGGTGCCACGCGCCAGCCGCTCGGAGCGCTTCATCTGGCTGTGCACATTCATCCTGGCTTTCCTAGGCGCCGTCTACGTCTGTTTGATTCTCTCGGAACGCTACAATGCAGGACACTTTCAGACAGTCGTCGACAGCACACGGTATCCGGTCTACCGCATACCATTTCCGGTGATAACTATATGTAATCTGAACCACCTCAACTGGCAACGCATCGAAGCAGCCAAGCAACGTTTTCTGCCGGGCGAGACGGATGCTGGACGTCTGCAGCTCTTCGAAAAAATCTTGGCTACTTATGATGACATTTCCTTGGCGAGATTCACACAGTTTGCATCACTGAAAAATGAGCCATTAGCTGAACTCAATCATGTGAATTTTAGCCTCGTGGTGGAATTCATGACTTGGCGTTGCGATGAACTGTTGACGGATTGTTACTGGCGACATTATCCATACAAATGTTGTGACATATTCTCGCTAAGGCGCAGCTTTCAGGGCTTGTGTCTGGCCTTTAACACACTTGAGACACCAGAGGGCAAACGTATGCAACTATTGGATCCACTCTGGCCGTGGCGTACAGGCAGTGCGGGTCCAAAGAGTGGCCTCAGTGTGCGTGTGCTTATCAATCCCGAAAAACATTATCCCAAACGGAAGAACGACAAAGGCATAAGTGTGAGTCCTTGCAAGTTTTTCCATAACTTCAACACTGAAGTGGCCTGCGTGATGTTACAGGTGATGCTCACAGAACCCTATGTCTGGCATATAGATCCTATCAGGGTTCCCGCATACACACGGACCATGGTTGGCATAGATCCGGTGGTTTACTTCTATGACAATGACACACGCAGTGTCAGCTCAGACCAGCGCCAGTGCCTCTTCGATGTAAGTTCTGGTAGATAAGCATCAGCAATCGCTTTGACTTGCCTTGCGCCTCTTTACAGGATGAACGCTACAGTGAGAATTTCAAGTCCCTACACGGCTACGTATACATGCTTGCCAATTGCAAGGCTGAGTGCAGACAGGAGTACCTGGTGCGCTATTGCAATTGCACGGTCGACTTGCTGTTTCCGCCAGGTAAGTACGGACAGCGACTGCTGACATCAACTTGCATAATGAGTCCTACTTCTGCTCCCCCTTTGGAACTTGTAAAGGTCAATATCGATCATGCAGCGCCGTGGATTTGCCCTGCCTTGCACAGAATAATGGTAATCCGTCTGCTCGCTTGGAAAAATGTATAATTATATTAGCACTCTCCTTTTACCGCTGAAGAGTATTTTCGATTCTGGTATCAGCCTGGCGAAGCTGAGTTCGTACGCACCGCTTACGAAGGCATGGTCTGCAACTGTTTTCGCAATTGTTACTCATTGAACTACGTAACCGAGGTTCGTTCTACATTTCTGCCCATGGAAATCCATGAGAATGCCTCTTACATTGATCTTGACTTACACTTTCGCTTCGAAACTCTTATGATGTATCGCACAAGTTTAGTTTTCGGCTGGGTGGACTTCTTGGGTAAGTTACCAGAAGACCAACTTAATAAGGCTTCATAAGCTTCGTCTTATTGCAGTTTCCTTTGGCGGCATTGCCGGTCTCTTTCTTGGCTGTTCTCTCATCAACGGCATCGACTTGGCCTATTTTGTTTGCATCGAAGTGCCAACCACCATCCTTTCGAATTTGCATCAGAGATGCAAGCCGAAAACTCAAGTAACACCGACTATCAATTTAAGTCGCAAACAATTCGGATTACAGAACCAACTGGATCAGTATTCGTTACAAATGGAAAGGAATACCGTGCGGCAGCCGGCCACAATCCATTGGCAATATTTTAAGTAGACAAAGGCAGTGGTGCCTTTATAGTACCACATAAAGCTACATGAAGTGTGTATTGCAAGCTGCTGTGGACTTTGCGTTAGCAAGCCCGTCTCGGCGAAGGTTGTTGTACTTGCAAATGCTTTGGTGAAACTTTAATCCGCACAAAAGCACGAAGCGAGGTCACAGCTTAGTTGTTGAATTAATCGCAAATAAATGACATGTTATTCATGTGTCGCCATTAAAAAAAATAATACAGTCATGTATGAATTAAATTATTAACTGGACGAATGCCTCAGTAGTCGTGATTGGAATCAATTTTAAATCGTAAATTTTATGCATATGATTAACTCAATACCCCAACTAAATCAATATTTTTGGCATGAACCAAGACATTATATAATTATTCCATTCTTGATTAGGATAATGACTAAAAGTTATCGTTCTGACAAAATTGGTAAAAGTGATTGATCAGCATAAAATGCTTGAAACATCCTGTTAGCCAAATTTAACCACTAGCGGCTGTTTTCATACCCTGCATCAAAAAATGGTAAAGGGTATATTAAAGTTGTGCAAATGTATGTAAGGTACAGAAGGAGGTGTGGCGGACCCCACGGTAAGACACCAAATTTTGCACGAAGACTCTCCCAATCCATATGCATAACGAGTTTATTTTTTTTTCCCATATTCGACCTATAAAATATAGCTGCCATAGGAATGATCGGCCGAAAACCCACATTTTGTAACAAAAACCCTTTTGTTTTTCAAGATGTACTTCACCAAATTTTGGATTTAATAGTTCTTGCTAATACCCAAATACATATATCAATATTATAAATATCGGTTTACTAAATCATATAGCTGTCATAGGAACGATCGGCCGAAAAACAACATTTACTAAGAAAAACTTTTTTGTTTATAAAGATATTACCAAATTTTGAATTTGACAGTTTTAAGCAATATCCAATCATATTCCTCAATATGATAAATATCGGATTACTATAACATATAACATTTTTTTTTCTTGAAACATCCTTACATAATGAATACAAAATATTAAAGCAACAAAAAAATATATTCAGTTTGGACAGGGTTTCCTATAGTCGGTTAAGCCCAACTATAGCCCTGCCTTTCTAGTTTTATTTCCAAACCTTAAGGAAAGGTTCAATAGTCAAACTTAACTGAGCGACGATGAAGTCATTGATGGTCTTTCTATAAAAATTCTATCCCTCCATTAGATTAAAAAATGCATTAAACTTAATGGAGATCCAATTGAAAAAAACAAGGTCTAATAGATCAGATTTATTATGTATCAACTTGATACTCATTCGAAAACGTAAAGACAAAGCTTAACTGATGAAGTAACATAATTCGAGATCTGGAGGCTGGAAGCGATGGAGTGTTTTCAAAACATCTAAGCACGTTAAAAATTAATTGCACTCTGGAGATCTAGCAAAGAAACATAAACGAAGTAAAAATAAAATAAAGGAAAGTCTTCAATGCGAATGCTTGCGTATACGTTATAAGACGTTCGCCTTTTATGATTCCATGAACTCTTCTCGATGTCAAACTTGTTGTTGTTGCGATGGCCATTGTTGTTGTTGTTGTTGTTGTAGTATTGCGCAACGACGAAACAGTCAAAACCCATTCATGTCGCAGTAGACCGTGAATATGACGTCGACAACAAGCACGACAATTGAAATATGCGACCGTGTCGAATGCAGCTTCTCGTGCACAGACACACACTCACATTGTGCACACACCAAAGTGTTGTAAAGGGCCAGTACGTGTATACGAGTACATATACAATATAGAAAAATGAAAACAAAATAATGTGCGACTATTATGAAATTACATGACATTAAAGTGCGCAGTTTGCTCTTAAAGTCAACGCTAGACACTATTGCGGGGTTTAAAAATGTATTTCTTCATGCTGCGGTCGCATCCAACGGTTTAAACGCATACGCAGCCAGTTGCATTGCCAGATGAACTGCGGCACATCGATGCAGCCAAAGTAACAGAATTCAATGAAACTGATGATCGAGCAGCCCAGGCAAAGTTCAAAGATGCCGCCAAAGCACACTTCAATTATAAGCGGATATTAATCAAACCCAATACTTCTTTCAGACTATTGAAGCGACCTACCCAATAGATCCACCCATGTGTGTATTAAGGTCGTTTTATAGACCAACATTTCCGGTTTCTTATAGTAAACCCTAAGCGTGCCTTCCTGCGGTTGCCTTGTTAACTCGAATGGTCGCAGCATGTCCTTGCGCACTTCGTCCTCATATGCAAGCGAATAGCAATTGTTTAAGCAATTACAGACCATGCCCGGCTCAGTGAGATTCACAAAGTCCGCTTCGCCCTCCCGTATGTAGTACTGTATGAGATGATTATGTGCAGCCAGACAGGGCAAGTCCACCAGCTGGCAGGCGCGATAACGACCCGGTGGGTAAAAGAGATCGACGCTGCAATTGCAAAACCCTTTCAGATAATGTTGCTGGCACTCGGCCAGGCAGTTCTCCTGCATGTACTTGGTGCCAAGCAGCGTGCGATAAACGCGACTTTTCCGCTCGTTCTGCGAATGTTAAATGACAGGCTCGCATGTGTGTCACATTGAAATCTGAACGCATACGCACCTCAAAGAGACATTCCCGCTGCTCCGGGCTCAAGGAGCGCATGTTATCATCGAAATAATGCAGCATGGCGGACAAAGCTATGTCCGCGCGTGTATGCGGTTCGACTTCAATGGGATAACTGAACCACACATAAGGCTCAAAAATGTTGATCTATAGATGATTTACCAAGTAAATACGGAAAATGCAGACAATTAAATAACAGGGAATATTCACCAGAAAACCCTTGGCTGCCGTGTTGCCCGGCGCATGTTGTGCCTGTCGCAGTTTCAGTGTGACCAGCAAACTCGCATCTATGCCAGCTTCTCCTACATAACGCATCTTGTCCTCGTTGAATGACAAACAGGCGCCATATGGCGTGCGTCTTGGCTGAAACAGCTCACAGCAATTGTAGCGGTGTGTGAGCCAGAAGCATTCATCCAGCAACTCATTGCAACGCCAGGCCATCTCCTGCACAATATTTGTGAAGTTCAGATGATTTAAGCTCTGCAGTGGCTCCTTCTGCAGCGACTCGAATGGCGCAAATCTGCCAAAGCTCAGACCATCATAGGCAGTCAGTATGCGTTCGAACAGTTGCGCCTGCCGCTCCGTGCTGATGTTGTAGTCCTGCTTTATCGTCGGCAGTCTGGCCCAATTCAGGCGATTCTTATTGCAGATGACAATCACCGGAAAGGGTATCTGATCAATGGATGCCGTTGCATTGGCAATGACTGTCTGAAACTGCTTTCGTTGATAGCGATGCGCAAGCAGATGGCTCATATACACCAGCATGACCAAGGAGCCGAGCACGGCCAGCAGCCAGAGTATGCTATAAGTGACTTAAAATAACAACCACAACAACAACATCCATCTAACAAGGGGCACAGTCAGTACTCACCGCAAGCGCAGACCCAATCTGCGACAGAATAACCGCTTCATGCCATGTGTGCTGGACCTGTTGGCGAATTGCTCCAGCAGCTCAGCAACGCTGCTAACTTGACGCTCCGCCTGCGCTGCCCAAGCCGGCAACGGCCTTTGCGACACTTTGACATGTGCTTGTGATGCTATCTGCTGCATTATCTACGCCATGACAAAGGCTGATCTGGCAGCTTTTATACCTTTGCGCAGCAGGTGCCAAAGCAGCCACTAAAGCTGGCCAATTAGCCACTGTGCGCTTTTGCTGTGCCACATTTGCCAGCGCAAACAATGCTAAGCTGTGCACATTAAATTTCATTGCCAATTAAGCAAGTCAGAGAAAGTTGCCAACTTATTGCTTCTGGCTTATGGCTCTAATTAATGCAAAGCACATTTCATAGATCAATTTAGCAAGCCAGCTTAAATATGTCAACCAATAAGGCAGCTGACACGCGTACTGAGCTCAATTCAATTGCATACGAACCCAAACACAAAAGCACTTCAATGCTCCAAGGCATTGCTTATGCCTCCGTACGGACCCTGCACGCGTCAGTTTGTCGCATATTTCGCTGTGCAGTGAACATGTAAATAGAATTTCGATTTCTCTTACCTTGCTGCACTGCTGTCCGACATATTGTGGCGTGACGCTTAATAAGCGTTAAGCACGTCAGCCGAAGTTCAAACAAGCTTAAGTGTATGACATATTTCATTGATCGAATAATTATAATCATTACAGGCAAACTCACTTGCAGACAGTCACCCAGGTGGCCAGCATATATAAGCATCAGCAGTGCAAGTGTGACACTCAGTTGTCTATGTTAGGCCATGCAGTGCAGTGATTAATAAGAACAAAGTCAGAAAACATTACATGCCATAAATTGAGCAGCCAGACCGATGACCTTCGCCTACTCCACGCCGGCACAAACGAGTTCCTTGCGCTGGCAACATGCTGCCAAAGCGCAGCAGGCCTTGCAGTCCTCTCCGATCATAAGCGACAGCTGGCGCACGCATCCGCAACAGTTCGTCCGCAGAATCCTTGTGGCCAGCTGGCAGCTTGCCCTGCGCTTTGGCAAACGCACAACCATACATGGACTCGACCGTCTGCTGGTGCCACGTGCCAGCCGCTGGGAGCGCTTCATCTGGCTGTGCACATTCATCCTGGCTTTCCTAGGCGCCGTCTACGTCTGCTTGATACTCTCGGAACGCTACAATGCAGGACACTTTCAGACAGTCGTCGACAGCACACGGTATCCCGTGTATCGCATACCATTTCCGACCATAACGATATGTAATCTGAATCGTCTCAACTGGCGACGCATCGAAGCTGCTAAGCAACGTTTTCTGCCGGGCGAGACGGATGCCAGACGTCTGCAGCTATTCGAGCGAATTCTGGCCGCTTATAATGACATATCTTTCGGGAATTTCGAAGCATTTGGCATGCTGAAGCATGCGCCGCTGTCGCAACTTGAGAACGTGAATTTCAGTCTCGTGGTGGAGTTTATGACCTGGCGCTGCGATGAACTGTTGACGGACTGCTATTGGCGACATTATCCTTATAATTGCTGTGACATATTCTCGATAAGGCGGAGCTTTCAGGGCTTGTGTCTGGCATTTAATACGCTCGAGACGCCAGAAGGCAGACGCATGAAGCTGTTGGATCCACTCTGGCCGTGGCGGACGGGCAATGCGGGTCCGACCAATGGACTCAATGTGCGTGTGCTGCTCAATCCCGAAAAACAGTATCCGAATAGCACAACCGAGAAGGGTATCAGTGTAAGCCAAGCTTAAGCTAACACAATCAACTTATTTGTTGGACTATATCGTAGATCATGATCACGGAACCCCTTGTCTGGCATAGGGAGTTCATTACAGTGCCTGCGCGCACACAGACCTTGGTCGGCATCGATCCCGTGATATACTTCTATGACAATGACACGCGCACCGTGAGCTCGGATCAGCGCATGTGTGTCTTCGATGTAAGTTGCAATACAGTAAAGCTAAACTTAAAGTTCTGATTTGCTGTCTGCCCCACCATCGGTGCAGGACGAACGCAACAGTCGTGACTTCAAATCACTGAATGGCTACGTGTACATGATAGAGAATTGCATGTCGCAGTGCTATCAAGAGCACTTGGTGCGTTACTGTAATTGCACGGTTGACTTGTATTTTCCGCCTGGTAAGTCGGCACCATGTCAGCCTCAGTCAAAGCCAAATCAAATCAAGCCAAGCACTTAACAACAAATCATACTTGTGCTGTCTTTTTATCTATATCTCTATCCCCCTCTCTCTCTCTACCCCTCTTTATGCTTTTACAGACCAATATCGTTCATGCAGCGCCAAAGACTTGCCATGCCTGGCACAGAATAATGGTACCGCACAGCATGCACATCCTTTGACAAACATCCTTTGGCCAATATTTTCGTTATTTTTGTTGTTGTTTCCACAGAATACTTTCAATACTCACATCAGCCAGGCGAGGAGGAGTTCGTGCACAACAATTACCAGGGCATGGCCTGCAAGTGCTTTCGCAATTGTTATTCGCTCAACTACATAGCGGATGTGCGGCCATCGTTCCTGCCGTCGGAAATCTATCGCAATGCGTCATACATTGATCTCGATGTGCATTTCCGTTTCGAAACGATGATGGTGTATCGCACGAGTTTAGTTTTCGGCTGGGTGGACCTCATGGGTAAGTGTGCAGCACTTCAACACAGCCAATGCCACTTAACGCTCCTTTCCCTCCTCCCTGCCTCGCTGCGCTCCTTGCAACTGCTGCCACATGCAGTGTCCTTTGGCGGCATTGCTGGTCTCTTTCTCGGCTGTTCGCTCATCAGCGGCATGGAATTGGCCTATTTCCTATGCATCGAAGTGCCGACATTCATCATTGTTGGCTTGCGACAAAAGTGGCAGCAACGCAGCATGCAATTCCAAGACCCCTCCACATACCATTGGAGTCGCAGACGTTTCGACATACAGAACCAGTTGGAGCAGTACATAATGCAAGTGACGGCCAAGCCCACGGATCAATCGACGACTAACAACTGGCAACAGTTTGATTGGACGCCTAATAAAGTTGTGATTAGCAAATAAGCAAAATAAATTATGCTCTATTTATTGGCATCAACGAGCGAGTCCTGGCTTCCTGGCTTCTTGGCTTCATGTCTTGCGGGCTTACTTGCCCGCCCATGTTGGTTGTTTGCTGGGTAGCCGGCTTTCAACGCGCTCATCTGTGTGCGCCCAACAACAAATTGCGCTCATTTTTCAGGCTGCCAATTTGTCGTGTGCAAATACTACACACACCTACCCCCTGCATTGGCAGTCCCAAACCCAACCAACCCAGCCCTTACCCATGCTCAGCTTGCCTTGTTGACAGCCTCAACGCCAGACATTGTTAATCAAAATTGAGGTTAAGTCGTGCTCCCTGGTGAATGCCACGAGAACGCCTCCCGCCTGGCTTGGCTCTGCTTGACTTTACTTTACTTTGCTTGCCTTTCCCATACGCTCCACTGTGGAGCACTGCCAGCAGTTTTGCTTTAGTTTATTGAGACATTTTGTGATTTCATGAAGTGCTGAGTCGAGTCGTGTCGAGACGAGTTGAGTTGGATTGCGTTGAGTGGAGTCGTGTCGGTGGCATTGGATACGAGATAAAATGTTGCAATTAAGTTTATTTTAGTTTACACAAACCAAAACGTTGTGGCAGGTCAGTTAGCTCTCTCTCTCTCTCTCTCCGACTCTTTCGCACACAGTGCTAATGTCTTTAGGGAGCCTCTGAGGGACATGCTGTGCATTAGAAATTTACTGCTTATTTATTTAAATTGTCAGCATGAATTGGTTCTCGTACGAAGTTAAGTTGTACTGCTGACGTGGTCTTTGGGCGGTGCTTAATAATTGAAGCACTTAAGCGACTTTACGTGAGGCACCCAACTGCAGCCAGACTTGAGCTATACCTACAGCCAAGCGTAAGCTAAGATATAAACAATGTACACTGCCATGACAATTAATCAGTCAAGTTGAGACTGTTAAGTTTATACCAAGGCAACACTGCGGGACCACAACTTCACCTTGAAGGCAATCGCCACTTAGTCTTGCAATAGAATTGCTTTCGAGATTACTACAGATTTCCTACGTCTTACTGAGCAATAACTCAATAACATAAATCTAAACTGCTTTGAGCTTCATTTTAAGTAGTAAAACTTGAAACTTCAGACTTGACTTTAATTTATGGCTTTATTGATAGCTAATGACCTTTTGGCATCGAAGCAATCACCTTCAGGCAGTTTAAGTAGGCAGCCAGGCTGTCTGGCAAAGTCCCCAACTTAAACAAACATATGTCATGACACACTCAAAATTCTTTTAACCAGCCGCTTCTAAAAATAGCAAAATACCAAACAGCGAACTGAACAACATGCGAAAGCGTTTAAGTGCTATTCTCTAAATGAACTGCAAATGCAATGACAACAACAACAACAGCAATCGATAACTACATAAGTGCGGCCGCGATTCAATCACACAATTGCCGCATGCGGAACATTTGCAATAAGCACCTTTTAATGTTCACTACAGCCACCAAAAATGTCCTTTTTTGCGTACTTTAAGCATGCTGCTAAAAAAAAAGTCATCATTTTTCATTTTAATGTCGCGACGGCGAAATTTTTGCAACCATTTATTTCCCGCTTTCTTGCTTCACATCGAGCACTACACATGCGTTAACGTAAAAAGAATTCACTGTGCCATTTTTCAAAATTTCTTTTTTTTATGTTTTCTTTTTTTTTTTTTTTGTTGACATGCATGCGCGTGTGTAAAAGAATTCCGCATAAAATAACTGTAAAGTAGGTGGTAACCGCACACACCCAGCAGACGCGGCTTGCTTTATGAATTTTTAATGCGCCACATTTGATTTCTACTTGAAATACATTTTTTCCTTTTTTCTGAATTTTTTTTTTTCTCTTTAGAAACGTTATTGAAATTCAAAGCGTATTAAATAAAATATTACACAAAAAGAAAAAAAAAAGAAACAGTAAATAAAACGCACACACAAAAAGCAACTTGCAGTAATTGATTACAAAATTAGTTGCGCACGAACGCCGGCAGGCAGACTGGCAGCATTGGCAGCCAGGCAAAGAGCAAGGAGATGCTAAAAGCAGCAGCACAAGGCAACGCAAGGCGAAGCCAGAAGAGTCAAGGCAAATATAATAAATGTTAAAAATCGAAATCAAAAGAAATCAAGTTTTTTGGCTTTGTTCCTTCTGAGATGACAACTGCACGCACTGCTCCTGCTGACAGTGGGATTGCCAAGGCAAGGCAGCGACACGTCCATGCCTGCTGCTGTGTGCCATGTAGCGCAAATTTAGTTTCGCATTTTTCACACATACACACACACACAAACACACTCATGCACGCAGTCACACAGACGCAGTACATGGCAGCATGTCAGACTGCATTGTTTGCGCCTCAGAGTTTTGGAACTTCTGCGGCTCACGACGTTGCATACCTGTCTGAGGCACTTGTCTTCGCCGGATGCACGTTGGTTATATTTGCTGTCAGCACATGTTTGCAGCGCGTCACGCTTAACTTGTCAAATTGTGTTAGAGTTTCGTCGTTGGCAAACTTGCTGCAAATCAGGCACAGCGCAAATACAGCAACGAGCAGAGCAGCAGGCTGCAGCTAATATTGCTCGCGTAGAGCGATTGCTGCCGTGTGTTGACGACCTACGGCAACAAAAAGCACTCACAAAATTAAATTTACGCGTTTAATGCCAAAAATGTTCAGCGTTTTGCTTTTTTAAATGTGCTCACATTAATTTTCACTTCATTGTCTACACAAGACAATGTCAGTTGCACACGCGGCCAGCGTCGCTGCCGACGTCGCTGACTCTGCTGCCTCTATCGCGAGTAATAAAGGCAGAACACATGTGTTTATGACATGCAACTGCAAAGCATATGCGAAATTTGTAATCCATGTATGTGCATGTAGCTGTGTGTGTGTGTGTGTGTGTATATATGTACAAATAAATAAAAGCCAGTTTTAGCTAAGCATTGTCGTGTAGAAGCCACTTGACAGCCTGTCTGTCGGCAGCTGCAAGCCATGTAAAGTTTTGACATCGCTTTGTCACTTTGAGGCATTAGGCTAATTTGATATACGAAGTAACCTACTTTCAAACACGCGAGCATTTTATGCTTAATTAAAAGATATTAAACGACCCACATGCGCCACATTGAAAACGAAAAATGTGTGCTCCTTTTGCGATACTAAGGCATTTTGTACACTGATCCTTATAACAGAGAGCTTGCATAAATAATGGCAATTGTCTAGAAAAAGACATCTTGAAAGTAAAACCATATTTAACAGCTCAGATACTCGCTCTCCTACTACGCGCCGATGAGTTCCACGCGTTGAAATTACCCGACTTGGCCCGACCCAGATGAACTGTTTCGGCCAAGGCTGAGCAATATGGCACAATTTGGCATCGAAACTGTGTTCCTACCATAACAACAACAACAACCCACTGAATTATGTAAAACTAAAATCCTTAAATTCAGATTTTCAACTGCTCTGCACAAACGTCACAAAACTTTTAACACTTTGGAACAGCAGCTTCATATTTATTAAGTAACCAGAGGAAAACTTTATCAAAACTAATAAAGCAATAGTAGGAACCTCACAGCCTAAACGCAGAATAGCCACGGCAAGCCTAGAGGTGACAACACACAATTCAGGCGCACTGTAGAAGAAGAAGCAAACACGCTGCTACATTGTAACTCATGCAAACTGCCATAATAAGCAGAATGAGAAGTTGGTCCTTTGCTTAAGCTCAGCTCCAAGCAAATGAAAGGTCTTTCTAAAGGTATGCAGCAAATTATTGAACTTTGCGTTTAATATAAGCTCAAGTGTCATCGGAAAATGCTTACATTGGCCCACGTGTGCTGCGAAAATGCCAGTCGCCACTTTGGCCAAATAAGCAACAAAAATGAATGGGATAGAGTTTTGCAGCTGAAGTCTTCACATGCATGCATTTTAACAACTCGTGCCCATTAAACTACAGTGGTACCCCCAGCTACTGCAGCAGAGCTGTGAAGGCTGCTTCACAATTTTGCACTCTGCACACACTTCAGTTGCCGATTGAGAGCTGCAGTTTTAAACATTTGCTGCTGGGAAGTGCCTCGCATGCAACTTAAGTGCAGCCCAAGCCAGGCATGCGGTTCAGCGTGCTCAGGGTGCACGCGTTCAAGTGCCAGTGTTACACTGTTAAGCACCCAAACAATATGCCCAAACTTAATTGATTTACTGTAGACACACACACACACACACATGCAGCAACTTTGCCAAAAGTTTGCCCAAAACGGCAACTTCAAGCTGAGCGAGCACAGAGCAGGCCAGACCAAGGCAGACCGGGTCAGGCAGACGTTATGCGCCGACTAATTGCAACGTTTGTTAGTTAATTAAAAATGCAAATAATGCGCAATTTAAAGTTTTTTGCCAACGCAAAGCTCGACAGCCAACCGAACTTGAACGTTTATGCCTTGCGCTTCGCAAAACAGTTACCCGACAGACGCATATGTGCACATGCGTCTGAAATTTATGCGCGGTCGTCGCTAATCGTGCGAGACAGATTTTGTGTGAATTGCATTTAAACAATGCATTTTTCAAACACTATTTGCAGTAGCTTAGAAGTTTCAAACGCAAATGTGGCGCAGCACATGCAAATGCACGGCAAAGCACTTGGCTGCGCCTAATAGCCAACATAAATCCAGAGCCTTACTCCGGCAAATTGCAGTTACCGTTATGTAGCACACGCACAAGTTTTGCCTATGGCAAATGGCAAATGCTGCTGTGCATAGACCATATAACGATTATCTGTTTTGCTGCAAGTTTTGGCATGGCATTGGGCGCACTTTGTTGGCCAACAGTGTAGCCTTACGTACAATAGCTGCCCAAATAGTTGTTGTGTCACAAAGGCAATTTTTTACTTGAGCAAACTTGGCAAACGCACTTTAAACTTGCAGCCAGGCAGGCAACTGTATTGAATTTCTTTTTGTAAGTCATCATAGCTGAAAAGTTTTAATTAAATGTCAAAAAACCAAGCCATGACATTAATACTCGGGCTGAGAATAAAAAAAAATAAAATAACTAAAACTAAATCACGCACAGGCAGCTGGCCAAAATGGTCACAAGGAATTCAATAAAATCGAAAGTAAAACAGGCGCAAAGAGCAAATCATGCCCGGCGTGTGTGTAGGCTGGCAGTTGGTCTAAAAACAAATGGCAAAAATGCCAGCCAGGCAATAATAAGCGAAGCACTTCCGCTGGCCAATTAGCTGACTTGCGTTGTTGCTTATATACTCATATACAACTACTGGCAAGTGGATGGTGCGCCTAGCATTATGCAGCATGAATTATGCATGCACACATGCATAATAGCTTATTTATGCATAAGCATAATTATGACAGAGCGCAGAACGTTATAAGCGCCATGCATGATTTATGACTATGTACTTATGACGAGCAATCAAATGGCAAAGAAAATTAAAGCTTACTTGCCTGCGTTAACGTCTTACCTTTGCAGCACACAACATTGGCAAAAGGAAAAAAAGAGCAGCAGGAAAGCACAAAGGCAACCCCAAAAGTAGACTACATAAAAAAGCTGCGTAGTGCGGCTGCAGGCACTTTGGCGCATTTTTTGCAAATATTTTCTTTGCCATTTTGCCTAACGTCTTGCGTTTTATTAAAAATGCGGCAGGCATGCAACCCTTGAACCGGAAAAGCAGGCGCCATTGTGTGCGTTTGACAATACAATTGCGGCTCGCATCATTGCCGACTGCCAGCCAAGGACTATGCGCCACAACACAGAAATCACATGTAATAACCGGTGTTACGCAGTGCTTATGATTTGCTTTGCTTTCTATTTTTTTTACTCTCTCGCTTGGTTTTCGTTTCTTTCCTTTTTTTTTTTTGTGTTGCTGCTGCCATTGTCGTAGCGATTTATCAGCTTAGTTTGAGGATTTATTTGATGAAATTGCACTTTGATGTCGTCAAAATGCGGGCTGGGAGTGTGGATGTCAGGGTGTGCCAGTGAGTGTGCACAAAAAAGATGTCTAGCTGTTGAGGCAAATACAGAAAATACATAAAGTACAAGTAAGCGCCTTTGCATGTGGCCAAATGAAAAATCAGCAACATCTGTTACTTGCCTGCTGGCCAAAGCCAGAGACAGAGACGAAGACGTAGACAATGTATACATAATACAGTGTGAGCGGGCCAACGACGCAAAGGCAGACAGTCTCAGTGGACGCAAGATTAACTATTATTTCAAGTAGAAATCGCCAAGTCGCCAAGGACAGTCAGCAAAGCACACAGGAATACAATAAAATGCAAATGTTACGCATACGCAACGTAGTTCACAAAGCATTGTATAAGCTAAGGCGATGTCTTTGTGCCGTTCGCCGCAAAACTGCATTGTTATTCAAATTGCTTGAGTTTTTCTAGCAATTTCGCAGCATAAATATGCTTTTGGAGACACATGCATGCAGCGGCAGCACATAAATCACATCAGACCCAGACCAATAACGGATAACGAGTTATGCCAGGATTTCTATGCCGTGCGCGCGTTTGCTTATAGTCTCTGACTGGCAGCACAAGTGCAACTTTGACGTCCTGCAACATGATGTGCAACGTTATTGAAGTCTGTTGGGCGGCTGAGTGCGGCTGTGTGCGCCCACGACCTTGACAGTGGTAAATGATGTTGACATTTTTTGCAGCAGCAACTGCAAACGCATATGACAGCGCGTGTGCTGTGCGTGGAGGAGGTTGGTAAAACGACACTTGACGATGTTTGCCATTTGCCATTTGCGTTTTTAGTTTTTCTTTGATTTACCTTAAGTTGAGTCACATTAATTTTGCAATGCTTACTGTCGGCGGCGCTGTGACCTTTGGTGGCAAGTAAACTGGAGCTAGCAACGCCAGACAGACAGTTAGACAGACAGACTATAAGACAGACAGTGTGAACGTCTAGACGTCTACGTATGTTAATAACATTGCGTCGAATTATTTGTATTCATATAAAAATAAAGAAGAGGAAAGCAAAAATGACAAATATGCATTAAAGCGCAAAGTAAGCAACGCACAGTGTGTACAATTTTCCGTCTGTTTTTATTGCTTAAAAATAAACTTGCATTTATTTAGCATAAAAGCCAAGATTAGGCGTGCGCCTGCTGCCTGCCTTATTAGCACAAGAAACGTAATTGCGCACGAAAGTATGCTAGAGGAAAAATATAAAACTAAAAGACACAAGACGCGCCTAAGCTAACAGTGTGCGACGTTGCTTTTGCATAATTTAAAGTCGGCAAAGCTGACAGCCGTGCGCTTTTACTGTTGCTCTGCTCATTCGTGTGCTTTCTTTACGTATATTTAATTATATTATTGTTGTTGTTTGCATACTTTTGTTCCGTCCTTAATGCTCTCCAGCGGCCAACTCAGCAACAGCGATAAAGTCCACGTTAACGGCAACGGTAATATCAGCAGCAGCAGCAACAACAACAATAGCAACAACAATAGCAACAACGATACCCTACAGCCACATTTCTATAAACATAATAAAATTTATGATTTTCATAGCTGCCAACATGCCCAGGCGTGTGGCTGTCGACACCTTTTGCTGACTGTCAACTTTATGCGACAGTTTTGCGTCGTTCCATGCACCTTGTCAGCTTCTTGGCTTTGTGTTTTTTTTCCTTTCTTCTTAAATTTTTTTTTTTTGTTTGTTTTTTGTTGGCATGCGACAAGCTAAGCATGCTCAAATTTTCATAGCCATAATCGTGCTTTACCGCAAAACTTGTGAAAATTGCTTCAAGAAAAATCCCGAGGAGCAGCTCATTCTCTACAGCGACGCCTGCGCTCCATTTCCAATGTGCTTTGCATACGTAAACAGTGCGCAAGGTGCAGTCGACGTGGCATAAGCAGCAAAAGTTGACTTAACGCCTGTCGCCGGAAAGTTAATTTTAAGGCGTATTTATTATTTATGTGTTAATGTTTTTCGTGTTTGCGTTTGCATTTTATTTGACTTTTTATTTTCCTTGTGTTATCCAAGTTGCTTTTAGTTGCAGACATTTAGCTTTGTTGACTGTAGCGTAAACAAAACCAAAATAAGCACACCAAAAAAAAAATGTGGTTTGCTTTCAGGCCAAAGTTGCGCGTGTGTAAGTGTCTGTGTGTGTGTGTGTGGTTTTTTTTTTAAGTTGACAAGCAAAACGCATGTTGAAAATGATTTATGCAATCAGCTTTTGGAATAAAGTGAAATAGGACAGCATATTTTGATTTCACAGTTATTCATTTTACAGCTGCGCACATGTTTATTATGCGGCAGCAAAATGCCTAAAACAATTAGCTAAACAACTTAGCTGAGGCTTAGCAATTTGAAGTAATTCTTCCGCATTTTCTTATTCCTCGTCTCTTATTTCGTCGCTCTCCATATCTACACCTCACTTTATTTTTCTCTCACTATCATTCTTTCTCTATTATTCTTCTCCTTTTTCCCTCCCACTGTCTGCTTTTGTTCTCCTCTCTGTCTTTTTAGCTCAAATCAAACTGAACGGCTACCCATTACAGCTTTAATCTCAACGATTACCTTTACAGCAAACGATTTGTATTTTATTCTGCAATGAAGCCGACACAAAGGTTACTCCTTAATTCTTTCAACGTAACACATCAATGGTTTAGTTGCCTTTAATTAAGCTTTAATCACAGCTGAAGCGTTTCCGCTAACCCAATCAAGGCGCACACCAGCAACTGTACACAAGCCATGCCGATGCAGGCACAGGTGCAAAATAATGCGGCAGCACGCGCTAAACCATAATTAATACCGCAACGTGAAGCAATTATCAATTGATTTTGTGTTGAGCCACAAACTAATGCCACGGCTTAGCCTGGGAGCAGGATGCCCAACTGCACAGCGTCCTTTGCCAACTAATCAATGTAAATGCGGCCAAGCATACGAACAAAACACGATCCCAAAAAAACAACAACAACAACAACAACAACAAAAACAATACTCAAGCGTAACAGTTGAAGGCAGTCAAAAGCAGAGCAAGGCGAATAAATTTCACCACACTAATTGGATTGAATTGAATTGCTTGGCACCGCACAAAACGGCAGCCGCAGCGGCAGCAGCAGCAGCAGCTTCTTGACTGGCCTTGCCTCGCCTCGTCTCGCCTCGCCGTGCTCTGCTGTGCTGTGCTACGCTATGCCAGACTTTGGCATTCAAAAAAGACACTTTAAATTGAAATTCGTGCTCAAAATCATATTAATTAACACTCAGCAGTGCTTTGGCTGCGTAAGCCTTCACCGCTGCCTGCTCCGCTCAGCCTCTGCCGCTGCTGGCAGCAACGCAGGCGCGCGCAATAATCGTAATCAGTTAACAAATTGTGTGCGTACTATGAGTATGCTTAAATTTGCTTTTAATTAGAGTTGCTTGCCAAGCCATGGCAAGCAGACGGCGGACGGAAGCCCAGCACCCATGCACCCATGCACCCAATCACCCACAGACCCAAGCGTGCTTGTCCTCCACCCACATGCGTCGGCTGTTGCTTCTTGTTGCTTGCACATTTGTCAGTTCGTGTATTGTTGTTGTTGTTGTTGTGTTCTTGTGTTGTTGTGCAGTTCAGCGCATGTGTTATATGCAAATAAGCGTCTGTCTTGCACTCAGCTCAACATTTGCAGGATGTTGCTGCTGACTGCTGCTGTTGCTGCTGTTCCGCGGCAGCAGGCATGCTGCATTACATGCGCATGTAGTGCATGCCAAAGTGGCAGACATGTTGCTACACATGTACAAGTGACGACTCGCCTGACTCGCCTGGGCTGTGTTAATGCATGCCGCGCATATTAAATATGCATAATTTTAACTACAACAACAACAACCACGATAGTCAATATTAGCCAATATGGCGTTTAATTATAGCCGGAAGTGTTATGTTTACTTGCTTCAAGGAACCCATACAACAACAGCCAGTCCATGAGTTTTCACTTTAAATGCCACGCATGGCTTCAGTGCGCACTGCAAGCGGCTAACCACAGCAGACCAGAGCAAATCAGACCACACCAAGATAATCAAGGCGCGTACACTCCCTTGCGTCTAATTTCATTTAATGTACTGTCATTTGCACAAACATTCAAAAGCCGTTAAAATTGTGTAACTGTAATTAAATGTTTATAAAACTCAAAGCAGTGCGTGCCTCACACACAATGAACAAAAGAAAGTCCCAAACAAAAGTCAGAATATGTACGAGTAACTCGAAAAAAGCAGAAAACAACAAACGAGAAACAAAACAAAGCATAAACGAAGTCAAAACGAATTATAAAAATGAAGTACAGCAAATGCGACTTCAATGAAGTACACATACTAATGCCACTTCCTTCGTTTACTTACACTGCTGCGTGTGTGCGTGTGTGTGTGTGTGTGTGTGTGCGTATTTCTGAATGGCTACAACAAGCAAAAAATATCTCGCATGCAGCCAAGCGCAAAGGACGGACGGACTCGAGCCAGCGTGCAATGTAGCATGCGACAGCTCGGGCCAAGTCAAGTCATGCCAAGCGCATAAAAATATGCTACTCGCACATGTAGCAAGAGCAAAAATACAGAAAAAGAAACATTTCAAAAATAAAATGAATTTTTCATTAAAATCAAAAGCATAATTAAATTTTTCAACACGCTTGGCCCCGCCAGCAGCGCAAGGCCAGCATCAAAGTCACATGCTGCGAATTTGTTTGTTATGACAGCAAACTGAAATGAGATTTTCTTTTGCCTTGATATGCTTTTTCGTACTGATTTTTTTTTTTTTTATGTTATTTGGCTTTTTCCCCCTGGTAACATACATACACACATACATATATACACATAGATACATAAATATGTGCACATATATAAATGCACTGAGCTGGTCATGTCGCACTGGACATGCTATCGCACACACTTGGGAACATGCATGTGTCGTGCTGATAAATACTCGTGCTTACAACGTTGGAGCCGTGACCAGCGCACAATGTTTTCGTACTTTGTCGCATTAAGCGTGAGTACGTGTCCTTTTTGCTGTATACTCACGCACATGCAATTGTCTTTACTGTGTGAATGGTTTAAATGAAGCTTTTTGCGTTGAATCCGTCCGGTTTCCTTTTCGTTAACATTACAGTGCATTAGAGTGCATTGCAGAACTTCCCAAACTTGTGAGCAACTCTAAGCATCGCTTTTATTTAGATTTCATTATATTTTCATCTTATGTTGCATTTTGGCTGTGAATGCCAACACGTTAAAAGTTTCTTATTAACAACAACTCAAGGATTTAATCTCTGCAATTGCGCATTCATATAGGTTCACAAAACCAGTAAAATGTCATGCCTTCTATTTCTGAATCACATCAACAAAGATGAGCACCAATACACCTGCGATTTTGTTATCAAATATCTAGATGTCATATGTATAGTTTTCTATCGAAGTAGTATCGCACAATTTTGGCAAAACACACAAAATGCAAGAAAAATCCAGAACAAGGATTCCAAGACGAAAGTCAACATAACCAGATATATTTGGAAATTTTCTAATATTAAAGAGCCACCCTAGGACTGCACAAGTTAACACCACAAAAAAAAAAGGCAATGATATATAAAATAAGAGGCAGCTAAATAACAATAAAGTTCAAATGAGACTATTAGGAAAAAGCGATTAACTTTTCCGCGGAATTAACCATATGTCATATTAAATATAGTTTAAACAGATCATCTATGTATACTATGGAAGCAATTTACTAGAAACAACATAATCGAATATTTTAACAGGCAAGAGAACTTTATATAATGGTCCCAAACTGTTTTGCTTCGCGTGCAGTTTGCCCTACAAGCCACCAAAATTTTAAAAAGTTGCTACAAAACGACGGTATGTGTATAAATTAAAAATTCTGCTCGCTCCAGTCCCGGCTCGATTGACCCAAGACTAAACCAAAGGAGGCATTTTCAAAAATTTCGCATAATAATCAGCAACAATTTTAAACACAATTTAACGCTTAGTGTAACTTCTGTTGCATTAAAGCTTTAAAATCAAATACCTCCCTGCTTTACCCCGGCAACTGTTTGCCGTGGCTTGTTAACAGCAAACACGTCTCGGCTCATTTAACACCTTAATCGAGTGTTTCGCGCAAAGCGTGTGCAGATTCCAATTAAAAAGCCAATACGGCCATGTACAACAAGCTTCGCTCGTCGCTTAACGTGTTACAAAGGAAAAGTTGGCAACTTTATGCAAATAGCCTGAACCTGAAACCACACAAGGTGAAACCAATGAAAATAAAACAAAGCAAAAACAAAAATGAAAAACAAGTTAAACAAGCAAACCACAATGAAAAGCAGAGAAAATCACTGCAAACAGGTTGAAAAACATTTGAGAAAAAAATAAAACAAAATAAAAAACGAGAGGAACGTCATAAAACGCAATGGAGCCCTTTAAAAACGCAACAGAAATAAAACAACAACAAAACAGCAACAAAATGGCAATGAAGCTGCCTGCTCAGCAAACGGCAGCCTTGGCCTGCTGGCTGTGTCAGAGTGACATGAAATGGCTGCCGGCTGCCAACTGCCTGGGACAGAGACAGAGACTGAGACTACGACTCCGACTGACTACTGACTCACTTAGGGCAGCTGAGTGACTGGCTGACAATTACTTCCGGTATTTCGTTTTGGACCCAAAAAACGATTCATTATACAGCCATGCTATGCTCTGTTTGTGCATAACAACACCAAATGCTACAACAACAAAGGGGCCACCGCACCCCTTGGCGCATTTTTACATTTTTACACAATTACTTTTGCATAGAATTGCCACAAAAAGACGCCATAAAAGTTTACGCTTAACTGATTCTCAAGCAATTTGCAGTTTACCTAGTACAATTGTGGTTATTCTTGTTGTTGTTGTTGCTTAATGTTTGCGTTGTTGCTAGTCTACCTGTACAGTTGCCTTATTGTGGCTTTTGTTATCGCCATGTGCTACTCACACCTTGTGCTGCCATAGGTGCACGCATGCGGCGGCAGGACATGCCATGGCCTACATGCAGAAGTGGCGCAGGAGCGCAGACGTAGCACGGTCGCGTGTATGTCTCGTAAATCTTGTGCAAATGTTTGCAAAGCAACCCGGGCACAGCGGGCAACTCAGCTGAGCTTGTTATAGCGACTCCACAGGCAGTAGCGGCGGCGACGAAGGCGGTTGCGAAGGCGAAGGCGGCTGCTGTCGGTGGCAACGCGCCCACACAGTAAATTCAATTTATTTAAAAGCTTGTCAACACAGAAGTCAAATGAAATATTCTTTTAAACCAATTTTTTCTCGTGCGCAATGTTTGTGTGCACATCTTTGCAACGGTGAATTTGTATGAAACCTTTGGCTAAACTTGCTAAAAATTCTAACACAATCGAAGGAGTCGAAAGAGGCTGCCTATGACTTGAAGATAGCTGCGGAAAAAGGCGCTTAATCCTTGACCCTGCTGAAAGGGCGGCAGTTAGGCAAAGTTCTGTCTAACCAATGTTTGTAGCTGAGGTTGAGCTTCAAGGGGGAAAAAGTTAATCGACATGCCACGAGAATAATGCCAAAAAAGGATGTTTACACAAGATGACGCTTACTTGGTCCTTGAATGCAAAAATCGCGTTTAAACTGCGGACACTCCGCGCTCTGCTCGGCTAACGCAATAAAGAAGATTTATTTGTTCAGGTGAGCTTTGCATTTGCAAAACAACACAAATAATTGATGAGCGAGACGCAGGCAACAGATTTTCTTATTTAAACAAATAATAAATACGCGCAACATGGCCGCCTCTGCAAAGGCCATAAGCCTTAAAAAACCTTGGAAAAAAAAAGACAGGAATAAAAAACAAAAATTAAGTGCTTACAGAACGAAGACAGCACAGACGGAACAGGGCACATGTTTATTGCGGCAATAAATTTGAATTTAAATTGAGGCACATTTGTCGACCCGTGCACGCTTCAAAGGAAACTGCATATACTTGTGCATACGACGCGCCAGGACATGTCCTTACAAAATGGTCAACGTCGCTGCAAATGTTAAGTGTAATATGTCTTTCACTTGGCAGTAAATAAATCTGCAACGCTGCCAGCCGGAGAAAAACAGACAAAGTGTGCCTGAGCAGCTGCTTAACTGCACTCCAGCCCCACCCCCTCTGCTTCGACTGACTGACTTACACACGTCTATGCCATACAAATGGCACACTTCAGGCCAATAAGTTCAGCGTATGCACATGCGAGTGCTTATACCATAAGCAGACAAGTCCTCTTCGGCTGTTTGTCCTTTTGCGCTTTGTACAGTTGAGTTGAGCAGCGCAAAGTCAAACAATATTGAGCGCAAATAAAGCAAACAATAAATAAATGCAAACACATGCCAGTATGAGAAGCACATAAAGCATGTGGACTACCAAAGGGGTGGCGCGGGGAGCGGCAGCAGAGTGTACCACGATAGCGTAAAGATAATTATCAACTTTAATTGTTTGCACAGCGCAGAGCAACTAAACAAGAGCAAACGAACGCCAACTAAAACTAACCGACAGTTCAAATAAAAAAATCAACAACATTTCTTCGACCAGACCGATGCTTGAAGACCTTATAACAAACTGCAAGACCATCGAACTCATGAACTCCACAGCAACTGATGAGAACCCTTGGACAGTACGCACATATGAGGAATACGGTTTGATGTTGCCGATATGGATTTAGTATCCCTACTAGAGTTGCGTACGGGACTGCTGATCTCAAGGAAGCCAAGTTACATATATGAAAAACGCCCTGAGGATCATTAAAAAAGAAATTGTCAAAAATGGCTCAAATAGTCTAGGTACGCTGCCAAAATTGAATATGTTGATGTGATCTCTTCGTATGTATTACAAATGGCACAGCAAAGTGTGGAGTATCTGAGTGTAGGGTGCACGAGTAACATTAGTGTTTTATTATATAAACAATTTTATTGAGTGCACAATTGTTGCTATGACTTTAACAACTGCTGCTGCTGCTGCTGCTGTAGTTGTTGTTGTTGTTGTTGTCATTTGTTGTTTCCGCATTGGACTGCTGTTGTGCATCAAATGCGCTCATAAATCCATTCAAGTGTATTTGCCATTGTATCAACAAAGGGTTAAGCAGCAGTGCGAGTGCAACAGATAAGCCACATGTACGTGCATGTGCTCGTTGTGTGCGAGTGTGTGTGTGTGTTGTATATGTACATAGGTGCTTGCATTAAATTGTTGCGAAATCAGTTAAATGGCGGCTCACCATTATGGCTTTTATGTTGTGTGTGTTTAAAATATTGATTTTTGTTGCCTTGCCTACCCCTGATCCCCGCAGCGTGTCCAGGCGCAATCCACGAGGCACTGTGGCACGAGGCACAGTGGCACGAGGCACAGTGGCTTGTGCGCAACACCGCCTACATCTGCTCATAAAACTGCACGTCCGTCTGTCTGCCTGCCTGCCCGTCTGTCTGTTTAACGGCGGGGCGGTCCGGTCTGTCTGTCCAACACAGTTTGCACGCTTAGCTCGCTCGCTTTAGGCAATCAACGCTTTGATATGAGTTGGGTATATTGCAAGTAACGCGGAAGCGGAAGTTTTTAACTGGCATTTTGTGGTGATTTCCAACTTCCGTTCGTTGTTATTAAATTTAAAACTTTATTTATGTACACTGCCAGTGAAAGCGTGAACTCTGTGCTCTGTGCTGCCAAGTGCACATTTAACAGTGGAAGTGTTTATGACTGCCTTTGCCGCCGTTCGCAGCCGTTTACTGCCGGAGCGTAATCATATTTTACGCCCCCAATAAACCAACCTTACGTTGTAAGCGAAGTTTTTAGTTTAACAAAATGCTCATGAAGAATAACGAAAATGATTATTTATATTTGGTATCGATATGAAAACTCTTCCGAAGCATGTGTTATGCGGCAATTCTTGTGGTGCCCCTTGAAATATTTTTTGATTATCTATAATTTTCTTACAAAGTTTTAACGACTCATAAGCTTTCATCTTACGATAAGCGGCAAAGTATTTTACGACGTAGCAATCCTTTGTTATTTTGACAGTATAATCGCGGTCACTGCTGATTTAGGAGGTTTGAACATTGCATACTAAAAGCAAAGCCTACACTATATTAAAATTCTAAGACGGCTTCGTTAGGAGTTGGATAAGCGAAACACAACAGAACTAAACAACAAAGTTTTGATTAAAAATTATAGAAAAGAGAGAGTGAGAGAGTCTTTCGCTGTAGATACAGTGGACAACTAACATTTGAGTTTCAATTAATTTCTTCTGATCAAATAATAAGCAGAAATACTCAACCGAACAAAGCTCGCTTAAGATTTTTTCAAATTAATTTTTTCTCATGATAGGTACATTATCGTTATAGGTTTCAAACACAGTCTCAAGCGCAGCCTCAATCTCCTGCGACATGGTAACTTCAATCATCCAATAAATGTTAATATAACATGAAAATGCCATATCAGCATAATAGAGAAATGACCCGACAAGAAGATGAGCAAACTGCGCATATGTTATGTCATGTAGTGTGTCCTTACTGTACTTAGCATTTTAAGTTATGCCTGCATGCAGTTGTCCCTAAATCCCGCTGAGGCGCATGAAAGGCAAATTTTATCGGTCAATGATATTCAAGTGCAGCACTTGACAATTTTTGTGCCGATGCTTAATTGCTGGCAAGCGCATGTCAAGTGCCTGACTGCAACGCTGTCAGCCGAAGCGAAACGATAAAAGTAAAAATCAAATGAGGAAAAAAGAAAATAAATGAAAACCGGTTTAGTTTGCATACTTAATCCAGTAAGCAAAGATAATTCTCTTGCCAGCAAACTTTTAAGTAATTTTTAATGCAAGAAAGTTAAGAAAAACCCTAACAACAACAAAAACAAAACGGTAACTAGTGAAACAAAAACTAAAGGCACAAATAGAAATATAAAAAACAAAAAGTTTAAAACAACTTTTAACACGTTGTCTGCTTTCAGGTTTTACCTTTTTAAATTGCGATAAGTTTGCTTTATTTTTGCACAAAGCTAAAGATGCACAAAAATTATAAAGAGAAATGGCAAAAAGCAATGAAACCGAATGGCAATTCCAGTGACAGATGAGCCGACGTCGCAGGCAGGCAGAGACTCAAGCAGACAAACAGACAGACAGTCAGTCAGTGAAACATTCAGTCAGTCAGTTGGTCGGTCAGTCAGTCAGTCAATCGGTCGGTCAGTTGCGCGCACGCATGCGATGTCTGTGCGAGCGTTAAGAAACGTGATTTCGCTTAATTAAAGGATAATTTAATTGAAAAAGTTTTTAAGCGGCAACTTGTCGTTGAGACCGACCGCTGCGGCGTGTGCCAGAGCGGAAACGAAAAACTTTTAATTATAATTATCGGTATGCGACATTATCGATGGATAGCCAAAGCAAAGCAAACGCAACGCAATAGAACGCAGAATGCATGTCGATAGTTGAGAAGATACAAAAGCACAAAGCAAAAGCATTACACAAAAATCATAGCATACCTTTGGGCGTCGTATACTTGCTGCTGAGATTTGATGTACACCACACACCTGTGTACCTTTTTTGCTTATTCTTTTGTTTTTCGTTTTTGTTTTCGTTTTATTTCCATCTTTTTCTTTTTCAGTGTACTGACAACTTTGGCACAAACTTCTAGCAAGTTTCTCGTGCGTCGCGACGTTGTTAAAAGTTGCCAACTACATTTGTTGTCTTACAAACGCTCAGCTATTATTTACAAGTCGCGCAATGGCGCTGGCACCTATAATTTTACTCCGTTTATTTGTAAATGTCTGCGGCGTGTATTAAGTTGCAACGTTGTCATTCTCATGCATAGTCTCGTCCCGTCAGCCGCTTCGTCGACGACTCCATCTTCTTCACCTTCTTCATCGTCATCGTCACGCTTCAAGTCTTACTGCTGGCATGCATTGTCTGTGCAAACGTGAGTGACTGAGTGCCAGCTCCTGTGCTTTGTTGCGTGTCCTTGCTGCCATGACAGCAAACGCGGCTGCGTTTTAGTGTCAGTGACACTAAGTGCCGCTTGAGTGCAATGAAAAACGCTTTGCACTTTATTAACTGCCGTGATAAAGGGTTAAATGCTGACGGTGCCTAAGCAACAAAGAACTCAATTAAAAGTTGTTGGCAACAACGCAGCTACAACTGGGATTTATATATTTTAAAGATGCTACATATAGCCGACATTTGGCATAGCAAATGTATGAAAACTAAACAAAATTTGATTAAAAACAAGCGAAAATTGCATAGAACTACGTCAAAGCGCCCAAAGGTATGCAATGATATGCGTTTACCACACAACAAGTGCTAACAATATGGCAGAAAAAAACCCACAGCAACAATAGCATCAAAAACAACAATAACGATAATGATAACAACAACAAGCACAACACCAACAACAGCAATGGCAATGGCAAGCTTTAAAAAAAAGGTTAACACAAACTTTGCAGACTAGAAAACGTTTTGTGCCCTTAAGGCAGCCCACGACTGTGTATGTGCATGTGGCATGAATGCGAGTGAGCAGCGCGAAGCAAAGCGGAAGCGAGACAAACGCATTTGACAAACAAAGCAACAATGCGTGAGTTTAGGTTTAGCAAAGGCAAAGCGGCATAGCGCAGGCAGACAACTGTATAGACAACAGCAGATGAGTTTGGCACAACAAGCGAAAGGACAGACAGACAGACGGACAGACAATCAGACAGACGGAGAGGCAAACAAACAAATAGACAAAAGTGCACAAAGGTGAGTTCAAAAGGTGCAACAACTGTCTGACATTGAAAGGCCAGCACAGCCGGAAGCGGAAACGGTTGCTGTGCCTGGCAAGTTTAATATGTGCATATTGCTTAGCTAAAATCGAGTGAGTGAGAAAGAGAGAGAAAGAGAGAGAGAGAGTTGAAGGTGGCTCAAACTGCAGACTACAGTCTACACCAGGCCAGACCAGACCAGACCTGAGCAGACATAGTCAATATTAGCAAAAGCTTATTTCGTTTCTGCGCCTAAGTGTATGCAACGCAGCTATTATTAAGCTTATTATTGCTTGGGCTTCGGCTTCTGCTTGGGCTTGGGCTTGGGCTTGGGCTTGGGCGGCAACAGTCTGGCGTTCATGTTGTGGGCGTTGATTGTTGGCAGCCAAAGGCTACCTTGTGCCATGCCGCCAAGTCAAGACAGGTACTGACCGCGGTGTGTGTACGCTGTGAACATGCACATTTGTTGCGGCTTCTAATTGCTGCAACACGCTTGCAGTTGGCAAGCCTTGGCAAAGGATTATGTCTGTTAGACACCGCTCACATGCGTAATACGCATCGGTATGGTTTGGCAGACCCGGAAGTGCACGGAAAACAAACAATTAAACGAGTATAGGAAATATGCTACATTATTAATTAAAGAACTGCCTGAGAGTACGAAGTTGCAGTGCGGCATGTTGACAGCTAGGCACTCAAGCGAAGTTGAACATAGATAATCAATAGTTTGTGTACACTAGTGTGCGAAATAACATGCAATACGTTTTGTGCTTATACTATTGATAAGTTAGGAATTATATTAGCTCAGCTTCTTTTTCAAAATTAATTCTTAATTTGCACCTTAAGCCAGTCAAATAAACAAATCTCCCAACATATCAATACATTAATATGTCGTTTGCATTTATTTTAAAATTGTACACTAGTGTGCAAAATGCTCACAAACACGCTTTACCTTTGAAATAATATCCGACTAGCGTTCAACGTCATAAATATCAAACAACCAATGAGCAAATAAATTCCACAAGTCTTCAAGCTATTTGCAATAAGTATACGCCACGTTAACCTTAGCAGGCGCCGTCTTGAAGCTTGTAATGCTGCCACACGCTGCCTGTGCCACGCCATTGCACAACACTTTTAAGCCAAAAGCAAACGCAACTAATTAAAACCGCTTTTCGCAAGCTTTTTGCACTCCCTGCTCCCTCTTTCGGTTGGCAGTGCTTGGTTTCTTTTTACAGCAATTTATTAACTTTACACGCCTTTATAACAAGATTTGCTACTTACCGCGACGTGCGCGTAGACGTGCGCGTCTTGTAGTAAAGCGCCCCAGTCATAAGCATTACAGAGAGGAAATGCAAAGCACTTGCAGCGGATGTGGCGCCAAACCGCAACACAAAAGGGTGAAGACGCATAAAACATCAAAAACACGAAGAAAAAAACCTTCCAAAGAAAAAAAAAAATACACACAACAAACTTCATTAAAAAATGCACATAGAAGACGTGGGCATACAGCATATCGAAACAGTGGCAACAGCAACGTCAAGAGGCGTGGCAGTGGAAGTGGGTGTGGCTGGGAATGGGAGTGTGGCAGTGTGTAGAATTAATTGAAATAAAGTGCATTACCGGCTTTGCATGCCGCAGCCACACTTCACCGAAGACAGACAGACGCAATGCCTTTTCTCATGAATTTATTAAGTCATTAACTGCGTTTTATGCGAAAGTTCTTCTTCTTACACTTCGCAGGCACATCTGCACGCGTGCACCTGTGCACTACCGAATTTCCGGTGCATGCAGCAGACAAGTGCATGTGTGTGTGTGTGTATGTGTGTATGTGAGTGTGTCTTTGAGCGCTAAGTTGCCTTGAGTTGACTTGAGTGGAGCTCTGCTTTTTGTTCAGTTCATTGCATTGGCCTTAGCTGCCGTCGTGACGTTTGGGGCCAAATCTGTCTGCTGTGCGCGCCAAAAAATGCGAGTGCTTAGTGGAAAACGCAAACATTTTCTAATTTTCCACACCATTAAGTCAAGTAAGCCGTGCCAAGCATGGCCAGCGTCATGGCATGTCGGGTTGACTTCATTGGACTTCACTGGACTTCACTCGACTCGACTGCAAATGCCATTCGTACGGTCTGTCTGTCTGTCCCTCCATCTGTCTGTCTGAATGTTTGTCCGTCTGCCTGGAGTGACATGTAGCTTATATTAAAATGCTTGACATTATATTTTGGCAAAGGCGAATTCCCTGAACTTTGCAGCAGCCAAGAGCAACAACTTTGGCACACATATTACTCATACGCCTCATTGTGTTGCCATTTTATTTTTCTCTTATTTTATTTTTTTTTTTTGAATTTTTTTATTTTATTATAACTTTTACGCTTATCATTGCAAATTTTGGCTTCACTTTTGGCAAGCCCTAACTGTTTGGTTTTTTCTTCTCTTTTTGCTGCTGATTATGTGCGCTTTTGCAAAAAAATACAGTTGAGTTACGTAAAAGACGATTATTAGGTTGTCTAAGCTAATTTAAGCCTAAACCGCTTCCAACGTGACTAATTACTTTTAAGTGCTATAACGGACATTGTTTTACTTAATTTCTAATGACTTCACATAAGTATATAATTAGCAACTGTCAAAGAACTTTTGCTTTGCACTGTAGCCAACATGATATGTGTATGTCTAATAGGTCCAAGTGCACACTGGTCACAAAAACCAACACAGCAACAAAGGAAGAGCTGTTCGACAGTAAGAAACGGCGATAAAGCCCATAAACACACTCGAGAAGGTGCTCAACACAGAAATCGAAGACATCCAACTGAATGCTTTTACAGGATGAAATGAATTAGCTGAGACAAGCGTAGCAGCTGAACTAATATGAAAACAAAATAGAAATGGCAAGGCTGTCAAGCTGCAGATCTGTCTTTATATAAGTCAGCAGCTCTGGCTGCTATGGCTAAGCTGACCTAGCGTAGATGTTCTAATTCGAATCAACTCTTGGCAGTTTGCAATATTAAAAGCTCTTAAACTCGGTGTAGAGCTGATAAACAAAGACAACACACATATGTTTTTAAGTATACTTAAAGAAAAAAAACAAATTGTGAACTGCATGTCCGCCATAGCCAGATGCCTCAAACAGTGCGCACCGACTTAAGCGACTCATTGACGTTAAGGTGTGTTCACACATAATAAATCACTGCCGCTGTTAATAAACAGCCATGCAGCTTGTATTGCGCACATGAACTTGCTCTGCGCCTGAAAGTATACAACTAATTTGTGCAAGTGTATGCAAAGCTAAATAAGCCACTTAGCGCGTTGCCTCTGCATAATTTATCATAGCTACACACGCCTGAACATGACGCACGCTTTTCAACTGTGTGCTCTGAGTATGTATATGTGTATGTGTGTGTGAATGAATTTTTAACAATTTTACGCTTCAACGCCTAAAAGCATACAACACTTTGGCATAAAATTGCAATAACAGCCGCAGCACGCGGCAAACCTTGGCAAAGTGACGTCTTTGTTGCCTCTCAAGCTCATAACGGAAATTACATTGGTTAAGCTCATGCACCGGAAGTGTGTGTGTGTGTCAAATGATTATTTTTTGTTTCTCTTCTTCATCTTTAGCTTCGTCTCCTTCTTATTTTGTTGTTATTGTTAGTTTTGCTCTATATACTTGGCTTATCTTTTAGCCAAAAATTTTGATTCACAAATTTCGCGTTAGACCGCACATTACAAAAATGTCATAAACATTTGTTTTGCAAATATGCACAGGCAAGCAACAACAACAACAGCAGCAGCACCATTAGCATAGAAAACTCATGTGTGCAGTGCAGTGTGGCCTATGGCACGCGGTGTTTGCTGTTTGGTGTATGGCGTGTGTGCAGGAGTCCGTGTTGCTGACATTAATTTGGACTTGCCGCAAAAACATTCATAAGCCTGTCAGAGAGTGTAACTTTAATTTAACTGTATTGCGGTTGTGCTGTGTAGGCAGCCAAACGTGGTCAGCAGTCACAGCGGCTTAAGTTCTCGCAGCTTCGCCTAAAATTATGCAACATATTTAGGCAACTATGCCATAGTGTAGCTTAAATGGCAATTTATGCAATACGCTTCGCTTATTTTCATTGCCTAATGCTTTGAGTCCTTTGATCTGTGCACGCACAGTCTGTTAGCTACTCCCACTCCTACACCTCCTACTCCCACTTCTTATCAAGCAGAGATTTATTTGATTTGCTTTTTTCATGTTTATTTGTTGTATGTCTTTTTTTTCTTTTTTTGTTTTATTGGTGAGAGTTTGCTTCCTTAGTGCTTTGTAGCCAATGCGCCAACAAAACAAAAAAAGAAGAAGCCACACTGGCATTAGCTTAGCGTATTTGAGTGATGGCACATTTTTTTCAACACATTCCCGTTTTAAACTTATTTGAAGTTGCCTCCCCAGTTGGGCTGTTTTGCTGACTGTCAGACTGTTTATTTGTTTTATGCGCACTAAGCTTTGATTGTCTTTTGACATTTGCCGTAAATGCCGCGCAAATGTGTCGCAAAATGGCTGCCAGGCGTGTAGCTGCCTGCAAAGCCTTCAATTGCCTACAGACGCATTTGAATTTGAAGGCAATCAAAAACATTAATGTCGTCTGACTTTTGAAGTTATCTCAGCTTAACGGTGTCTGTGCCTCTGCGAGTGCCTGTATCTGTGTCTGCGTCTGGGTATGAGCCTTGCCATGCGCGCACAGACGGAAACGGAAATCACAAGCAGCAGCCGGAAGTGTTTGCGTTTGTGGATATGGATAAGTGCATTAAAGACAACACTCTTGCAACAGCTTTAAAATCTAAGGATCCAATGGAGCCTTTGAAAGTGAAGTGAGACTTAAAGAAAATCTAATCAAACTGCAAAGCGCGCGATAAGCCTCTTTTGCACACTGTCAGGTATTTAGCAAGGATGCTTGTTTCATTGCCACTATGAGACAGAGCAGATGCCTCACCAAAAACTCTTTTCAACATTAAATCTTCTTCTAATGTATACAAAATGAATACCTTGACCATTTACTTAACTTCACATTTAAAGGAAAATTATTAAATTGCCTTAGTATCCCTGAAATAAGCAGCACAAAAAAAATCTCGGAATCTCGCCACCAAAATTACGCACATCCATGAAGAGGGGAACTCCCTATTAACTTAGCTAGAGGTCTATCATCAACTATGCACATCTTATCGCGCTATCTTCATTGCTTTTCTAGTGTGAGCCTCTTCTCACTTAAAGCTTTTTAATGACTAAATCAAATGATTTAAAAAAAAAAATAATCTTTCGTTCATGTGCCAAGCTCTTAATTACCTTGACTTATCAGTTGCGCCAAAATCTCAATCAGCGATTATGCAAAATTTATAAGACGCACACGCGGCACATGACCATGCACACACACACACACACTCACAAAAACACACAGCCATGCCCACAGCATTGACACACTGTGCCTCACCTGCCGCTGAACACGGTAAATGCGTTTCGGAAATCAACGTAATGCGACCTTTTTAATATGCTCAAGCCAGGCAGGCCGTGCGCCTTGCCGTATGCTTTAATTTGTAATACAACACGAGTGCTGCACGCTTAGGTGGGTGGGTTCGGTGATTGGGTGGTTGTACGCTGTTGGCCCTTGGCTGCGTGTCTTTTTAACATGCGCTGATTTATGACAGTCTGAAATGCAATCAGAGAATCGCCTGTTAATTACATAACGCCAGAAAGGGTAGCAACTGCCTTGCACGAGTTGTGGTGTAGGCAAGCAAAGCTGTCACAAGGGTATTGTAAATGCGAGTATGCACATGCACACTTAGGTCCACGCATAAACCATGGGGTCAAAGGTATGCAATGGCACATTATATTTATTTCACACAGCCAGTGGCACGGCTTGGAATGCAACTTCAGCTTAACAGAAATGCTATCAGATTACAGTGCGTGCAGGCGAGTGCAAGTGCAGCAGGAGCAACAGGAACCACAATGGTAGGAGCAACAGGAGCAACAGCAACCGTCTGTCAAAAGCGTTTGTCGTTAGAAATTAAAAACCTTATGCGCAACTAAGTATGGCAGGCTAAGCGCAAACTAAGCGTAAACTGAACCCACGCCCACAGGCAGACAGCCAAACAGCCAGACATGCAGCCAGACGGACACACGGACAGACAAACAGACGAACACAGCGCAAACCACAAGAGCCACATGCAATATATAAGCCAAACTAAAACGAAGCACACCAAACCAAAGCAAACCCAGCCAAACCCAGCCAAGCCAAGCCAAAGCATGCCGTGCCATGCCAGGTAGTTAGGTAGGTATCGCAGATATGCATATATGTGTGTACGTGGCCACGAGTGTCTGCTAGTATGTATTAGCCATGCAATCAACTGGTGTTTCAGTTTCCATTAAGCGTCGCAGGGCCGTCTGTTTGTCGGCATGTAACAGTGTTTATGCAAGCACGCGGCAGCCACAGCAGCAGCAGCAGCAGCGCAGCACTTTGCACAGGCGAAACTGACGCTTGTGGCTTACGGCGCAAATTACAAAACAAAAAGCAAAGAGAAGAAAAAACAAAAGCAACAACAACAACAACAAGTAGAAACAAGTAAAATATACAACGCAAGAAAAACATTCGTGCAAATTGCATTGAAAAACTCAACGTCCATGTGCAAAAGTTGTTAGTCTGCTGGTCTATCGGCAACAAGGTAGCACACCACACGAGTGAGACTCGATGCCGGTGGCATTGTTTGTTGCTGAAAATTTCCCAAACAACTGGAAAGGCAGCGCGAGTCGGAGCACGCTTGGAAACGCACGAGAGCGACTGAAGAGAGTCCTGGAATGCTTGCTGGCACTGGAAAGCTTTGGTGGTTGTTTTGTTACCCCTGCATGCGTGACGTCATTGGGATATTTACAAAGGGGAATTTGTGCATATTCGAAGTTAGTTGCTTAGTTTTGCAACGCTTAGGTGAGCTCTTTACGACTTTATTTATTACTCTGCCTGACAAAGCCTTTACAATGTTAAATAGCTTTAAAAACAGAAACCGAGTTTCCCGCTAAATAGAATCCTAGTTCAATAAGCTAGCGACAATAATGCATTGCCTTAATGCAATGGAAAACTCAAAACTCTGCTTGACTATATAGTCAAAAAAGTTACAATGCTGACAACTGCAGGCAAATGCCATAAGTGCTCATGAGCTGCCTCAGTTTAGGCATTTTAAATTTACAGAAAGTGGTGCAAACAAATTCCACATTCCAAGACATTATAATGCTTATCATTCCCAACATAATCTGTAAAACCGAATTTCTCCGACTTTCTTCGGACTTCAAGTTTTCACTGAACACTAAACAGCATTTGAGATATCATTATATTATGAATCTTTCATTGCGAGGGTAAGTCAAGCGATCAGTTCAATCAGAGCGAACCACTCTTCTGCATATATTAGTCACCTCTAAAAAATACATCACAACGTCTCAAACATATGATTTCGAAAGAAACCGAACACTTATTTTATCGGTTTTTAGACGAATGCAATGGCCTCTGACTGCTAAGAGCCTAATAAGCTAAGCCAGATTGCGAAAATCACACACTACTCCAATCGACTGGCACATGTCAGGTAATGTGATAGCTGCCCGAACCTGTCATGGTCGCCAGTTGCTTAGCACTAAGCTGTTTGCAAAATGCGCTTCAGCCCGGTAGCCAGGTAGGAATTACTACATAAGAACTACGTATGTGCTACAGCAAGCCAATGTCAATGTGTCAGTGGGCGGTGAGTAAGCAGAGGGCGAACGCATTTTTCATTTTGTAATTTATATTTGAATTTTCATACAGCTGCCATGATGTAGTCCGAGTTCGCCATCATCAGCATGTCAAAACGTCGCAGAGCAGACGGAGAACAGCAATACGCGCCATCAGTTATATTCAAACTCGCGCCACGCGCCAACAACAAAACATGAAAATTTACTACCTCGAACGGTAACAGTTAATTGCCCGCCTGACAGTTATTGCCATACGATGTGTCACTCAGATGCGCACAAGGACAGCAAAGGACGCGTAGGCACGACAGCGCAAACTTCACTTTGCTTTTAGGCAACAGTTGCCGCATATATGTACTCATACACAGGCTGCGCAAATATTAAACTGAACCGAACTGAACTGCGCTGAAGCTGACCTGAACGCAATTTGACTCGAGTACAGCACACAAAAATAAAACGAGTTGAAAGAAAGTCAAACAAATAGAGCAGAGCGCATAAAAGCAAATATTAGACAGGATAGCGCAACATGACAGCCTGGGCAGCGATAAGCTAATAGCCAGACAGTCAGACATTCGGACAGGTGACACAGACTTTGATTAGACTATGCGCTTTGTGTGAGTGTGAGTGTGAGTGTGTGCCTTGTCTGTCGGCATATTAAAGCCATAAAATTTGATGTTTATGCTTGCGTAATTATTAAATGCATTAAAAAGCAAACGGATTAAGTCATTTGATAAATAACAGTGAAACCAAAAGCAAAAACAAATAAAAAACGGAAAACAACGGTGAAAAATTAGCAACAAATATTTTATAAAACCCTGGCAACTGAGAGTATGCAACACAAATGCGTTGTCAAGGATTAAGCACAGACGCATGAGCACGGCACGGACAGCTCCCACACACACACAGCCACAGGCTGCGCAGCGCCAAAACAACAAAAGCTTATGGCAATGCCAAACCAATGCCAATAAGCTGACAAAAACGACAGCAACAACAAAAACAAAGATGAAACCCAACAACAACAACAACAACCAACATAAACACAGACACACACCACACACACACACACACATACAAGCGGACACACGGACGCTTACAAAAAAGGACAAATAGACTGATAAGCGCCGTAAAGTATGCAATGCCAAATGCAGTCTGAGGCGATTGGCAAGCATTTGACTGGACACGGTACTTGGTGGCATCATTATTTGTCGCAGTAAGAGTGAAATTGAGTGAATTATGCGCATTCGATAGCCGTAAATGGCAGCAGCCGCAGCGGCAGCAGAGCAAAATGTGTTGCATACTTTTATGCGGCCGGACAGTTTCGCAATGGAGCGCAGACAAACGAGAATAAACAAATAAACAAACAAACAACACACACACTCACACACACACACAGTAACCAAGTGAGCTCTGACAAACAGAGCAATTGAAGCCATAAGCGGTTGGGCAGCAGTTTTGCAACACCACAAAGTAGACAGACAGCCAACAAGCGGACGGGCAGCGGGAAGTGCAGAAGAGCAGCGGACACTGGGCTATGGGCGATGGGTGATGGATAAAGGAGCGTAAAGCATTTTTGTGTATACACAAATGACAAATGAATACGAGACACCGTGACTGTCGCACACACACACACATCACACCACACACACACCCACACACCACTTGGCAATGGAATCAATTATTCATGCGCTTGGTCACGCAGCTAAAAAGTATGCAAAGCATTTTGCACAAAACGAACAAAATTGAGCTGAACGCAGACCGTGTAGGTGTGTAAACGTTTGGTTGGAGCTGCCTGCACGGCTGAACGGATGAACAGATGAACGGACGATTGCATGCTTCTGAGCACTGAATGATTGCATGTTGAAATGATGTTGATGGCTGCATGACTGTGATATGCGTCGAGACACAAAGATGACTATGGACTGCCTGCCTGACTGCCTGCCTGCCTGTCTCCTTATCTGCCTGCCTGGCTGGCTGTCTGTTTGTTTGCCTGCAAGTATGCAACAGTTATGCAAAGCTTTGATTAAAAGGCACATTGGCAAATGAAGTTTAATTTAACGGAAGCTCCGTCTAGTTGCCGACATGTGCAAATATGCTGCCGAGCCAATCAAATATTGGCCAAATCATAAAAAATACAACAGAGTATAAATTAACTCTTACTTTTAGGCTTTGACGAAGACACAAAAGCCAAGGCGCCTCAACTGCCGCTAGATGCACATGAAAGAGTGCGCCTGATAGGCAACGCGGCTAGACAAGATTAGCAACAGTCACTAAAAAGTTGTGCACGACATTGTCCAGCTACAAGCGCCAAGTTGGCTGTAGCCTCAGCAGCCGACTTTGCTGTAGTCGCTGCTGCTGCTGCTGGTGCTGCGTGCTTTCAGGCGTAAAGTGTTTGATTATGCTCATTTATTGTTTTGCTAGTTTTGGTTAGAGACGTGCACAGACAAGGACATTTATTGAGCGCAGTTCGGCGCGTCAAAACTCCAGGATGTCAGGACAACGCATGTCGTTTGCCGTGTATAACATTGGTCGTGGCATGTGTAGTTTGCTTTTAGGCGCGCGCACATGTTTGTATTAACTGCAAACGTTTTTCGGTTTGAGTTTTTCAGCTGGCGGACAACGTTCCACATACCGTGGCTTGTCATTTGTTGTTTGTGCTTGTCTGGACATGTGATTAAAATCCCATTCATCACATACGTGTGTAGCCGTGGCTTTGTGGGTCGACTGCATGAGCTTAGTGTTATTTAAGCAATTTTTGGCTTTAAGTAAATTTAACTAGTAGTTAACTGGCATACAATAAACCCAAGTGCAGTCAGATGTTGTATGCATATGGCAAATGTATAATTCGTTTTCTTTCATTTGTGCCCAGCCAACAACACAAATGCTGCCATAAAAGAGCAAAATCAGAAAACATTTTGTCATTTTATTTGCACTAACGAAACGCACTTGACAAAAAGGTGCATAAAGCCAACAGTTTGTCCTGCTTGTATACGCACAGCACAGCAGAGCTGAGTGAGAAAAAGCGTTGCACGCATATGGTGAGGCAAAATGAAAATGTAGCATAGCAACAGGCGCAAAGCCAACGCAAGCCAAACCAAACAACACATGGGCGAAAAAAGACAAAAAATTAAAAGCAATGAAAAACTATGTCAATCACATTTTGGCCAAAAGCATTCACACAGCTGCACAGTGTACACAGTTGCGTCGAGCTAAGCTGGAACTGGGCTGAGCATAGCTCAAGCGAACGGAACTGGACTGAGCTGAGCTGAGTTGAGTTGAGTTAAGTTAATTAAGCCAACATGCAGCATGAAAATATGCTTTGAGCAGCCTGTGATGCATGTGTGTGTGGGAGAGAGTGAACTGTTGAAAGTACCACTGGCACAAACGAAATCACATTATTGCCGTTTTAAATCAATGCTAAAGAAGCCTTTTCGCACTTTTTACTAAAAACTAAAGTATTGGAACTGCCAAGTGCCAACTCCGACTGAGACTGCGTAGTTTGTTACTATGAATCTAAAGCACTTTCTATATATATATATATGGTATCTTCAGGCTTTGCCTAGTCTGCGCCTACACTAGTTTAGGTAAGACCTAAGACATTTAATGGGTCTACATTGTACTAATTCGCCTGCCACTATATGCAGCACGTCAAACTAAAGCCAAAGTCTGCACAAAGCAATATTATGGGTATTCTTGCATTGCGCGCGACTGCCTTTGTTAAGAAGATGCCAACTAAGCTCCGCATAATTACAATTCAATACAACAGCACATTGCACTCCGCCCAGCAAGCGACTTGCATGCAACTTGACTAATCAATGTCAAGCAAGCAAGGTAAGCCTGAGCGGGGGGGCTTAAGTATATTGAATTATTATTGTTAGCAAAACACTCTTAGCATGAGCAGCCGTATTAGTGCACTCGCCGGCAGCCAAAAATCAAATATCGAACCGTAACGGCGTTGCCAAGGCAGCAGACGAAACCGAAGCAAAAAGAAAAAAAGCAGTGCAGACGCTGATTGATGTCAATGATGTATAAGAAGCAGCAGCAAATGATAAGCAAAGTACTAAGCAGCCATAAGTGGCAGGAGGTATGAATCAGCAAATAACGAAGTAAGTAAAATATGTTAGGCATCGCTTTAGACACGACTCACATAACGTCTCAAAATTTAATAAGATTGACGATAGCGCATATGAACTTAATTGATTTCTTGCGAAAATAATTCAAATGGCAGCGAGATTCATTGGAATGTCTGCCATCAAATGTTATCACAAAATGTCACAACTCTGAGCTTAAGCGAGATTATTACAATGCATTATAATACAAGCGAGTATACTTTTTTGTTGTTTTCTTTTTTGCATATATGTATTTTACAGTTCATTTTAATTGCTAAATTTAATTCCATAAGCAGCAAAATGACTCTTTCAATAAAAAGTAAACAAAAATTTCAACTGTGCCTGGCAGATCTGTCGGCGCTGTATGGTTTAAATATAGAGGCAATGCTCCGCAGCGCACACTCTCAATAATATTTTTCATTGGAACAGACATCGAAAATTGCGAAACATGCTAGGAAAAGGTTTTGTGCTGTTGTACCTGCTCTTTGCGGTTAGTATATAGAATATTTTAAACATATATATTTAGTATATTTTTTTATTAATTCTTGACAGTCAGCTGCGGCCTCACCAACTGCAAAACTTTTCAACAATTCTGTGCACTCTTTTTTGAACAATTTGTCCATAACTAAGGAGTTGGTACCTCACTATGAAGTCGTTAACTTTGCGCTGAGTAAAATCTTCGAAAGTAATCTGCACACCCTAAGCAATGGTACTAATATTTTAAGACATGTAGTGCAAGACTTAAACGTGCAAATGAACTCTAATCCGGCCTTGAAAGCAAAGCTAAACAATATCAGAAACTACATTGAAAGTTTAACTGAAGTGATGAAGGCTGATGAACTCATAAATGCTGGTTATGTCAACGATTTCGTAAACTTCGTTGACCAATACAATTTTACCTTAATGGGAAATACGTCGCCAAGCCAAGAGGACACTTGGATATCTGAGTCGCTGAAAAAAAATGGAATCACACAGTTTAAAGCTGAAAATCTCAATCGTTCAAGTTTACTAATTGAAGAAGTCTACATAAAGAGTGATAACTATGTCAAGTCACTAAATGAAGCTGAGCTTCAAAAGAATGAACAGTTTTTGGCTTGGTTTGATGAATTTAAAAAACTTACGTCTTCTAACGAGAAGCATAATCATATAAATAAATTACTGTATGTAGATTTTAAAAATGCTAAGGAAACGAATGAATTCAAATAGAAATGTGTAATTAGACGAAAAAATAATGTAACTACTTTAAGATTATCGAAGATGAAGATTATGACATTTCAATCACTTGATTAAATTATCAAAAAATACCAAGGCAGTATTCCAAGCAACAATGTTGCAAAGCGTATATTGTGTGGTTTGTATCTGTACTAATAATACGAAAACAACTCGCAGTTTCGTAATCAATGTTCATTTTCGAAACCCTCAACATTTACTGCGAAAACTTAATTCGAAGTGTCGAAATTTACTGCGAAAACTTAATTCGAAGTGTCGAAATTTACTGCGTAAATCGAGTTCGAATAGCGATGGGGCTCATGTCAACACTAACGAATACCTCGTACAACAACCAAGGAAGTGAGTATATGTCCCTGCTGAAATCAAAACAAACTTAAATTGAGAGAAATAAATTAAAGCTTTTTTTTGTTTCAAAATACTCTTAAATATATTTTTTAAAAAAACTCGTTCACGGTTCAAGTAGTTTTCTATACTTCATATACACAAATAAGAAATTTTAAGTATGCAGACCATTTAATATGTTTACTTTCCATTTACGCTTTAAAAATAATATAGCTACATATCAATTTATTTCAAATTTGAAGATCATATAACTATCCATTATTTTTATTTTGTTTTTTTTTTTTTTATGCTCATGTTTCAACATTAAAATTAATCAAAAGTCTTTCCGCATATCCTCTGGTCTTAGCAGCCGGATCTGTCACAACTGGAATTAGTCAGCTTTACTGTTTTCTAACAACTGTAGAAAATTCTTTCAAAAAGTTCTGCGAGTTTGATTTATTAGAAACCATAAACAATATGAGTTAAACTAACTATTACAACATTGACAGTGCTTACTTTTAATGTCTCGGGCGAATCATCATTTCTACAGTCTTCAGTGAGTATCGCATACCATGCCATAATTCCCAAATAATGCCTTTAGCATACTTGGTGTTACCATATTCGCCGTTCAGAATGCTGTGAAGAATTGTTATTTTACTGCCATAAAAAGTAGACATTCTAAAACTAATGAATGCATACCTAGTGTGGCAGTCTTTATACCACCAGGCACCACAGAATCGTGCACAATTGAAAATACTTATGTCATTATCACGGTCATACAAGTATGTACTAAAACCCTATCCCATATGATGTGTTAAGGAATCGCCTGCACTACCAGAATAATTGCCGATTGTATGCAGCGCATAATGTTACTCCTCAGACCCAATCATAAAACTGTCATATCTAGCATGTTTTTGTCCATTTTCAAAGTCCTCCATAACTATAAGCCACTCATGTCGCTCATTCGAAGTTAACTCATGTAATAGATCCAAACCTATAAAGAATTCTCCTTCTGGATCACCGAAACCAGTTTTGTAATTGTTCCAATGGCGATAAAAGTTAACACTTCCATCCTTACGCCTCTGTATTACGGTCCAACTGCCGTCATTCAGAGTCCGATCTGCGTTGCATGCGACTCTGTATGGCGGGGTACTTACGTTGTTTTGATTCCCACACAGTTTTTAGGCAATTTTTGATTAATCGTCCCTTTATTTAAATTAGAATCATTAACCGAAATCAGTGCTCTAAGTTCTTTAATCGCCTCAGTACAATTTCTGAGAAGTTTTAAATTGTCCTCCTGATTGTCAGTTTTTGTACCATCTTTGGCTATTTCAGATGAATTTCTCGTCTCTTGAAATTTCTTTAATATCCATATATCATTCTGTATTAAATTTATTTTGCCAAATCCATATGTATCCTAAATATGTCACACATTCATTTAGTATAATTACCATTTTTCCTGGATTATACTACTCACTTTCTCATTTTCTTCTCCCATCATTTCAGGAACTACAAATGAAGAATAAAATCAAGTATTTTTACTACTGTTTGTTTTGATAACTTACTGTTTGTTGTATTTATGCCTTCGCCATGTATAACTCTATTCAAATATTCATATAAACAATTTGTCAATTTTCCAATGATTGAACGACACGTGTTAAATTTAACTGACCTCTTTCATGCATTTATCCGTAATTGGAGCGTTTTTTGTTGGATTTGTAGCTCATTTAAATGGTTTTATATTTGTGAAAAGCTGCAGACTTGTGGAGTCGTCGTCGAGCTGCAAATAATGACAAAATAATAATATAAGAACTGAGAATGCATGCCACGCTTTTCTTAAAACTAAATAGCAATCTTTTGCAAAAAGCTGGCACACACATCGATATTCTTATTCGAAATTAGTAATAGTTTGAAAATGTAGCGAAAGTGCGTTTCGATTATATAAATTCAATTTTGCTTTTCAACCGTTTTTCTTTTCTTTACCTTATATTTGTTTTCGAAGAGGTCGAAATATGCATAAGGGGCAGAGAAAGTTTATTATGAATTTAATTCAGGACCTACGAGTATTACTGTAGAGCTGCTTATTTATTTATTTTGTGCAGTGCAATTTACTTACATTCCCTTAAATATGATTCACGAAAGTCAGCAGTATAAGAATTATAAAAAATTTCATATTCAAATTAATTATTATACACAGAGAACAAGTTTTCAAATGAAAATTAAATTGAAAACTACATTTTTTATTAAGATCTTCGGCTTTTATATAATAGTGAAATCTCTAATGGCGAGCAGGTCTCCCAGATGTTCATGAGTAACCACCCATGACAACCTTCACTGTACTACAATTTAAGATGATAACAATTCGGGTTTCTGCTCCCCAGACACGAGAGATTGAGACCAAAGATCAGTTGACTTCAGACGTACCTAATTAAAAAATTTTTAAATCATAACAATCCAATTTTAGATTTCTTTCAAAAGTAATAAATAAATAAATAAAGTTGTGCAATAAACAAAGTTATTAATTAATAGCCAAAAATGATTGTCTGATTGTCTCTTATAAATTGCTATACCAATCATCCGAGCTTTACATGCAACAAGAGAAGAGCCCGTGGGGTCGCTGTTATTAATTGTTTGACTTCTTGTTTTGTGATATGATTGTATCATTTTGTATAGGATTGTGCGAGGTGCATATTTATTGTTGCGCTTTTTTCTTTTTCATTCCTAGTTGTTTATAAGGTATAAGGTACATAAACAAGTTTTTCATGCAAAATGGTTTGTTATAACCGAAAGTTCCTTATAACCGGGTTCGTTATAAGCGAAAGTAATGTATTTGCCTTCTGCTGCTTTTATTGTGGGCATTTAGTTCTGCTTTTATGAGTGCCATGTATAAAAAAAAAAGGCCTTCGAAGTGAGTCACTTAAGAATTTTGCGTTGTGGTTTTCAAGCACAAATTAGACTTGACATGTTATTTATCTGCTAAAGGCATATTTTTACAACAAATGAACCCAACAACTGATCTTCCGTTAACTAGCTATAGAAGCGCAATCATTTTCTACCGAAAATTTAGATCTCACAAAAGTATTCTGCCTCGCAATAAAGCTCACGTTTTCGTATTTCCTTTAAAATTTGCCTCTATTTCATGAAAATTTTGCATACTGTACTGGCTGCTAATGCAATAAGCCAATGTGTTCAATTTCTGTGTGATCGTGCTGCGTTAGTAACCCAAAATGGCAAAAGGCAAAGAATTAAATTCTGCACAGAGAAAAATAATTAATGTATAATCAAACCAGAAAACGTGGTACCATAGAGAATATAGCCCGTTCTGGGCGCCCAAATTTGCTGACGAAACGAATTGAGAGGAAAATCCTTAAGGAAAACCCACATTTGACAGCAGAAAAACTAACGCCAAATTGCAGACGCTTATATCTTTACCTTAATACAATGAACAGAAACCAATTGACAGGCTTTTTCATTATGGAATGCGGCTGACAGCCAACTGCTTTATTGCAACAAACATTACTAATGTCTGCCAATAACGGGATCACGTCGTGGCAAACAAATACAACAAATTCTTAGCAAATTGCACAATCTCAGTGCCACCCAACTTGGATATGCCATAAACACGATCGACAAACGTTATGGGCACCTCACCAATGGTAAAGCCATGTTGACGCGCACGTACCAGCATTTCCATCTGGAAGACATAACCCTTGGACACACAGCTCGCAATGCAACGCTCCAGCACTGGCTTCTTATATAAACGGAATGACCCTGTCAAATCAGTGGCATTGGGTCGTAGTAGGATTTGCGACAGAAAATTGGCTCCACGTGAAATAAGCTTTCGTTTGAAGTCCCAGCCGAACACGCCTCCGCCGCTGGCATAGCGTGTGCCTGAGACAATATCCAGATCATACTTCGCCTGTAGCGCAATAAACTCGCCAATGAACTTCGGCTGTCAATACAGACTGGATAAGTAAAAGTATTTCACAATATGCAACCGGTTCGACATACGTGATGACTCAAATCCGCATCCATGATGATAATATAGTCTCCGCTCGCATGCTTGATGCCGTGAATGTAGGCGGTACCTAAGCCCAGTTTGGCAGCGCGTGGTCGCAGCACAATTCTATCCTCGCCATAGATCTTTTGCAAATCTTTAGCGACGTCTTGTGTTCCATCCGGACTGCCGTCATCAATTATGATTACTTCGTAGTCGTAGCCGCTGGAAAAAAAATTAGACAAAGAGACATGTTTAAAACAGGTACTCCTGCCTTTTACCACATCATATTTACCCTTGCTTCATGTATTTTACAATCAGCCATATTATAAGTGGTAAATTATCCTTTTCATTGTAAGTCGGTAGCAAAATGCTGTATTTCGCCGGACTTTTTGGCATTTTTACGTGTCCAATATGCAAATTATAAAAATAAACAAGCGCCAACGTTGCTCTGGAAAAAACATATGTGCGCTGCGCCGTCTAGCGCAATTTACAAGCAACTCCCACGACCGGTTGTTGAGCATCTGACAGCTGTGACGTCATCAACTGTCTTACGTCAACTCGTCGACAACAACAGCAACATGCGCATCAGCTGAGTCGCAATCTAGTTGCAGAGTTTGCAGAGCACGAAGTCTCATTTCTCACTCATTCCAGCTCTCCTCTCTTCTGACTTGTACTCACATGTCAACAAAACGTAAACAAACATTGCGTCATGGTTGTCAGGGTGAAGAAATACTTTTGCTCATAGAAGATTCAGGGTGTTTTGTTCGAAAGAATTCTCACGTGAGCAGAAATAAAGACGGTTTTACGTTGTTTATGACTGCTTCTGAAGATTCAGTGTTATTGCACAGCACAGTTTTTCCTGCTGTTGCTTCTCACTCACGTTGTACGACGATGTTTGCGTACCTTCGTCGTAAGACATTTACTACAAGAAGCGAAGCTGCCAAAAACTAACAGTTGCAGTCGCTCATGAACCATCACGTCGCGGTATGTCGTGTGTGTAATTTCGCTTAAATATTGTTAGCACAATCGTACGAAAAGTGTCTAAATGTTCTGTTATACCAAAGTTAACGCTTAGCTCTATTTTGTGTACGGTTTTTTTTAAACTGACATGGCTAAGAAAGTGCCATTCAATGTAGTTTTTGCATCAGGTAACGAATGTTTCAAGAATATACTATGCATGTTGCAATTTATTATTATTTAAAACATTTTCATTTATTTGGCTTTTTTTTATTACTATTTTAGTTGCATTATGGTTTCATTGTCCAACTTTCTTACAAATCGGAGCACTTGAGAAATCGATAGTAGCAAACTGCTACAATGCAGCTCACACACCACCACCGTAGGCAACAAAAACGCTTCAGCGCTCGTTAATACGTTTACATTGTAGAATAACGAAGTTAGTATGTTAATTTTGCTGCTAATTGGACTACTGGTTGCTTTTTCGTTTTGCTTTTAGCAGCATTACAGAAACGTTGTCCTTTTATTCTCCAGACACTTAATAAACGACACTTGTGGCATTAGTAAATACTACTAGCCACCCTAAGCATCGCATACCTTACATGACTTTTGGTAAGCTGTTCCCTAGCATCAGAGTCTAATGCCTGCTTGGTTACAAGAATACTATCTAAACTTAAGACTTACACATACAAAAGTCTCACTATAGCTAGTAGCTATAACGCTTTGCACACGGCATGTAATGTTATTAAATTAAGCAACATAAAACTTTTTACTGTCCATCAATAGATAACGTAGCCCAGTCCATGTGAGTATATAACATCGATCAATCGATAAGATATGTATGAAGAAAGTACTAGCTGTATTTTTTTAGACAAGGCGTTTTTATAAACTTACACAGATTATGTATAGGAAATCTATTAAAGGTTTATTTGCCGCAAAATGTAGACTAAAAACATCTTCCACTGTCGCCATTTTTTTTAATAGACATGCAGTGTTTCACATAAAAGCATATAAAACTTTTTACCTTTGCTCAAGACTCTGCCAAGGCGTCTGGGACACAGCGGCCATTGCCGCAGTAAATCATATTTCTTGCAAATGTTTTTAGCCAACTTTCAGCAACTGCAACAAAAATGTTTGACTGCGTCTATTGACAGCAAAAACGGTTCTTGGCCGCACGCCAATTTTGAATCGCATATCAAAATCTAAGATTCTCAAAAAACTGTCAAGCAGACAAAAACTAAATTAGTGATAAAAAACCAAAAGCACGTTAAATCACAGTTAAGTATATATAAAGTTTATTGCACTTCAAAACCCGCTCCTTAAATTAGAAACCAAAATACCAACAACATTATATTATAGCAGCCTCTTATTTGGTGACAGCAGCAGCCTTCTGCCGTCTATACTTAAGCTTCGTAAGTAAAGAACGCACGGGCGAAATAATCGTCAGCAGATAGACCAGCACGGTAACAAGAATAATAACCGGAATTAATTCAGGGCTGTTGAATTTCAAAAAGAATCTTGAATAGTAGCCCAAAACCATGGCAGACATGCCAAACGTAAACGGCAGCAGTCCAAACAAATTATGGCGGAAACGCAGCTCTGAGGGTGGATAAACCTTCAGCGCGAATTTCGGTTGAAAGTAGTTCATAAAACCGCCCACGAGACTAGCAGCGCAGGAAAAGCTAGCCACGGCTCCTGTTTGAGGCAATTAAATTATTTTGCTACACTGCTGCCAATTATTGCATACCAAATTTGCCGTGAAGTGTGTCAAAGTGCACTTCCTTTTGTGAGAATTTGCCTATCGCACCCAGCAACGCCATCGATCCTCCTGCCAATTGCAGCAAACCGTGAAAACGGGACTTGTTGCGATGACTCAGTCTATTTGTCACAGGGTTAACCGGGTAGTGTGACATCAGCGCCTCCGCCATGAGTACGTGGTACTGGGAATTGAGTATGCATAATTAGTAGTTATTAGAGACACGTAAGTGTTAAAGGTGAGGCAAAGTTCAGGCTGTATGTGTTAAAGCCATATATTTGTATTCATTTAAGCCAAGTCATGGTGGTGATTAGATAAAAAATTTGACATACTGCCACAAATGCCAAAAATTGATCTCTCCTAAATAATACTTACGCCGATGCCGGTCATAAACATATGCATCGCAGTGTCTTCAAAGTTCAGACTGTAGGCAAGTACCGTAAAGTAGGCGGCCATGAGGAAGATGAATATGTGATTTATCGAATTAAGCAGGCTTTGTAGCTGCAGCCAGGCGCTTGCCGAAGGATTAGCCATATTGTCAAGGACTGTGAAGTACCTCGTTCTTATCAAAACAAACAAAAATAAAAAAATGCGTGTGTACGTTGTCGACGTTGTGTTGGCAAGTGAGCGACTAAACGCGCAGCACACTACAAGTGTTAAGTGTGTGAGCGTAGCAACAGCTGTTTGTCTACGCCGTGCAAGCGAGTGTGTGCGGGAGTGTGATAACAACAACGTTAACCCAAAGTGGGTGAATCTATTTGCGCTTCTTATGCACATGTCACCTCGATTATGCTGATGAGCTACAATTTGAAACGGATTTTTAAATAATTTATTATGATTAATTTATATTTTATTTATGTTTAAATACAAATTCTTGTTGTTTTTTAAGTAATTATATAAAACAAAATATGAAAATTCAATAAATGAAACGTGCTTAAAAAATTGTCTACATGTCAATCTTTATGATTTCGCATTAAAAATCTACACACTCCCTAAACCTGCAGGTAGAACTGCTTTTGTTCGTCCAAGTAGCCTAAAAGTTAAAAGAATATGTGTAGTTGACTGTATTATAACATTTTAGACGAGGACACCGCCTACCCCGCCAGCGAGCTGAACACGCATGGACCCACGGTGCAAGGTTGGCGCAGCGCACCGGATAGCCAACTAACCCTACATGACATCATCCTGCGATTTCAGCAGCCAGCTAAGATCTGTCGCATACAGTTACTAGCCCACCAGTATCTCATACGTATGTTCACAATAACTCAATGAAAAGCATTAGTATGCTTTTAATCATTCTCTTGCAGCCGAAAAAGTCGAACTCTGGCTGCACTACTCACCCAAGAGCATGCCCAGCACACCATCGTCGCAATGCTTTGATTTTCTTGGCTTTGTTGCACTCTCCGATAATGCAGCAACTAATTACAAGTCACGTGAACTGCAAAGCGTCACGGTAAATCCACGACGTGGCACACATCTTAAGTTACGTCTCAACGCAGCCTTAACCAACGACTACAATCCGCATGGCCAGATCTCTCTAATCGCTGTAAATATTCTAGGTGAGGATTTATCTGCCGATAGTACTGAGGCGAGTGCACAGGAAAATGGCAACTTCGGACCACCGTTGGATACTGCTACGGGAGAGCTGGCACTCGCCTCCATTTGCGATGATTTGCTTTTTTCCATGTACGTCGAGGAATCGATTGTCAGCTACGTGCGTGACATGGAACAGCGCAAGCAGCAAGCTGTGGCTTCGGAGCGTTTTGAGTATGCGCGCAAATTAAAGCTCTGCATGACAGCGTTGCGTACCGCCGGAGAACGTTTGGGTCGTTATGCACTGGCCAAGCGACAGGCAGTACAACAAGAAGATTTCACAACAGCCAAACTACGCAAGGAACAGATCGAGATGTACAAGACATTGGTGCTGAAACAGCTGCAGGTGACCGCATTACTTGAAACTGACGGCCCACTGGCGGCGAACGATCAAGCGTCGGATGTGTACGCTGCCAAGCCAATACTACCGCCAGCTCCAAGTCTACAAGATGTGGCTCACGCTTTAGCCGAGGCACATTTAGCGGCGACGACCAGTCCGAAAAGTCCAAGCGCACAAGATGATAAGTCATCGACGGATGGTGGCAGCTCTGTGGGTGCAAGCAGTGGTCATGTTGTGGGAGCACAAAGTGAAACGCCCTCATCTGGACCTTCGAATGCCAGTCTACGTAAATCTCACGATGATCTACCACTAATGGCTGTGCCCATGTCGCCACGTTTGAATAATGCCGGTCGCAGTCCGTCGAGGCATAGTTCGCCCATGTCCAGTCGACAGGGCTCGCTGCGACGACGCAATAAGAGTGCACCACGTAATTCCTACGAGGACTATGAAGAGCGCGCAATTCCAACGCTAAGACAGTAAGTTGCAGCCAATCATGTTGGTGTGTTTTTGGTTTTTTTTTTTCGTTTATTTTTATAGCTGCTCATACATTAGCGGATTAGACGGAGGCCGCTGCAGTGGCTAATAACTTTTGGCATGTAGACGTTTTTGTTGCCGTTGCATATTACCTGCATGCGATAGACAGCATGTTCTGCTGCTTGGTTTAGTTTTAATTGATCAATCATGACGTCATCTTAGTTATTAGAAACATCTCGATGTGAATTTTTAGTTTCCTTTCTTTTTCGATCTTTCTTTCATTCTTTACCCGTATGTAACTACACTCGTACCCGTAACGTTGTCGTTCTTGGTTGTCACACAAACCATGTCACAAACGTGTCGTAGCTCAAATACTAATGAATTTTTAAGGGAATGCCAGGGCACCGCACTACTCGATGCGGATCCCAACCGTGGGCGCTCGCGACTAAACGATCGCGAAAGACGCCAGGCAGCGTTGCCCATACTGGTGTTTGGCAATGACATGGTGAGTGTTACCCAAAGCTATGTGCTACCTAAAGCTAAAGCCACCTCCATTCTGCGCTGCAGGTTGAGCAGTTTTACTCGCGTCAATTCCAAGATCGTGAAGATGGACTCATTCGTTTGCGCAATTTCCTGAAAGAGCAGACAGAGCTAGTCTCCGATATTGGCGCAGCCAGCACAACGAACGCGGCGCCCAGTGAGCACTTGGCTAGTGCAAACAAGGTAGCGCGCAGCGCAGCATTGCTACTGCATCGATCTGTGCGTGATGCCGTCTACTCCGTATTTAATCAAGCGACTGAAACTGTGCGAGTGCTTTTTCTGGAATATGTGCCGTGCCGTGTGTCACAGAGCGAGGTCGCGCGTTGCGTGGATCGGTTACTGCCAGAATTATTAGCGAAATCGGGAGATCCCTCAGCACGTATACATACATTGGCACAGCACACAATTCTTAGTATTGCTGCCTGTCCCGAGGTTATCGAACAACATCTGGTGGCGCCGGCACTTTCGCGTAGTGTGGGTTCAGGCACACATCCACGACTGGCTTTGAGTCGCATGCAAATGCTTGAACAGTTGGTGCTCAGTCAAGGCATCAGCACGGATAAGCCAAGTGGCCTCACGTGTCGAGCGCTTTCCGAATGCGGTTGTTCCGGCATACATCATCCGGCGGAGCCGGTGCGTAAGGTAGCTGAGCGCATACTCTTGTTAGTATACAAGGTTAATCCGCGCTTGGTGCGCAAGCAGCTACCGCCGGATGATGATATTACCCGGCGCAATCTGCTCTATCGCCAACTTTTCACCGAATTCGATAAACTCGACTTGGAACGCAAACAGGAACTAGTCGAAGCAAACAAATATGCAGCAGGACACAGCTCCGGTGAGGCCACAACTCCACCGGCACAGCGTACACCGGCTGATTACTTGCAGTTGGGACAGCACACGCCTAACAGTTCATTGTCCAGTCCAATGCGTCGCTCGGAGAAGCGCGTAAGTCGCGCTAAAAACGGACAATCAACTTCTAGCGGAGCAGGAACAAGTAATGGTTATGCCGGTGGAAGTGGTGGCGCAATGAACACCTATAACGGCAAACAACAATACAATGAACAGCTGAAGCGTTCCATGCTCTCCGCGAGTAATTCACGCAAGGGTTCCAATTCGAATTCAGAGTCACTAGAGGAGGCGGCACAAAACCTCATGTAAGTTGTCTTTACACTATCCAGCTACCACATGACTACTCACACGCAATTGGTGCAATACACAGTCGCTGCCCCTTCTGCGACTGGTCATGTGTCGGCGAGCAGACTCAACTCGATCGACACTACTGGAAGTCGTGTCCATTTCTCACCAAGTGCCCACAGTGCAGTCAGGTACTGGAAGTAGCCGCAATGAACTACCATCTGACAAGTAAGTAGAATTTCGCATGCCAGCGGCTCGGAAAATTCTATACACGAATCTACTTACAGAGGAATGCGAAGCCAAGGATAACTACGTTGTCTGCACCCGCTGCACAGAGTCCGTGCACAAACAGCTTTACGAGCTGCATCAAATGGAGGACTACTGCAGGGGTAAGTAGAATCTAACTAACTTTTATGCAAGAAGAATGCTTCGCGTAGATTCTGACAATTCGTTCTTTTACAGTGCTAAAGACCGGCGCCGCGCGTTGCCCCCTCTGCCACGATGACGTACATTTACCTTTAGACGGTGGCTGGAAGCTGCATTTACTTGGCGCCGGCGGCTGCCCCGGCAATACGCGTAAAAAATCCACTAGGAAATCCAATTAATTATTACTTTGAACTAAAACTAGCTGCGTGAGTTTAGGACGTAGTAAAAGTCCACTAGGTGTGCAGTTGTGTAGTTGTTAAAATATAATTGAGCCAATTGCCGCTGGCAGCCTTAGTCGGCGTTGACATGCGCATAATTGAGCTTATAAGCTAAGTCAGTTTTTATATGCAACTAGTTTAATTTAGTTTATTCGTTTTATTAATTAAGTTTAAATCGTTACATTAGGCACAATTTAGTTGAATTATTGTTTGTCTTTGCGCATTTAGTTTTACGTCTGTGTTTTGTATTTTTTTAGAACGTTTTTAAGCCAAACTTTTGTACCCATTGTGATTTGTTAAACGTGAACTTTGCAATTACTAACGTCCTAGAGAAAGTACCCATCCATGTTCGAATGAAATAAAAAGAAAGTAGTAATATTATATACAAATAATTTGAAATGTTTGACATTACCACCCGATTGCGATACTACTTGGGTTGGCTCGACATGAACGTTGTTTTACATCAATCCCATGGATGCAAGTCTTGACTTTTTGGTGCTTCCAGGAGAGGAGTTGCTGCGGTTGATATAGGTCATTGATATATCGCAGAATGGCTATTTCTGATGGCTTTATTGTTTATGTTATAAACACGTCTGATGCATCAGGAGTCAATTTGCGGTAGAAACTCTACCAGAGCATTGTCAGCTCTGCAAACTCTAAGCTTTTGTATGTTTCGGCAGCTTATCCTCCATGGGAAAAACATGGAATTTTCAGACGAACATAAGCCAACCAAACCACTATATGTTTGTATTAGGTCGAAGCGGCCCTTAGATGTTCTTAGCTTATGAATATTGAAGGAAAAAATTGCATTTTCTCTGCAAAGCAACCAACATTTTCTATTTTTATCATAACCAGCATCATTTAAAAGAAGTCATCGTCGCAGCGGTAAATAAAGTTATCCATTATATTATATTTTTAATATTAATTTGAAATATGTTTAATTTCAATTTCAAATCAAACGTTCGAGACTTTCGTCACACGGGCAGTTGTAGCACTTTTTGTGTGTGGGAATGAGGGAGAATGACTTCGTGCACTGCAAACCCTATGAGGAATATCCTCATCAACAACCATGAATCTAGTGGTGAGCATTGTGAAATCCTGCTTCGTGGGACCGGTCCCGTATAGTCCCCTGCGATGATCACCAGGGACCGAACCCAATTTTTATGACGTGGCAACCCTAATAGTTTCAACCGCGCCTTACCCCCACCACTCTCCTAGTCTATCATATGCTGACAACACCTATAACGCGTCACAGTATTTCTTTTTTTCTTCCAGCAGAATGGCAAGGCCCCTTGCACATTTAAGTTTAATTGCATCGTGTTTTTGTTGAAGTGTGGCAGGGTCACAACTGGCAATATCACAAAACAAGAACAATTCGCAAGGAAAACTTTATCCAAATGTAGCTGTCGATAACAAATGATAATGATTAACATTAAAAAAGTATTAGCCATCAGTTTCACATAGGTTTCGAGATAAAAAATTTACCTGGAGCGGAAAAACTAAATTGGAGCTCACAACAAACGGAAAATTTAGTCCGGCAACTCAAGTCAGAGTTGCTAAAGATTGACTAGAGTTGGCAGAGCACCAAACCATTCTTTCTCACTCACGCACCACAGCTCTCTCTTCTGACAACAAAAAAAAAACAACAAAAATTCAAGAAATTCATCAAGACTCAGCTTAGTTCTGGTATGAAGGTAGGATCTACCTCAGCCGTTGACGCGTAGTAAACAAATGTAGCCGTGGTTCATTAAAAGAGCGCAACATCTGGCACCAGCGGTGCGCGGTTTTTCATAGATGCGCTTATTATTATGGGCATTAGTTTAAATAATAAATAAATTACTTAGTTTAAAGCATAATATTAGGCGATTCCGTTTATAAAACGTAAAGCGAGTTGTGTTTTTGCGCGTGTCTTTTAGTAGTCAACTGTCTGTAGTGCGCTGTACTACCCCCACAACAGTACGCGCACAAACGAACGTAGCCCGCGCCCGCCTGAAGCAGCTTTCAAAAAAAAACGTAACCACGCGTCAAACGTAGTTACAAACAAAATAAAAAAAACGAGAAAATAGCCGGCGCCGGCGTGTAATTTTTGCCATAACGACTGCGTGCTCATGCAATTAAATTAATTTAATTATACTCGTACGTTTGTTTATTACCGCAACAACGTAAAGCACGCAAATTTTGTTTGCGGAAAATGTACGGCAGCTATTATAATCCAATGAAAAAAGAAATCGCAAACTGATACACTTTCGCCAGCTTTCACAGTTTGTCAAACAAGAAATACACAAGTTCACTGTATCCTCTCTGTAACGTTCCAACCCACCAACTCTAGCTTCCAAACGCCACCAACATGCATATCGTAAGGCAACTACTAAAACTCAAATACCTGAGTCCGGCACAACTCAAGGGCTTTGATAATTATCGGGTAAGCAGCGCTACGTCATACCCTTCGCATAAAGCTTGCGCAAAAATAAACTATCATTTTTAATTATAGTATAGCGCACTCGATACGTCGCCTCTAAGTGTCTACGTTATGCATCCGTTCTGGAATTGGCTTGTCATGGTAAGCACATACAAGTGCATGCTGAAATCAATAAAACATGACCACAAGTCGTGCACACTTGCTTACAGTACTTCCCGCGTTGGTTCGCGCCAAATCTGATGACCTTCCTGGGCTTCCTCTGCAGTGCATTGAATTTGATTTTACTTTCGTATTACGATTGGAATTTCTATGCCAGCTCGGGCTTGCGCGGCACAACGCCCATACCAACCTGGGTCTGGCTAGCAACTGCAATCAATATCTTCCTGGCATATACGCTCGACGGCATCGATGGTAAACAGGCACGCCGCATTGGCCTATCCGGCCCACTGGGTGAACTGTTCGATCATGGTCTGGACTCATACACAGCTATGATTATACCAACATGCCTGTTCAGCATATTTGGCCGTAGCAACGTCTACTCAGTGCGTCCGATGCGCATGTACTATGTCTGCCTGACGGTCTTCTTCAATTTCTATGTCTCACATTGGGAAAAGTACAATACGGGAGTGTTGTATTTGCCATGGGGCTACGATCTGAGCATGTGGGGCTCTACAATTATGTACCTGGTCACATGGTGGTATGGATTCGAAATGTGGAAATACTTGGTGCCAATCGGCAATGGGTTGCCATTGGGCAACGTTATGGAAGCGGTGCTACATGTCAGCGCCATGGCAAATCTGCCGATAGTCGTCTTAAATGTCTATAAGTGCGTATTGTCCTTGGCGTTGTGTTGCAGTTGAGTTAAATAATGTTTTTACTACGCATTACAGCTCCTATACACAACGCACGGGCCGCATGCTCTGCCTTAGCGAAGCACTACGTCCGCTGTGGCCATTCCTAACCTATTTTGTGTTGTTGCTGGGCTGGCCACTCATCTCGCCCGGTGATATTATGGAGACCGACCCGCGCGCCATATTCATGCTCAGTGGCACTATATTCTCCAATATTAGCGTAAGTAGAAATCCAAGTGGTCTAGTTTTTTTCTTCTTATCTATGCGCGCTATTCAATGATCAAAGCATTGGCTTTATCGCAGTACCTACTTCAGTTGACGCACTTTTAAACATTTTAACAACATCGGGGCGGTGGCGATGATTCAGCTTATGGCGTGCTCGAACGTTTTCTTTTTTATCTTTCAGCGTTTGCTAATTTCAAAAGCAAATTTACAATCGCAAATTGATTTATTTCACAATAGTGTAGACATGCAGGGATTGGCATACAAATTTATGATTCAACTAAAAAAACAAATGACTACCGGCTATAAAAACAGACCCCTAAAATGTATGCCGATAGCAGATTGTCGATTCGCGGGTCTGTTTTTGAGCTATTATTAGTTCTGTGACTTATCAAGATCATATTTGTTTTCAACACAAAAATAATTCCTAAGGTCGAACGGTTTTTAAATAATTTGACATTCGATTCATCAAAACCTGTTCAGTTTATGCTACACTAATAATTGCTATAATGACCAAATAATCCCACTTTTTAGTTTTGAAAATCAGATGGAAGCTTTGCTTTAATTGTCAGCCAAATATCTGCCAACGTATACAGTTCCTAGAGCTGGCGTTAGTGTATTTAATAGTTTCTAAGTTAAAATGCCATGCTGCGGTGGCCGCCGTGGCAATGCGAAGACCGATCAAGTAGCCGCCGCTGAGAAACCAAAATTCGATGAAAAATGGATATTGCCAGTGCAGCCGCCAGCAGAGCAGCAATTGACATTAAAATTCTATGCGCGACATGATTGGAAGTACGGCGCAATAACGCCGCAAGAAGCACATCTCATTGCGGAGGAATTACGCGCTGAGAGTGCTAAGCTGCCAAAGACCTATGTCAAGCGTCTGGTGGCACACACTGATGACAACGAAGAGCTGCCGCTCTCGCCGGAAGATGCACAACTGCGGCCGCTGACGCTCAAGTTCTATGCGCGGCACGATTCTCGCTACAAGAATTGCACGCCGCAGGAGGTGGAACGCATGGCAAAGCGCTTGGCTGCCTATGGACGTGACAGCAACAAGAAATATGCTAAAACAACAAATCTGCCGGCGACCACAAACCAGGTCTACGGCTGGTATCAGGAGCATGCTGTGCGCTATCCGCGCGAGTTCAATGGCATTTTTGTATTTCCACGCATCATCGGACCGCTCATCAAGGAGACACTGCGCGAAACTGCCTTAAGGAATCGCATGAAAGGATGTCCATAGTTGGCTAGACGCGATGTCGCGTGCTTTTGTTTCTGTTCCGATTAATTGAATTTGCACATGGTGCTGGCGATTAGCAGGCAATGCATTTCTATTTAGTTTTCGTTGTTTATTTTAAGTTTGTATTCAAGCAATTAGCAGTCGCGCAATAAATCGCAGCTTGGCAGCGGCGCACCGTCGTTCTAATTACCTTTTTTTTTTTGTTATTTTACACAAGTTTTGTTTTGCATTTGCTTGTTAATTTGATAAATTAATTTGCTGATAGCACTCGCTCTAACTCCTCTCGTGTCTGTTCCTTTTTGTCTGTTTGCAGTGTCGCTTAATTGTAGCACAAATGTCGAATACGCGCTGCGAAGGCTATCACTGGATGACGCCAATCTACATAGTCTGCATAGCTCTGGGTATCTACGTGCCGCATCTGGAGCGCGCAATGCTCTACTTTTTGCTGCTCACAACTACGCTGACACATTGGCATTATGGCACTCGTGTGGTCAATCAGATGTGCGAGCACTTTAATCGCATTTGCTTTGGCGTAATGCCTCGCGATGATCGTAGCACCGAACAGCAGGCGCAGACGAAGGCGATCCACAGCAAAGCGGATTAAACGATGTCAAGCCACTGATGCTGATGATGATGACGACGAGAATGCCGATAATGATGACTTATTAGGCGCAACATCACATTAGACATAAGCGCTGCCCTTCAACACTACCACCTGCTCGCCACTACTCTGTCACTCCCGCTCTCTCGATCTGTATATCTTGTGTGTAACTGAATGTGTGTGTATATGTTTGCATGTAATTGTAATTTTTCCCATAAAAACCCTAATGTAGCTGGTTAAAATCTTAATGCTCTTATAAACAAGCCAGCAAATGTTGTGTAAGGAGGCTGTTTAAAAAGAAACTTGTGAGATTATTTGCTTAAATAATTAACTTAAATATTTTTTAATATTATCTTTATTTTATTTAATGTTTACGGAATTCATGTCATTACGTAAATGCAAGTTTGCTCATTACTAAATGCCGCAATCTGCAATTAAGTTAAGAAGTACCTTGAAGATTTTCTTGTGCATTTCCTTTTTTGTAGACTTTTCAGAGATACGCATGTGTGCACTTGCGCCTTGCGTTGCTTCAAATAATCGAAGCTTTCTTTTAGTTAAATTAATTTATTTCTATCGAATATTTTAATTATTTTACTACAGCTTCAAAAATATGTGTATTATTAGTTTGTTTAGTGTTTAAATGCTTCCAGTGCGTAGTAGAAACAAAGTGAAATTAATGCAAGAACCGCTAAAACCTCTTTTAGTTAATACAAATATTTAAATATAATTTAAATTATAAACGTGCGCATTTTTAATCAGATTGCTTAAAAACAAACTCAAAGCAGAGCATATAAGAGACAATTGTAATAGACGACAAGAGACCTACAGATATGTAATTTAAATATATATATATTTTACAATTATACAACCGTCTTTTATTGTAAATTTGTAAAAGGTCACTCAGTAGAAATCCACCAGGTTGGTTATCACCATGCTCCTCATATATACAACCCATAAGTATTAGATTTCAACTCAATTATGTAACCAGATGTAGACGTATGGAACGACGATTTGTACATCTTTTCAACAGGACTATCTGTGTGTGTGGACTATTATTGTGCTATGCCAGCGATTCTATACTTGCCTGCTCGCATAATAACAGTCATACAGCAGCAAATCAGAGAAGCGGCAGATCTGCGATAGCATTAAAATTTGTCATGGAACTGAGCCAAAAGCAGGCTTGCAGGCAAGTCACGCAGCAATGGGCACGGCGCAGCACAATAAACAAAACCAGTAGCCACACATACCCACCGGGAGACAGAGAAAGAGAGAAAGAGAGAGAGAGAGAGATATTTAAATACAGAAGAAGCACACAACAGTCATCTTAACAAACGACAATAGCAACAACAATGGCCACAGCAACAAACCGAACAAAGAAAAGCAAAGCAAAACAAAAGAAAGCGGCGACGCAGCTTTAAGCTGTTAACAAAGTAAATGTTAGGGACCAGCAGCTGGTCAGCAGTGGTGGCGGAGGGGGGCGATGGCAGAGTGAGCAAAGTGAGCAAAGTGGCAAACATAAACAAAGTGTAGAATCAGAACACACGACTGACTAAAATGAAAGTTGCGCATGCGCAGCTGAAGCAGCGGCCGCAGTCGCAAACGTCGAAGGTATCAACATGAGTAGCGACCTGCAGCTGCAAACAGTCGCGTATTGGCAGCGTGCGCGTTAAGAACGTTTGAAAGTAGCACAACGCACGACGAGCACAGAACAGAACGGCACAGCAGAAAAGAAAGTTCGAGCAGAGTAAGCAAGTATTAGTCGACAATGCGTGAACTGCTGATCCTCACTTTGGCATTGGCAACGGCAACGGCTGCCAGTTATCGTGCACCCAGCTATGCACCATTGCCGAGTCCCAGCGAAATGCCGCCAGTAAAAGATGAATCAAGTCCCGAGCAATGGCTGGCCAGCACAACCGTTGCAGCGGGCTCGCCTGCAATTAGCAGCAGCAGCAGCAGCACAACCGCCGCCAATGTGGAAGACAGCAGTAAGAAGCCAACGAATGCAGTAGAAATGGAAGGCACGCCATTACCAGCTGCCGCAACCGCAGATCCTGCGTCCGATGGCCCACTATTGTTGCCACCGCTTGGCGGCAGCATGGAATCGGCACAGGACCATCTTAAGCGGCGTACAGTCACATACGATCAACGGCAAGAGGGACAGTACAATGTGCGCGCCGACTTGCAGAATTTCATGATTCTGCTGATACCACCTGGACCACAAGAGGGCATGAATCTGCTGGATTTGCTGACCAACTCCAATTTGAGGCGTGCCAGCGGCCACAGCGGCAAAGGCAAACGAAAGCATTACGCAACACGTACAGCTCAGCATCACGCCGCTCACGGCGACAGCGGTGCTGGCGATGCTGATGGTGGCATTGATTACTTCAAAGCCACAACACCCTACAAGTCGGCACATCGCAAGTCACCACAGCAGTTGGCCATACTAGATAGCATCGCCGCTGCCGATCCGCACAGGCCAGAGTTTCTCGAGGGCCGCTCAACCTACCGCACCGTCAATGATGACGCAACGCAGCCGGATCGACCGGTAGATGTGTTACCGCCGCCCTATTTTCCCGAGTTGATCAAACCTTTTCATTTGGATGCGGAGCCCACACTCATACAGGCACTGCCGCCTGCCGATGTGAATGGCTATCAGCAATTCATCGATGGCTACCAACAAGCCAGCGGCAATGCAGTGGATTCGCCGCCAATAGTCAAGAAACCCACGCGTGGCGGCTATTATCGTGCCTCGCGCGTTTTACAGGGCAGCAGCTACCTGGACACGAATCGTTTGGGCAATATGCCAACGACAGCCACATCGCGATCGGTGAATGTGCCCATTTATCGCGCCGAACTGGGCGCGGCTGCGCTCAAGGCGCCACTCTATCCACCCGTGGATGCGCCAACGCAACTCGCAGCTGATATTGCACGCGCCTGGCGTCTAGTGGATGCCAGTGCCACTGCTAGGCAACTATTGCCACATAATGCTGCCAATGATTTTGAGCTAGAGTTGGATCTACTCAGCCATGACACCGATAATGATGACGATGACATCAATGGCTATGATGACGCTAAGCTGCTGCTAAGAGATGGCCTGGAACGTTGTGCACCAGGACGCCGTCGTGACAGTTATGGCATATGTCGTGAAATCGCAGGTTACTGAGGCGTGAAAACAAAAAAAAAAAAAAAAGAGCAAAACGAAAAACGGTTTCCATTTTATATTAGACTGTTTAGTTTTTAGGTTATGTACTACGTGCATGTTCTTTCGTTTAAGCTAAGGAATAAAATCAATTATAATTTAACTATAAAAATAAACATACTAAATATTTAAACTGCTACGCATTTTATTGCAGCCAACCTTCTCTATAGAGTATAGCGATTCAATGTGAACTTGTTAATAAAAGCGCGCAGTATTTGCAATGCTCATCAGCTCAGCGCTAATCATAACCTCAAATATTGACGCTGTGACGGTCGAGTTGCGTATTTAGAACATAGACGCTTAGCGCATCTGCCCGACTACGGAAGCTACTATTAGCTAAGCAATTGGCAGTTGGCAGTTGGCAGTTGCACTTTTCTAGTGACAGCATATGTATGTATATCTTCTACTGCGTATATACATTCATACATATGTACATATGTCTGTAAGTGACCATATATGCACTTGCGGGTGTTTGCAATGCAATTAACAACGCGTAAGTAAACAGCAAATAACACGAATAGAAATAACAATAACGATGCGCTCTGCACAATAAAATAGTCAGGCATGTAGCACCTATATACCGTTAGAATGTACAAATTAACATTTATCTACAACAAGGAAGTCAAATATGGCTGCAATAAAATAAACAAACCAAAAAAAAATAAAAAAGAAAGCCTATTGCATGCTGCATAATTTTCATTTAATTTTCAACGAAACCAGTTTTTTTTTGTGAAAAGCCAACAGGTTCATCATCCACAGCACACCAGCAAAGGCACTAGCAGCATCCTGTGGGAAAAAAGTCTTTGCTTGTTGCTTCTGCTAAGAGTCATTGAACTTGCTTCGCAGCAACTTATGTACTTAGAATCAAGAAAAAAAATATTATTACCGATACACTGTTAATTTCATGCTAATAACATCAGCTGCTGAATAAAGCTGAATATAGTGATATCGTATATCCATAAAAGAGTGTTTGTATATGATAAATGGCTAAGCGCTAAGATGAAGGCTTATGTTTTATTATAAGATTTTCACCTCCATATTTAGGTTATTAGGTTAGTTTGCAATTAAGACTAAGTGTTCAGCAGTTTTCTTTTAACTTGATCACACAATTATCATGATGATTGGCATTTATAAGGTAATTTTGAAAGAACACTTAGCACGCTTACTCGTAGTTGGTTCATATTGATGTAATTTTATTTAAACTGGCAGGCAGTGCACAGCAAGAATAGAATAAAACAAAAAAGTCTCTAGATGACTATTGCTGGGCAAACAGCTCAAGTATCAGTTCTCTCCACAATTTCTAATCATCTTCATTCTATGGCATCAACTCCCACACCCTCTAGCACATAAATGCTGTTGATAATAAAAAATTAATTCGCATATAATAAATCAATCTGATCTGGATAGTGCAACCAGTTAATTTATATATGTATTACATATATTTATACATATGATTATAATATTATATTAACATTCTTAGCTCCATTCAAAGACTTTAACCGACTGTGAAGAACTTACTTAGGTCCAAAGTATCTAATTAAAAATATAACAACAATTTACAAATTCTCAAATATTAAATTCTTTAAGCTGAGTTAAACGAAAGAAATCATAATTTCATTTATTTATAATTTTACCATCAAGTAAGCTTGGCTGTTTACTTACTCACTTTATGACTTTAAATGTTTATATGTTTTAAAACAGACATCTGTCTCGTGGAGTCGAAACCACACCTTCACACTTCTTTTTTCTTAGTTGTTTTTTGTTTTTTTTTTTGTTTTAAATAAAAAATTTTGAAAAAAAAAAAACAATAAAAAAACTGCAGCAAAGGAAGTGAAACAAAGAAACTAAGCGAAAGTAACAATAAAAATGGAAGAAGATTTGAAAATAGCGGAAGAGACGACGAATCCAGTGGAAGAAGATCAACGTAGTTTGCAAAAGTTGGAAGCGGCAGAGTCAGAAAGGGCCAAAAGTGAAGAAAATTTACAAATATTGGAAGATACAACAGCACCAACGGTAAAAAACGACGATGAATTACAAACTGAAGAGATAACGACCACAACAGAAATAAAAGATGATAAATTGCAAATGGAAAATACAACAACAGCAGAGGCAACAGACGATGATAAAACTCAAACGTTAAAAGATACGACTTTAGCACCGTTGAAAAGTGACTCAGATGTGGAGATATTTGAAGTAGACGATTCAAATTCAACTGACAGCAGCCAGCAGCACCATGAGGTGGGGAAACAACATAGAAAAAAATTGAAAAAAGCCACACATCCAAAAAAGAAGAGAGGGACAGCGAAATCGAATACAAGTCGTAGGAAAGATTCGTACCTTTCACACTCTTCGCACAGAAGTTATCGTACTGATGGGGATAGAAGAATAAATAGCTCTTCTGAAACTCTCACCATTGACGACAATCTTTCAATCGATTCAGGAAAAGTTAACCGCAGGATCTTGAAATCCGATAATCGAAAACCACGATTAACATTGCTTAAGATTTTCCCTCAAGATGAGGAAGAAGAAACTCATTTACCGAATTTCGATGAAGACTTGTCCTCATCATCCTCAGAAAGTGACGAAGAACGCAAAAGAAAATGCTCAGTACGATTTAAAGAAGATTTTTTAACAAATTTTGCAGATTTACCTGGTTTATCGACGATTTCACTCGCGCCTTCGGAGGATAAAGTTTTGGTGAATACACCATCCAAAGAAATTTCTCTATATGATAACGAAGATGTTGGCCAATTTGTTGATCCACTTACTGGCACACAGTTGTCTTCTTCGACTAGCGACACTGAAATGAAATTGGAACAAGAAACCATTGACGAAGAAGAAGACATTTCAGCTGAAGATACTGATATGTTTGTCATCCACGAAGAACCCTTAATCAGTCCAATCGATTCCAAAGGGGATGATGATGAGTTGGACATGTTTGCCTTTTTTGAGCAAAATATGAAAACGGAACACATAGAGCCAACAGCAGAAACTCAAGATGAAAAAGAGGAACGTCGCAAACTTGAATCAATTCTTGCATTTCTCTACGACTTGTTTGATAACGTCGTAAGTAAAGTGGAAAAAGTACAAAGCCAAATCAAAATTACAACTCAGGTTTCGAAGCCGGCTCTATTAGCAAAGCTTATGGAATTAATTTGTGAATACAATGTTCACAAGGGCACAAACTTCGATCTCCATCGAAAAGTTGTTGAACATTATAAACGCAGCAAAGTTGTGCGCGCCTTAATGCCGCTTAGCAGCGACGTTGAGTTTAAAGAGTACAGTCGCTATGTGCAAGAGTTGAAGCAGTTCAATCATATCATCAAGGACACAATCGATTCTACGGAACATTATAACGCGTTGATTAACACGGCCCGGTTCGATTTAAACGATAAGAAGGCTGCTGTTGTGATGCTTGAGCAAAAATCCAAAGATATCATTCTTGAAACTTTTGGATCACAGCGTCTTAAAGAAATCAGAAAAATTGTACAAAACGACATTATTAATATACAAAACAAACGCAATGAAGTGACTGCGGTGCGCTTAAAGCTTATAAAGAGACAACATATCTTGGGTACGCTGGTCAAAGTAAGCACGAAAGTCTAATTACCGAAAAATTTCATTAAGAGAGTAAGACCCAACAACAACATTTTCTTTTTAGAAATCCGATAAGCTTGAAAAAATCTCCGACAATTTATACATGAGCACATTTATCAGCACACAAACTGAAGTACAGGCACTGGACAAAAAAATCGAAGGTATGTTAATGACTGAAATGATCATTATTACGTGTATAACCTTTAATTGACCTTCTTGTCATCAGAACGCAATATGGAACTATTGCGTTTACAGCTCAATTGTAATGCAGATCTACATATACTGGCCCACCTAAAAGAAAAAATCCAAATAGTTTCTGTGGGCACTCATATAAAGAAGACATTACTGGATAAATTGCTTATGGAGCAAACTTTAAAACGCGAACGACTCTTTCAACTCAAGTTAATCCGTACCAAATTGCGCAAAGAGTTTGAAGAGCTTAGCTTTCACAGTGGTCTATTATCTAAGCCGGAATTGATGCACGACTATGACACAACATTCGATGAGCTGGAAGATCAACGCAAGCGAGTACACGAAATGCAAATACATCTGGCAAATCTATTAGAAAACATCGAGACTATCAAGCTATCAATAATACATAATAAATGAAATGTTAACGATAAAATCGCTCAAAATAATTTGAATTTAAGTAAGCATTAAATAAAAATACCTTTGTGGCCAAGCAAATATTAGTAATATCACTTATTAAGTACACATTACTTTTTGTCGTAAACTGAAGTATTTCTCACACATGTCTCTATTAGTGGATTAGTGGATACTATTGCTGCCTATTTAATGTTCACAAACTGGGTAATAGACAGCGAATCCCGCCCCTATCAAACCTTCATGTTTAGTACAAAATCAAAATCACATTTCGCATTTTACTTGCAAATGCAGCTCAAGACTAGTGAGGTTTTCTCAGACATGATGATGGCCTCAACATACTGAAATTCAAGGTCACTCTTATCGTTTCTCTGACTTTCGGTCCAAATAATTTGTACTTACGTATTTATCTATTTCTATTTGAAGTTCACTGCATTTCTGCTTTAGGATATGTGTTCAGGTTGCTTTTTAAATTCATTTCAGAAACTTATCGTGTCTGTTTCAAGTATAACATTTAAACTGCTCGCTATGTTTTATTAACAATAATTAATTAATTAAATTCATAATTATTTGAGGTGCAGGAATGAATAAGAAATGTGTGCGGAATTTATGCATTCGGCTTAGCTTTGTTCTGCAAGAAAAGCAACAAAGCTAGAAAAGACCAAGCAGTGCGCATAATCTGAAAAAGAACATTTAATAATATTTTAGTAAAAGAACCAAACTGACAATATCAATCAATAATGCAGGGGCATTCTAATACACACTAATTTTAATTTAATTTAATTTTACAAAAACTCACCCAAACCAAAAGCGGTCTATTTAGCTGAAAGAAAATACCAGACAGTACAATCTCGCATTGACTGCGCATCAAGGGTAGTAGATATAAACGTCCACCTCCACCTAATGTAGGCCAATCGGGTAGCATGTATAGTGCCGCACTGAAGCTCTCCGCCTCACTGCTCAAGTATTCGCCTCCAACGCAATAGATGACTAACTGGATGACAACGGCGACAAGAAACATCAACACGTATGGCTTCAACTTCGGGACAATTACAAATTGGCTAAACATGAAGCAAATCTTGAGAATACTTAACGTCACAACGACGAAAATTAGCTCGCGATACGCCGCCAGAAAATCATCGCACAATGTTAGCAAACGTTGGTGGTACAAAAATGTCAACCTGTGCAAGGCATGCGTTTCGCATCCGGCAGCCTGGGAGGCAGCCAACTTGGCCACTTTCATGCGTAATATGCGAAAATGTGCCGACAGGTTACAGACGAGCCAGGCAAAGAGCGACTCAGCGCCCACGGCGACAATGGCGGCATAGAGGCTGGTAACCACATCCATCAGATAGGTGAGCGAGTAGTATGCTGTCTGTCGGATGTCATATGGAAAGCTATCACAAAGGAACGGTTAAAGACTTGAAGAATCCATTCAAATTGTTTTCCATACATTCCTTGCAGCGGCAAGACGGGCGTGAATGTGCCACTACTGACCGTTAAATAGACACATATAGCAAGCGCCAGTGCATTCAGTAGAAGTAATGTGTTAAAGCAGGAGATGCCGTAGAAGCCCGCGATTAGACGTTGATGTTCATTTACCTGTCGCAAGTAAACGAGCTCCGAGGTATCCGCTAATAGGCAAGCAACAGCATTATGCACAATGGTCAAAAATAGATATAAAATTCTGGTACCTAGCGCTGCCAATTCGTCAACTCCCTTGATAAGCCGACTTAAGATGTCACTTCTATACAGCAAACTGCCAATCTTGCCAAAGGTTAGCAATAACTGCACGATGAATATCAGAGGTTCAGCCACTTGTTCTATGTTTGCCATAAAGCGATGGACATAGCAGCAGAGCGCGGTGAACATTAGCAATGCAATGAGCGAAACGAACCCGAATATTCCAGGATTAGAGATGAAACGTCGGCCGCGTAAATCGATGCCCAAAAGACTAAATAAAAACTGCTCGATTTGCAGTGACTGCATAGACTGAAAGAAACGCGGCAGCATGATGTGGAACTATTACTGGTCAACTAACTAAGAAAAGGGCGACAAAGACGCTTAACCAACTTCATGGCGTTTTACCTTTGATTAAGAATGCCAGGCTATTAATTAAAGCCTGCTAAATTGCTAATATCCAAAAACCGCCAACATACCACAAAAGTCTCAATTACGTGGGAAACGTATGCAGCTGTGCGTAATTTATGCGGTTAGCATTATGCGCCCGAAAGTCCAAAGAGAGTGCAAAACGTTACGTGCCGCCAGGTCAAGTCAATCAATCAAGTGGTGAATGCGGAAGACTTTCATGCTGCTGATGAAGATCGACGTTGGCAGCGTTGTCAGTGTCAGTGTCGTTGTCTGTATCGACTTCATTGTTTCATTGCTTAGCAAATGGAGGAAGCGGACAACGTAAGCCGAGTGCAACGAACTGGCCATACCAGAAATTCTAGCTGTGCTTACATAACAGCAGCAGATGAGGTGGTAGCAGGCGGCACTTCAAGTTATGTAACCGCAGCAGCAGTTGCGGCTGCTCAGCGGCTAAGCAGGCGAGTGTCGGTCGAGAAAAGAACGCTTCATCGTTACTGGCGCAGAACTTGTTCCAGCATTCACCAACGCGACTTCGTATAGCATAGCCGTGGACCACAAAGACTGCTTCATTGGACGGCCTGCGCAATGTGTAAATTTACAAATCGTTTGTTCGTCTTTGCGCTCGTTACCGTATTCGCACTCGGTGCAGTTGCCAAATCCACGCGGATTGCTCCATCAACAACAACAACAACAAAGCGTGGTGCTGGCCTGCTGGAACTTATGTATTCCGATTACAATGATTTCGATGTGGAGCAGACTCACTACGATCAGAGGCAATCGGGAGAGAAAAACCTGCAGCTAAAGTTGGATGGTTTCTTTATTGGTGTACCCTTACCCATAGAACGATATTTAAACGAGTTGGTCATTTTGGACTATCTGGGTATGTTTTACGCTTGAAGACAAATTAAATTTATAATTTAGTAATAACAAAAATATAAATCCTCTACCCAGATGAAATGCAATTGGAAGACCGTAATAAGGCACAAACAGTGCAAGCAAATTCTTATTCGGGTGTAACTGAAACAACAGAGCAAGCGTTGCAAGATGCTGCTACTGAAAAACCACAAATTGAAGGAGTACTGACAATATCAACTCCTGAGAAGCAAGCAGAGGCCAGGCAACAAATGGACGTTATTGATAGCAAGTTTGCAGGCAATGGCTCACGGTAGTAATTTTGCGGCGTTCTTTATCTACTTAAACATACACACATATAATTCTCTTTAAAAATCTCCATTGCAGCATAAAAGCACATATGTTACGTTTATTGAATTTGCTAAAACGTTCACGCAAGCACTGAAAGTAAATAAAATTAAAATACATTTCTCAATAATAAAAGAATACAACTGCATTGATGCGATAAGTTTTAAAATACTTTTTATTCGTTTCTTTACAACTGCCGTTCGTCGGTATAGTGTTGAAAGGCTGATTGAATGTGCTTCTCAAACTGCACTAAGCAAATCACTAGTCGACCGTGAACAAACTAGGGTAGTCACCTCTTTCACATGGGTCCCGGACTTGAAAGTGGCCTTTAAGAAATTTAATTTAATGAAAAGCTCTCATATGCGTCAAATTAATATACATATATATATGCATGTTTAAGTAAACCAATTAAATTCGTTTTTAAATTGTCTCGAGATATGATCTACTTTGCCGATTTGCTTAATTTTTTGTTTTTTATTAAGCATTGAACAATATTTGTTAAGTCATCAAATATTTATAGAAGTTCAAAATAAAAATGCAGCTCATGAAAACATATAATCTACCGGATTTTTTTGCATAATAATCATACACAAAACAATTACGCATCAATTACATTCGAAGTTTCAAAACGTGCATCTCGCTTTTTCCCACAAGCATATACCGAACGGTCATAAACGAAGAGAAGGGCCAAGGTTGTCCTTTAGGTACACAAAACAGACCGTGGGTTCGATATGTAGTGTTGCTTAAGTTTAATTTTCCACAAACTTTATGAGGTACACAGCTGTTTGTGGACTGCGTGACGCTTCGATTTTAGATTATGTTACATTCGTTAGAATAGCATTGATCTTGCATCAATCCAGCGGACACAGAACTTTCAAGAAGTTCAAAAATTTATTTCATCACAAACGCACAGTATATAAGTATTGCGGAAGTGCTGCGAATAACTATTAAATCTGCGAAGCGACAAAGCGAACAAGTGTTAAAACAAGAACAAAGAAGTATTTTCTTTCCATCGACAAAGAAGTATTTTCTTTATCGACAGAAATTAAGTAATTTTTTTTCGTGTGTGTCTACCTGAGTGAAAAAAGGAAAAATTGCAAAGATGCCGAGCAATAATTTATTAAAAATTACTTGCCACCTGCAAGATTCGCGTATTAATTCATACATTAAAATGCCGTCTCCCACTTTTTCATATCTAAAACTCGATCTGGAGATGTATCTATTTACTGTTCGCAAGCTTCCGAGCTTTGACATGCGTCTCTATTGGATTGGTAAGCACTTGAACTCATTTTAATTGCATGTGTAAGCGTATGCAAGCCAATGCATACACACCAGCTTGGTAAAAGCAAAAACAAATTCGGGCAAACAAGTCTATTTGGGTGTTGCAGTTTTCAACTACGCAGTTTGTTTTGCTCCTGTTGTTATTGTTATTTTTGTTGTGAAATCAACGGCTGATACATGTATACACAGCAGTGTCGCCGAGAGTTGAAAAACAGAGGTTGCTGAGTTTTGCGCAAAAGATAAAAAACAACAAGAACCGAAAATGATTCATTTTGAATCATTTTTGCTTGTCTTATTTTTTGTTTCCTTTTTATTTATATCTTATCGATTTGCAAAAACTAAATTTTTTATTTATGGTCCTTCTATCTACATTAGTCACGAAGAGAAATAAATGTAAAAAACTAAAATTGGTATACTAAGTTTTGAACCCTAATGCATGTACCCTTTTTCACTGCTCTCTCAGATTGCGACAATGATGAGGTTGAAATTATCAATCAGAGCGATTACGAAATTTTTATGGAAAAGTTTGCCAACCGCTCTAGCCATATGCATATGCATATTGCAAGCTGAATAAGAAGATTTCCAAGGGCACCATGCAGCAGTTGCCGCTAACAACTCGAAACGCAGACTAATCCCGACGATCCGACATTCTTTGTCATCCATGACAATGTCTCATGCGACTTTTGCGGTATTGATCCTTTGGTAGGATATCGCTACAAGTGCGTACAATGTCCCAATTTTGATCTTTGCCAAACTGTGAGTCGGAGCACCGTCATCCAGAGCATATGTTGGTGCGTATGCCAAAACGCGCAAGGGTCGTTGATGCCTGGGCAGCAATTGGCGCAGCCGTACCGGCCGCGCAGCGGCAGCTGCCGAAGCGGCTGAAACCGACCATCAAAATTGCTGCCAATGCAACAACAGCTACTATTATCGGTACTGCCGATCAGATAAATCAAACTGAGCCTAATGTCGCAACTGTGCGCCCACCAGCAGCCAAAGAAGCAACTGACAAAAATGACAAGGCCGCAGATAAGCCTACTCAACCAGAAACACCAGGCACACCTGCTATCATCTACGAGGCTAGCTTGGTAAGATCGATGCGTCCAGAATCATGCGCGCCGGAATTGAAATTTTAAATAATTTCAGCGAAATGTTAGCCAAAATGTTGGATCCCGTTGACGGCGGTGCTGAAGACTTGCTGCCCAGAAGGCAAATGCTTCAACTGCATCCTCTGAATCGTCGTCAGGTATAGCAACGCCAAGAGAGCGTGTTCCTGCTACTGCTTCTGTTGCTACTATCGTAGACGAAGCTCAAATACCACCAGCTGTGGCTACAGGTACTAAGCCAAAGACTAAAGAGACGGCTACTGAATGCCCTGATGATGCTGCGCTCGGAAGAAATTCCGGTCATTGAATATTGCAATTCACAGGCATTAGGTGTTACTGCTAATACACCATTCAAAGAAAACGATTTGAATGCCACTGCTGATGCTGCCGCGGAGTCTAATGCCGGTCAATGAATTTTGCACAATTAAGCGAGGATTTGCGCGCACATATTGCTGAGGAGAAGGCTCGCAATGAACAACAAAAAGTTCAACTCACTGATTCGGAGTGCCAAACTACTCAAGAGCCCACGGCTAGTACATCGATCGCAAGCACAAATACTAGTGACTTGCCGGCACCGCCGCAGCAAGAGACTCCTGAAGCGGCTGTATATCATTGGGGTATGTAGGCTTATCATTTTGAACAAATATAAAAACAATTATATTAATTTTTTGCAATTTGCTCACAAACACAACAGATCCACGCATCAACAGTTCTATTAAGTTCATGATGGCTATGGGTTTATATAAGTGCTGCAGTTGGATATATTGGGAAATACACAACGCGAAGCAAATAAATCAAAGTAAAATACATTTTATAAAAAGTAAGAAAATAATTGCAACTAATTGCTGAGTAATAATTCAATTATGCTCACTGTTATTCAAGTAGTCTTTAAGTTAAGCGTTCATAGCCACGACTGGGCAATCCTTTAGAAACATAGAATCCCCCCAAACCCAAATAATGTGCATTCCACATCGGAAATTTTACCGGCTTTCAATGTGACTCTTAATCTGATGTAATGCTGTCGTGTTCTCGTAATTTTAAACATATATAAGCAGCAGCTGCAAAATATTCTTCTTCATATTTTTCTAAATGTTGTTTGAATGTTCGTTCAAAGTATAAAATACACAATAGACGTACGCTTCTTCAAATAAATACATATTAACCAGGTTTTGGTCGGATTGGCGCTTAGTAAAACGTATATACGGTATATCTCTATAAAATATTACAATTTTGATCTATTAATATATAATCAAATAAAACACATTCAACTGTTTATGTATGTAATAAAAAGTATTGAGAAAAATATTTATTTGTTTCATTTTAAACCAAACGCATCGAAAAATTGTTTAGGAACGACGTTGACAATATCTAACAGCATACGTCGGAGTGAGTAGTTAATTGTAGTTACAAAAACGATCACAGTAAGAAATTTGTACCATTTGATGCTCAGTTCGCTGAGATTACGACGCGCAAAACCCGTGTTGTAGCCGAAAAACTGTGCAATGGAGAGCAGCAGAAAACTCAACATGCCGCAGACGCGATGAATTGATAAAAGAATTGGCAAACGAGCTTCTAGGAAATACGTAGCAAAGCCGAGCACAATGGTCAGCAGAAAGGCCACCGGTCCTATAATGCCGTAAAATCCGTGCTGTGTGCGGAAATGCACCGATGTGTGGCTACCGTCCTTGTTTACCCGGTTACGCTTTTGCAGATATTTAATGCCAATGCCATAGATGCCCAACAAAAGCGCCGTGATAGCCATCATTACATGTATCAAATCGCGCCCTCTCCGACAAGATCTTCGCCCAGATATCATACTCACTGCGCACCAGAATGCACTCGCCAATGAGCAGCACAAACTGCAAGCGCACGAAAGTCATTAATAGGTCGGGAGTATGTATGTGTGTGTACTCACCGCCAGGGTACAGTAGAAAGCATGCTCGGGGGTTTTCTCCAGACCAATTTCGAAACACCTTTTGGACAGTGCGATCGTAACCGCAAGCAGTATCGTATGCGAAAGGGTGCTCAATGAATAGAAATACACGGTCTTCAGGAAATCGTTTAGCACATAATCATCATCGAGTAAGGGAAGTTGTGTGGTAAACTCTGCCTTGGTTACATTGTCCGAATAATCCTCTGTGTTGTTGGCATTTTCCTGTAGTAGCAGTTGCGTCAGGTTAACCATTTGACATTGTGCGCGCGCAGCGACTCCGATGTAGGCTGATTACAGGGAATTATAAAATTAGTTAAACTGAATTCTCACTTTTCATTTGTGTTATCGTTGACAAGAAACAAAAATAACGACTATGAATAAACAATAAATCCTTAGTGTAGCACTTACATGATGCCATTGTGCTGATATCTTAAAGGCAACGCTGTGGATGTTATGACTTGCTTATCTGCTACGTGCGCGCGAGTCGCGTTTATTGCCAGCAAAGTCTGCGTTAGAACTGAAAGCCATGCGGCTGTGGGCTTTTCAGTATAGATACTTTTATTTGTTGTTATTATTGTTGCCTGCGCTACCCTTGAGCTGTTTGAGCATTGTGCTTTTTTTGTCTGGACTTTCATTTTTTTTTTTTTTTTTTTTGTTTTTTTTTTCGTTAATTTGTATTTTCATTCGCGTGCACTGACTAAAAGGTAGTTTTTTTCAAACGTTAGTAGAGCGGCTCGTCGATGACTCAACAGTAAACAGCTGTTCGCCGCTCACTTCGCTCCGCCGTCTACTCACCTTGAGGAGCCCTCATCAAATTAACATTGCGGGTATTTTTGGCTTTGATTAAGCTTAATCGGCGCTTATTTTTACATCTAAAATTCAAGAAAACGACCTTTAATGAAAGCAGCTTTGTTGCCGGTATCCCCTTAAAACAGGCAGATAAATCACTTTTTCGGATAGTGTTAAAACGAAGCAAAAAAAGCTCAAAACTTCCGCAACTGTAAAGAGCCTCTGTTAAGACACGGCACTCTCTTTTCATGACGTCATCAGCGTAAAAATGTTTAACATACCGTAAGTTTATAGCAAACTGATCTTGCTTAGATTTGTTCTCAACGACTTGACTATGCGCTGCTTATTATTGTGTTTATATGCTGCAATTACTTTTTGACTCTTGAGCTGAACATGCATAGTTTTTGTATGACCTGTGATCCTTTTACCGATAGCATCTAACGAAAGCATAAACATAATACATGGCTTTTGGCATTTTAACAAAAAATTATTAAGCTTTATGTTCATGGGTTTCCCTTGTAAATATTTATGAGTTTAAATAACTTAAAATTATACAGTGCAAGTTCACATAAACATAACAACATTTGGTATTTTGTAGTTGACAGGTTTGACATTACGTATACGTTTCACGTTTCAATAATGCATTGCGTCGGTCATCTGATCGTGCGTTTCGTGTATATTTTGTACTCCTGTTTCGCAAAGTGTGCATGTGTGGGTGTTATGAGAGGAAACGCACGGGAGCTTGCTGCAATAAATTGCAGGATCAATTGCACTCACAAAACCATAGAAGAAGAGAAAGGATTACGCTGTTAAAAAATCAAAACTGTTAAAGTAATTTAACTGTGCCAGTGAACAAGGACGGATTATCATTTTATTCAATATCATTGATGCCAGATTAATACATTTTTGTAATGTTTAATGTCTTTAAAAAGAAACGAACTAATTTATTATTATTCTTCTTAAAGTTTACTGCTACAATTAAATTTCTAATAATTTGTGATGTAGCGCAAATTTTGGGGTGGTAAAGTTATTAGCTGCTCTGTTATGAACAGAGAACTTCACAGTCTGCGAAAACAAATTTTCGAGAATCCGCATGTGCCGCGCTGCAAATGCACTTTGTTTCTGGGCTACACATGAATTCAATTCGAGCTGTTCTCGTCGGGCATGCGTGAGACACTGCAGTTTCTTGCCGAACATCGAACATTTGTCATATAGATTGCATTTCAGCTTACCCGGCGGGAGAAATTCATATGATTGTTCTCATTTTTTTCTCTCCCGCCGGTGGACGGACAGCAGAATGGCACAGTTTTGTCGTGCGAGTGCCGAACGCTGCAGAATGAAACACTGCGTGAAAGCGTCGGAATGTTTAAATTGCATAGGAATCAAGTTGCAAAATATCATCATCACATTTTTGAAACTACCCAATATGCTTGGAAATTTAAGAATAATGCTACTTCATCATTTAAACTTTAGATTAGATTAAAAATTATTCATAATATGATTTTTCGCGCATATTATAAAATTACTTAAAAAAAAATTTGCAGTGCATCCCGCTCCAACGAAAGCATATCTAGGGGAACTTACTATAGAGACGAAAACGAACGCTCTCACCAAACACACAGACGCTATGCATGTGGACTCCAATTGGATTGCGAGTGTTTGATTCTGTTGTTAAGCGGTGCTCAGACCGTACTAACAGCGGTAATTATATCTACATGGTTGCAGCTTAAATGCGAAATATAGTTGAACTTCTATGTTAGACAGAAAAAAAATTATTTTTAATTTAAAAAAAAAAATAAACTTGTTAAAATATTTTCCATTTGGTTTAATCAACGTCTACAAAATTTGACGTTGAGTTGAGCCTATATTAATATTTTTACTGCAAGGGGAAAAAACTGCGAACGAAGCCTTACGTCGATCATACAATGAGGAACAACCGATCCACACGGATATAGGCATATGAGTATACATGCACCACACTCCTGCAATAAGTTATTTTGCCTAGCACTAAAAACATCAATATTTTGCAGGAAAAGTTCGAAAAAACTGCTGCCTACAATTTTTTTCAAGTGTGGTCTGAACGTTGCTTTAGCTATTTGTTGGCAATATTTCTCTTGCTCTTGGTAAAGAAAAATACACCACGAGCCAAGATAATTGAGAGATAAACAATAGCACTGACTCATTTTTGTAGTTTCCCGAACCAGCCGGTCATCAGATGCATAAATAAAACATTTAAGTTTCCAGCTACAGGCCAACGATCAGTTTTGTGTTGACATTAAGCGAAATCACTTGGTTTTGTTTTCTTTGAGCCAACTGCACCGGAAAGGATTTGATTTTAACTAAAAATAAATAAAAAAGGATTCAGTTTAGTTAAAAAATCGAGCCATTTTGGAATTTCCCGCAAATATTTCAACGTAGCATGTAATTTCTCTATTTATTTGGCTAGAAACTTTGTTTGTTTTTATTTTCGTGTTGTTTATCTTTTGTGGCTTGTGTGACATCATTAGTGTGCTGTCGGTGAAGTGATAAATTTCGTCATTATGCATAATGCCAAACTAAATTGTGTACTTACACACAGCGATAACAGGAACAGCAAACTTGCAACGCCCAACGATTAAAGAAAATAATTAAAGTAAAAATTGTGTAAAATGCAATAAAATAAAATATTTTAATTGCCAATTCGCATGACATGTGCCGATAATATTTACATGCAAGCAAAAACCCCTAAAAAATCGTTAAAATAATTATTTAAAAATAAATTCAAGTACGAACACGACCTCACCCACATACTCAAAAACTCATTTTTGTACTTGGTCGAAGAGTTCAAGTTCAGGTGTCAGGTGCCTGCCTTATGTTTCTTTAATACCCTACACACCTATATATGCACGACTGTGTTGATGCGCAATTTTACCAAAATTTCACAATGTGAGGAAATATGCAATTGTCATCACTGTGCTGATCTCCTTTAATGTTAATATCGTTTGTAATATTTGTGGTCATTATTACGAGGTTCACAAACCACTTTGGGTCACAGTTAAATTTTTTGACGAATATGGGATATCGTTATAAAGTCTGCCTACATAAAATCCTTTTTTTTACCACATGTTCACCATGGGAAACGGTCGTAACTTAGCATCTGGGCAATTTCCGCTATACATAAATACATAAATTGTGTAATATATGTTGGAACTTGATTTACCTGTCTCTTTTATTCTTGAGATTCTTTGAATTTTCGTATTTTTATTTAGAATCTTAGGAGCTACTCACATTTATTAGTTGTGATTAATTTGTTCTGTCGAGGACACACACACACATGTATATGCATAGTACATATTTACATATTATTAGTTAGTGCTAGCTGCTCATCAATAAGAAACGAATTGATTACCATTCGTATATGGGCATACTACAATAAGTCACCTGAAAGAATTTCTGAAAAAATGCTTACATTGACAAATTTGAAAATGACTTTTCTTAAATTTTGTAAGATTTCGTTTAATTTTACAAGCATTTTTTTTTTAAATTTTATACAGAAAACTTAATAAGGATTTTCAACATAATACATTACAAATTAGGTCACCAATCCAAAAAAACTGGTAACCATTTATTGTAACACTTGCCAAGGTTAAATTGTATACGGCATAGCGAAGTCACCTCAATTGCATTGCATTGATTGAGGCTAAGTTTTCAAAGAAAAGTGATAACAAAATCAATTTGTTGTTGCTTTTCAGTTTGCCCTTATAGTTTTTTGTTATTCTCCTTTTTGTTTTTTCTGCTAATTCTTATGAAATTTGTGTTGTTCTCATGAATATTTAATTTTATTTCGTTTTTTTTTTTATTTTTAATATTCATTTTTTACCGCTACATGTGCGGTTTATCACATTTTTTTTTGTTTTCGGTTTCGCTTTTGAAATTCATCATTGAAATCGATTTAATTTTATTCTTTAAATTAGTTTTTTTTATTTGTTTTTTAAAACTCATTTCTCACATGCATCACACAAAATCCCCACTTAGCCTGCGAATATTGTTGACAGTCTTGAAGTGAACAGCACAATTATAATTGTTGTTGCTTTTAGTTTGTGTTTTTGTTGTTAGTGACGTCGTGAACAAGTTTTATAAAACAAGCAGCGTAGATATCTTTGGCACTCATCCCAGCGCCGTACATTCAGTCATCGCTTGGCGCTGAGCCGTGTTAGTCAGCTTGCACAAAAGTCGCGCTTAGTAAATAAAAATTTTTGTTCGATTTTAAAAATAGTGTAATAAAAGAAAAAAAAAAAACAAAATTAAAAATTTTTTTTTTATTATATATTTTGCTGTTTTATTATCACCGTTGCGGCTGTGTTTGCCTGTACACAACGATGCGGCTACTAGTTTTTGTTGTTGTTGCCATGTCTTTGGGCATTTTGCAAATGGCCAGCAACGTCAAGGGAGCCGAAGAGGGGTAAGTACGAATTAATTAGTAAATACTTGTATGTTCCTATATTATTTCAATTTGTTTTTGTTATTAGTTTTTATTATTATTTAACCATTGTATACCTATGTAAATTTAAAATACAAGTTCTGCGGTTTGCGAACGCTCAAGGTAATTAAATTAAATTATCGAACTGTGCCTTTACGAGTATTCTGAAATTATGGTTCCATTTTTAATATTAGTAATTTGCTCAGCTCAGCTTACGTATTGAGAATATCATTACCTGATGTAGGCACACAAACATCCATATTATTTCAAACTAAATACAACAATAAGTGTTAATTGCTGCTGTAGACCTCGCAATTGAGTTGGGACAATTACCATATCTGGCAACCAACAGCGTAGGTTTTAATATTCTAATGACAAAATATTTCATCAGAGTTAATACGTTTCCACCATCCGCTGCAAGAATCCTAGACAAATTTCAAATAAATTGCAAAAATTGCAATAATATTGCATATGCAGTTCCTACGCTGTCCTGAAAAGTGCAGTCAGCCATGTTTCTTTGAATCATCTAACTTTACGTACCGGAACCACAGTAGGTTTTCTGATAATCATTTTAATTTGACAAACAAAAAAAATGTACAAAATGTTAGATGCAGAATATGCTTAATGAGTATGCCATATATATTAATAAATGCTTATCTTATAAAGGAAGCATATAAAAAGGTCACACGCATGAGTTATCAACAAAACCAATAAAATAAAAACGAAGCCACTTAAATTTAAAGTATAAATAATTTTTAAACACAAAAACCTATTCAAATATTTGTCATACGACCCGGTTTCAATTTTCATTACGAAATTTATTGCAACAGCCAATATACCGTCGTTGGACCCGGCACAATACATTCGGCGCGTGATTATAATGTCGCGGTCGCTGTGCATAACACAAAACAACCTGTGAAGCTGAAGATCGGCATAACTGGACCATCGCATAATGAAACACAGACAGTGGAGCTAAGCACGCCTAATGAAACAAAACAGTTGACATTCAAGGTGCCCAAATTGACGGAAGGCAATTACAACTTGACAGCGGAAGGAGTTGAAGGATTGCAGTTCAAAAACACTACCAAACTGGATTTGTCGATCTTTAAGCCATATGTAAAGATTCAAACGGACAAAGGCAAGTACAAACCAGGCGATGTGATTAACTACCGTGTCCTATTTTTGGATGAGAATTTGAAGCCGACCCAACCGGAGGACAATGCCGTCATATACATTGAGGTTAGTTGATGCAAAATATGAAGAACTTAAAAGTTTTATAGCAATTTTTTTTTTTTTCTTCAGGATGATAAGCGTAATCGCATTTATGAGTTAAAACATTTTGACACAATAAATGGGGTATACACGGGTAAATTCGAGCTCTCTGAGTTTGCAACTCTCGGATCTTGGTCTTTGAAAGTGGAGAATAGCGGCCCATACCTGGACGAGGGCGTATATTTTCAGGTAGAGAAGTATGTGCTGCCTAAGTACACGGTGAAAATCGAACCCACAGAAAAATTGTCTGTACGTGACGGCGACATGCAAGTGATCGTGCGTGCCAAGTGAGTTTCGTGTTGTTCGTGGCAAAGACAAAGATAAAGACAAATTACTAAACCGTTAAATTCATTTATCTTTAGTTATACTTATGGTAAACCGGTTGCCGGTAAAGTACTTTTACTACTTAATCTGGACGGTACGACTATCTGGACTTCGACTAATGGAGAATCTAAGCAAGAGGAGAAGCCGCCACATAACACGATATACACTGCCGACATGGTTAATGGCAAAGCAAAATTCGACTTAAATCTAAAGGAGTATGCTCCATTTTTGCCATACGAAACGCATGCGTCCTACATACGGATTACAGCAACCGTAGAAGAGGATTTCACAGGTGTCAAGATCAATGAGACTTCGGGCACATTGCTGTATCCATACCGCTATGCAATGGATTGCAGTGACTATAACACTTGTTATCAGTTTCACGCCGGAGAAGAGAAGGACGTCAGTTTCAAGATTACTTATGTCGATGGCACTGTGTTAAAGGACACCAAGTCCGTAGTGCGTGCTAAATACACAGAAGGCATTCGCTTAACTAATTGGTATCCTAAAGGTGAAGAGCCGAGTTTGCCTGAAATTGAGAATAAAACATTTGTATTTGAGAGCCACCTGAACGATTCGGGCATTGTGACATTCAAGGTGAAACTGGATGATTTACCCGATATCAAGAACGTCTCTCGTTACTATCAATTGGAATTGGAGTATGCCGACGAAAAGCGTGAGATCCTCACCACATATCCTTATAGAGAACCCGAGAAGGTCGTTCCTTCAAAAAATGAAGAAGAAAAGGAGTGGTTCAAAATTGATGTTGAGCGACAACCAAATGTTTACTCGTAAGTTAACTAATCTTGAAAATAGTGCATATCTTACCTTCACAATCTCACATTATTAGGTTTAACCTGGGTGACGATATAAAACTCACATTTAACTCGAGTGAACCACTTAACTATTTTGTATACAATATTATTGGACGTGGCAATGTGCTAAGTACTGAACGAGTTGAATTCAAAGAACCGACATTGGTTCATAATATGACGGTGAAAACGACGTTTTTAATGGCACCATTTTTGCGTATTTATGCCTATTATGTGGATGATAAGGGTGAGTTTCGGTATGCCGAGACAACGATGCACGTGAATGTTGAACTACAGAATCAAGTAAGTGAAACTGAAAGCAGTCTAAAACACAATGATAAGCAATAATGGACTCCTACACATAGATCAGCATCAACGCAGTGGATGAGGTTAAGCCAGGCACAAATGTCACATTGGAAATAAAGACTCTGCCACAATCCTTTGTGGGATTGCTTGCAGTCGATCAGAGCGTGCTTTTGCTGGGTAGCAACAATGACCTCTCAACCAATGACTTCAGTTGGCGATTGGGTCGCTTTGACACGCGCACTCCTTGGCAAGGGGGTTACTCCTACTATCCGGGCGATCGTAGTGGTGTAGTAACAATGACTAATGGCAGATTCTTTTATAACCTCACAAAACCTCTATACTTTGCTCAAGCATTTGGTGGGTCACTTCAAAGTCATCGTAAGATGGCTGTTGCTGGGCCATCAGTAGTACAAGATTCAGCACTTATGGGTTCAGGCGCTGCTGTTTATGCTTCTGAATCTGCTACTCTAGGTAACCAGAATTCTGGGGATATTGCTGTGCGAAAAAATTTTGTTGAGACGTGGATATTTGATGATATTGAAAACACCGTGAGCGAAGTCACCAAGTGGACTAAGACCATACCAGATACCATAACCAGCTGGGTGTTGAGTGCTTTTGCAGTGCATCCCGAAAAGGGATTAGGTGTGACAAAGGAAAAGACTCACATCAAGACGTTCCAGCCATTCTTTATTTCCATACGACTACCCTACTCAGTAAAGCGTGGTACGTATGCGCTGTTCGACATGAATAGAAACCATTTCTTAAATATTCCCGTACGCAGGTGAAGTCATCAACGTGCCAGCTTTGGTCTTCAATTATTTGGCAAAGAAGCTTGATGTGGACGTCACTTTGGACAATGAGGATAATGAGTACGAGTTCTTGGATGCTAGCAACGAAGTGATAAGCGATACGAAACGAGTGCAAACAGTTCGCGTGGGTGCTAATGAAGCTGCTGGAGTGTCCTTCATTATACGACCTAAAATCATTGGCCAAATCATGTTGAAATTCCTTGCTGTATCGCCGATCGCCGGCGATGCTATACACAAGACGCTGAAAGTTGTGCCCGAAGGCGTCACGCAATATGCAAATCGTGCCTTCTTTGTCAATCTTAAAGACTCTCCCGAGTATAAGGAGTCATTCGCATTGGAATTGCCCGCCGATTATGTGCCTGACTCACAGCATGCAGAGATTTCAGTGGTTGGTGATCTCCTCGGACCTGTAATAAAGAATATGGAGCAACTGATACGACTGCCCAGCGGCTGCGGCGAACAGACTATGTCTGCCTTAGTGCCCAACTACTTGGTTTACAACTATCTTAAGAACATAAAAAAACTGACTCCTACCATGGAAACACGCATCAAGCGTAATCTTGAACGCGGTTACCAGAACATACTCAACTACCGACATGACGATGGCTCATTCAGCTCTTTTGGTCCGAATACTTGGTACCCAGACCAGCCGCCCCGCAATGGTTCCACTTGGCTCACGGCCTACGTACTGCGTTCATTGCAACAGATGGCCGAACATGTGAAAATTGATGATAAAATCTTTGACAAGGGATATGCATACCTACTAAGCAGACAAGCCAAAAATGGCAGCTTTACAGAGCAGGGCGAAGCCTTCTATAGCTCGCAGCGATCACTTCTCTCATTGACATCCAACGTTCTGCTGGCACTCGCAGCCCAAAAGACACCTCCAGCTAAGCAAGTCAATCTAGCTTTGCAATACCTGGAAGAGAACATTGATAAGAGTGAGGAGAATTTACTGCCTAAGGCGATTGCCACTTATACACTCCAGAAGCTGAAAGGTGCGGACGCAAGCAAACACGTTGCCAATTTAAAGGCACTCGGCAAATCCGAGGAGGGACGCACTTGGTGGTCGGACAGCGAAAATAGTAATGCCAAACGTGGTAACTGTGCGCGCTGGTGGTGCTGGGTCTACAGCAACGACGTTGAGCTTACATCCTACGCATTGCTTAGCATTATTGAAAACGAGACCCCAGAGGCAGTGCTGCCAATAATCAAGTGGCTAGTGGCACAGCGTAACAACTACGGCGGCTTTGGTTCATCGCAGGATACGGTAGTGGGTCTGCAAGCGCTCATCAAGTTTGCTGAACGTGCAGAATACGAAGCAGCCGTGGCGGATGTCGACGTAACATCACACGGCGAACGTGAAAAACGTGAGACCATCAAAGTAACTGAAGATAATGGATTGCTCCTGCAAACAGTGGAGCTACCACAGGGCACTACAAACATTGATTTCCATGTAAAGGGCACCGGAGCGGCACTGGTACAGATTTCTTATCAGTACAACATCGCGGAGAAGGAACCAAAACCAAGTTTCAAGATCGAGTCCATACTGAAATCAGATGCACCACCGCACAAACTGGAACTCGATGTTTGTGTTCAGTACGTGGAGGAGCAATCGGAAGCCTCGAACATGGCCATATTGGAGGTCTCCTTGCCATCAGGCTATACGGCAGATGACACCAGCTTTGAGCACATACGCACAATCCAGCGTGTTCGGGTAAACATAATAATTGTTCATATCTGCTGAATCGTTTAAATATTGTTATCTTCTCTTCCTCTTAGCACGTTGAAACCAAAAACGATGACTCCGTTGTGGTCATCTACTTCGAGAGTCTGGCAAAGGGCGAAACCACATGTATACCCATCGAGGCTTATAAGACTTTCGCTGTTGCACTGCAGAAGCCGGCGCCGATTGTGCTCTATGACTATTATGATACCAATAAGAAGGCCAACGACTTTTATCAGATCGAGTCAAAGTTCTGCGACATATGCGAAGATGCTGAGTGCAAGAAGTCATGCTGAAAGTCTTCTGTAGCCTACAGTTAACTAATTTTTGATATTTTTGATATTGCAAGCGTTGTAAATATATATATATATAAATGTTATTTTAAAATGTGTTAAGAAAAGTCCGAGTTTTCGTTGTGATAAATGTGAAGACTTATAGTTTGAACTTAGCAAAAGTCAACGCTATATCACGTCGCAAGCTTTAAAAATAAAACTAGAAAGGCAGGGCTATAGTCGAATGTAACCGATTATAGAAAACCCTGTACCCAATCCAAAACAAAAAAAAATTTTTTTTTTGTAAAAGCCATTTTTCGGCTGACCGTTCCTATGGCAGCTATATGTTATAGTAAACCGATATTTATCATATTCAGGAGTATGATTGGATATTACCTAAAACTGTCAAATCAGAAATTTGGTAACGATATCTTAGTAAACAAAAAAGTTTTTCTCAGTAAATGTTGTTTTTCGGCCGATCGTTCCTATGACAGCTATATGATATAGTGAACCGATATATATTATATTGAGGAATGTGATTGGGCCTTAGCTAAAACTATTAAATCCAAAATTTGGTGAAGATATCTTGAAAAACAAAAGGGTTTTTGTTACTAAATGTGGGTTTTCATCCGATCGTTCCTATGGCAGCTATATGTTATAGGTCGAATATCAAAAAAAAAAAATAAACTCGTTATGCCTATGGATTGGGAGAGTCTTCGTGCAATTTGGTGGTTGTAGGTCTTACCGTTTCCGAGATCCGTTTGTTCATACAGACGGACAGACAGACGGACATGGCTAGATCGACTCGCCTTTCGATACTGATCAAGAATATATATACTTTATGGGGTCTACCACGCCTCCTTCAGGGTATAAAAAAAAAGTATTGATAAGTAATACTTATACCACTTTCCTGTATAAAGAGGAAACGTGCATCTAGATAGGTTAGCAACTGTTCTTATTCAAGTCTCCTGTAGATAAAAAATAAACTCCACAACGTAACTCTTACATAAATTCGTATGATATTCTCGCTACCCATTTTAGTTTTCTGTCCTTAAACATCCAACTTCTTAGCAATATAAAAGAAACCTTCCGTGCATGTTTCCCATTTTAAATATGTATCTTATTTATACCAGTGTCCCTTATATATGTAAGAAATTTCATTTATCTGCATTAAATTGTTTCAGAAATTTGGCCAATTTTGATTTCCTCTTACAAATGAGGGCGCCCACTTTTAACATGCTTCTTATTTCTTCCGGTGCCTTTTATACATATACCATATATACCAAATGTCATCAATCTGCAATAAGTAGTTTGAGAATTATAACGAATAAGCCTCTTATTTCCCCCAATGCTATTTACATACTACATAAATTTCATCGAAACATTTTATCGTTTATTGCCAATGTCTTAAAAAAAATCCAAATGATTCCTTTGTGGTGTTAAAGTTCGAAGAAAAAAAAAACATTAAAATGAAATCAAAATAAAATTGACCATTTTAAACGATTTCCGACTTACTGCTATCCAAAATTCCAAACGGAAACGTTGCTTTCCACAACGGTTTAAAATGAAAACTGAGAATAGTAGTGTTGATTGTTATCTACGGTGATACCGTTATGGCGCGAACATTAATGCTCAATGCGAACTTCCAGACAAACGTTTACTCTTATCAAATCGCTTCCTTACGTTTAGTAATTTTATTCATAAAAACGTATATATAGACTTACCATCATTGTCGAGCGTACTAAGTTCATAAATAATATCAGTGTACGTGCGATCGGTGCTAATTGATAAGTTGGCAACTGTTAGCATGCAAAGAGATACACTGTCGCTAATTTATCAAACATTAATAATAGCGAAACTAATCAATAAGTAAATAATTGAATTATCAGTCGCGCACACGAAGACTGCACAGACAAAGGAAGGACAATCTAAATATGGCACGCTGTGCGATCATGCAAATCTTAGGTTAACTACTTGACTTCTGTATAAGAAGGTGGCTTGAAAAAAGTACAGAGCATTGCATTGGTCATTCGATCATGCACCGATAGCTGGTGCATCAATACGCTAGAGTGACTTATTGATCCTTAAAACCCTTAAAATTACAGCAAAGGATCTCAACTGCTGACAGGTGAATAAAATATGTTTTTTTATGTTTTTTTCGAAGCATTTATGTTAAAGTATACTCTTTTCGAAAAACAGAGTGAACTTTGTGATCTTTAACTTGTTGTATTGCTACTTCTTTTTTCATTGCTTGGATGAACTCAGAGTACCAGAGTGCGATGAAAATCTGTTAAGAAGAGTATCATGACTCATGAGCTTTGAGATTTGGTATATGTATGTTTAATTTGATAGCCGACAGACATTTAGTCAATCCTAGTTTCCGCTTTAAGCACACTGATGTGTTCCATAGACGGCATGTCTTTTCAAACTGCCCTCGTTTTCGCCTGGTTCGCGTTTGGCCTCGTTAACCAGAACATGTAACTGGCCAAGAACACTCATAGAGATAGCAAAAACGTTCCATAAGTGGCGAACTCACAAATAAACGTTTAGGTGCGATCGTTACTACTTGTGATCAATAAACGGTAATCCCATAATATGCACATTTAAATGGAATATTCGAAGATCAAGATAACAGAGTATGTGCGAATAATTGATTCGGTAAAAAGAAAGAAGCGTATTTAGTACGTGCTTATGGGCAGACCAGAAGCCATTAGCAAACACATTACACGGCAGTTTGCAGGCAGTTGCAGTTGTGTCGCGCGTCGTGTCGGTTCCAGTTCACAGAAATTGAAGTCCTTGAGAGCCCGAGAGTACGAGAATGACAGCCGCGGTGAAAGAGTCCTTCTGCAAGAAGGTTATAGCGAATGTTGAGCTGCTGCTGCAGGTAATCAATCAGCTATGCATTGGCTTTGTCACATTATACGTGAGCTGGATGTGCCTGCGCAAGGGGCTCTCCGGCTTAATGCTGCACATTTGGCTCGTGACATTTGGTTTCTGCTTCCTCATGGCCGAGGGCATGTTGTGCCACTACGATGCGAATGCCTGGACATTCCGTCTAAGCCGACAAGGAAAGACGATTGTGCACTTGGTTCTGCTTGTGCTGGGCGGTGGAATGGGCGTGGCCGGTTGCCTTGTACAGTTAATACACGACGATTGGAAATTGACGACGGTGCACGCACGTCTAGGCTTCGCCGCGTTCATACTTTGTCTCATTGCACTGCTCACAGGATTGTGCTCCTTTCTGGCCAAGTACGTTTCCAAAATTGTGTCGCCGGTTCTGAATAAAAGTGTTCACGTTTCGCTCGGCTTTGGCACCTTCGTGACGGCATTAATGGCGCAATATTATGGCTACAATACGACGAGTATGTTCCGCCACGATTACCGCGATTTTGAGACATACCTGCAAGTGGTCACACTTGTCATGATGGTGCTAACCTGCATTGGGCCACTGAAATCTTTGTATCAGAAATTTTGTAGCCTGCTTAGCTAAGCGCATCTGGCATGTGACTGCGCATAATATATCTCAAATACTCATTTATAAATATTTTAATAAAGAAAAAATAAAAAATATATATATACATGTACATGTTTATAAAAAATTAAAAAAAAAAAAAAAAAAAATTATTTAAATGCATTCACGTTGTGGGGCTTCCCCAATAATACTTTGCACGGCAATCAGCGAGTGTAGCTAAGTAAACTAAATATTAATGCTAACATTAACTTTGCACTGCAATTTTTCAAAACTTTGTGGCTTATGGATTGTATGCAGCAGTATGTGCCGTTGATTAGATACTTTCTATAACCGCAAGTACTGCAATCGAATGCAATCCTTAAAAATATTCACAAGATAAAACATTACTCGATTGAATTTTTAGACACTGACATGCTCTGCGAACATTTTTCATGGGACATAGTTTAGTCAGCAATATATGAAATGTTGCCACAGCTTTCTGGAACTCAAAGATTAACTTATGTGCGGAGTAAAAACTTGAAAGGACCTCCTGGAAGTAAGAACAGCAACGGAAATTCCACATACACACACATATAAAGATCGCTTAAGAAATGTGAGGTGTGCAGCAGACAGCGAAATTGAAGTAGTTAAAAATCATTGCAGATTATATTGCAGACGATTGCGATTTGCTAATCTCCGGCAGCAGTGCACACGCAAAGCTTATCGCAACATTTTTAGATAATGCCGCCGTATTTGCGAGCTGAGGGTTGTGTCAGCATGAATGAAGTTAGAAACGAAATAAAGGCTTTTGGGATTATTAAACTGAACTATACACAACACTAAATGCAGCGCACTGATGAGTTTCACTTTGAAGGTCGAAAGTTCTAAATATAGAAGCGCATCCAATGTGATTTACAGCCTGAGATTTTGCGGTTTTAAATGGTTTGCATTTTGAGTTTATTATGTGTCTGTTTAAGCAGAAACCGATATGTTGGCTTGACTTGTTTATGATTTGTGGTTTGCCGTGCGGTGGCCGGGAGGGGAGGTTGGCGTCGGCATGCGTTTATCAGTCGCTTCCACAATTGTGGGCGGCAACTACATTCGTTAGCAGCTACGCAGTTAACACAGTTGAAAAATAATTTTAACGGCCAACAGTTAAACGTAATTGTGGCAAAAATCCCAAACTCAAGCAAACTGTCAGTCACCAAAAGAAAACAAAAGCGTGTGCAAGCAAGCCAAGAAGTTTGCCAAAGATTATCAGTGGCACGAATAGCTTTGTTGCTTTTAATATTCTCAATTGTTGTTGCTTGCTAGCTAAACAAAACGAAATAAAACAAAAGAAGAGAACACACAAATTACACATTTCAGTGATAAGCGCACAACATCAGCGTCTGCGATCATCTATCGTAGCCATACACATATGGCACAAGCGGCCGCAAGTCTACATGAGGCGCTCAGTAGCACACGACCGGACTACGGCAGCACAACGCAAAGCGTTCAACTGGATTCTGACAGCGTCACACGACAGACTAAAAAAAACCCATTGAGATCTCAGCGATTTGCCCATTCGAGTGCGGAGCGCTTGCCCAAGTTCGTGAACGTCGGCGGGGATTCACAACGCTATATGAAAATGTCAGTGGATACGATGCCCAACAGTGAGTCGAGGCAGCTGCTGGAGCGCCTGGAGTTTACGCTCAATGTGTTGAATCAGATGTGCATCGGTTTTGTGACCATCTACTTGTCATGGCTCTGCCTACGCACGGGGCTCTCGTCCACCACGAGCCTGCATGCCTGGCTGGTGACGCTGGGTGTAAGTAGTAATGGTAAAAAAAAAAGCACAAGCACGAAATCTAATGTAGCTCACATATGATGCAGTTCTCGTTCTTCATGGCGGAGGGTGTGATGATACATTATAGCGCCAATGTGCTGACGACCAGCTACAAGCGGCATACAAAGACCACCATACACTGGGTGTTGCTGACACTGGGTGGCGGCTGTGGAGTGGCGGGCGCGCTGCTTAAAATGTTGCAAAAGGGATTCATGCTCAACACCACGCACGGCAAACTGGGTAAGTCTGCTCAACAACACCTAAGCTTAAAATATTTACACGCCTGTTGGTCAACGGCAGGTTTCACCGCCTTCTTACTCTGCTTGCTGACGATGATCGGTGGAATGGGAGCGCTCTACTCCGTGCGCATCAAGAAACTGATCACACCGCTGCTGAATAAGACTTTCCACAATTTTCTGGGCATTGCTACGTTTGCCATTGCCCTGACGGCACAGTTCTATGGCTATCAGACGGGCTTCTTCAGTCGACGCGCCGAGAGCGATTTTGTGGTGCTGATGAAGTCTCTAACACTCATCTCGCTAGTGCTCTCCTGCATTGGTCCACTCAAGGCGTTGTATCATAAATCTAAAAACATCTGGAGAAATTTTAATTAGGATGCTTCGTTTTTTAGATAAGTCGTTAGTTAAATATTTTTTGTGTACATACAATGCATAACTTAGTCTTAAGATAAACTGTTACCTAACTACTTATAAACAAAAGCCATCTGTATAAATAAATTATCCGTCGCTAAATCGCACTTCAGTTTACACAATGACGTAGTCTTTATTATCTTATTGGGTTTTTGGCGACTTTTCACCCAAAATCAAGACAAAGTTGTTCGCACTTATACATATCCGTACGATAAGTCGGCAATCAATGAAACGTAAATTTTTTGCTAGTAATGTTCATTATGATAGAGATCTGATATACTCGTACATATATTATATATATTACTCAATATAACAAAATGAAATATATTTCGATTTATAAAGAATTTTTAATTATCAGTCAGCAAAATGACGAAATGTATTTCGCGATCTTCTAAAGTCGCTATATAAATATTTTACCAAGTATATTTCTTCCGGCAATATCTTCCCCTTATACAACTGGTTCAAAAATCCGATGCAGTTTGTATTCAGCTTGCAGTTTTGATGTCATCAATTAATTCAATTATGTAAAAAAATAATAATAGTAAAAAAATAATACAAAATAAACAATTAATTCAATTAACTGTGTTATAAATTGGTAGCAAAAAAGTTATCGGAGTTTGCTTTTAAGTTAATGCAGTGCACATCGGAGCACATAGCAGCAAAATGCTTGCATACTTTTAGGCTGAAGAAGGAAGCTCCAACGTGGTGCGAGCGAGAAAGGCTGACTACTAACGTAGAATCACTATATTGGCTTCCAAGCTCTGCAAAAACCAAATATTACTCGCGCAATTGAGTGAAAAGCGGCGATCTTCGGCTCATTTGGTTGAGAGAAATTGAGATTGTTAACAACTAATATTTATAATTACTATACAGCGAGGCGTTGTTCAAACCGTTTATTTGATTTTGTTAGGAGAGTAGTGAGGGTAAGGCGCGGTTGAAACTCTTAGGGTTGCCACGCAAACTGGTTGCAGTCGCCGTCGAGTACCCTAGACTTGTACCGGACCCGCGAAACCGGATTTTACGTTGTTCACCACTGAAACAGTGTTGCTGATGAAGCATAGGGTTTGCAGAGTACGAAGCCATTCTTTCGCACTCTCACACACTTCAGGTGCTTGTGTGACAAACGTTTGGTGATTTGAAATTGAAATTAAATATTCATTTTAATACTAATAATATAAAACGATAGATAACTTGAGCTAACAAAGCGATGATGACTGCTTAAATGATGTTGGTACGGAAAAAAAAAAAAACAATTTTTGGCTTCGTTTTTAGGTACAAAGGTGGTAGAAGTGCACACATCCGGAGCGACTCCGGTGGCTGAACCTGAAACAGCATCATCAGCGTCTGCCAAATACTTGAAGGAATTGGAATGTGGTGTACATTTTTTCTTTAATTTTCACATCATACTTGCTATATATTTACTTATATCGCTAGCAAATGTCGTGTTGTGTTTATTTTCAAAAATAACATCGTGGTTACGCTGCTGCCTGGTAAATTAGAAATTGCACTTTACTGCTTTCATTTCTTTGTTGAATTACTTCTACTTCTGGCTAAGAACTCATTATTTTTGACTCGAGCTCTTTGGACTTACCCGCGCTCTTGAGCATGGCGCCCTAAACTATCTTACCTGCGCATTTAAAACGTTACTAATATTTCCGATACGTCACGCCACAGAATTTTCTGACACTTGCGTCAAATGCAAAAACCAGTTAAGATCCTCACTGTTTAATTAACATATTGGAATCTGGCCAACTTTACCAACTTACTTTAATATCCAGGCACAAATGAGACTTAAGAACAAGTACCAATTCTTCCCTCTACAATTCTCTCTGCAAAACAATCTTGGAACTGTATTCCGTATCCTCCACAAATATAAAATACCACGTATTTAAGCTTTTATTATAAAATAGTGTGCATCATTTATTTTCTTTTGATTTTCTGCGTCATATATATTTTCATTTATTTATAAAGGTATATCTATTGCGAACTAGTGTTAATAATTCTGCTCGTAATGCAACAGAGTGAATGCAATAAAAATAAATAACTAGCCATTATAATATCTGCGAGATTATGCATGCTTTTTATAGTTATTTGTATTTACGCAGAATGCATATACGCTTAAAAGCCTACCGATCAGCCAAGTTAGCGGCGTCTCTTGAGTAGTTGTCCTGTTTGTGGTCATACAGCCATCAGCATGCAGCAGTACGTGTACAAGTAAAAAAAAAAACTTTTTTTTATAATAAATAAAAACGTTTACAGTTATATAAAGTCCAACACTTAAAGCACTCAAAGGCATAAGAAGTTTGAGATTAGTTCGTTTAATGCATTTAGCATTTAGATCTTTGTGGAACGTTTAGTAATGGCGAAGGCAAACAGCGCATGCTCCAAATGCTGCCGATAGCGAAACTTGCCTTGCTCGTTCTTAGCACCGCCGCCTCCAGCGGTGCAGCAATGCTCACTGCAACAACAACTCGACTCTTCGTCATCATCCTCGCAGGCGATCGCCTGTAAAGCATCGTCTTCGTAAAATGCATCCAATGCGCGTGGCTTCTGATCATAACGCAAATAAAGCGTCAGACAGATGAAGATCATGAGTATCAGTGCACAAATTGCGCCACTGGCAATGCTGGCCTTCTCCAGAATGGGTCTTGGTCGTTTAGGCATATACGAGCCATCGAGTTCCTTATACTCGCACCGTTGACCCATGAAGCCATTGGCGCATTCACAGCTATACACAGGTAAATCACCGATCTTGACGGCAAAGCAAGTGGCATCATTCAGGCAGTACCAGACATCGAAGGTCTCTGGGCATTTATATGTAGGGAATGTTATATTGGGGCGTGGCGTGGTTGTTGTCGTACTTGTAGTTGTTGTCCTTAGTGTTGTTGTAGTCGGCGGTGTAGTCGATGTGGGCAAGACGGACCCCGACATCGAGGACGACGTTGAGTATGTTGCGCGCGGCTTTGGAACGGCTCGACTCGAACAGGCATTTGTGCTATCGTAGCAGAAGAGTGTAAGCAATGTGCTGAGTATAATAAGGCAATACATTGTTGTTGTACGTTTAGGACGAAATACTGGATTATATAAAAAGTCTGAGTTTTATGGAATGAAAAAATGTGTTTTGTGGCTAGCGCGGCAATACTGTATTGGTTTCTATTTTTTTTTTTTTTGCTGCTTATGTGGTTGCTTGTCGTCTTCTTATGTTTAAATTCGAATTCTCTTATTTTTTTTTTTGGTTTGGTTTTCCTTTTTTGTTTTTTTTTTTTGGTTTGCAAAGTCCTGCAGCGTACAAAATGTAGACAGCTTAAAATTACTAATTACATTAAACAATTATCACAAAGTAAATGAGTGTTTATCGTTGATGTCGATGACCTTTAACAAAAGCATAGACTTTTCGTTTTTCGGTTTTTAGTTCATAATAATAAAATTATGTGTAGTTCTTGCGCAAGACAACAACTGCTGCTTACTGACGTTGAGTGGCGATTTGCATATGTGGCATCTGTGAAATATATAAAAAATAAATATTAATTTTAGTTTTGCAATGTTTGATTTTTATGCTGCTTGGCGCAACAATACGTTTTTTTTTTTTTTTAATTTACAGCAACCGGCTAGAATAGATGATACACACTACAATTTTAAAAGCTAAAAAATGAGTTAGATAAAATATTAACAAAATCAATGCAAAAAAAAAAAAAAAAAAAAAAAACAAATGCTGTATAAAAAATTAAACAAAAAACAACTTTAATTAGCTACAGATGACACGAGTCCTGTGCGGCCATTACTCAAAGTACCGTCACTAGTAGTTTACTTAAGAGATTATAGAACTGCTTATTTACTTATTAAAATAAAAAAATGGTTTTTAACTTCAATTGTTTATTTAAATTTTCAATTAAATTATATTTTTAGGTTTCATTAAACTAGAAACAAAAATAAGAGCACGATAATAAATATAGAGCCTAACATTATAGCAGCTGCAACTGTTAACATTTAGCATCACTAGGAATCGTTTTTATATGAAAATTGTCCTCTCCCGTTTGCGGTCCCTGCCTTTTCTATTTCTCTCTCGTTACAAAGCGAAGCTGGGAGAGGACGACAGCAGAACTAATTCATTCAGCTGCCGGCTTGCTATTTAGCTGTTAGCTGCTTAACAGTTTTATAGTTAACAGATTTCGCTCACGTAAACCACACACTTACTACTCTTGAGCAGACAATAGTTTACAACAAAAAAGTATATAAAAGTCTTGTCACATGCAAGCATAAACTATTGGTCTAGATACGAGGGTAGTTAGTTAAATGAGTCAGTGAGTTTTTGAATAAAACATTAGCCACTTCACACACTTTAATTTTCCGATCATCCAATATGACATTCCTTTGATTTTATCGAAGATTTATGGCGTGATGACCACTTTTGGGCGACCTGAAGGTTCGGCGTCATTTATGATGGTAAATATCAAAATATCACTGACTTATTCAACTGCCCTCGTAGCATTCCGAGCGAACACTACAATTTATGACGCTACTATATATTTGACCACAACTGTACATATTTTAATTTTGCTGAACTTCTTCAGACACACTGGACACACTTGCAAGCATCACAACTTGTTAATGCCGTGGGATATCTTGCTGCACACACACATGCCACATTTTATGAATATACGTTGTCTCCCGTTGATTATCCTAGCTCATCAAAGCTGGCTGTGATATGCGTCGGGTATCCATATCACAACCACTTGATGAGGCTTAGATAAGCAACATTTATAAGTTACACATGCAACTCGAGAATCTGTTTTATTTAGCATTTTTTTTTCTTTTTTTTTTTAATTTTTTATTCTTTTTGGCACATGAAATTTCCTGTTGTGTGTTGTTCTTGCTGCTTCAACTAGTAGTGAACGCCCGTGCCGTGAAGTGCCGTGCGTTGCCATGCCGTGGTCGAATGAATGCGTGCGTGTGTGCGGTACGATACGATGTGGTGCGCGATGGTGCAAATACGTGCGTCATTTGTTGCATGGTTGCCAAATCAATTTGTTGTTTTTGTGTGTGCTTACTGTTGTTTTATTATGAAATTGTTGGCGACATGATGATTGGTGTTGTTTATTTTTTCTTCTTTTTTTAACTACTGAAATTATGACAAGTGTTTTCTTCTTTTTTTTGAAGGTGTAACATATTTTGGATTTTTTATCTTATTCAATTTTTGTTTTTGCTTTTTTGATGTGCACGCCACACAGCTAAGCTCATCAAAGCTGGCTGTGATATGCTTTTTGTGCAAAATTTATGCATTTCACAACCACTTTGTGAGCGCAGTTGTGAGTCGGTAGTTTTGAAAGCGAGAGTACGAGAAAAAGATAGAGTAGGAGACAGAGAAAGAAAAAAAGAACTAGTGAAAAATATCTAAGAATTTTGACGCGGGCGGGTATTGATGACAATGATTTGCTCAATTATGTTGCGGTTTTTTTCATTCGATTTTTACACTAGACACGAAAAAGTTGTTAAATAAAAATATGTTTTTATAAAAGCTGATGTATTAATGACACTGATGTTTTCGAATTTATTGTGCACAATTATACTTCCTTTTATTTAAATTTTTTTTTTCTAGGACAATGAACACTTTAAATTTCTTCTGTTAATTATATTGTGCACCGTGTTTTGAGGCATCGTGTCGCTCCTCAAAGCTGGCTGTGATATGATTAAAACATGAAAACATTTCACAACCACTTTGAAGAATGACACAATTCTCGCGCTTATAGAAAAAAAAAAAAAAAAAACCAAAATTAAATTAAGAAAAACAAAATATAATAATAAAAAAAATTTACAAAAAATATAAACAATTAAGAAAAAAAATTAATTGTTCTTTTTAATGTAACACAGAAGTACATATAAATAACAGATAACAATTATACGCAGAAGTATGAATGAAAAACATTAATTTAAAACGTACAATACTATATGCATGAGTACGCGTGACAAATATTTCGCTTTATATACTAACGCCAAGTCATAATATCAACAACCAATGCTAAACCATGCTCCACGCACTGCACAAGTTAATAACAGTCTTATGACGCTGCCAGTTAACCGCTAACGTTAACATGAACGCCAAGGGCAGGTACTTGGTATAACAACTGAAAAACTTAGATGAAAGTTGGGATGCTTAAGACCCGCAACCATAAGACAAAATGGGGAAAATTATCAATGCTGTCACCACACCAAATTTTAAAATCTATTGATCAAATATCTGGTTCTTACTTTTTCTACAATTAAGACAACATGAACTAAAATGCGCAGACAAAGCTATCTCTGAGTAGATTATGACTCGACTTTGTATTTTGAGCCCTCGAGACCTAGTCATGAGAGGAACAAAAAAGTTATCAAATATCTATTTACTGAGCCGAAACAAAAGCTTTATGTACGAAGTGTTGTCGGATCGAAACCATTCTTACGACAGGAAAGTAATTGTAAATTTATAATATATTAAACTTTCACATCGGTCAACATGTTACACAAACGTGATCACCTTTTTTAAGTTGTGCTACTAATTAGCAATAAAACAAAACTTCGATGCCGCCGGCTGTTGCTGTTTGTTTTTCTATTTCTAGCACTCACACCTAATATAGTGCCTTTTTTTAGACTCTCTCTGTGCGCTAGGTAAACTATAGCGTTGCCAGATTATTATTGTTATAGTGCATGATTTTGTTGAATAAAATCTTCGACTGTTTGGCGCACTGGAGACCCTGAATGATCCTCTAATTTGCACGATTTTATATGAAGAATATTTTGGAATAATTCCATGTAGCAGGACTTTGCGTTTTTCACTTTTGCTTCAGTATTGTTGAAGAGGAATAGAGTTTGCAGAGCACAAAACCGTTCTATCTCTCACGCACACGCTGTGTACGAGTTTTGAGTTCAATAGCCCAAGGAAGCAAAAACAAATTTTTCTGTTGATGCTGATAAACAAATTTCGCAACAAATAAATAACACGTCATTTTTTTTTTCTTTTTGTTTGTCTTTGGGTAAAAAACGTACAGAACAAATAATAACTGACGACATATTGGAATTTTACGCGCAAATCTTAGCGGTGTGATTATTAAGATTTCCGCTGCATATAAAAGCAAGAACAAAACAAAGTATAAAAAAAAAAAAAAAAGCTGCACTGAATACATACAAGTTGAATAACCATTAAATTCCTGTTGATCTCGTACGCGTCTAGGTCAAGATCAACAAAGTGCAACCAGTACTCGACGGGCGATGAGGTTGGGTTTGCTTTATCGTGGTTATTTTATATTAATACTACGTCGACGCCGTCTGTTTTGTAATTGTCGATTTTTGGCGTCAGTATTATCAAATGAAAAATAAATTTAAAAAAAACATGAATTTTGTTGACGCCATAATAACAAAAAAAAATTTTTTTTTATTGTGATTTTTCTTAGGTATGAAATAATAAAAGCACAAATCTTGTAGCCAATGGACGCGAAAAATAATCAAATTTTTTTTTATTTACTACGGTTGGCAGCAGTGTGCGCGTGAGTGTGGTGAATATGCGCCACTGGCCATGTTAAAACAAACTGTAATATATATATATATAAACAAAAAAAAAATTGATGTGCAGAAAATATGGCAGTATTTACGATTTTAGCCACCAAATAAGAATTACTACGTGCAAGTATGATATACAATAAGGATAGGATACAAAAACTAAAAAATAAATGGAAAAAAAAAAAAAATTACACACGCACATACATACCAACCATTCAAAATTTCACCACACTTGCGCTCTCTTTTGCTGATTTTGAATTCAACATTGCGCAGCATATATTCTGAACTCTTCTAGAGTGGTAGCTTGAAAAACATCAACAACAACGATTGACTTCTAACAGCACCCGTTTTTGTTTAGCTCTTTTTCTTTTTTTTTTAATTTTTGATTCGTCTTTTAACTTCTCGTTGTTGTTGTTTTGTAATATTGATACCTCTCGGTCGTTGCCACTCAGCGCTCAGCTTGTTTAGAAAAACTGTAAGAAAAGTAGCGTGGAAAAATAATACATGAAAAATGTGTAAAAGAAAATTGGCAAAATGAAAGTAGACGACGAAGCAACGACGGTGTACAAGAGCAGAGCATGTTGTGAGAGCGTCATACGTGCATATAAGAAAAATGCTGTACATTTTTATATATAATCATATTTTCTGTATATGTAAAATTATTTCGCCGCATAATATATATATAGAATAACCAGCGGCGTAAATTATGTTTATATCGCTTTTTCGTCAAAAAGTCCACACACTCACAAACACTTCAATTTCAGCATATTTCAGGGCAAAAATAAAGGATTTATTTAATTTTTATGTTTTTAATACAGTTGCAATATATTAACACGGAATTATTTAAAAGCACTAAATGTATTTATATATAGCATCAAAGAAAGGAAAAAAAAAAAGACGCACACGCTACTCTGTCGCTGTTTAGCACAAACACAGCCGACACTTCTCATAGAGAAGTAGGAACTGAAATATAGCCAAAGAGAGCAATGTACGCAAACCCACCACAATAATACCAAACAATACAATACAACTACGCACGGAACATACATACACATACACGACCTACGTAGTTAAGTGATGCTCACGTATCGCTAGCACATAGTACACGCGCGCGAGAAAATAAGCAGCGTATACGCTCGATTCACGACAAATCCAACTCGCAGAGCTATGCGTAGCGACACACGCGCACTCAAATTGGAGAAGCGTACTCTCACGAAGTTGTACCCAGCGTACCCATGGGTGTGCTCAAGAATTTTTTTTGCTTTCATTTTTGGTTTGGTCTACGGCTACACAACCACACTCAGAAGAGTCTTCTGCACTGTCACTACTATATGCTTGATTCAAAATTTTACCGGTTTTTTGCGTAAAAACGCAAAACCAGTAAACAAGAATTTCTAGTTTTGCTTATTGTCTTCAGTATTTTCTCAGTATTGTTGTTCTATTTGCGTAGTCTATATGGGATTTTTGCATGTGCAAAAATGAGATAGTATCCCCACCATAAAGCAGACACAACGTAGAGACGCATCAAAGAATTAGCGTTTTTTGTAGTTGAGTTCAAGTGCACGTGTATGCGTCGCAGTGTGCGCGTGTATGTGTTGTGTCTCATTGCATATGTATTTGTGTTGGTGTGTATACTCGCGTATTTTTTCGTCGCTTTGTGCGCGGGAATGTTGTCAAGAATTCTAAGAATTTTTTGTAAGACGACTCAATTTTTTTTAATCAAACTTCTGTTGTTGCGACAATATTTATGCTTTTGGATTATAGACGGTTATTGGCGCAACATTTAAAACTACACACACAACATATTTCTACAAAACACATAAAAAAGAAACACACACGGCCAGACGGCAACAAACCGGAATATGGGCGTGTACACCACGACTTATTGGGTTACTTGTGTAGGCAATATATTTTCAATTACTTTTAAAAAGGCTACCTAAACAAAAATTACTTTTACACATGGTAATTGCATAAAATATTGTACTTTATATTACAAAAACAATATTCGGTACCAGCACACCAATAGCAACAAAAACCATAGCAGCACGGCTAGTCACTAGTGTACCACCGCAAATTTACTGTACGACGAATGACACGCCGAACTTAATATCTACCGACCGGTACAAAAAACACAACCGCACCACAAACGTCTCACAAACGACTGCAAACAAGCAGAGTTGCAGTACTGCGCAAGCTTATAGCTATAGCTGGCTGTTGCGCGTTGTTAGCTAGGGGAGCGAGGGGGTTAGGTTACGAGTGGTTGCCACCTCGTCGGTATCGGCAGGTTGCAAAACAGAACTTAGCGACCGGTCGTGCAACATGCTACAGCTGGAAAGCATTTATCGTTGTTCATTACTGATTTTAGTGTTATTGACAACAAGTAGAGTTCCCACATTACGAAAATCCTCCGATTCCATTTTTTTTGCATGGAGGTTCTTAACCAATTGAGCAAAAGCAGCACCAGCAACAACAACAACGGTAATAAATGCTCCAAAACGACACAGAAGCAGCGTTGCCAGATAGGTAATTGCTACGTATGTACGTCATATACAACAAAGCAGGATTTAAACAAAAGTGCCGCAAAAATAGCAAAGGAAAACAACAAGAAACAAATTCAGCAATCGCCACATAACTTGCTTTGGGGATTGAGGGCGATGCACACATACACATACAACTCATAACACAGTAATCCAGCAACAAGCGCATTAAACACTAAAATATGCCTGCAATCTGTTTGTCAAGACACCGGCAGGCTGTCATGAAGGGGGTGCAGGTTGAGGGCGGCGAGGTAGGCTTGCCAGCCAGTTTGCAATCCATTGGATCAACATGTTATTGACACTAAAAAACAAAATGTGCACACGATGAGCGTCCCAACAACAAAAACAACAAAAACAAACGCTTGAAGTGAGGGAGCATAAATGCACACAAACAAGAAGTGGTGCAAGCGCGGCAACATTGCTGGTGGCGTCCATAGCGAACTTTATTTAGAGGAAAACTTAAAAAAAAAAAAAAGCATAGCAAATAAAAAAAAAAACGCCGCCACCGCCCGTTGGCATAGCAGACGACGCCACAAGTTTTTTTTCTTTCGTATGAAGACTAACCAACAAACGCATAAAGAGTCGCAGGTAGAAAACACCAACAAGACAAAACAACAACAAAAAACCATTGACTACACGACGACTACTGCTCGTGGAAGAAAATCGCTTTTGTTATTTTTGTTGTTGTTATGTTTATCGTGGTTATTGACGACGACTGCGACGACGTGCTGTTGTTGTTGCGCCGGCGCGCGCGTACGTAAACAACATTCCTTTGATTGGGGTCTGGTCTGGTCTGGTTTCGTTTGGGTTTGTTTGACTCTCGCTGAGAGTTTGGATTTACACACCATTACGCTTAAAAAAAATAACTAACAAAACCTGCTTTATAAACGACATTTGGCGATGGTGGCGATGGTGGCGGTGGTGACGGCGTATAGCCGAAAGAAAGCTGAAGCAACTTAAATGGAGTTGAAGGAACTTCGGCAGTCTGTTATCGTTGCTGGTAAAGAACTCGCGCCAAAAACAATATTTTCCCGCGCTTCGCAACCGTAAACAACATCGAAAAATTTCTTCAATGGGCACACAACGTTAAGTCGTTAAGGCTCAGGCCCAGAGCGTTTAGTTTTATTTGACTTGGGTTGACTTCGGCAGTTTCTAAGAAAAAAAATTTTTTTTTTGTCAGTTATACACGAACGGCACTTATTAAGTATCCGCAGCGTCAAACTGGCATGGCGTTGTGTATGTTATCAAAATTAATTTCATTTGATTTCAGAAACTGATTTCGCAGTTTTTAGCATTTCATCCAAAATGTTGTGTATTTAAATTATCTTATTTTTCCAAAAAATTCTCATATTTTACATAAGAACATTAAGAAACTTTATCGCAAAATTTAGAGAATGTTAATCTTTGACTCAATGATACGACATTGAATCTATTCGGATCCATAATCAAATCGAATTTGACCGCCCAAAAAATCTTAAAACGGAAAAAGTAACAATTTGATACTGTATGTTATTTCTTATATAAAAGAATAAATATATGGAAATAAACGACTATTACAGAATCGGCATTAATATTTCATTTTCAAGAACTATTAGTGAAAACATTGCCAAAATGCGAAAATAGAAATATTACAAAGGATGGATGGTTGTAAAGGTATATGTACTATGAAACCTGTCTCAATTTTTATTAGGTTAGGTAAAAAAAAAATGTATTAACTTAGAGAAATCAAATAAAACACACAAATGAAAAGATACAAGAATGCATATTCTGAACACAAATGTAAAAACCTAACCAAAACAGAGAGAAGACGGATCAAAACAAAAATTGTGGTAAAATAAAAAGTACGCAACAGAATGCAAACAGAACAACGACGCAACATCAGCAACGGAAGACGCAGCGGCAGCGAATATCTCCAATCACCCATTTAGTATGCAAACCATTGCACTGTTAGAGTAAGAGAGTGGGATGTATCAAGCAGGGAATATTGGGAAGATCGTAAACTGGAAGGATCGCTTTTCAGTTTTTTTTTATATATAAATATAGACAGTCTCGGGCAAACGGTGGTGTAAGAGACAACATAGCAGAAGACGCTAATGTTGTATTAGTGTTGTTGGACATTCCCGTGCGTTGCTGCACTTCTACATGTTTTGCAAAGTTTGTGTTTCTCTTTTTGTTGCTTTTGTATTTCCTAGCAGCGCATTAGGACGTTGAACCGAACATACATAACAATAACAAATAATGAACAACTACAACGACAACACTGTGTGCAGACGTACATAATACATCCCCATTGGGGGAAACATTTAACAACAAAAAGTTCTCAGTTTGGAAATAACGAATGTGGAAATTGTAAATACTTTCACATTACATATATACATTTGATAAGTTACAAATGAAAAATCAAAATTCGTGTTTCTTTATCTTCATATTATTCAGTGGCAGGTTCCATGCCATTTTGTAGTCACTGTTATGGGAACCGGTGCCTGTGGATGAGGTGATAACCATCCGGCAACACTGCGGAGAATCGTGCAAAAATAAAGCAAAAAACGAAATAGACCAGGCAGTGTACGGTGAAGGCTGAAGCAACGTGCTGTGTCATGCTGAACACACATACTAAAAAAAAACAAAATAAAAAAAAAAAAACTGCGCAATAGAAAAATCTAAAGAAATCGATATAAAAAAAAAAAAAATCAACCAAATTTCTTTTCCACTCAGCATGTCTGTGTGTCGGCACATTACTTTGAAAAGGTCATTCTCATTGTCGTTTGCAAAATTTCTCTTTTCTTTCCGACACATCGTCGTCATTGTAGTTTTTATATTATTGTTGTTGGTGATTTCTTTATAAGAGTATATATGTAGAGTAGTAAAGAAAAATGCCGACTGCGACGACAATGTTGCCGGTGAGCAGCACACGAAGCGGAAGTACCATCCTCTCGCGCGCTCACTTTCTTACACTTGCTCATTCAATAAGCACATTATATGTATATTCTATGTATGTGTTGTATGTTTTTATTTTAGCAAAGCAGCAGACGACGACAATGCCGCCATTACACTTGAACGTATTTATGCCGCCGCTATTTTTGTTTGTTGTTGTTTTTATAGTGCTTATTCTTTTTGGATTTATTTTCTCGTTGGTTTATTATACGTAACTGAATTTGCGAGCACGTAATACACACAACACTCGCGCTCATTCACTTGTTCAATTACTCAAGCGACGGCCTTCTTCATGTATTGGCAACTCTTATTCATTCTTACATTTATTCGCTATCCCCCATTTACTCATCGCACTAGTGTCTAGCGCGCACATACATTCATGCTTAAATATAATAAAATGTTTTGGAACGTACTTTCATTGGGGTATACATATGTAAAGCCAGACAGAAATTAAATGCAAATCCATTATACATAAGGAATGTATCATTTACAAATGGGGGCGGGCATCCCTCCAAAATTATGTTGACACAATGTATAAACATGTTACTAATATAATTGTGTCGACAAAGGTAAATGAACAGAGAATTTATATATGTATACAAAATGTTATAGAGAATTGTAAATGAAATTCTAATAAGTTTTGTTAGACAAGTTGTTTAAATGGCCAATTGAACAATGCGGCAAAATCAGCGAAAGGCATAAAGAAAGCAATTGGGGAAGAAATAAAAATAAAACATCAGCGACGACAAGTGTAACGGTAATTATTGTGCTTTTGCCTGCTCTCACAACAGTTGCTGGTTGCAGAGCAAGTTTCATTGAGCAAAGTTCGTCGGCCTTCGTTGAACAGCGGCGTCGTCGTTGTAGTAGTAGTAGTCAACGTCGTTGCTACAGCGTAGCGTTAGTTAACAGTATTAACCGTTATAAAATGTTGCCATACTGTACTGCTGCACTAAAAGTGCTGGTACAAAGCTTTCTTAATATATTACTTGAAAAAAACTAGATACAATATTAGAAACAAAAAAAATTAATACATATGTATTTGAAACTGTACAAGAATAGACAGCCACAATAACACGAAAAATTAACGTGGACAAAAAGAGTGCAAATCGAAGATCATCAACAACAGATTAATTAAGGCAAATACAATAACAACAACAATAGTCGCAGATATTTTTATACACTCAACACACGGTGGTACTACGTTCGGACGGACATGATCTTCGACGACTTTGTGTGTTTTCTTCCGTTGTTGCTGTCGTCTGTGTAGTTCTTGTTGTTGTTAATTTTCTGAATGTAAAGGAAGTGGCACGTACTGTACACAGCAGTCGCAAAGAAAACTACACAAAACTACGCTAAATGTAACAGATTGGAATGCGCCGGCGAGCGGGACAGCGTCAGTGCACGTTTGGGAGTGTTGGTTTGCTAGTTGATGTCTGTACAGTGTACCCAGAAAAACGAAGAGCACTAGAACGGTAACATGCTGTTGTTGTTGTTCATACTATTGTAGCGTGAGAAACACCCTAAAAAAATTTTGTGTACTGCTTCGCTTGCAAGAAGTATGAGAGAGAAAGAGTAAGAGATTGCGACAGTCTCACGGCTGTAGAATGTTGCCAGATTGCGCATAACATGTTTTGCCCTTTTAAAAGAGGTTGAAAATGTTATTCTAATATGAAGTAAATTTAAGTTAAACTAAATCAAAACCTCGTGTTATACCGCCAATTAAATTTTTTGCAATTAGGAGATTTTTTTCTCCTTATTTCGCAGGATTATCGACTCCAATAAGGCTATTTTTCCGAAATATTAACTTCTTTCTATATAAAAAATTTTCATCCATCTATTCAATCAATACTTGCAGACGTAGTTTGCACAATAAGCAATTAAAGTCTGGCATCATTCCACTTAAGAGACAACGACCGCAGTAAGCAGCGACGCATTTGTGAGCATCATGCTCAACGATTCTCGTACTCTATACCAATAAACATGTGTGCCATGTTTGCAACGTCGATGACGGCGACAATAAAAACATTTATAAACAGGAAATGGAATTTACAACAAATAAACTGAAAAATAAGTATTGCTCATGCACAGACCGGCTGCAGGTTATAATAAACGTGGCTGTGTTTTATTTTAACAGACTGCTGCTGTGTCGATGTGAATACATGCGCATTTTTACACTAAACATGCAACTGTGTTCTTAGAACAAAATCGAACCCCCCTCTATTTCACTCATCGACTAACACGACGTGCAGCCATTACTGTTATAAAGCTATAACTTTGCTGTTAAAAAAGTAATTTTTCAGCTGACCACTATGTTACTGTTGTTGAGGTTGATTTGTTGTTGCTGCTAAGATGCTGCACTTGCAAAACTTAAAGCAACTAACCAAAAGTCATTCAAACATATCCATGTACTAAAAGATTTATTGAATGCCCTGCTTGGATGCGATTGTAAATATAATCGGATTAATAAAAAAAAAAAATTTCAACAAAAACTTTCCTGAAAAATTTGCGCTATGTATTTGTAAAAAGATTTTATATAACACAACTTAATAGAACTTTCCTTCCAGGTTGCTACAAAGTAAAATTTTTGTCATATATTTTTTAACTGATTCAAATCTAGTTTAATATTATCGTAGCCCTATTCAATAATAATTAAGTTTGTTTGTAAACATTGCGTTTCTGTGCTGGCCCAAACCCGGCGAGGTGGCACTCTCCAAGTGCGGCAGTCCAATTGTCTTTACTTTTTAGTTTTTGCATTATGTTCTCGGGAATCTGAATTGCTGCCGTAGTAAATTGAGGTCGGGAGTATTCCTAAATGAAATAAATGCAACCGTGTGCACAAAACTTTGTGTTGGTAACAAATTACTTACCAACACAACAAACTGACTTTAACACAAGCGAAAGTGACTATAAGAGGCTGCAACTGGTTGAGCTACCCGGCGTTGCCTGGGATATTATGTTGAAACTTTTAAAAAATCATCGTCGCAGTGTCAGCCAGTTTTGCCTTGCATGAACTTGTTTGCAAGCATTCAACTTTGCATTTTTTATTGGCAAGCAAACATTTAATGTCTCCCCCAATGACTGCTTGATAACCATTAGCTCACCCAAGCTAGAGATGTGACCAGAACGCGCAAACATATGAATCCACTCACGGAATTCAAATGTATCTGTATGAAGTGTGCTGCTAAAGAATGTGAGAAAAAAGAAAGAAAAAACAAAATGCGGCCAATGACGGTAATGAATTGAATGTGTCTACGGCATATTTGACGTCTGTCTGCAGCTTTCCATTTGCTGAGACGTCGATTCGATTCCAAACGAATCAAGATTCGTGTGTGTATGTGCGTGTGACGTAAAAGAAAGTAAGCCAATGTTGTTGTTGTAGTAACTGTTGCTAGTGTTGCTGTACGTCCACAACGGAATGTGGCATTCTGGAATGCCGACAAGAATTTACAAGATTTAGCAAGTATGGAGCGGTTGTTGTAAAAATAAAGAAACAAGCCAACAAAACCCGACTGCAACTTAATTGAACAAAACGACAACAACAATGAACGTCAACGCCAACGTCTGTCGGATTCATAATGTACTTATTTACTTAAGTAGACAAGCGTTACATGCCCCGACATGCCATGCGGAAACGCCCAAAATTAATGAGGAAGCACTTTAAAAGACAAAAATTAAACTAGCAGAAGCAGAAGCAGCAATAACACACAGTGACAAGCAGCTGCTGTCTCGCACCACAGGTGCTGTTTTACTTACATACATACTATGTATATTTCTTTTTGTTTAATATGACCATCTACTCCTTTTCTTGCATGTGCTAATAATATGAGTATTTCAGCAAGCAAATACAACAACAGCAACTTCCGTTGTTATAACCCAGAAGACATATGCTCAATGCGTCGTTTTTGTAGTTCCTTTTCGTTTTGTTTTGTGACCTAAAACTAGCGAATATATATAACAGCTGAATTACAGCTCCGTAACAGTAATGACGAATCGTCGAGTTATTGACGCAATGTCTTCTCGAACCAATAAAATTGGAGGTGCGATAGTTCCACGCAGTAAGGCAACCTGCATGTATGAGTGCAAAACAAGACTGTTGATGGCTGTTATCAACATTTTTAATAACAGGTACGGTTCTGTCAACAGAAAGTGCAACAGGAGGAACCATAACAAAACTAGTTGTAAATTTAAAAAAAAAAATCAATTATAAAAAATCCTTTACGTATTTGTAAAATGAATTCCATAGCAGAATTAAATAATCAAGCATAAACATTAATTAGTGAAAAATGCGGCTGATACTTAAGTGACACTTTTTGGCATCAAAATTGATTTGATAACTAGGTCTTCAGTTAATTTAACCTACGTTTCTGTTTCGTGCTCAGCAAACTTTAAAAAGACTGATATGCTATGTTGTACTGATTTAGTAGTGTTGAAAGTGAATACAGCTTGCAGAGCACGAAATCGTTCTACCTCACTCCCACGCATAGTGAGTCCACGTTGCGATCTTTTCCTTATCAAAAGCACTGAATTCCCTTTCAACAACACTGAAGCAGTAGTAAACAACGTAAAAACCTGCTTCCAAAAATTCAAAAAGAATATTCCACGTACAAGCGTTCGGGTCCTCAGAATGGAATAAATTACCGTGCCTATAGTGACAACCCTTGGGACGGAATATTCCACATACTATAGTTACTTTTGAAGGGAAAAAAACAAAGCATTGAAAACAAAGCCAGTGTGGCTAGTTCAGTTTTACTTTAATCAAACAAGAGCACAAACACTCTTTTGGAGAGTGGAGCGGGTGTGCGCATTTTGAGAGAAACATTTCTGCACAATTTCGGTCGAGCATATCACGCTGTCCAATGGGAGAGAAAAAACTACACCAACCATATGAAATGTTATGTTTATGTCATTGACATTTTGCTATACTGGTTGTTGTGCGATAGGAGTGGTGCGAGGGGATTAGGTTAGAAATAGAGTAATTAGGGTTGTCACCTCATCCACCGTGATTTGCTCCCAGACACTGACTAAATGGCATACCTGTGTACTGGTACCAGAAAAATAAGATTTGGCATTGTTCACTACTGCTTTTTCTTTCTCACTATGTTGTGAGCACAAGTGGAAGTGAGAGAAAGTGGCGAGTACGTTGCTAATAGTACGGAAATAACCAATGAATGAAAATTCGTGGATGCACGAAAATGTTGCATGTGCAAAGCAGCTTTAAAATAAAACAAAGCTAGATATATAAAAATAAATGAGAACACTCTGCTGTGTCGGGTTGCTTAAACGCACATCAAGCTTAAGCAACAGCTCTGCATTTGTTTATAAATGATGTGGTTAACAATTAGGGCAATGCTCGTTGTGTTGTTGTTGCATAGCACTAACCTACATTAATGCAATAGTATATGCGCTATATTGCTGATCGCATGCTGGATGCATCGCAATGAGAAAATTACAATGAGTGCGGCGGTAGCGACGGTGTCGAACGACCTATTCTTCTCAAAAACCAAGAGACAACAACAATTTGCAGCCATATTTCTGCATAGTTGGCAGCACTACACGCAGCCGGGATACGTACATACAAACATATTGTATATACTTCCGCCGCCGCTCTCTCACGGGCGCCTATGTATGTGTTAGTTTAAACAAGTTTAAAGGTATTAACCGTTGCTTGTTCCAACTCCAAGAGGAGAGCGTTTGCGGCGGCGACGGGGATGAGGTTATAAGTAAAATAAACAAAATATAACGAGGGAAAAAAAACCAGCAACAGCGAAAATACTACAAAGCACTGGTGGTATAAGAATTTTTTTTCCCGTTTCTTCAGTTTTTGGAACTCAAAGCCACTTCGAGAAATGAGGCAAAATAAAAATGGTGGAAATTGATGCCGTACGTTTTATGAAAATTTTCTTTTTTAACTTACATTGTTTGTTGCAACGTTAAATCGTACTATGCTTTTTTATCGTAATTAAACCATTGTCATGTATAACTTTATTTTAAAATCATTTCAGCAGTTGTACTGCGCTTGCAATATAGTTTATGGCATAATAGTTTCTTGCTTCGTTTCAGTTGTTTATGCCGATATATACATATGTATGTTTGTATGTATAAACACTTGCTACACAGTTTTAAGGTAATTTTTATCAACTTTTTTAAATACTTTTTTGTGCGTTGTGCTAATAACCAAAAAACGCACGCTGCGCAGTTGATGACAAGAAAGAGACTGCTCACCGAGTGACTGCTTCACTATCCGCTATAGTAATAGTGTGCAATAACACTGAAGCTTCAGAAGCAGTCATGAACAACGTAAAACCGTCTTTGTTTTTGCTCACGTGAGAATTCTCACGAACAAAACACCCCGAATTTTCTATGAGCAAAAGATATTTTGCGCCCTGACAACCATGACGCAATATTTATTTACGTTTTGTTGGCATAGCAAATATAAGAATTGTAGACAAGTACGCTGTGCGTTTGAGCAACACTTGAAAATTAACAGGAGAGAGAAGAACTTACTGCACACGGTGTGTGCATGAACGAGATAGAACTGTTTCATGCTCTGCAAACTCTACTCGCTTTCAATAACACCACTGCTAGTAGCAGTAGTGAACAACGCGAAAACTGCTTTGTTATGCTGAAGCAAAAATGTTGATCTGACATTTGCAGGGGTGACTTAAGAGTCAGTAAAAACTTGTTTGATACCATGACAACCATAGCCAATTTGGCTGCTTGCTCTCCCTATAAGCAAACACTGACGTCATCTTTGGTGTTGCCACGTGCATTGTGTTATATCAAATTTAAAAGTTAAATAACATGACGCCAAGATATGCAAATTGAGAGAACGTATCAATATCAATTTCGTATCAGAATAGTAATTTGAAGCGATGCCAAATTGGAACGATTGTGCAATTGTGTAAATGTTTTTATTTTTTTAGTGCTAAAAATTACAACTTTTTGAAGAAAGCACCAACACTCAGAAAGAAAAAGTGATAAGAATTGTCAAAAAAAAAAAAATTGCTAGATAGAGCCAAATAAAAGTGAAATATTGCCGCCACACTTAAACATAGGCTAATTTTGCTACAAAATCGCCAATTTTTGGCATCACTGGCTGCATGCTTTTGAGGATTCCCTTATAACGGAACTTAGTAGAGCGTTATTATCTCGTCAAACAATAATTGGGGAACTTAGAAAAATCGCTGGACACAGTTGTGTCCATAGTTTATAAAAGTCAATGTTGTGCCAGTTCGGCCTTTTTCTCTCTCGAAATTACATCACTCTCATTGAAACGCCGCCATATTGCATTTGTGACGTCATAAGTATTTAGTGTATTTTTGAAGCTAATTTTAACATTTTTATTTTTTACACTATCATATATTTTGATATTGAAGTGAAATTAAAAATAAATAAATATGTTAATTTATTTTCAATTTCAATATCCATTCTACGTTCGATGTTTCGACTTACATCCATTTCATTTTCATCACTACCTGTGTTTCTTGTACCATGCTTGTGTCCGCCGACCTGGAAAAAACACAAGTGCTTCACCGCAATAGAGTTTGCAGAGCCATTGCAGAAGCCATTGTATCTCGCTCACGAACACACACCTAGAAGGTGTGGGAACTATTTTGTCCTCTGCAAACTCTATTCACTTTCAATTACATTAAAGGCAGTACTGAACAACGCAAAACATGTTCCTAAGGAGTGTTCCCCAATACAAATATGGATAATCCCTTGAGGAACAAGTTCTTTTGCTGATGGTGACAGCCCTTTTCCTTGAAGGCATATTCTTTTATTTCATACAATTTAATTTAGGGTACCGCCCACTTTAATTAAGTATCATATCTCTCCTGGTATCCTGGGCGGCACTATTCACTTTTAATATCCATCCAGAGGTAGTAATTCGCAGGTTGCAGAGAGAGTTACGCTTAAAATCTCTTCGTCACAATGTATCAGTATTACCGAGTATTGGCAACGCGGGCAACGGACAAGGAGCACAAAGCAGAATGGTCCGAGTGTACACTTTAACTGGTATATACCCGTTAGCCAGACCGATATCGCCAGTGCTGCCCAATATTTCGGGCAGGTTTTGTTTCTGTTGTTGTTGCCTCCGATTTGTAATTAAAAACAGAAAAACAGAAGACAATAAAAAAACGGTGCGAAATGTGCTGTGCTTTAAGTAACGTAACTTAGACAAAGTGTGCTGAAATTATGTGCACGACAAGTGTGTGTTTAAGTGACATTTCTTAAATTATTTTCAACTCTTCTGCGTGCGTGTGTTTATTAAATTGTTTTGCCGTCTCAGCTGCTGTTGCCAAAACCAAGAAAAGGGGAAAATACAAGTGAAAATCGTGTAAGAATATACGTGCGAAAGCAAAATAGAAATTCCAATAGTGTCGTGGTGGCAGCATGCGTAATTCCTTTCTACCCTCCCCCACAACTTAAATAAATATGAAAGTATGCAAGTCTAGAGCGTTTTAAGACCGTCTTTGTTTTGTTGTCAGTCGTCGGTGTTTGTTTTAATCGACATTGTCTCGTCTTCATTTGGAATTTGTTAAATAAACAAAACCAAAAGCTATTATTTTCAATTAAACGCCGTCTTACATACATATTTAATTCGCGATTTGCGCGCGCGAGTTGCAACTTGAACGAGCGTAACGCAAGCGATAAAACAAAAAAACGGCAACAACAATGAGTAATTATCATCATACGCCCGCGCAGCGTCAAGCGTCGCATCATATACATTCACAGCTACAGCAGCAACATCATCACACACATTCGCTTGCACAACAACAACAACAACAACAACATCACCATCTACAGCCGCATGCGACGCCTACAAACAATTCGACCATAGTAGCTGCCGCCGTCAACGCGAATACCACAGTGCCACCCAGCACAAGCGGTGTCGCCAGTGCCGTCATCGTCGCTGCCCCAATCATCAACTCTGGTAGCAACCTTTCAGCCATTCTGGTTGCGCCACCGCCGCAGCCATTGATAAGCAATTCGCTTGCGATACGCCAAGAGATACAACGCTTTGAATCCGTACATCCATCGATTTATGCAATTTACGATTTAATCGATTTATTGCCGCTGCCGGACGCGCAAATCGCACAGCAGATTCGGGATCATGTTGTCTGCATTGAAGGTGAGTATGTAAACAAACTCTTCAGTTTTGGGTTAATTACCATTCAGCTCTATGTTTCTCTCTCTACGTCTACTGTTCTCTTGTTGTTGTTGAGCTACTCTAGTAGTGCCCATCATCTGACCGAATGCCAATGAACGCACTTGGACGCACTATTTTAGGCACAAGCCTTTTCTAGTGTCTTCAATTTTGTATATATATATATATATATATATATATATATATATATGTGTGTGTGTATTTCTTGTTGTTGTTGTTTTGCTGCTTGTGGTCTTGTCTTGTTTGATAAACAAATACAAAACATTTAACAACAACAAGCGTTGCCCATTGCCTGCTCATGTATGTATGTATTTACTCCGTATTATATACATACGTTACTTTATACATGATTTAACCCCGCAACTCACATACCGCACACCGATAAGGTGGCACCATAAGCGTGTCGACTACAACTGTGTCTGTTCAGCCATGCTTCTGCTTTTTGTTGTTATTGTCGTTGCTATTCATTTTGTTCATTTTGGTTTTTGTTTTTTTTTTTGTTATTTTTTGCCTTAAAAGCAGCTTGAACAAGCTTTGATTTACTTTTCGTTTTTCATTGTTTTTTTTTTTGTTATATATATTTTTCGTTGCGGCTAGCTGAAATTTGATGCTGCCGCAGTTTGGACTTCTTTTGCGTTTGAGTCTTCTGCTGCTGCTTCAGGTTCCTCTGATGAACTGTAACCGGCAAACCGGTTTACGATTTCATATTAGAAAATCTTTCGAAATAAGGCAACTAACTACAACAATAATATTAATAATGACAACAACAACAACAGTTGGTATAAAAATGTAAACAAAATCTTTGCCGCTTCATTTGTATTTATTTATTGTTATTACTTTTTTTCGCTGTTATTATTGTTGTTGTAGTTGTTGCTGTTATGGCATTGTATTTCTTAAGCGCGAAGCTGTTTCATTATTGTAATCGCGCTTGTTTCTGTTATTGTAGAAGTTGTTTTTTTTTTCATATTAATTTTTTTTTTAAATTATGGCAAAACTCATGTCTTCGGCCAGTGTGATTCATTAAGTACACTATTTTGGAACATATTTGTTCCTACAGTAAGTTGCTGTCAGCATTTGTTTCGTTACGTTTAGGTTCCACATGGAAGTATTTATGTTAGTCATGACCTTAGTAAGTTTTTTTTGTCATATGATGATGATGCTGATTAGGGTTTTATGGGGAAGGCCCTTAGTAGTAGCAGATGGCGAACCTTAAGAGTTCTTTACTAGACAATGTTCTGCAGAATTTACCCTATTCTAAGGACTTCTGCTCTTATTAGCTGTTCAGTAGTGTGCTTTCTTCCACTTAAATAAACAAAAGCCTTAAGAAATTTTGATAAAAGGCTGGCACTGCTTCAATCCCTGCCTACAGAGTTTATTAAGCCATTCCACCAAAGCTGCCTTTGCGAAGCATAACTTACTTAGTGCAGACTCATTAGTTTGGGTTTTGGTGCTGCATCTGCTGATCTGTCGTATATATGAAATGGCATTGCCTCAGTTGCGCATATGACCAAATACGAGATGAAGAATGCCATGAGGAAAACATAAGCGCAGCCGTCGCCCATTAAATACAGAAAGGAGCCGGGATTCTCCAAAATATGCATGAGGCGTGCGCTCAACGATCGACGTGTCACGTGCGTCGGCACTTGTTCCGTTGTCAATTGGATGATGACCGTGTGCCTAGGATAGTTCCTACACTGAGGCTTCTTCTTTAAGTCTGTGTTCTCGCGCGCAAACAGTTGCGTTGTCTGCACGCCAGCGTTGCGGCCACGCAATGCTGTCGTCCTGTTCGGCGTTAGGGATGCGTGCGAGAATATATGACACAGACTTGCAGACTTATGATAGGCAACATGAGCATCGCTCCCCGTACTTCTCAGCGTGGGAGTGGATGCGTGTCGTCTCGGTGCCTTCGCTTGGTGTTGCTGCAACTGGATGGAGTCCAATGCTTGGTTGACATTCTGTTTGGCCGCATTGACTTGGTCATGTGTTCCGTTTGCGAGGTCAGCGCCACGATCGAGTGCATCTTCGATTTGTATTACTATAAATTTATTCTCTTGCAGCGCCAGCGGTGTTGTTTCATACTCTTGCACCATCGCTCTAACTTGCTGAAATTGCTTTGGCGTATAGTTAAGGAGAATTTAGGGGTCGAAGTCAAAATTTCTGTTTTTTATGCCAGCGCCTACTAAAGTAATGTACTGAGCCGGATCGTGGCAGCGTGTAGTGTGCCTTATCGCACAAGTGTTAGGCGCCGCGCAATTACCCATTCGAGATTCCGTTAGTTTGGATAACAAGCGACGTCGTCGTCGTCGTCGTCGTCATCGTCGTTGTGTCGTTGTCATTTGTTATCAGTGCCGATGGTCGCACTTGTGTGTCAATTGCTTAATTGTGCCCTAATAATGTTGACATTTGCTTTCGCTCTGGTTTGGCATGGCGTCATTTCTGTTTTCTTTCGCATTAGCGAAATGTCGTCTGTGTTCTCATTGCTCGTTGAACTTTAAAAAATAACTGAAAATATCAACAACACACATATGTTTATCTGTCTGTCTGTGTCTGTCCGTCTGCATAGTTGTCTTTCAGTCTGGCACAAGCCGTGTGTGACTCGCCTGGCACGCAGTGAAGCGTATCTGCTGCCTATTTTTAGCGAAGTGCATGCAGAGCACGCCAAACAGAGATACAATATAAGATTAGCCAATAGCATAAGCAAATTTCTGGCGAAAGTCACAAATAATTTTAGCACACAAGCTGTAATCATCTTTTGCTGATGCGAAGTTTGTCGGCTGCTGGGGCGGTAGCCATTTGTGGGAATCTTTACTCACACAATGCGCAAACACCATAATACAAAGCGGTAACACCAAAAAAAGCATCAAACGACAGACGGCACACCTAGAAATTAAATTAAATCACGCAAACTACACTACACTACACAATTAGTGAACTACAAATTTGCTGCGACTGTGCTGCAAAACTACAAATCATTGAAGCCTATAAAAGAGACGCGAAGACTGCTTACTAGGCTTAGTTAGATGCGGTAGTCAAAGATGAGAGAGACTGATTTCAATATTCGAGTCGATCTGAACGCATACACGTAGATTTGTTGAGCAAATACAGACGATGCCATTTTTCAACCGTATCATTCCTACGAATGAGCATAGGGATTTTTCAGCGGTTACTTAAGTGTGTGTGTGTCGATGAATAACAGGGTATCACATATTGTTATTTGATGCTGAATGATTGTTTTCTATTATTTAAAAAAAGTATTGGGCTTAACAACTTCTGAGAGTGTACACAATGTTTGGTAAAAGATTTGACAGAATTTGTTGTACCTCACATTAGAGTAAAACCGAACAACTGATGTTAAATTACACAGCGGTACTGAGTTTATGTTTACATATACCTGGCATAGCTGCTAAGAAACTCGAATAAACCCCTTTGTTGTTAGCAGTTATAAAGACATATGAAGACTCACATATACAATGAACTTTGCATTAAGAATGTCGTATGTCCTTCTCTTTTGCCTATTTGTAGCTTGATCTCTAGGTATTGGGTGGCTCAAGATCAACTAAGCTAAATTCTTAAGTTGCAATCTATTAAAAAGTACTGGCTTCGTGTAATACCGATAATAGTTTAGCAGCAACTAATTTCACTAATGAACCAACTAATATTTAAAACCTAGAGTTCTAAAATCTTTTTGGGTATTTCATATAATCTATACTAATTATATAAAATTAAAGACGAAAATTTTGTCACGCTTTCAAACAAAATATACTGAACCGATTTTAATAATTTTTTTTTTATAAAATCACATTTAATATTACCAACTGAGTGGCATACTTACTTTTTCAGTTTATTTTAATTAAATATGTTTTTTTTAGCATTAAGTTATTACAAATACAACAAATCAATCAACATAAAAACGTTCGTACGTTTATTGCTTATATTTTGTTTTACGACAACTTTTTTGTCTTGCCGAACAAAAGCCGAAAGAATAGCCGAACTATGCTCAAAGGGCAGCGTTGCAGTTTTGTTGTTTTTTTTTTGTTGTAGTATAATATAAATTGTTTTATCAGATTCTAATTAGGATATTTGAAGGAATTACTAATTGGACAAAGAAAAAGCATGTGCTCTTTTTTTTCTCATGCTTTTAACGGGTTTGACAAACGAAGATGGTTGCACAAACTGGACAGAAAAAAAACGCGAAGCGAAGCGCGCCGGGATCGCTATTTAATAAATATTTATGTACTTCCCTTGTGTGTAGCTTGTGCCAGCTACAAATAGTCTTAAGTATTTCTTTAACATTTTAAAGAAGCGTTATAGCTAACCAAGCTGTATTATGCAACCGTTATAGCGCCTCAAAAGCTTATGTAGAGGGTAGAGAAGACGTATTCCTTAGAAGTTTGATTTATCTTTTATTCTAATTGCTTTAGTTCAAAATTTTTGCAAACAATTACGTAAACTTTAAATGGTTTTATAGATTTTTGATTTGTCCTACAATTGTATTCCTTCCTGTCTGGTAACCTTATTTGCATAACGCCATGTATGCTGCAATTTGATCGGTAGCTATTTATTATGTAATAATTTGGTGCTTTACTGTTTGTCTACTCTCTATTAAATATCGATATCTTTTGTTTGTCTTTCATTGCTATTCTTGCGAAAAAAAGACAAGTTTATCTTCGATATATTTAACACCAAAGACTTTATTGCAATGAGAGCAGACCCAAGCGTTTACTTAACGACACTAAACTGTCGCGTTTACTCTGTATGTACTCGTTGACGGCAACCTCGACGACTTTCCCACTCGCCTTGGCCATCCTCCAGAAATAGGCAGCCACATCGGCCAAGAAGCTCTTTACGACATCCTGTAGCCCGTTGGACTGTAGTATGCGGTCATACTCCTCATTGCTGACACCCGTTTCGCTTTCCTTATTTAAGAGCAACGGAGATTTGTTGAACTGCAAGAGAAGGATGCTTTTAGAATACAGATGCAGCACTTGATAATAGCAAAAATCTTGCCTCCTTGAATATTTCCAACCACATGTGATCCTTCTGGTGTACATCTTCAACGGCGATTACTTGATTTAGGCGTACCGTGTACGCCTCAATATCTCGTACACGTTGTGTCTGAGGACCTAATGACTGCTTGACCTTGCCAAAGAAATCGATCTGGGCGCGAAAGAGCCCATTCAGCAGGGCCGCGGTGTCAGCACGTGCGTCAGCTTCAAGTTGTAGACGCGCTTCGTCTGTCTTGGGCAGCTCACGCCTTGCGCGCTCTATCACGCCACCCGAGATGCACTGTGGAGATAGCAAAGTACTGATGTAATGACTTCTCTGTTTAGACAGACTTCAGTAGATATTTTGGCGCTAACCTGCAATGCACCGATGATAAAGCATAGCAGTAGGCAACTGTATTTTTCGCAGCTCTGTAATTGCGACATATTATTTATGCAACTTCTCTCTGGGTAAGCTTTTTCTTTTCCTAATTGCGGCTTCAATTCGTTGCGCGCAAAACAAATGCTGAATTTTGACTAAATCGTTGGGCGTTAAACAAGTTGAATACGTTTTTGCGAGGCTTATCAGCGCATAAGATTGTGTAGGTTTTGTTTTTTTTTTTATTTAATTGAACTGGCTGAGATTTTCTAAAAAATTGTTTATAATATGTATACGAATACATCTTCGTAAGACATTTTGATAATGGGCATCGTAATGAAGTATTTATTTTCTTGATTGATTTTCCACTTAGGGGGCGATTGTGACGACTTAACAGATCAGCTGCACCGACATATACATGAGTTATTTTGTAGTAAGAGCATTATTACCAGTTTTTAATTTTAATTAATTATTTTTATTAAAATATTATTTCAACTGCATCAACTATTGTACTCCTTGCATACTGTTCCTAACTGTTCTACATCGGTAACCGATAAAATCCATTCAACATTGGTGTGCACTTCAATTTATGTTATTTATGAAAAAAACAAAAAATACGTTCAAATTCAAATTTCAACTGCACACCAGTAACACACACAGCTGATTCAAAATATGTATGTTCATCTTTTTAGTATCTACAAAACTGTTCAAGTTGCCTGTGTCATACAGTTTGACAAGCATTATGTATAAGCAGTTCGCTAAGATAAGCAGTCGCAGGGGATCACGTTGTGTTAAAGCAGCGCTGCTAAATGGTAAACAGTACGAGGGGGAAAGCAGCGAGCTAATGATCGAGTTCTGTTAAAGCAGTTTGTTTGATCTAAGTACTAAGTAGATGTTAACGCCCATGTAATTTAAAAGATTTGAAAAAAATTTTTTTAATTTCGCTTTGCCGATATTTTTTAATGTTCTTATAATTAAATTTTGAGAAAACATAAAAACCAGTATTTGCCGTTGTATAAAAATCTTAGAGGAATTATTGTTACAATATTTATTCGTGGGCAAATAAAAATGTAGGTTTAGCGAATGGTCCAGGATTAGACCATTACAATGACAGACTTGGAAAGTTATCTTAAATGACCAGTATGTGTTTTCTCTTACTCTTCGTACAGTGGATGTCGCATTGGTATGCAACTACAATACTTCATTGGTTGTAAATTGGTTATTGCACTTATCATTGTTATTTTTGATTGCTGATAATCCACTGCCATACTAACCGCATATTTGAAATCTTTTAATTGATAAAAACAAAAAAAAAATAAAAAAAGGAACAAGATTAGTTTGCTATGCTGATTAGCCATATTATTTTGTATAAAATGTTAGTTGAAGTATTTATTCAATTTAGTATACTCATGTGTGGTCATTAGTAGCAATGAAATTTTTAGCGCTGTTCGCAATCTTAGCCTGCCTGAGTGTAGGATCTCAGGGCGCCTCAAATGCCCACGTTTTAGCTGGTAAGTAGACGGCAGTCCGTGGTTTTGGGATCATTTTAAATATTAGAAAACATATGTGTTGCCAGGTTCGAGTCGTTCGATTTCCAGTCAAATATGCGACGCATTGGAAGAATTAAAAGTCCAAATGACCTGCGGTTTTCCAAAGTATGGCATACCCCCACTTGCACCCTTCAAACTTAAACAAAAGCAGATAAACTTCGATGGTGGGGAACTTAATGGTTCATGTCAAGTAAATGACTTCGTACTGCTTGGATTGAATGAATATGAGATACGCGAGTTCAAGGTGAATACCATTCGCAGCAGGGCTAACTTCGATTTTCTCTTCAAGAGTGTCAATTTCACCACCAATTACGAAGTGGATGTGGGCACTGGCTTGCGGTATAAACGCGCGGGGGGCGCATTTTTTGCCTTGCAAGATTTGGTCATCAACGGCGAAGTAAAATACTCATTGGGTTTGACCGGTAGTAGTGGTCTGCGATTAAAGGAAGTTAAGATCTACGTCAGCGTTGGCAGTGTCAATTCGCAAATTGAGAATCTTTCCAAGTATAAAATAATCAACCGAAAGCTAAATGAGGTGATCGAGGAATGGTTCATGCTGGTGATCAATGAGAATACCGACTATGTTGCCGATCAGATAAATGAAATTGTCGTGCCCTTGGGTAATGACGTAATTGGTGATAGAACAATAAGGGATATAATAAATGGCATTGTTGGCGGAGGTGGTGGTGGTGGAGCCCCAGGTGAAAAGGAGAAATGCGTGCCACCCGAACAAACCTATTAATAGGTTTTATGTCTTTTTAAATAAAAAACTGAACATTTTATTTTGTGATAAAAATAAACGCAGTTATAATACCTTATCAAGCGGATAAGCTGATTTTTTATATTCGTTTTTAATAGGCATCTTGTGTACTAATCTTATCTTAGCCGATTAATCTTAGCAGCTACGAAAAAACCTTGTAATTTAAAACAATAAATTTAAGGTGCACAAGCAATTATTTTTAAAATATGAAAATCGTGTGAATATGGATTGTGTCGACTTTCAGTTTGGAGTTTTTTAGCTTGATCCTTTGCTACTGACATCTATACTAGAACGCGAAAGTTCTTGGCGTTGGGTGTTGAATATGTGCATACGTTCGAGACCTATGCAGTCATTTATATTTTATTGTGCCTTCTTTTTTGATTTTTGGTTTGGTTTGGCCATTCCTACCAAATTAGAGGACAAACGAAACCAGACCTACTGTCTGTTCCATAGCTAAAATCAATAAATGGTTATCAGCGCCTTTATCAACTTAAGAAACATAATGTATATATTGTATATAAATTTAGATCATATATTTTGTGAGTGCTGAGTTGAGGAACTGATGTTGCCACTTAAATAGAAGGATAGACTAAATTTAATATTTCTAAAAGTCAGGTGAGGTCGTCTATTTTCTACATCTACTTCAGTCGTGTGGAACAACCAAATTTTAATTGATCTTTTTAAAATTCTAATGTTTAGGTACGTTGTGTTATGCAGTTTGCTTATTCATATTGTAGTTTACTTTTCTTATAATATTTTGTTAACATGAACCACTTTATTAAAAGCAATGCAAATAATATCAAAGCTACACAACTTTTCATTCCATAATATTTTTACCAATCGATTTCTGGTGGAATGCAGACTTGCTTCTCTTCACCGCTGCCGCCGCCGGCAATCAAGTCGGTGATGCTGACATCTTCCAGGGCGTCATTAACAATTGGCAGCGCTGTGGTCTCAATAGTATTCGCAATCAGATCCTCGTTCTCATTGATAGCCAATTCAACGGCTTCGGCAAGATAATCATTCATCTTGTGATTGATAGCGCCTTCACCGAGAATGCCCTCAATTTCGGACTCAACCTCACCGATGTGTGTGCGCATCTCCAAAGACTTGACCTTAAGTTTGCCAGATATCAAGCCCAATGAGTATTTTAAAGTACCCCAGACTTCCATGTTTTTGATGGCGAATTTGCTATGACCATTACCAATTAGATTTACGGTGAAACCGAATTTCTTGAGCACCAAACGCAGATCATAAATGGTATCGACATTAACATTCTTGAAAATGAACTTGTAGGTCGCCTTGCTGGTGATGGCATTGATCTTCATTTCCGCAATATCGAAGTCGTTCAGGCCATTGAGACGGAAATGATCGACCGTGCCTTGCAATTTGAAAGCACTGGTGTCAATGTGCACGTCTCTGTGTTCGATTCTCAATGGCGCCAATGGTGGGATGCCCAAGCCAGGGTAACCACATGGCATCTGCTCCTGCAAGTCCTCGATTAGTTCCACTACGGTGCTCGATATGGATTGACCAGCTGCAAGAATTCGCATAAAAACAAAATTTACATAGTTGAGCCTATGATCGACGAGCGGACTTACCGATCGGTTCCGTGGCTGCACTCGCGCAACCAACGAGCGCCAAAACTGCTAAAAAGAATTTCATCTTGTTTTATTTCGTATAACTGCCTGTTGCCTAGTCCAAAACAGTTTCTATACTACGTACCCGACTAAGTTGTCGCAGGCCTTTTATAGATGTCGCACAATATGTCCATAAACTTGAGGCCCAATCATGCATTGACTCTTTAGATAAGAATGCGGTTTCTCAGGTGTCCGAAATGATTAGTTTACGGTTGCGCTTTCCTCTTATTGTCTTATCTAGAGCGCACATAGCCTATTTTCTATTGAAAAAATGTTTTTTTTTTTATTTTGGTTATTTTTTTTTTAAGTTTGATTTAAAGTTTAATAGTTAGACCCCCCAACTCCGTTCGAAAATTTACTTTGGAATTCCACTGACGGTAAATTTAATTGCATTGGTGCTGAAATTTTTTTTGTAGATATTTGTATATATTTGATAATCGAAAAATCAATATTTTGCTTATTTAATAAAGAAATATATTGAAATACAATGGAAAAGGTGTTTCAGATATGAGTATGCAGGTTTAAGGTTTGAGTTAAACATTTTTAAACAAGGGCATATAAATGCTGTATTTTCGAATATTTATTTTAAAATTTTATGTAGGATCTCTTATGTTTGATATTTACTTTTTCGAAACCATCAGTGAAGTATAAAGCAAGTATTATAGAATACTGACTTAGAAAATACTTATATGTATGTTGAAAACAATGTGAATTTTTAATTTATTGAATAATATATAAAAATTTAAAGTAATAGAATATACGCGAATATAAACGATTATACATATTTAAAAATGTGTTTCTATAATGGTTCGAAAATTTTGAAAAACATATAATAGTGTTGAAAAAAATTTAAGAAGTTCTTAAAACTGAAGTAACAAATTTCTTCGGATATGCAATATTTTTATGTTCCAAAATTCGAAACATTGGAAACATTTATTCCGTCACGTATTGGTAGCGTCTTTAGTAATACATATATTCATGGTACTTTTCTGCAATCGCGTGAGCTTAAAAGATGATTTACAACTTGATAATTTGACACACACTCAACGATTGTATATTTTCGTATTTGACTTTGTCGTAATTTCGAAAATAAATTGACACACACATTTGCGATTGCGAACAAGGAATTTTGCCCATACAGGTGTATATTTGGCATGGTTGTTATTTGCGTATATTTGGCCTGGTAGGCAAGTCATATATTTTATTTATATATAAATCTTGTCCAAACAGCAGGTGAGAAATTGATTAGGGGCTGAAGGTGGTGACTGGTATTTTACACGTTTTGCTTTTATTTGTTATTATTGTAGCGGTCATGTTATGAGTGCTTTTATTTAAAAGTCTTAGATTAATCTTAGATTAATTTAATTTATTCCCCAAGTGCACAATGTTTGGACCGATTGCGTTGTTGCTTTATCAATGGTTAAGCGCGTGCACTTGCCAAGCCAAACGCGCAATTATAACAACAAACGGCAATATCTAGCAAAAAGTCGATTGTCTTCTTGTCTGGCAATCCTATAAAAGCCGCTGTCTTTTTCCTATCATATTTAGGCTCTTTTGTAGTGTCGTTGACTGCATAATGATGAGGGCAACAGTTTTACTTTTATTGGGTCTTTTGGCCAACGCAGCTGCATACAATGTTGAAGATATGGGCGAGGCAGAGTGGGAGCACCTGGACGTGCAGAATCGTAAGTGTTATTGCCGAAATCAGTTAAAAAATTTTGAAGTCTTTATGATCTTTCTGATGCATATCGCGAAATTGTACAGCTATTGAATCCGAAACAAACAATATTTTATTGAATGGCCAAGCGAAGAAAGCTCTTAATAATTTCTTAATACATATGCCCTGCGGTTTTCCCGAGTACGGCATACCGCCATTGTCACCGTATACAAATGCCGATCTGAAATTGGATGTATCCAAATCGATTGCTGAGTGAGTCCCCTAAAAAAGTTTCGGCTCATTCCCAGTTTCAATGGCTTTTTCCCTGCTATCCAGTGCCTTTTTGCAATTCTTGCGCTTCCGTTTGGATGGTCTGGAGCATATGGAAATTAAAAATCTGAAGGTTAACTATGTGCTCAAGAAGAACGTTAAGTTCCATTTCAACTTTAGAGAGCTGCGTGCCAGTGCGCATACCTTGAATAGTAACGTCCTCCTTGATGCTTTACGTCAGCTTGGCATCTCTGTACGTTATGAGGGCTCAGCACCCATGGAATTAGCTCTGGAAAATCTGTCCATAAAAGGTTCATTCAAGTACAAGATGCCGCTCATATTCGGTTCGATAAAGATCTATAAGTTCGAAGCGGTTGTCCATCTGGGTAGCGTGCGTTCCAACATTGGCGGCATTTTGGGCGATGGGTCTTTAAATCGACGCATTAACGATATTATCGAATATGAGATACCAGCCATCATCAATGGCAAGCAGAAAGAGATAAGTGATAAAATTGAGGCGACCATTGTGCCATTTGTCAACGAGAAGTTGAAGGGTCATAAGCTATGGTATCTGATCGGCCAGTTGAGCAATAAATCAGGCGTTTGCAATCCGGCACCTCCACCATGGTGAATTATCTACCTCTTGTGACTGTCTAATTAATAAAACGCTTTTTTTTGGACAAATAAAGTGCAGCTGTGAAATACAGCACCACTCCATCCACCTGCTGTGTGGCTTGTTGATTTTTCTATAAAATATAATATTTAATGTTAACCGAAATTAATTGATTCCTACTTGACTGATAAGCTCACTTGGCCAAGTGGTCAAGAGCGTAATGCGTTGTGTACAAGTGTAGCAAGAAAACCATTAGATAAGCTACCAACTGAAGTAGGTGCAAGCCTATAAAAGCTGTCAAATACTTCTGTTGCGTAGTCAGTAGCAAAGAAGAGACTCTGTTGCTTTGTCGAAGACTACTTACAAAGAATGCGTTACCTACTTGTTTTGGCCTTTGCGGCCGTGGCTTTGGCCGGTACAGTTCCAAATAAAAAATTTTTCCCCATGTCCGCTAAGCTGGACGCACGGTTGGCTCCATATGCGGACAGTGAGGGCAACATTGATCTGATTGGCGAAGAGCTGGAGAATGGAGACTACACGGAGGGTGAGTTGCAGCTTAATTCTGACAAAATCTGCGTTTTTAATGTTACTTTGCTTTGTCTGTCTGCACACTTCAGCTGCACCACAGTTCGTACTTTCTTGGCAGTTACGTCGTTATATACGCAAAGGGCAAAAGCAAATGGCATGCGGCTGGCCAGACTTGGGCATACCGCCACTTGCGCCTATGCGCCTTACAGAGACTGAGTTGAGCTTCAAACGTGACATATTCGAGTGAGTAGGCATGTGCCTAGGCATGTTACGAACTAAGCTGACGGTTTTTATTATTTTTACTTTTGTTTTTTTTTTTTTTTTGGCTTGACAATGCCAGAACTATCAATCACATCTTCCGTCTGAAGGTTTCTGGTCTGGATGATTTTGATATCAAGAAATTCAAATTGAACGTCATAACCACGAAGATGACTTTCGATTTCTTGTTTAAGAATATCGATGTCACTGCACAGCAATACGATACCAATACTTTGGTCGATGCGTTACGCCAGATGGGCGTGTCCGTACAATATGAGGGCGCCGGCTCAGTGAACTTTGATTTGATCAATTTGCGTGTGGCGGGCGTGCTTAAGTACAAGCTGCCAGTCTTGTGGGGCTCGGCTAAGATAACCTCATTGAAGACCACCATCTCGTTAGAGAGATGCGACTCGCAGATTTCGGGTCTGATTGGTAATGGCAAAATTAATCGTGCCATCAATCAACAGATCGAACGTTTCGTCGAGAAGGGTATCAACGATAATCAAAAGCAGATCTCAGATATGATTGAAGATACCATTGTGCCGCGTGTCAATAAGCAATTGAAGGGCAAAGATTTCTGGACGCTCGTTGACATCATCTTCTCGAGCAGTGAAGGCGAGAATGAGGATGATCCCATTGTGACCAATTGTGTACCACCAGAGGATCCATGGGTTTAAACGATTTGTTTTGATATTTGTTTTGTATTTTTACAACGGCCAAATATACTTTTAGGCTAAAAACAAAGTGGCTGCTTCCCTTTGGCTAAGCAGCAACACCTGCGCTTGACTAAGCCAATCTAATCGCTTGCAATTCATATCATTAGGCTTATCAAAATCAGGCGATCTTAAAAAGATATATACGCAGACTAATCGTCAATAAGTTTTTAGAAAAAATAGTTCGGTTTCACTTCTCTTGACTGTAGGATGGGGGCGCTGAATTTTTACTGTCTTGTCTGCATTTGCCTGGTTGGGCGTCCTTGGACTGTGGCTCAACCACAGACCGCGCCATTACAGGAATTGGCATCACGCACGCTCTTCGATGATGAGCTACGTGAGCTTGTTGAGTTTCTTCGCCTGCAAATGCAATGTGGCTATCCAGAGAGGGGCATACCGGTGCTGGCGCCTTTAGAGATCGAAAATTTTGCGCTCGACAGCAAAGCAGGCAACTGGCAGTGAGTCACAAACTCTAGCAACACTTTTATGTTTTTTAAGTATACTTGTGCTTATGGGAATTTAATTAGTTTTCAGGGCAACTTCAGTGACTTTACAGTGACCGGTTTGGATAAGTTCGATTTGGTTTATATCAAGTGGAGCAACATTTTTCATACGGTCTCCTTTGACATAAATTACGAACGCTTGCAATTGTCAAGCGCTGCCTATAAATTGGATATACTGGGACAGTTATTTGGTGCACCAGTGCATATGTTTGGCAATGGCGTCTTTGATTTGATATTAGAGAAGTTACACATACATGGCAGCTTTATTATGCGACCCGCTGGCATAAAACATGGGATCTATATTAAAAAGTTCAATGTCAAGTGGGAGTTGGGCAACGTAAAGTCAGCGTCTACAGGCATTATGAATAGCAAGGTCTATACAAAAATGGCTAATGCTTGGATTGAGCAGTTCTTGGAGCTTTTAATTAATGACAATCCTGCAGAGGTATCGGAGTTTATGGCCAGCATAATTGTGCCGCCTTTGGATGCCGTGCTTGCTAATGTGGCCTGGTATGAAATCACGGCGTTGATTATGGGCTTGGCTGATGATGTGATACCATTGGAGCCTATCTGCTGAACCGTCACAGAAGTGCGGCAGTTGTTGTAGTTATATTTTTATTAAATACTAAATGGCGATTAAATTAACTGTTTTGTTTTATTTATAATTCGACTCCATGTTCTCGATATTATAAATAAAAATAAATAAATAATATTTCAGTGAATGCCATGATATTTTGTTTAGTAAAATGAATAACCAAAAAGAAAAATATTAATAACTTGTACATTGTACATTTCATATTTGAATCATGGCTCATGCTGAATTAAACTTCATTGGGTGCCTTATTAGCTCTTATGGAAGGATAATCTTTGTTAATTAAATTTGCAAACAGGAAAGAATATAATATAATATAGCTTTCTCGTATAATTAGAGGAAGAGTTCAATTATTTGGATTCTCTAATGGACCTTGATTTTGTATATCGTTGTAAAGAAGACCACAATTTTAAGGTTATAATGTAGACATATTAAAAAGAATTAAATGATCAAGAATGCTTAGAAAGTTTGTTGATTTTAAATGGAGTTACAGAAAGTTATAGAAAGTAATAGGCATAAACTTGTAGGGTATTGAGAATACGTATCCAAGGAAAATAATTTTGCTAATAATATTTTATAATTTTTTTTTTACAAATATAAATGCAATTATGGGCTAGCGGTATTAGATTAAAAGGCTTTTAATTGTTGTCTAAAAACACTTATGTCTTATGACATAAGTGCCGATTTAAAGTTCCATTTGTCTAATTAGCCAAATGTGTCAATAGGGATTAAAATGTATATCAAAGAGGCTTAAAATTTTATAGTTCGCTGTTTTGTTAAATTTCTTTTACTGTTGGCATATTATAAACAATTTACAATCATTTTAATATCAACTAATGCATTTTTTCGCTCTTTATCTGTCTCTCTTTGCAGGTGAGCTTGATAAGATTGGTTTCAGTTTTTCTGCTTTATTTTTGGCAAGTATACACAAGCTTATCAGTGACGTTTTTGTTATTTTATATAAGCTCATGAATGAATAAAAAAAAACCTAAAAAACCGAAACTATTTTGACCATAAATTATAGGTATTAAAGTATGCCATAATCGGATTTAGAATATTTGTGATAAATACACAGTCAACGCTGCCTTTCACTTTGACGGCTGCTAAAGCGCCAGCAGGATATCTCAATTCCTGTGCGCCTTTCTCATTGTCATTGTTGTTGTTGTTATATTATTTGTTGTATTGCTTAGGTACAGTTCGATTTTGTTTTGTGGTACGCGCACACACAGCATGTGTCCAACGGGTGGTCTACGTCACAGGACGCCGCTTTGATTTACTTACTGAGCCCGGATTGTCGGCTGCTGTGCTCGGTCGTATTCATGGCTAATGTGTACTTAACTGGTGTGAAATGTTTGCTAAAGTGTTTGGCTGGCATTTTTTCACCTTTTTTCTGGCTTTTTTTTTGTTCTACTTGTCTATTATCGTTTAAAAAAAAAAGGATGTTTTTACTAGTGCACAGGGGCAGCTGCTGGCTGCTGGCTTCGCAGACTGATGTTTAAGAATATTTCTTTTGCATTTAAGCACGTGATTGTGTGTTAATAAGTTTAGTTGCTGCTTAAGCCATGGCGAAAGTAAGTCGGAATTTTTGAGATACTTTTGCTCTTTGTTTAACTCAGCAAAGCAACAGAAAGCAACATCCTGTCACAAAATAGGCAAAGACATTTGTCTTGGCTCATTTCATTTGCAATTTATGGGTCATCTTTTTGTTTTTTTTTTATATATTTGCTTTAATTATTTCTACTGCCGGTCAACATTTGACTCTTCAAGACAAACACTTTCAAAATAATTCGCACACCTTGCTATGCAATTGTCATAACTTTAATTTGACTGCTGTGTGTTGAGTACTTTCTAGATATCCTGTGGCGACTTATTGTCTTTCTGGCAATTTTATGACCTACACGACAGCAGGCATTGTGTGTCTGTATTGCGCGTTTGCTTTGGTTTACTGCCTTACTGAGAATTTTCATTTTAGCCAACAACATAAAAAATTTATAGCTGTATTTTTTTTTTTGCTTTGCGCATTTACTGCAAAGGACATCAATATGCAATGCTTACTTTTTGTCTGCACTTTCGCTTTTGTCGCTTTCTGCTTTGGCCTACTTTGATTAGCCTCAATTTTAGCATAGACGCTCGCTTTTCATATCGTGTCCTGCCTGAGGACATGCTATTTTACTTCTATTCTAATATGCATGACAGCTAATTTTGCACATTTCAGTAGTCGGCAATGACGACGTTGAGGACGAGGCGTTGAGTGAAGGAACATTGTTTATGCAAATATTTACGACTTTTGATGGCATTTTATGCACTGCGGTGCCGCTTTTGTGACTTGCCACAAACAAAATGAGGTGCTTTGAATGCGCCAAAGCGTTAGAAGGCCCCGACAATTCGCAGACGGAAATGTTTGCAGTTTTAAATATTTTAAGGCTAAAATGTTATGTCATACAAAAACGTAACCAGAAAGTTACACCACGCAGCTGTAATCGTTCGTTTTCTACTTCAGAAGTCTTAATAAGAAATTTAAAACGTACCTTAAAAACCACTTCAAGTTTATTGAATTTTGTAATTGATTGCCCGGAGTGTAGACAATTTTCTAGATTACTTTTTTAAAGGTACGAGAGCAGTACAAAATTTCTGAATTAAGGCTTGCGAAAATGATAAACATTAACATAAAATCTTGCAACCTTCAATTAGTTGAAGTAGGCACTAGTAGATCCTAGTTCGTGCCTAACTAACCCCCACATATTAAGTAGAGTTTACTTTTAACAGTCACTGTGTATGTGCCAGTGAGCATTAGGCCAAGCCGTGTGTCAAACATAAGCAGCTAAGAGCAGACACGGCGTTTATTGTCATAAGGCAATGCAAATAACAATTAAATGAAAGCTTATGAACTAAAGTGCAGATAAAAAAATAGACGATAGAAAAAAATGAAAATCACACGGGCGACTTAGCACTTTCTTTACGCCAAAGTATCTAAGACCTTACTCAAACTTCAAACATGAAAGACGGTATTTTTTTTTTACATGAAATGCGCAATTTTCGGCTTGACTTAACACAGTCAGTGAGTCAGCCAGTCAGTCCGTCTGTATGTCTGTCTGTCTATCTAGTCGCTTACAAAATAAAAAAAAATAAAAAATGAAAAACATGCAACATGTCAACTTTAATTGAAACTCTTACATCAAAACACCGCGAAGCCAGAAGCGGTTCATTTACACACAGCAGAGCGCACCTTTTCAGCTAAGATTTCATAACGTGAATGCAGACGCGAAATCAAATGCCACATGCGCCGGAATAGAAAGCAAGGCAGGATAACCGTCGACATTAGCCCTTTTCTGCCTTGGCATTACATTTGAATCTTTCACCGTTGACTTGCGCCGCACAATCAAGCATAGAACACGAAATGAGGCTGCGTTGCGTGGCGTTGGGTTTGGGACTAGGACTGGGACTGGATCCTGTTTGCTATTACGTTTTAAATTAAAAATCATTTAACGTAGCAGCTTCTGGCTTCTGGGTTCTTTAAATAAATAAATAAACGCAGAAAAAAAGAAAACAGAAAATAAAACTGAACGTTTTATCCTTTACTCAGTTGCGCATCTTTTATGCGTTTCGCTGCTGGGCAAAGTTGTGCGTCTGTGCCAATTTTTGATTTATTTGAGCAATTTCAGCTACTTGGCAGTCTGTAAGGATGCAGCAGAGCCATGTTTTGCCTCGTTTAATGAGTGTTAATTTTGTGTTTTACATTGTGTTGCATGTCTTTTTCATTTCACGTGCCCGTCATAAATTTTAAATTATGGTTTTCTAGGCACTCTAAGTGACCCTCTCACTGCTCTTGCTGCTGCCGTTGCTATTCTGTGCGCACATTTCGCTTGCTCTATGCAGCAAGATGAGCCATATTTTAACCCTTCATTGTTGCAATTGCGAAAATATTTTATGCTTATAAAAAACATTTAAAATACAAACTGCCAATAAATTCTGCAATATATTTTTTATGCTGAATTTTGCCAAATTGTTGAATTACGACGTGAAAATCACTTTGAGTTGAAAGCCTACAAGGAATTATTGTGTGTAATTGTGCTGGGAATTGTGGGTTTGGCTGTTGGTGTGAAATGTTTTGTTTTTTATTTGCGAATTTTCTAAAGGCAAATAATAAATTAAAGAGAAATTCTATAATTAAACAAATTACGAATATGTATTTATAAATTAAATATATAATTTAGAATTTATGGATGGGGTATTCTAAAAATATGTTCATTCTTAGCCGCAAATATTTTTGCCAACACAGAAGAAGAACATAAAACCCATCTTATTAGAATGTCTATTAAATAATGTTTGCTCTGACTTTGCTGTGGGTCACACGAGGCCTCAGTGCCAATCTTTGCTGTTCAATGCAAATAAACACAATTTAGACTGCATTTGACGGAAGCAACTCGCAGCCTGCAGCACATATGGACAACCGTTAGTCTCACCTGGCAGACGTCGCTAATCCATCAATATTAAGTTGTCATTTAGGTGCAAGCCCAGGGGCCCAAGATGCTCACATGAGCCCGCAGAAAATGTCAAAAGGGTTCTTATAATTTGAATGTAACTCATTAACCTATGACAGCTGTCAAAATTGCTATAGCAACAAAGCAGTAACTTTTTGTTTAATTTATTTTATTTCTGGTTTACATTTATTTTTGTTTAAACTCTTTTACGCGACATACACTTCGAGTGCAAGCGTATGACTTACAAACTAAATTAAAGTTTTTAGTGCAGAGAGCAAAGAAAAAAAAAGAAAAAGAAAAAATAAACAATGCGCCTTAATTTTACAGAATTAACATAATAAAAAATATCGAAAGTAGATTGGTTTCTTTTTTCTCGTGACACAACCCTTGCCTTGTTGCTGTTTGCTTTTGTTGATCGCACAGCTTCTTCTGCGTTTGTATTTATTTGACATTTTTGTCAAATGTTTTCACCTTTATTTTGTATGTTTTTGTTTTTTTTTTTGTGTTTTTACTTTATAAGGCAAGCATTTGCTTGACTTTGTTGGTTTGATTGACTGTGGTTTTTCGTTAATTATTGTTTTAATTAACGCCATTTGTTTGCTTTACTTATGCATTTTGACATGACTTTTATGTGTTTGTGAACTGATTTATGCGCAGCCTGATTTACCTTGGCGTTTTATAGTTTCGTAGAACTTGGGACATAATGCAATAATAATGCAAAAACACACAAAAAAAAAAAAAAAAAATACAAAAAATGAAATATAAGAGTAACAGCTTCAAATTTTATGCTAATCAAAAACCAAGCAAGCAACCACAAGCAAGGCGCCTGACTCAACAGTTTTCCGCCTGACGCACAACAATTCATCAAAATTATGTCAATTCATGCTACGGCTGAATTAATAAACTTAACTGCAGCCTAAACCAAAACAACCAAAGGTTTTTTTTTTTTTTTGGAAAAAATCAATGCTGCAAATTTATGCACTACTTGCGCGCGCAAAGAAAACTAAAAAAAAAATGATAGCTAGACTGCGCAGGCGCAGCTGTCTGTTGCTTAACATATAAGCGGCAGCATAATTTTCATGCTTATGGCAACAAGAAGACATGCAGACAACATGAAGCTGTCATGTTTTGTGCAAACACACGGCAACAACAACAACTACAAGAAAACTTCATTATGCATCTACAACAAACTAATCGGTTTTTTTTCTTTTTGTAGCCCAAGAAAATCATAGCTAGGGCAGCCAGGGGACAAAAAAAAATTTTACTTTGTATCCTTAAACTGATTTGCATTTTTAATCTCATGTGGCTGCTGCCTGCTATGCATTGTCAGTTATTTTACCCAAAAATATGTGGACGACAAAAAAAAAAAACGAAAAAACCTAATATGAAATCTTCATTCATACATAAATGCATTTATTTTTTCTTGGCTGCCTGCCGATTTGTTTCTTTTATCATTTTTTTTCATGTGGTTATAAAGTCTTTGCATCATTTTTTCCTTATATTACATGTTTTTCGTTTTTGTTTTTCTTTTCCACAACTGTCTTGGTCCCGGTTTGATCTACATATGTTTAAGCCAGGATTTGTAACACTTCGTGTTGTGTTGTCATCGCTAATCTGCTTTTGTCATGTCATACACGACGTTCAGCCGTCACCGCTGGCAGTTGCCATCTTCGCTTGGGCCCGTCTTGTCTGTTGTCGGTCACGACTGCGCAATTATGCGTAATTAAATTTCTTCTGGCGTAAGCAAAACGCTTGAGATTAGCTTTCTAAAAACGTCAAGCGGATCTTTGTTGTCTTTCGTCTATGAGAGCACGTTAAATAGCATCCTATCGGGTTTACTTTTTTTGTGTTTTTTTGTTTTTGCCTAGTAGTCAATTTTTAAGAGTATAAATAAATCTGATTACACATTAGATTTACATTAATACCCCAGTTTAGGTAGATATGTCTTAATGATTTAGTTGCTTAAGACGTACACAAAATCTTTCTAAAGATAAATTCAGCATTCAAGTAAGTGGCACAATATTCTCTTAGTTGGAGCCGGGACTGTATTCCAGATTAACCCTGATCGATCCAATAAAGAAATTCTACAGCGTTCACAAAACAACATTCAAGAAAACCACACAGGGGTCTCTTGGTACATGAGAAACTACAATATACACCATGGTTTATCAATCCCAGGAGTTTTTGAAAAGATTAAATAGTTCACTGTTGGATATAAAGAGAGACTGGTCAGACATACAAATAGTTTAGATACAGACTTACTTAATCCGTTAACATCGATTTTGTTCTTATAATTCGATTCGACTTGATTATGTCTTTTGGATACTTCGTATGTTTCGGTTTACTGCTTACTAAACTTCTGTATGAATTTCTTCAAATTTGTTACTCACTTCCGTTCAATGGTTTATTATGTTGCACTTTATATGCAGATGGTAAATGTATTAGCCGTTCTTGTGGTTGATAATCTGCATCAAGTCAATTAAACAACATCAAACGGATGACTCTCAAGTAAGTCATCTTAAAGGAAAATATCTTTTACGATAGCTTTTATTTTTTATGGCTCTGAGCATGCACATAATAATAGCAAATGTAATCGATCTTTTCTAAACACATACAAGAATATTCTTTGTACATTGTGCGATCGTGCACAATTAGGCACGAACTTTTCAAATAAATCAAAAATGAAAAAGACAAGAAGAAAAAAAAACACAAATTACACAAAAAGAGACAATTTTTTAGATCAGTTCGCATTGATAAAGCGCGTAAGATAAATGCTTAAAAGATACTCAGACAAATACAATTTAAAAAAAAAAAAAAACAAAGCAACAAAGATGTGATAAGAAAAGGAGTCGTCATCAAAAATCGATCAATTTGCGGTTGGTGGCATGCGATTTTTATGATTTACACAATTATCTATTTGTAACGGTCGTCAATCGCCTGCAAGAGGCACTTGAGTTGTGTGAGCAACAGCAACAGCAGAAGCAGCAGCAGTAGCAGGAGGACCAACAGCGTCCGATCGGGTCCTTTGTGCGCGCTTAATCATTAATCATTTTTTTTTTCATCTTTTCACTGCTTGCCATTGACTGAGATACTTCGAGCAGAAATAAATTAGAACTAATGAGCATTTTTGCAATGTAATCAGAGGCGTTGAGTTGCAGAAAACCGCAAATTTGTGTCATCGGCTGGAGCTAATATCCTTGGTTATATATTTTAAAAAATATGTTGCTGATCATTAATGACAGCACAGCGTTTGGGCATTAGACGTGCATTAATCATTGGCAAACATCAATGCAAATTTTTTTTAATGAACATTTTTCAATGACAGTTTGCCAAGCTGTCTGTGCTTTGGTTTTTAATTTTTTCCTGTTTACACAAAGTCCGCCACCTACTGTGCGCGCGCAATTATTAGCACTTTAGGCAGCCATTTGCTGCTTGGCCGCATTATCCTTTACCGCAAGCGATGAGTACCTAAGTACAAGTGCTGCTGACACTTGGGTTAGCTGCCAGAAGAAGAAACAATGAAAATAGGAAAATGAAGAAACACATTTTCGCATACTGAGTGATATGCCAGCCGTCGATCTGCTGGCTTAGCTTGGCACTGTAACTATTGCTATCTCGCTTGCGCCTTAATGCTGCCGACATGCTGAATTGAACAGCTAAAAGGGTTAGCAGCATGCCTGCACCGTCTGTCTTGGCTGTCTGCCTTGCTTGCTGCCTGCCCTGGAAAACCAAACACTTAAAGAAGTTAAACGCTTTGCATAGTTTTTTCTTCTTATTTTTGTTGTTGTTGCTGTTGTTTTGTTTATGTCATTGCTGCGCCCGCACGCAGCGGGGTATTATTTGCTGAGCCTACTTACAGAGCGTAACTCTTCCTTCCGCCCGTTTGGCCTAACCTAAATCAATAAAAACGACGACGACGTGGCGAATGCAGGCAAAGTAGGAAAAGTAAGCAACACAAAGTGAGGCAAAGGTCTTGTGATATGGTGTGTTTTATATTTAATTCGCTTAAATTGTCGCAAAAGGATAAACGCAACGGCAACGGCAACGGCAATGGCAATGGCAATGGCAATAGAAGCAGCAGGATATGCAGGAAATGCGCTTTGCATTTTCGCAATCGTGTAAAGGATTTACTTGGCTACGTTTGCGTTTACATCGACAATTGTTGACAAAACTGTTGTCACAGCTAAAGCGCTTTAATTTTTGATTGTCGTCGTCGAGGTTCTCGTCCTTTTAGGATTTCTTATTATTTTGTTTTGTTATTGTTGTTGTTGCTTTTTTTTATTTCTTCCGTTTTCTGTTTTCCTTGTTGTTGCAACACAGTTTGACAAATTCACAGGATGTCTACGGTTTTGCAGTAATTTTATGCCACAGCAGCAAAGGCTTAAGGACTCAGGACAGTGAGTGCATGCATGCGAAATATTTATAAACTGATTCATTCTGTTGCAAAATCTAGGCGTATCCCTTTGTGCTGATTGACTGTCTGTCTGTCTGTCTGTCTGTCTGCCTGTCTGCATGCCTGCCTCTCTGCTGGGCTGTCTGTCGGCATATCAGTTTGACAGTCGCGTTTTGTAGGCTGACACTGACAGTATGTCAAATAGGCAAGCAGACAGACGGACGGACAGTTGCACAGACAGCCAAAAAAGTAAAATTTCGTAATATTTTTTACCTGCTAAATTTTCCATTTGCCAACTTGTCACACACAATTGGCATTGTGCCATGCCTTGTGCCGTGCCACGGCAGTCTTGCGAAATCCTTTTCTTGGATTTGCTGCAGTAATTAGTCGCCTGTCAACGTGTGCTGCTGTCTTTAGGCATTTATTTATTTGCAATGTCTTGAACAAGAAGCGAAATCTCAGAGAAAGAGTGAGTGTAGGATAAAAGATAAAATTATAAACGACAAAGCATGTCCAGCGGCAAACACCTGCGCAGCATTCAGCATACATCGTATATCCTGGCCAATCCTGGAATGCTTTGCTTATGCATTATCGCTTGCAACAGACGCCTTGTGGCCGTGCAACAAAGCCAGGACTCTACACGCTTAGCAAGCAACGCTAAGCTGTAGGCAAAACTGACTAATAGAAAAAACCCAAAAAAAAGAAAGAACGTTATGTTTTGTGAAATATTTACTGAATAGTTGCTTCGGCTGCTGTCAAATCCAGGCACAGCCGCAGAATGCTGCTTTGCGCAAAGTAGGCTACACACTCTGCGTTGAAAAGGATATGCAGCAAACACTGTTCTTTTTTAATGCATTTGACGTTGCAAAATGTTGCCACACAATATTGACAATTTCTATGGAAGTTTGCTGGCTGTGCAGGACAGCAAATGCATGCAAAAGTGGGTCGATTTGTTTGTGCCAGCTCACTTGCATGCTCAGCATGCCTTGCATTCCTGGCAGTGGCTCACTCAATGGCCTCATGTCTTGTCTGCGTGCTTCTATGCCTTTTCTGCCGGCAGTCAAACAAATTGTCTAAAATCTTGCTGATGCTGGCAGTTGCTTTTTATGCGCGCAGTTTGCAGCTAAAACATGAAAGAAACTTTTGTTGCGAAATAGTCAGTCCTTTGATATGAGCAAGTGTAAACGCTCTTGGGCTGTAAAAGTTGCTTTGAGCGCAGTTTCAGAGTAAATTATGCAAAGTAGCGTCTCGGAATTAGGCTACGGATGGAAGTTTAATGTAAATGCATTAAAGTAAATGTGCTTTAGGCTTGCTGCTGTGCTTTCGTAGACACTCTATGCTAAGTGAATGTTGGAGTTAATTTTCCAGTATAGCCGTGAGTATTGCTCTTCATCTTATAAACTTCAGCAATGCGCTAAGAGCTCGCTTCGAGGTATTTATGAGGCTTGTTGTTGTAAAAGGCAGTTGAGTGCAGATTATATGCTTAAGAGTGTCTTACTTAAATGCCAAGTTTTCTAATGAGATACTTAGAATACCTTGGAGCTTGCACACGTTTAAGACGGATCGAACTTATTGAACTAATGATTTGAATTACTGTCATAATTCTTCAGTTATTCTTTATTCGCCACACCTATTTTATTTTTCTTTTATTTCTGTATTAGTTTTTTAAATAAAGCTTTAACTATATTATGTAATTTTTGTAAATGTGATACATGGAGATGAATGAAATCTTACCTCAAATTCTCTTAGTTGGAGCCAGGACTGTATTCCAGATTAACCGTGATCGATCCAATATCTTCTCGTCCTTCAGTCAATATTGGTGAAACTATTAATCGATTTTTCCTAGAGTGTGTTTGTTTAGTCAAACTAGAAAATCTGTCTATAAACATTCTCAAACAGATTTCTTAGCTATGTGAAAGTTTTTGCTGCTAAAACGGAAATAATGATAACTTGACTTGCAGCAGAGCGCATTCCGTAATATGTGAATTTTTACGCCTCAAATAAAAGTGCGGCATGATATCGTGAACAAAAACGAGTTTCTTCAGCAGGACTAAAGTGCTTTTCAATAGTTGTCATCATAATTTCTGTACCTTCCGTGTAATTGCAGAAATTGTATTGTACAACTGCAGTTGAAGGAATACAAGGAAATAAAAAATTTAACACGCTGTTCATATTATGCTATTATGCAGCATAATGTAAGGCAGACGTAACATAAAGTTCGTGGCACATGTTCGCTGGCCTGCCTGGTCTGTCTGGTCTGCCCAGTCGGTCTAATAGAGCAAACACGTTACAGTTGTTGCGTGTCGAATATGTGCAATGTCCTGCAGCGCAATTGTAGGCAACAACACCGTTCTGTGACACGCGTCATATTTTAATTATGACAGACGTTCGGTTGCTCGTTGGCTTGGCTGGACGAATGCTCGCTCGGACAGTCGCAGAGTGAAACTATGCACGTTGGGCGAGTGTGACGTGTGACGCGGCGGTAGCCGTCTGTGCTTGACACGCAATAGCAACCCCTTGGCGTGTGGCTGCACGTTTCACGCGTTGGCTGCCGCGGTGGCATGTAGCTGCGACTGACAGCGTAACTGTAGCTTCTGGCAGCCAACTCGACATAACTGTGGCCACTTGCCCAGCTTAGCGCCTGCATGAAACCAGCATTTGCGGTTCCAGCTATGCAAGGATACTCTCTGCTGCAGGCGCAGATGAAGCTGCTCTTGTGGCATATTGTGTCTATTGTAGCTGGATAAGTGCGAAAAGTTAAGCGGCGTGGCCAAATTTGTTGTCTTTTTTTGACATTTATGACAGCAAGGTGAGGGTGGGTCGGCAGAGTTGTGTACTAAACTAATGTCAGCTAGATTGCCAGAGCCTTGCGAAATAAAGCATTTATAGGCATATGCAATATTTATTCTGATTGAATGAACGTTGACAATGTTGCAGGCAGGAACTATTAGTTCCTTAAACCATAGGGGCAAACATGCAACAACTAAACTATTGCAAACTATTGCATTACAATTACATGACTGCATTACTTGCCTTTAAGCTGTTAAGCACAACGAGTCCTATTAACAAAAAAGTAAATGAAATGAAAGGAAAAAAATTTTAACTGCGGGTCGCCAATAAAAAAGTCAAGCTGCAAACTGGCGGCACGCGTTTGTCGCCTCGCCTGTGCACTTGGCAACAGCACAGCGCAATTATTTCACACATTGTCCGAGCGGGGCGGCCAGACATGCAGCCGGTATAGATGTGGCATGTCCTGCATAATTGAAAAGATAGAGTCCTGCGCAGTGTGCGCGTGTGCACTTTAATTGCATTACAGCATTTGCCTTTACCATTTTTTTTGCCATTACAGAAGCGTATTTTTGCTGCTGCTGCTGGCCTTACGTTATTAATTTAAAAATATATATATATATATATATATATATGTAATGGTCTTTGTTTCTGCTTGCTAATGGCAGCGCGCATGCGCACATTTAGCGCTTTAAGTGTGTAACTTGTCTGACGTTATGATTTCTAGGCAGTGGCTGGCTGCTGGTGGCTGGCGGCAGGCTTAAGTGTTGGCCATTAAGTGTGCAACGTGCACAAGTGGTGGTTGTTGTTTTTGTTGCACTTGGGGTGTTATTGTGCAGTTGCGCAGTTTTGCGCACTAAAATGCCCAACGGTCAGCTTAACGTATATGTCATGTGGTCCTGCGGTCCTATTGTCCTCTTGTCGGCTTTTTTTTGGTATTTGCGCTGCATAGCGACTTATTGAGCTTTCAACGGTCATTATTCAAATATTTGCCCACGGGCAAAGCACGGCCTGGCTACATGTCAATGTGGCAGCATGAACTGACAGCCGGTCAGTAGATCGCTCGGACGGTTGGTCGGTCACTTTGCTGGTTGGTTGTGTGTGTGTCCAAGCAATGACGTGTATTAATGCATTTCGCTGTCTAATGATGTGTACTTTTCGGGGTTTCAATTACGTCGAGAACAAGTTCAGCCATATAACATGACAACTTAATCAAACTGTACGCTGTTTTTTTTGTTTTGTCCAGCGTTCTGTTGGCAGTGTCACATATGGTATTTTTGCATTTGTGTAAATACGAATTTTGATTAATTAAAGGCAGTGAAGCAGCAACACATGCGAGTATTATCGGTTGTCAGCTATTAGGAAAACGCTGCAGGGATTTTTTTTTGAAATTTGCATTAGTTTACTTATGAGAAAAAGACAATTATTAATGTATTTAGTTATACATTTCTAAATCACAATTTTTCTTGACTGCTCTAGCGTAAATTTAATAAGTAAACCAAAAAAAAAAAAGAATTTTGTAAGAGATCTCTTCTACTGTCTGCTGTCACGTCGGAATCCGGTTAAAAATTTTCAGTCATCGTACATTTGTAATGGCTTTATTATTGGTTGCCTACATCAACTTTTGGCTTTTAGCAGTTGATTTTTGTATTTTTCTAATAACTTAACTTTACTAACTCATTTCGTTTCAATGCAAAGATGTTCACTTATATTAATCGGATTTTTTGAGTATATAAAAAAATCATAGCATGCATTCAGGCGTCATGTTAATTCTTAGATGTTTTTGATAGAATTTCTTCTTTGTGAGACAAATTTAGAAATATTTTGCTCTCACAGCGACTTAACATTATTTTCAAACATATTCTTTACAACTTTACTCGCATATTGTTAACATTTTTAGAGAAGCATTGTGCCGTAAAGAACTTCAGATATGTATATGTAATTTTTCCACATTATGTAGGTTTTCGTCTTGTGCTTAGTCATTACTGCCGCATCGGCTGCTTGCTTTGGTACATAGTTGGTCAGCTTGAACCTTTGTTGCATTTCCATTGCATATTCCGCATGCATAAAAAAGTTAACCACCCATTGGTGCTAACATACTCTGACCATCAAGTGTAGTTTTTGTTTGTTTTTTAAATTAGAAAACCTAAAGATAAAGGCACAGCATGCGTTGCAGTAGGAATAGCAGCTGCACCAAATACAATTGCTGCTTGACTGACTTTCCAACGGTCGACATAGTCTACATACAGATGATGAGCAGTGGAGTTTCACTTACATTTAATGTTTCAAGTATGTGTTTTGTTTTTTTAAGTACGAATATTTACATAATTCCGCATATCATCAGCAGCATAGTCTGCTTACAGCTTCCACAAACGGCGTCGAATAAGAATAACAAAGGCAGCTGTGTGGCCTGGCACGCGCAACATGCCCAAATCCTGACCAGACGAAGGTGTTGCGCAAATATTTACACACCGAATGCATTTCATTACATTTCATAAATTTCATAATGTAAAAATATTCTTTTTGATAGCGCACGCAGATACTCCGCACAGATGAGTATTGTATTAGAAAGATAAAGCGAAAGTGTGGCATAGCAAATAGAGAAAATGAAAGCAACAGACAGAGAGGGAAGGAGAGAGAAACAGAGGCAAGCGCATGGGGGTTGCGGCGTGTGGTGGGTATGACTGCATGGTTGGATGTATGTAGATGTAGATGCATCTTATGATAAGCATGACATAGCATGGCGGGGCATTAGTAATTGGCCACAAGGCTGCGCAGGACATGTCGCTTTAACCCTTTACTGCCGCGCACACTTGAGCGATTTCATGATTGGATTTGTTTTTATATATATTTTTTTGTGCGTTTGTTATTTGTTTTTTTTTTTTATTGTATTTATTTATTTATTATTTGCTTAATGTGCTTTTGTGCTAATGTGCTGTCGCAGGACATCAACAGCACAGATGCATGTGTCCATCAACATCAGCCGGAAAAGAAATCAACTGCAATTGTTTAAAACTGTCTGTCCGCGGTTTGCATAATCAAATTGCTGTTGTTGAAAGGGAAGCTGGCAAAACCAGTTGTGCTTTGTTAGCAGCCCACTGCCAGATTTTGGGAAACGCGCGTGCAAGGACAAAACGGATATGCAGAAATTTGATAAACCTTGTTGGCGTATTTTAGTGTTCAGCGTTCGGTGTTCGGTGTTGGCATGTGTGCACGTTAATGTTTAGTTTTATTTATTTTTGTTGACAGCTCAGCCATTGTTTTGTATTTTGTTTTTTTTTGAATACTGCTTAATGAATTTTATTGTTTGTGCTTTTTTTTTTGTTTGTTTTCATTTTTATGGGAACATTTATTTGCTGTGTCTTGTTAAAATTAGTTTAATTATGCTGGTCATGTAATTGCAAAGCGCACATTCATACCTTCAATTTACTAATTGCGTGCGTGTATAATTTTAAATTAAAGACAAATTGTGTGCAAGTGCATTGTCAATAATATATAAAAAATAAATAATAATCATAAACGCTGCACGCAAAAGGACACTTAAGCGCTATGCCTAATTATTTGTGGTTAATTGTTTTTTTATGCAGTTGATTATAATTGTTTTGAGTTTTTTTATTTCAAATTTTTTTAAATGATTTTTAATTACATAGAGAGCAAGCAACTATAACCATAACATATGTACATAGCCAAAGTCTGCGTCAGCTTCTGTCCGCCTTATGCTGTCTTGCAGCGGAGCAGGCCAAGATTAATGCCAAATTGCACAACTTGACAGTTGCGAATATTTCAAGATCGACAGGCAGAGTTTTTTTTCGATCTTAACTGCGCATGTATGGATTACAGTAACATGATCAGTTGGCAAGTTAGGCACAGGGGGTTGTCGCTTACCTTAACATGCGTTGCCTTAACTATAACAGTGCGCAGACGCACTTTGATTGATTTCATTACAAATTGCCTGCGTATTGCGTGCGCAAGTCCTTTGTCTGGCATTAGGCAGCAGCGAGGGCAGCCTTGTTTAATTTTTGCAAGTTTTACATGGCGTTGGGTTATTGGCAATTTATAATTTCTATTTTCTTTGGGTGTCTCGTATAGTTTTGCACTGACAGTGAAATATTTGCCATGGTGTGTTTTTAAAATAATTCATTCTTATTGAGCATTCTTAAGACATTTTTTTTTACTGTTGCAGTTAACTAACAGTTATGAATGTGTTAAAAATTATTAGAAAATGACAAGCCTAACTAATTGCAGACTGCGCAGACGCACGTTGTTTGTGCTAAACTGCACAAATGCGCACATAAAACAGTCACATAAATATGTTTAAAGTATGAAACTATAAAAAATAAAAGACAAAACAAAAATGATAATAACATAAAAAAAATCAGAAAAAAAAAAAAAATTGTCGCAATGTTGCACCCGCAGCCAAAGGCACAAGGATTACAGGCAGCTAAGCAGATTTTAGTTTATTTTTTGCTAATGCCTAAAAATTGGCACCAAGCAACCCCTCAGCAGGCGCAAATTGCACAAAAATTTATTACATTTTACAAAATTTTCTTTTCTTTTTGCAAAGATTTTTGGTATAACTTACATGTATTCTTTTTCTTTTCTTATTTTTTTGTCTGATTTGAACTTTGACATTGCTGCCTTGTAACTGTAGCAGCAGCAGCAACCCCTACGGCAGCGTTTTTAATTAGTATGGCAAGTAGGGCGCAACGCATTTGGCATGTTAGGCATGTCTGCATGTCGTCGTGCTTAAAGATGATGTGTTAGTTTTGTGTGAAAGTTGTTACGGTTTGTTCGAACAGCATTGATTGCTTGACACAGGCGACGCATAGGATGGTGTTTAGAGCAACGTATGCGCAGCTGCCTGTTTCTGTGACTGAACTCAACTGCAACAAGCAGAGCAGTACAAGTGTAGACCTAAAGAAGCCTGAGCAGAGTAAGATGTGTGTTGAAATGAAGAAATGCAATCAATTTGCTTATAAACTAATTGAAAGCTTCCACAATATGTCAGCAGGCAGGAACTCTCCGAACCTCTAAATGTAACGAAGCAGTTTAAATATGTTCTTACAAACTAATCACATCCAAGTTGGCTGTTCAGTAGATGAGTCATCTTTTGCAGAATGGGACTCTAAAAAACTATGCGACATATGCCTACGTATGGGAACTTCATTACTGAGCTCATGTAATTATGACAACCTCTGTAAAATGTTGCATGCCGCTGCTCTACATATGGACATGCTTCATAAGCATGAGCAGCTCATTAGATTTGTGCTATTCGCATTGTATGTAGCTGCTAAACAAGAACATAATGATGCATATTTTAAAACTGTCCGTTGAAGCTACGTATAAATTTCATGCTGCCCATGTCAACAGGGCAATAAATCAAATTTAATAGAGAGTAATTGCATTTTCAGGTCATTTAGCAGTAACCAATTATTTGCTATAATTGTTTTTAATTATTTTAGTTTTTATTTTGTTTTTGATTTCAACGAAATAAATGCTAAATGCCAAAAGACAAATGCTTTGTGCTCTGCAATTGGCAATTGAACAAGTCAAGACAAGCCAAAGACACGAAGAGCATTTTCAATTGTAGTAAAACATTTTCAATGCTTGTGTAATCCAAGCAAGCAAAGCAAAGAAAAGCAAAACAATAACAAGGAAAAGCGGCGAAAAACATTTGTAAATACATTAAAAGTAAAAGCATGACATGACCAAGTTATGGACGCAGACATCATCACGTGTACTAAAACTTTTTCAAGGGCTACGCAATGTCTGCGAAGAAGCAACGACACTGCCCCGACCCTGAAAAGACCTGCGTCAGTTTTGTTATTGACGACAGCAAAACAACAACAAAAACAGATGAAAAGAAAAGAAAAGAAAAGCAAAAAAAATATAAACATGCAATCGGAAAATAAACTTAAACAAAGCTGCTTTGTAAAACAAGCAGCAGATATATGTTTAAGTATCTTAAGGCTGCAATATGCACGTCGCATATTATTTTGTTGTAAAAATAATTAAATTGTTTTTGCTGAAAATAAACCATTTTCTTTAAATAATTGCAAAAGACACAACGGGGGCTGCATTTAGCCTCAAGCAAGTGTTGTCTGAACATGCAGCAGAGGGAGGCTGTGTGTGTGTGTGTGTGTGTGTTGTGTTTCGCTTTGCTTTGCTTTGCTTACTTTAAAGCTTGCGCGGCACAAGAAATCAAATTCAATTTAATTTGTCGCTCATTATTTACATGGCAGATAGGTAGATAAAGTTAGGCAGCGTTGGGTTATATGAGTTTTATTTGAAGTGGCTTGGAGTTGGCTTTAATTGTGGGGTTGCTGGCTGACTGGTTTCCTGCCTGCCTGTCTGCCTACCTGCCTACCTGCTTACCTGACATGCCCACCAGGCCTTAGACTGTTAGACTGTGTTTTACACATTTTGGAGCTTGTTGCGCTACGAGGAAGGTTCGTGCGTTCGTTCGTTCGTTCGTTGCTTTTAAGTATTTTAAATGTATGTAAATTTAATTTCAACTGCCTGCGAGCAAAACATGAGTGGCACTTACTGCGCCATACAAGTCATGCCCCCAACACCCCATGCGCCCCACACCATGTTGCAGTATTGATTTTCGCTTTAGCATCATTTGTGCGCTGCCTGCTGCGGCTGTCTGCTGTCTTCTGTCTGCCGTGTTGCCCTTTGGCTATGCGTATATGTCACAGTCGCAGCAAGAGCAGCAGCAGCAGCAGCAAATTGCTGCCGGTTGCGTATGCTGATGACTGCAGTTCATTTAATTTAATCAAAAACAATTTATAGCGTGCGAATGCGCACAATTTTTCTTTTACTATTCGTTTTATAACTTATTTTTCGCCAGCATAACATTTTTTCTCGCATGCGATATTTCGCTTAACATTTTCGTAATTTCGCTTTCACTGCACCCTTTGCCTGCTTTTACATGCTGCTGCTGCTGTTGCTGCTGCAGTTCAGTTATGGAAAAACTAATAATTATGTCATGCGGCATTGTTTGAATTGCTATTTTATTTGTGTCGTCGTAGCCAGAGCCTTGATCCTGCGCTGCTGTGCGCCTCTTTGCCAATTTCATGCATTTTAAATGGGTTTTCTTTTGTTTTTCTTACTTACTTTCCGCTTGATTGCAGCAAATCGAAATTGCGAAAATCTACTTTTGCGACTTACTTACAAGATGTTAAATTTCTCTCAAGCCTGCCATGAAAATTAGCCTAACTGCGCATGGCCATATGCGCAGTCCTTTGCCCTTATTGCGTTTTATGAATTATTAAATTTTAAAAATTTTTCAATGAACCCTTCATTTTTGCTTTGTCGTGTGAAAGGTAATGCGCATGTAATGCCGACATATGACTGACTTTGTCGCTAGCTATTGCAGTGAAAGCTGAACGAATTTCTCAACTATGTAGCAAATGATGTAACTTGTGACATTTTATGTGGGCATTGAAAAAAGAAGAATTGCTGCAGCTTTTCCAGACTTTAAGGTTTAATAATTATTGTCCAGATCTGTCTATAAAATGCTGTTTAAAAACTTGTACATATAAGAGCCCTGATTCGTGTAGTTTATCCAAACAGAAGTGATCTGAACCAGGCTATCTCATATGGTATATACTTAGTTGGACTTTCGTTGAAGATAACCTTTTTTGTACAACACATTTACATATGCATTCTAAAATCTTTTATGCAGTTTAATTTAATTCTATAAATATATACACGAAAGCTTCTGAAATGTTAATGAATTTTATCATAAGCCATTAATGCGTTTTTAACATAAGTATCCATTAAGTAGCCACAAGCTAATTTACCAATGACTGTCTTGCGCTTAATACAAACTAAGCTGATAGCTTTTTACCGTTAACTTAACAAAACTGCAATTACTCAGAGCATGAGCAAAATTTTTATACATCATGCCAATTAATTTGACTAAGCTTAGCTGATCCAATGATTTGTCATAAACTCAATATTTATAAGCAGTGACAAATAGACACACGCCTTCCCCAGCGCTGCCCTACCTTGACTTTGCACATTAGTTATTGGATGTATACAAATCTCGGGATTACTCATGCCGCAGTAGCGCATAATATCTAAAAACAAAATATGAGCGCACAACAAGCGCGCGACCCTAAAGGCAACTGACATCATGCAAAAATCTACGGGCACACTAAGCAATGCAAAAAAAAAACTTTCATTAACAGCAACAGCTAGCAGCAGCAATGACATGAACAACGACAACGACGACAACCGCACTGCCATGGTGACATTTAATGAACAAAGTATTACGTCTAAGTCAATGAGTGCAATTCGGTTTATGCACGAAAATTAGCAAATATTTGCGAGGCGCACAAGGTCGGCTGGGCCAGCGGTATCAAATGGCAGGCAAGTCGCAGTTGAGTGAAGGGTGCGCAGCCACCCACCCTCTGCGCTGTTATTCTAATGTTGTTGTTGCTGTTGCTGTTGCTGTCGTTACTGTTGGCATACCCAAGTGACCAAAATCAAGTGTGGTTTATTAAGTGACCAAGTGAGCAAATTTTATATGCAATATTTATGCAGAAGCTAATTTGTTGGCACAAACACACTCGCTAGCATACACACACACACACACACACACACACAAAGAGAGAGATACGCACCCATGCGCCATACATAATTATTGTGGTTAAATTGTTTGACTGGGTTATAAGTTGCCTGCGTTGGCTTTTGGTCAGCAGCAGGGTTGACGCTGTGCTGCGCCTGCTTGGCGTGTGCGTGCGTGAGTGTATGTCAGTAATTAGCTTTTATGATTGCCACTATTTTGCTACTTTTTTAACCCTAAACAATTGCCGTTGTGTTAAAGTCAAAATTTATATAATCAAGTCAAAAATTCGTTGCAAGATTTTTGTTGGCAATTGAAATTGGAAACTTTGTCAAATTTACTTTGCCGCGCCCCGTTTGACGACAAACACCCACATGCAGCACAGTGGCGTCAAGTAACCCCTAAGGTGTTGATTTGCTCTATGTAACAACAACAACAACTGCAAGATAAAAGTTGCAACATAAAACAACGCCAGCATAAACAATAAGAAGGAAAAGGCGAAAGAAAGGGCAAACCACTGCCGCCCGCAAGAAATCAAACACGCAAGGATATGTGTGCATTTGGGGTTGACTGCGTTGACGCGTCCACGCCTGGCTCAGATTAGACCAGCACAGCACAGCACAGTACAGCATGGTCTGCCTTCTTTATGTGTGTGCATCACAGTAGTGCGTCGCAGTTGTAGGTGTGACTGCCGGTAGACGTTTTGTCGCCGTAACAGTTTCACTTTTATTTGAGCATTTCCCCGTCTCTGCTCACACATAGTTTGTATGTGTGTGCCATTGTGCGTGCCAGCGTGGCAGAGATCGAGCATGCCGCTGCAGGTTGTTTAGTGTTTTCATTAAAATTCCATAATAAGAAATTGCGTCGTTGCGGCGACTAAGTGCTGCACCCTTGCGCAACTACCTGAAACTAAGTAAGGGTGTGCTGCCGCAGTGGGTTGCTGCTATGTCACCCTGACTGACTGACTGACTGACTGAAGTTTGTTATTTGTCTGCAAACTGCAGCGATGTACAGTGCAACCTCGTGCCGAATTTTATTTTATACTTATGCGCATTTCAGTAATATAATTAAGTTGAAAAGTGTGTCTGGGTGGGTGGCTGGCTGGGAGGATGGGTGCTTGGGTGGGTGGTGGCTTGCTTGGTCTAATGTGTGCTTAACGCACACGTGCAGCTGCTTGCAGCTGATGTGTATCAAATTAACTAACTCGTAAGCGCAAAAATACCATGAAGTTGAACTTGATGCCGTGCATTTTTCTTAAGGACTGAACAATTAAATTTTTAACGTAGCAACTGTACAGATTTTAATTGCTGCTGCCAGCCACAAGTTAAGTAAGCTACGCAAAACATAAGCACTTTGCTTAATTAACTGCAACACAGTCTTTTCTTGAAATTTCTTGCTACTCTCTCTCTTCATACGCCAATTAAAAGTCAACCTGTCGCATTTTATATAAGCCCACGTGAGACTTCACTGATAGGCAGTCGCTTTGTTTGCTACACAAATATTATCTTGTGTTGCTGTTGTCAATCTCTGATTTTAATTATTTTAGCCCGCAACAGCCTACACATGAATTTTAGCAGCACATGCACGCTGAATTTCAACTCATTAACAACTTTCCCGACAAGCTGCCGACAGCGTAAGCGCATTTTCATTTTCCTGTACAACTTTCAATTGTCAAAGAGTTTATGTCATAATTTTCGCACAGCAAATTAAATAAATACGCGAAAATTGCCAATAGGCAACGTGATTAGTATGTTTACCGCATCTATAGGAAGTCATGCACCAACAGCGGCAATATCAGCAGCAGCAGCCACAGCCGCAGCAACTGACAGCATCATCACAACAACACACAGCAGCCACAACGCAAAGTCAATAAAACAATACAAATATGTTAGATTATGTTGATAACATTTCTGCTTATTTATTGTTATTGCGCTTGCACAGAAAGAAAAACAAATAAATAAAAATTTGAAAAAAATAGAAGAAACTGCATAATATGTTTTATTATGACGTTTTCATTTCCGTATTTGTTGCTATTTTTCAATTGCTTTTTGCTGTGTGAGTTGCTGTTAAATAAAAACAGCGCAACTGTTATAGCGGCAACGAGGCAGTCTATCACTGCAGTACAAGTTGAAAATTGACAATGACTAACTAAGCATATATTTCACTACTTAATTTATATACAGAAAATCATGTCTCCTAAAAATTTGATTGCCGTACGGTTTCCCTTTCCAACATGTCTTTTTTTATACTATTTATATATTTATTTAGTTGCTGCTGTATTTCTGACAAATAACTGTAGTAAATTAAGTTCACAAGCATTTGTCAATTATTAAAGCGGCACAAAATTCTAGAAATTATTTTAAAATCGTTTTTAAACAGCCTGCAGTCAATATTAGCTGCATAACAGCAGCAATAATGCATGCTTGCCATGTTATTAACAGCTTTATGTTAGTTAACATTCTTGTTTGTCGTAAGGTTGCTGAAATTGCTGCAATTCGTTTGCAATATTGCCCAGTAATATGTGACGACTAAGCAAAATATATGTGTGTAGAGCACACAGACAGTGTGAGTGTGCATTTGCGAAGAAATTTACGACAAATTTTAAAACTGTTCAGTTACAGTATGTTATTGTATTTGTATCTCGCTCGCACTGAAAGCAAAATAGCGAGTAAGCAAAGCAGCCGTGCTACGCTGTTAGCATGCTATCAGCGCTCTGTTATTGTTTGCAGTCGCTGTTAGTTATTAAGTAATTTTAACAACAGTCGCTGTTTAAAACTCGCGCTGTACGGACGTTACTGCGCTTGATATTTTTTTGTGCGACGTATACGGCATATTGACATAGTTTTTGTGTCGGCACTTTGCGCGCGTAATAAACGAAAAGAAATTTAAACTTTGACGTAATATAAAAAGAAACTAAAAAGTGATTTTCGTGCTTTTTCAACTAATAGTGCGCGTGAAAAATTGTTTTTGGTTGTTTTAACAAATAATGTCGTCACGTCGACATGATTTTGAAAATGAATGTAAACACAAGCAATAAAAGCAATATTTAATATGTACATATATGCGGTGACTAAACACAAAGCTAAGTAGCTAATAAGCATAAATAATATTTAAGTTTTGCATTAGTCATGCATAAACAAAAATAAACCAAAAAAAATGCGCAAAAGAGCAGCAGGAAAAGTGCAAAAATAAATTGGCAAATGAAATGAAAAGAAAAAGTTGAAGAAAGAAATATGCATAATATTTGTGCATGCTGTTGAAGACCACTAAGAAGACCAATAAGTGCCAAAGTCAGTGACAAAAATAAAATCACACAACAAAAAGGTTTAAAATAGCAAATAAAACAAACAAACCGCCGACCGACCACTGCAAGGAAAATAAAATAAAATAAAAACAAAACCTAAGCAAAGCAAAGTTAAGCGGTGCAACTTTTCATTGTCAACACGCGACACAGGCAAAAACGCTGTGTGCATAAAAAAAACAACAAAAATTGTTTTTGTATTTGTGCTACACATAAGCACCCACACGGATAGTGCAGCGTAGTAAATAAAAACAACAAAAGCAAAATAAGTGCAACAATATGTTAGCGGTTAAAAACTTCTTCTTGCCGGAACGCACAAAAGCGCCCGAGGCGCCGCAACGTTTCTCACGCATGCCAGAAGCTTTTCTGCGCTCCATACGTCGGCGTTCGCTGCGCGTGAAACGCGCCAAGAGTCTCGTCGTGCCCGATCGTGAAAAACGGAAATCAGGTGAGGTACAGTGTCGTATTGTATGAACGACAAATGCTGACAGAGTCAGGCCCTAGCATTAACTTATGGAATTATTTGTAATTGTGCAATTGCTGCATGGAGGGAATGACATGATAACAGAAGCGACACCAGCAGCAACAGTCTCAGCGTCATTAGTTAGGCCACACTAGACACTTATCATCGACGAACCCGCATTGACTAGTTGGGCAATGAGTGAAAATCAATAATGGCATGTTAAGTGTCAACTACGGCGACATAATGAGCACGAGTAGCAAGTAACAAGTTCAAGTTGTTTCTGCTATAGCTCTGTGTGTGTGTGAGCGCGTGTTGATTATATGGGCATGGGGGGGCCATGCCACTGTCACTTACTTGGGCAAACCTTGCGCCCTGCTGCTTGCGCAATGTGCTTTGTTGTTTTTTGTTTTCATCTCTTTGCATTTTTTATTTTCCAATTTTACGCTGCCATGAAAAGCCATTTGCAAAATTTACATTGACACAATAGTTTTTGACATAATAATAACAACATGAACAGCATGACCATCACCATCACCATCACCATCAACCACACAAGTGCTGCACTATGCTCAGCCCAGCCCAGCCTAGCCCAGGCGCAGTGCTCTGCTTTGCTTTTACCCAATAAGCAACTTGACTCTTGGCATTTGTGGCGGCAACGCGTCGCGTTTTTCCATGCATAAAAGTGAAACGCTGTCAAATTAATGGCCTCTTTTTTTTTTTCTTTCTTTTACTTGTTTTTGTTACGCCAATTTGTATGCATAATTTTTTTTTTCTTTATTTTTTTTTTCTTTTTTTCCTTATTTTTTTTTTATAGTGTTTCACACTTTTGTCTTGCTAGTCAATAAGTTTCAGTTTCGTTGATTGCTTATTATAGCAAAGCGATTTGTACATAACTTAACAATTGTCTTATTGTCCGCAATCTGTCTAACAATAAGCAGCAACCTTCATAAACTAAGTTTGTGATTATGCAATGCTGCAAATTCGGCAATTGCCCACTTTTGCCACAAATATTATTTTTTGTTGATGTTTTTTTTTTTTAATATAATATAATTAATGCTCGAATGCTTGATTATAGTGGCTCGGTCACGAATTACATGAAGGCAATAAATTTGCCAACAGTTTAGTCAGAGACAAGGCACTAAAATGCTTTATTGAACTGAAGCTTTTCTGTAGTCTCTAAAAAAACAGATATAACGCAGTTGATTAGGTTTACTATAAATTAAGACAATTGTCTCGAACTTAGGCAAGCAAAATACTTTTAATATGAAGAGTCCTTCAAAAGCTATTTCTGTTCAATGGTTTTCGAAGTGAAATTTTCCCCTACATTGTGACCTTGGATATTAGCAGAAAATTTGTTTTTTATTTATCGCAAACGATATATTTTTTTTCATTTCAGTCCTGCAATCGGTTGTTGGCCTTGTTGGGTTTTTAGTGCCTCTATATAATATAGAACACATGCAATTCAGTGCTATAGTTAAAGTTAAAGTCTAATCATTTGGGGTATCTTAGATCAGTATAATAGTTTAACGATGTGCCAGCATAGATATCTATATTTATATATATATTTTTTATTTTATTTTATTTACTTTCCTTGCCAATGTGTTGCCTCGTTCATTGGCACATACAACCCGTTGCTACTTTTTGCGCAGTTTCATTGTGTAGCTGCCTCGTTTTTTTTTTTTTTTGCTACATTTACCCACAACCGATAAGATAAACATTTTATTTATAAGTATGTAATATTAAATTTTTTATTTCCGGCACACACATGCGAAAAGGCAGAAAAAAGTACATAAATAAATAAAGTAAAATAAAGTGTAAGCTCTGAACTATTGCAGTAAAGTGCAGAAAAGCCATAAATGCTTAATTAAATAATCAAAAGAGAAAAAAAAAATTTATCACAGCTAGACTCATGCTAGATAAGTAAAAGTGCGCCAAATGCATATTCTTTAATTACTTTTTTTTTTGTTTTTTTTTTTTTTTTCATTTATTGTCATTTAGATAAGTCAGAAAAGGTCGACGGCGCACGATTATTTTGTTAATTGCATGCATAAGTGCCGCATTCTTGTTTTATTTTTAATTTCATTTTTTAATGACTGTAGATGTTGGACTCTATGCTCGGTGCGATACATTTGCCAGTTATTAAAATAACAGCAGGTCAAGCACAATTTGTTGTTGATTTTATTTTTGCTGTTTTTGTTGTCGTTAACGTTGTCTGCTGTCTTTGCATGCAAGTTGCTGCAAAAGTCATGCGCGATACATTCGCAGTAACTCATTAGGTTTTGCACTTATGCAAGTGCACAGTCAACGACGTAGCCAAGAGGTTTTTGTATTTACTTGGCTTGTCTGCCTGTCCGATAGCATTACATAATGCTAAAGTGTTTAGCTTTATTTTACATAAGTAATGTGCACGAAAAAAGAAAAAGAAACTTATGCGCACGTAGTCAATTATCAGGGCATTATATAAATTCATAAAAATGCAAAGTGTTGGCTTCAAATTTGATTTATTGTTGTTATTTATAATTTACTTCATTTCTAAGAGATCCATTTAATGGCCAAGCAAATGGTTTTTAAATACCTCAATTATCTTCATTTTACTTTTATTTAGTTTGGAATAATAAAATTAAAAGTTGTATTATATTTAGTTATAGGCATGCTGACTTGCCTGCTGTTTAAGCTTAAAAGTTTCGTTGTTAACATCAGTCCGGGACACAGCATGAAAATTTCAAAAACTTTCGCCAGCAAAGTCGATCTCTTTTAAATTTCATTTCATATGTATATAATTCAAATGACCAATGAACTCAACTATTCATCACTTTAATTCGTTTTATTAGACGATTATTTCGTGGCCTATACGGTAATTTTGTTCTTATTTAACTTTCAGTCTCTAGAGTGACTCATTCGTCTTAACCGATTGGAAATATTTCATATTATATCTTAATTTCTATACAATTTATACATTATCTTAAAACGATTCAGTCCGAAGATTTTATTTATAATTTTGTGCTTGAAGACACGTAAATCTTGTGATATTGAAAGTTAGAATAGATATGAACATACTTAGATCTGCATATTTATATATTATATTGAGTTAAACGCTTTTTAACTATGATCGAAGACAAAAGACAACTTTCAAATTGCCTTTTAAATGAGAAAAAAAAAACAAAAATTAAGGAAAAAGATTAAAACCAGTTGGGAGCACAGTTTGACTTTTATTTTGAGTTTATATGTATGTTCTGGAAAAAAAACTGTATTGTTTAGTAAAAGTAGATTTGTTGAACTACAAGGTAAAAAACATTAATCATTGAGAATTGTAATAAAAGACATCTAGGATCATAGTTTGAGTTAGGCAAAGATTTTGTTGATCTTTAAGACAATGTGCGACCTAATAAGATGCTATGTAGAAATTTTTTTTAACTAACACTATTTTACAACCATTTCTTAAGACTTAAGTGTTGACTAAAGAGAAAAATGATCTGTAATCTATCTTTAAGTTCTTTAAGTGCAGATCTATGGCTTCGCGTTGAGAGCTAGTTAATATTTAATATACCCCTTACTAATTGTGCAAAAACTTCATGTCTGTTGTTGTTGTTGTCTTTGCAAATTCCAAGTCCCCATGGGTAGACAGATTTCTACTGGCAAATGCTTTGTAAACAACTTGTGACAATTGCTGTTTGCTACGTATCCTGTAGTGTTCACCTCATTGACAACATATGGCGTAGTTCCTGTTGCTTAGTTCCGACGTTGCATACGACTTAATTAGCTAACTTAATTATTACGCTAGGCTAATTAGCACATTTAAAGGCGTCGTCGTATATATTTTTGTTTTTCTGGCGCACAACACGAGAGGCATGTCAGCTAAGCTATAATTAAATGTTTTATATTATTTTATGTCATCCATGCCTGCTCTCTGATACGTATCTGCGAGTACGAGTAGCCGTATCTTTTATAATGTATGACTGTATACGATATGCTTGCACATACGTGTTTATATATCTGGTTTATTGTTTAAGCGAAAGCCATTAACAAAATACAAAAGCAAATAATAAAAAATGTACAAAATAAGCAACCACATTTAAGCAATTTAAACGCGCAGAACAAGTATTATAAAATTTATTTAACACATTTGCTGTGCGAAAATAAAAATAAAATATGTAAAAAAAAAAAAGAGAAAAATAAAAATAAAACCAAAAATAAAAAAGCCAAGATAGAAATAATTAAACTAATACGCAATTGTTGCGCATAATATTTTGTTTATATAGTTTGGCACACATGCAGATACTCATGTATATACACAGCTATAGATACAAATGTATCTAACACATGTAGATGAATCTTATGCGAAGCTGCATGAGATCATGGCCAAGAGACATGATATGTATTTGACATGGTGTCTGTGCGGTGTCTTTTTTGTGCATATATTTGTATGTATGTCTGTGTGTGCGTTGAGCTTTGCTAATGAGCCTGGGAAAGCGCAACCTTAGGCTACTACAGTTAATAGTTTTTAGTGACTACTGGCAGTGGCGGCAACGGCTTAAAGTCTTGAATACAAATTGTTCGGTAGCAATTGTGAAATGTGACTGACTAGAACCGCACATATTATATATTTCTTATTTATTATTTTTTAAACATAAATTATTAATATGTAGCGCATACATAATTATATGCAATATTTATTGATAAATGAAGCCAAATGCGGCATGACTTTCAAAACACACGTATATAAAAAATGTAAAAGAAAAGAAATGTGCTCCACGCCTAAATATGCGTTAAATAATGTAGCTGTCATGCAGCTTTGTGTGTGTGTGTGTGTGCATGTATGCGTATGTGTGTTAAGTGCTTAAGAATTTACATAATTTTTTTAACTGACAAAACTAACTTTCATTAATTACAAGGCATAAAAAATTAAACAAAAACCAAAAGACAAAAGGCAAAGTAAGAGGGGGAGAATAAAACAAAAAAGAAGTTGTAAAAATAATAAGGCGAGTAAGTCGCATTACAGTCATGCGCCAAAAAAGGCTCATAGGCAGCCAGCGCACACCTTTTACGTCTGCATCAAGTACACGCGCACGTCAAGGCATATAAAGACAACAAATAAATAATAATAATAAAAATAAAACTCGTTGTATTTCGATATACAAATTATTGCCATAAAAAGACGACGACGTCGACGACGACGAAATTTAACAAAACGCACAACAGAACAGAACGACTTCGCTTGACTTCTTGGCCATGAAGCAATTGCCATTTGGCATAAAGCATGCAAGCAGCCAGCCAAGCAACCGAGCAGCCGCGCAGCCAGAGAGCGAACCAACAAGTATTCCAAGTATATGATTAATGACGTACTCATACGTATGCTGCTGCCGCCGCTGACTCGCAATGATTTGCCTTTTTTGGCATATTGCGGGTGCTGCGCATGCGCGTGCCGGTTTTAGCGTGTACACGTTAAATTCTTCCCAAGCTGTTAATGGATCTTATACACATGGTAATAAAAACGCCTAACGCCGCTACTCATCGTGTGCTTAGTGCTGTAGGCTGTTGTACTGTTGCTGTTGCCGCTGTTGCTGCTGCTGTCGGATATGCAGTTAACCATGCTGTTGACAATTCATGCAATGACTCAAGTCAAATTGTCATCATTATATTTGTTTAATTTGTCTTGACTTGAGCAGTAGCAGTAGCAGACGTAGCACACCAATCCATTCCATGTCATGAGTTGCCATGCCTTAAGGCTGCTTAAAGCGGCAGTGTCGGTCACAGTGGGCGTTGCTTAATTGCGTAGGCTGATTGCTCTTGAGGCGGCGTCGTGTATTAAGCCTATTGTCTTGCTGCTTGCCTGTAGTCGTGCATGTTCTCGTGATTGTAATTAAGGGCACACGCTCAGTGAGTTATGTATTTCTTGTAGGTGTAACCTATTAAGTACATATGAGGAAGTCTGCTTTCAGCGTTAATCAACTATATCTTCGTTATAAAACTTTACGCTAAGCATTCTTTTATTCTATTTTTTTTTTTTTTTGTGCGTTAATTGACAGGCGCAAATTTTGTTGTTAGCATGAAAAAATGTTTTATATGCTTAGATTAGAACTACAGGCAGACTTGACAGACATACATGCATGCTACGTGTGGGCATGCCAGTTTATGACTAAACAAGCTTTACAGTTTCATAAATTCTTTTTCTTTTTCTAAGAATTACATGCATTTGGTAAATTTCTGTTGTTGTTGATGTCGTTAACAATTATTGAACTTTACTTATCGTATAATGTATTTACCTAAATACATGCAAGTTAGCACTATAAAACAATTTTTGGTGCCGTTTAGATAAGAGATAAACACATGATTCCGCTATTTAAGGCACCCAGCTAATCCAGAAAATTTATTATATTCCCTTTCTTGTAAATTCTTTGTTTAAGTTTATATGCCACTAAAAATACACCTTCGCACTTTTTGTTCCCTTTTCGAAAATCATATTACACAGAGAGATTCTATCTGGACTCAAGAGTTTTGTGTTAGTCTAAGAGTTTTTCTGCAAAGTCTAATATTTTTAGCTGACATATAAGCAAAGAGTGATGAACTCGGATCTGATCCAGCATTTATCGAAGTGTGCATAACTGTCAACTGATTTGAGTTTGGTTAACTTGATTTTGTGATTATCCGTCGAATTCTGGGGAACTCTAATTAAGCATATTTAACTTGCTCTCTGCGAGTTAGCCAGCCAAAATCCCACCTCGGGTTGTAGAGCTAAATATTTATTTATTTAACTTGCTCTGCATTTCTTCTAATACCTTCTTATCTGTCTGTTGCTTTGACATTGTCTACTTACAAAGATGAGTTCTGCTAAATTCGAGCAACTTTGTGCCTTCTTCGTTTTAGTAAAAATTACATTTTATTAATGTCTGCCGTCTATAGTCTGTTATTATACAAATTATCTAGCGCTAAGACGTTTTGTAGCCCTTTTCTACTTCCGTTCCCACGCCACATGCAGCGCACAAGGATTAATTAAGCGCGCTCAACTGGAACCAATAAAGTCGCATCAATGCATTGTTTGCAGTTTGTGGATTTGGAAAACAAATATTTGAGCACCCCAAGACTTTTAATCTTTCATTTGTACCCCAAAGCCAACAAATGACTTGGAGAACATTTTGACAAGAACAAACGCATTCGGGTATTTCAATTAAAGCAAAAACCTGTCGCATAAGGAGAAAAGTGTGTGTTTGTTTGTGTGAATGCAGACGAGTAGGAATAAAATTTGAATACGTTTATTTTTTTTATTAATTAAATAGCAAAAAATGCAAATGAATTTCAAGCGTATCACGTTTCAAACGTTTCCGTTCGTCAGTCAAATAAGAAGCAGCAAGCGCACACTTGTTGACGATGATGATGATGACGATGACGATGACGATGTCACTAACGAAAAATCAACCACCAACAACAACAACAACAATGAGAGCAATAGCGGCACAAACTATAATGGCTTAACACTGGCTTTCATTATGAATAGTGTCCCTAAGCTGACTTTGTTGGTCAGTTTTGGTTAAATTAATGACGGGCTACCCAATAAATATGCTTTTGACAAGAGACGTTTACCCAACCCAGCCCAATGCAGCTTAACCCAACATAGCGCGGCGCAGCGCAGCACATAGTATGCCATTTGTATGGGACACTTGTTGACCATAACCACCGACAGTGGCATACGGATGCAAAGGCAAGAAAAGCCCTTGGGGCGACGCACACTACAATGCTAAGCAATTTGCCGGCCCTTTGTAGCATAAACATGCTTTTTATTATTATTATTACTATTTTTTGTTTTATTATTATTGTTTTGTTCGTTTGTTTGTTTACTTTATCAAAGTGCGCGCTGTGCGCTGTGCTGTCCAAAAACTACTAAAAGCGCCATTTGACATGCTCATGTGACTCGCTACGCGCATTTGTGCCTTAACCAGGCGGGCGGCAATGCACACACATGCCTGCCATTCGTATATGGCAGTCTTAGCGGAAGTTGTTATTTACTCGTAGTTCTCTTTTTTTATGCATTGTATTCATTTTCATTTTCAACTTTTTTTTTTTTTATTCATACGGTTCTGCTTTTTTAATGCCCATTGAAATTCTAATGTGACGTTGACACCAAAAACGTAGCATGCAAGGCTTAGTCTGGGCTTCGGCTTCGGCTTTGGATTTGACTACAGCTTTGCCTTGTTTGCGACACAGCATGGCGATGCGCGCGGCAGCAGATCTCCCAAACATGTGTTGATGCGCGCTGTGTGGGACTTTGCGCCGCAAACTTTAGCTGCGAACATAAATCAAACATGTCGAAATGCCGTGCATTAAGTCGCAGCTTGAGTCGAGGTTTTTTCGTTGCTGTTTTGACAATGCGGCAGCTGAGTTCAAGGCATTGCACAGAGCACTCTGAAGGTCATAAAAACTGCACAGGAAGCTGGTGCTGACTTAATGCCTTGCCGAGGCATCAAAGTGTTGGCAGCATAGTGACAAGTGAGCAAAATGCAAGCTTTTGCAAATAATGCATGCAGCCTGCACTGAGTTCTTGAGATGCCACGGACAATATTTTATAGGTCATAAAACTGGCTGGTCGCTGGCATAAAAACTTGCTTATGATTCCTTTGAGCAACTGCATAGCAGTATGATGTCATATAGTGATATTCATTTTAATTAGTTTAGTAAAATTTTCATTGTCTTGCATAATCTTCGGTTAACATTTTTATAGATAGAAAGCCTTCGTCCAGGTGTTAAGTGACATACAAATATGCCAAAATGTACAGTTTCTATAACCGAATAAATTTCATCAGCTCTTTATAATTTTTTCTATATAAAATGCATTACCATTATCGGATAATTCCCATAACCGGACAAAAACATCGCGAACATCGGTTACCAGTTATGAAAGATTTTGCTATACAATATACATATATAAATTTACATCATATAATAATAATAATAATAATCTTTCAGTTATTTATTTGGCTGTGAATTGACTTGTTATCTGTGTATATAAATATATTTGTTTGTTAGGACAAAAGTAGTCAAAAGCTCTTCAAGTGTTGATATGCTGCATTAAATATTTTCATAGTACACGTGTGTAAATTCTTTGATCTTCCTTAAAGCACGTGCCATGCCTTAGTACTTTTTAAGGGCACTAAACCCTGCATCTCTGTTGACATAAGACATGAACGTGAACTTGATACCTGGCGAGTCTATTGATCCCACGCTGTTCCTGTCTGTTTTATTTTTTTTTTTTTTTTTGTGTCTGCTATTGTAACAATTCTTGTGCTTGGTTCTTTCAACCCGACATTTCATTTTAACAGAAACTATTTTCGCATGTAAATTTCTTACAAGGCGAGACAAGACAGGCAACCGGTTCGTAAGCGAAAATTCGTTTGTGAATTATATACAATAAGATACGGAACAGCAGCCGTCATGCCTTGGCGTATGACTGATAGTCGCGCTTATTTCTTTTTTAGTTTTTTTAGCTGAGTTTTTTTATTCGATTTATGTATCTGCAAAGTAAGTAAGTCATTGAACTGCAAAGGGGCACCTACAGACAAAAACAAACGAGATACAAATACACAGACAGACAGACAGACAAATACAGCAACATACAGCATACAGCGGCGCATTGAGTTTGATTCAATTTATTTATTTAATTCAAACTCGTAACAAAAAGTTAAAATTAAAAAACCAGTTTAGTGCAGCTGAGTTTTCACGAAAGTTCAAGTAGCGAAAACAGTAAATGGAAAATGTGCGCAGTTAATAAAGAAAACTACTCAACTACAGACTCTCGCACAGTTTGGAAGTGCTCGCGTAGAACCTTTCGTCGCACACGATGTTGTTTATGTGACAGCCGACAGCAGGCAGCAACACCCATAAATAAGAAAGCAATAACAGCAGCAACAGAAACAATAACAACAACAACAGCAGCAGCAGGAGCATCTATAGAACAATAGTGCACATAATTTTGCACAGCAGTGTGGTTGGCCAGCCAAGCTGACCTGGTCTGGCCTGGGCTGCGGCTGTGATTTGCACGCGTAGCTGCCAGCCTCAACTACTGACCACCGACACTGTTGGCTGAATGGTTGCCTGTTGACTGCCTTGCTGTTGTTGTTGTTCAAGCAGCGCTTAGACAGCAGTTGTGTGTTGTTGTAGCTCAACTGAAAGTAAAAGTAAAGTCATTCTGCGATTTGCTATGCTGCAGCAGCAACTAGCGGCCGGCAAGGCGCCGACTAAAAAGTCAGCTGGTCAGCCGGGCATTGGCGCATAGGCCTGCGTGCTTACGTGCGTTAACTGCCACAGCTGTCAGGTTTTTAAACGCCGCAACGAATTAACTTGTCTGCGTGTTATAATTAAACGCCGACCGTGTCAAATAAACTGTTAGACTGCGCAATTTTATTTTCATATAAAAGCGGCAGCATATTGTCATTAAGCATAAGTTGCATTATATTGGCAGCCGCTTTAACGCTGATAACTGCAGCCAGGCACATGCATTTATGTTAACAGTTACTGTGACTGTTAGTTAACAGTTGCAGCCATTGTTGTAAGCAGCTTTTGTCTTGGCTAAGCTAATGCACAGCGCAGCTGTTAAAATGGCAGTGAAACGCTTTCTAAGCACTAAGTAAACATTTGCTAATGCAGCCAATTTTTATTCCCACACAATTGCAAGCGTTTCAGTGTTCTTTGCACCCTTAGTGCAAATATTGCGCTTTTGCGGTTGCAGTTAAAAATCGAATTTAATAGAAATTATATAACAAAAAAGGAGAAAAGAAAATAAGAAAAAAAAAAAGGTGGCTGCAAAAAAGGCATAAAAATCATAAAATTTCACCGCATAAATATTAAAATCAAATACGTTAACAATTGCCACTGGCATGCCACATGCAACAGCAGGCAGCTGTGCAGGCAACAACGCACACGAGTCAAAGCGAGCAAAGAAACAAAAATCATATAAAATAAATTCAATTTAAAAGACGGTCTGTCAAAAATAAGAGAAAAATAAAGAACTGTCTGCCAAAATGCAAAGGAAATTCTTTCACTTTGCTGTCTGTCTTGGAGGTATTCTTTTTTTTTTCTTTCTATATTTTTTTTTGTTTGACAGTAATGTGCCGTACGCTTACCTTTTACCGTTGCCCATTGTATGTTCTTACACTTCATAAATATGTCATATTTAATAGAGTGCAGTTACCCATAGACGTACATACATAGTTTGGTTATATGCAGCCACCACCTTTCAGACAGTCATGCACCTCTGCACTGTGGCCATTGTCAGTTTTGATTGACTCTTGGCTGCATTTTACGTGGAAATGCAATCTGCATTGTCTTGATGTAGGTTTACCAAGGAAGAGCAGAGCAAAAAGCAGAAACTATCGTATATGTGTCAAAGTTTCAATTTTATGGCATGAAGTTGCACTTAAATATTGCGTACAACAAAAAAAAAAAATATTACAAAAAATTGCTAAAGCCACGCGGAGACAATTTGCAGCGCGTGTGCTGTCTGCTTTAAGGTCGGTCAGTGCTGCTGCAATATTGTCCATGTTGTCCACAGTTTTGCCATTAGCCAATTGCACGTAATTTATTTTGCGTCCACGTACATGAGACGTAAAAGTAAAAAGCCAAAAAAGTGGCTAAGAAATTAACGTAAGTGACTATTTTCGTTTTTTCCATGACGATGAGTATGTAATTACTGTTTTTCACAACTGATAAGCGGCACACATGTGCGCAGAAATACTGATAAGCACGCCCATTACTCATGCCAACTTTATTATTATTACAAAAAATGCGCAACAAAATTGAGCATTTTATAAAAAAAGACAGAAAAAGAGAAAAAAGAAAACTAAGTAAAAGAGTAAAATGAAATGAAATGTATACGCAGCATTTTGTTGTTGGCAAAAGGTAAAGTTCATTACTTTTCATTACTTAACGCACGAACTTGGCTGCAAAAATTGCAAACAGGTTTTGCCAAAAAAAAAAAAAAATAATACAAAATATATTTATTTATATACTCGTATGTACATACGTCAGTACATACATGAAACCAGTGCTTTGACCTTCAAAGAGTTTTGCGCCTGATATTAACGGCAACCGCACACGCATGCCTTATCTAATTTACGAGCAGCGCGAAGTAGCCAACATAAACACCTCGCACACACACACATGCACAAACACACAAATCTCCCAGCATAGGCTTGGCATACATATGTACACTCTTATATCCTTAACCAATGGCTGCAATGCATTTTGCTTGCGTGCACCCTTTCTTGGCAGGATGCTTTTCTTAGCGCCTGCTGATAGGCGTGGTTACCTGCATCCTTCGACGCCGTCTTCGCCGTTTGCCGTTAGGTAAGCAAAGTGTGTGCACGAACACTCAACGAAGATCTGCAGCAAATGATGCTGCTGCTGCCTGCTGCCTGCTAATCAGTCTTTGGTGGTTGTTGTTGCTGCTACTTCTAAGCTAATGAGCTGGGCTACACTTTAGCCAAGTGGCCTGGTGGCCTGCTCGATGTGTACTTGATTTATGCATGCGGCAAAATGGTTTCTGGTGTTGTATATGTGTGTATGCGTGTGTATGAGTTGCTTATGCTAATTAAATTGAAGTTGTCGCTTGTTGTGAGACTCACAAACATTATAATGGAATAGTAGTAAAATTGCAAGATCATTATCAATTTCAGCTAAGTTGATTGACCTCTGATCTTCGCTGACTCAGTGTAGTGCGGACGGTAGATTGACTTCAACGTCTATGTAGATAAACCTAAAAAAGTTTCATATAAAAGTTGAGTTGTCTTTTTGACTCTTTGTCTCTACTTAGTTAAGCACAGATCTCGTCTGCTGTCTATGTATTGAATAATTATTGCAGCCATTTTTATTATATAAATAGATTCAATCCAAAAAAATATATGTAAACAATGAAGTAAATCTTACATTAATCTTATGTACTATGGTTCGCTTTTTGTGGTCAATATATTAGGCATACGTTGGTTTCCTACAAGGCATATGCTTTAAAGGAATGAGATTGAATACCAGTTTGTATGCGATTCGTTGTTTCAAGCCTTAGTCAGGGACTTTTAGTCAGTACATCTTTTGCTCACATGTTTTTCGTTTACGATCTGTGTTCTATATTTATTAAATATATTTTTCGCTTCGTTTCTATCTATTTACGCTTATTTACTATAGAAATTTTCAAGCTTTATAGTTCCAAGTCAACATAAATTGGCAATTTTTCCCACAAGTAAAGATCGCTTAGCTTGCTGTGTGCATATACACTCAACTGAAGGTCAACTCGTTATTTTATTAAAATTCCAAAAGTTTATCAGCATAATCAAATAATTCATGTATCTTATTCGCAAAGCTAAAATGAACACATGACTGAGTGACTGCCACCCGCTGCAGATCTTTGCAAACGCCTGTGGGTTGAGTTGAATCGAGTTGAGCTGTTTGCATGTTATTGCCTAAATAAACAAATTTGCTGAACTGACGCCCCCTACGCAGTGAACTGATGTATGTGTATTAATGTTATTCTAGCTGCTGTTCTGCTGTTGATGTTTGATAATGATGACGCTGATGATGATAATGATAATGATAATGATTATGACGATGGCTGTGGTTCTATGCCGCACTGTGCTGTTTGCTATTTGCTATTTTCTGAGCATTTATTAATGATGCGTATGGCTCTTCAGTCTATCGAGGCAACGCAAAAAACAACAACAATAGCAGCAACAACAGACAAAGCGACTGTCTTTAATTTTAATGATGAAGTCATGCACGATATAATAATCTATAGCTCAGTATAATTTATGTTTGGTCTAGATGTTTTCTATTATTTTTTTATCATGAATTTTATACCTGTTTGACGTAGTGTGCTTTTATTACACACACACACACACACACACACACACGCACATACAAAATATTTATAATAAATGCTAACAGAGACACGACAAGCGACAGGATACGCTATTGATGAGCAAGCAGCATGGTAAGCAACTTGCCTGCGCTTGGCGTGACTTGTGACTATTCAAGCGACGCAGACCAAGGATCGATGGCGTTAGTTGCTTGATTGCTTAGTTGGTTGCTCGGTAGCTTGGGGTATGGATAGGCAATTGTGCCGACACATGTGAAAAACAGAAGAAAACGCATTCCATGGTTGCTCAGTTGGCTGTTGGCTAGTTGGCCTTTGTAATTTTAATTTGTCGTAATTACAATTATGTAAGCATGGTGAAAGTGCCAATGGAGAAAGAGCACAAGTGCGAGCGAGAGAGCGAGACTTAAGCCATAACTTACAGATGACATGGCTCATGGCTACGCATAATAGCAATTCAATGGCTACTAACTCGCAGTTTGTCGTCGCACATAATCTTGTTTGTGTGATCGCCCTTTGCTCATGATGCTTTACGCTTGCCTCGTCGATCTTTGCTAATTTTCTTTGCCTTTGTTTGGCTCGCCTCTACTGGGCTCAACTACGCTCGACAGCGTCTGTCTGTTTGCCCTGTCTGCTGTCTGCTGTCTGCGTCTTTCTGCTTTATTGCATTTATTTATTTATAATTTTTTACCTTTTTTTCTCCTTCTTATTTTTTCTTTTCTCAACTTGGCAAACAAAAAGAAAGTAAATCAGATTTTGGCGCAGCTGTGCGTCTTGGCATAGCCTGCTGTTGTGTCTGTCTGCGCCATGTAGGCAAGCAAAGCCAAACAGGACGGCTCAGTAGTGTACGGTACAGTAGAACACCTACGTTCAAATTGCATTAGGGCGTTTGGCAATTTTATTATTGTTGTTGTTGTTGTTGTTGTTGTTGCATGATCGGCCGTTTGGTCAGCCTACCTAAGTATTGTTGTAGGTTTGCGCGATACAGCATACAGGGTGCTGCTAATGCGAACTGCATGCAAATCATATATGTTCTTTTATTTCATAGCCACAATTTTCGAGCTTATTTACATTGGTTTTACTAATCTTTTGTGCTGTCATATGCATTTTCCCAGGCGCGCTCTGTGGCATAATAAATCGAATTTGAGAGCTAAAACTTAAACACCCCTATTGAAATCATACATCATATTTATTTACATGCATTTTCCATTGTGATTAGCCGGGTATTTTTGCATTTAACGCATAAGCAAATCTCTGCCTATAATATAATTATACCTTTGGCGGCATGCACACAGACTGACCGACCGACCGCCCGTATGTGTGCCAAATTAGTGCTAATTGTTTTCAACTGTGAGCACTAATCATACACCACTGCCCAAGCAGAGCTTAGAGTAGGTGTTGCCGGCCACTCCTACTTTGTAAACCTCATATATAATCATGTGCGCCATTTAAAAAATTGCTTTGGCATAATACAGCGGCGGCAAAGACTGTAGTCGAGCACAGAGAAAAAAAATGTTATACCGTACTGAAACAATTGAAAATGTTTATTAACAAGCGCAGCCTCTTCTAATTGTTAGATCTAACATATAGGTGAATGTGAGATTGCATATTCTTGCCCTTTACAGACCTATGCTTTGTGCATGAGTAGCCTGTGCTTCGATACACACTCTGGCCACCCAACTGTTGGTGCTGGCCGGCATGTTTAAAGCATGCCACAATTTGCTTCTCTTGTTAGCTGTTGCAAAAATCACTAAAAAAAAAAAAACCACAAATAGACGAATGGCGTGTCATCTATCTATTAAAAAGCTTTGCCAACGCCTACTTGGCAGGTTATTGGCAACGATCTCTGTGTCATTCATTTGCACTAAGGGCGCAGCTACGGTTTGATATTTGGGCAAAAATAAGCCAAGTGTTGCTTTGGATCAACAACGTCAGCAAACTTAAATTTCTTGGCTGATAGGCTTAGTCAGCACAGTCAATCGCATTTAATTTTTGTTTTTGGGTTTTTGTTTCCTAAGTGGTAACTTGGTTTAGTCACACTCAGCACAAACCGACAGACGTTAGCACATAATCAAGCACCGTCACGCATCTGCATTGTTAATGTTATGAGGACCGACCGGCGCAAAGCTGAATCAGAAAATTGTGCAACAGATCGATGAGGCAACGTAACGTTGTATTTAAGTCTTTAGTTGGCAACAACAGAAATAATTGGAACCAATCGTACCGACAACCAATTTGTAGTCTTGTAGTTGCCACAATAAATACAGTACTAGCTCAGAAGCATGGACTCTAATAATGTACGTTTGAAAGTGTTTCTAAGATTTAAAAACTTCAATGAAAATTTCGTCTTTATTACTGAGCTCAAGACATTCCTTGATAGTCTTTTTGGCTAAATTGCTTTCATTAGTTTAAGTGATGTCTTCTTGTATGTTATGGAGCCATTTGATTTTTAAACGCTTATTCTTGAATGTCTGTCAGCTTGCTTAATGGCTAAAATTAAACTGCGATGAACTTCACACATGCGTTGAAAATTTCTTATAATTAAAGCAACTTAAAAAAAAAAAAAAAAAAAACGTTACCTTAAAATTTTTACGACATTTCTAAATGAACATTTCTTCGTAATTTATATAGACGAGTTGCACGCTACCAGTTAGTACTGTAGATATATTAAAACTCCAATCATAGGATTTTGAGCAATATACTTTTTTCTGTTTATTTATTTATTTGTTTTTTCTTTTTTTTTTATTACATCGCTTGCTCGCTTAACACGCAACTGGCCTAGACGCCTTTGGCTGTGTGCACTTTATATTTACTAACCACAAGCTGCACTCACCGCAGCGCTGGCCTGGCCTGTGCCAAAGTCATAATATTTTTCTTAATCTTTATTATCATTAGTTTTTAAGCAGCATAAAATTATGCAACTGTCTGTCAAACATAAAAGCAAACCACGCACATGCTACCGTAATACGCCGCAGTCACACACATGAGACACGTAACTCAGTCGTTAAGAGGAGCAGCACGCGCTGCCTCGGGTGACTGCAACAACGGCGCCCAGTGGCTGCACTTGGCTGTGACTGTGTATACATATGTCACACTGCAGCTCATGGCGCATAGTTAAGCGCCAGGCGACGATGTGGTTTGTCTTTGAGTCTTGGTCAAACATAAACCAACTGACATGCAGGCAGGCAGCTGTTGATGGCAGTTCGTTTTCGCATGCAGCTGCTGATCATTGCGATGCAGCTTAAATGCAGCTTATGTGCGGTTTAACCGCTTAGCAGCAGGGTTATGACAATTTGTGGCAAAGGTCAACATTTGGTCATTACATGCATGTGACATTGCGCATTAAAAACAAAAACGAAAGATAGAAGCAGAAGCAGAAGTAGCAGAGAAAGAGGAAGAGGAGGAGAAAAAAACAAATAAGCACATGCACATAAAGCGCTAATTAAAATGCTTAACCTTTTCCCTTGCACAATGCCAGGTTAAACCCCTAACACCCTGCGTCGCCTTTGCGTAGCCAAGCCAAGACACACACACATGGCTTTGATTGTTCTAAAAATGGTAAACAAACATAAACATAAAATACAAATAAAGCAAAAGCAAAAACAAAATAGATAACGCATAGCGTAAAGACTGAAAAGAGTAGAAAGAACAACAAAAGCAAGAAACCGCGTAAGGAGTGTAAAAAGTAACGCACTTTGGTTTAACAACGTCTAGCAGCGCTTTTGTGAGCTACTGTCGTGTGAGCCATAAGCGACACTTTCACTAACTGCCGCCGCTGCCCTTTGCTGTCGACTATCGTCTCTCGTCTGTTGGCTGTCGTTTGTCGTCTGATGGCTGACGTCTGCCTTTGTGCTCGTTTGCATACGTAATTAGTTGTGGCAGTTTATTTTATTTTATTTTCATTTCGTGTTTTTTTTTTTTTCTTTTTCTTTTCCAATGCTGCTTATGGGATAGTCAGCATTTGACATGTTTTGCGTTTTCTTTAATTTTTTTTTTGTTTTTGCTTTTTCATTTAAGACACACAACACAGCTTCCCGAGAAACCCTTTGCCTTTGCTTCTGCCCTTGTCTTTGGCTTAAGCGCCTAATCTTTCACATGCATTTGTTAGGCCATAAACGGTCGCATGTAAATTTCTCGTAGAAGTGCAACATGTCGACATTTGACATCATTAGTCAAACTTAAGACTTGGCTGCGTCTTTAGTCTTTGCTGCTGCCCGGCACAGTTTGGCGCAAATGTAACTGCAAAACGATTAATTACCCGCTGCTTAATTAGGCAAATGCCTGCAATGCACGTCGTCTTAAAATTACTCAAAAATTTGTTCCAAATATCATTTGTTTTAAACTCAATTTAATTTTGCATTTTTGTATAAATTATTTGCTATGACATTTAGTTTCGTTCTGCTGAGCGTAAACACGTTTGCAGCTGAACTTGTCTTATGTAAGGCAAGAAACAAAAAAAAAAAAACAACAATCCACTTCTCGTCCATCATGCAGCGACAAACTATTTGGTGATTTTGCATGCAAATTGCGTAACCGCGGCGCGCTAATTTATTTTTTTGCCTTTGCTTGCAGTTTTCTTAGCTTTAAATGACAATTTTTTAGTTTTTTTGCTTAGGATCATTTTCAATTATAAATATGTATGCACAATTGTGTATTTATTTCAATTTAATTTGTAATTTTGTGCTACTCGAAAAAAAGCTAAACAAAACCAGTTGAACTCGTCTGCCTGGGCAGGCACGTTCAACGCTACGACTGCGACTTGGCAAGGCAAGGCAAAGCAAGGCAAAGCATGGCATGGCTATTAACGCACACAAGTTGCGCCTTGACCAGTAGCACGCCTGTGAACCAGTTCCTTGTGCTGCACCCTCCGCCTAATGCTGGCGACGTTGCTATAATAAACTTGACCAATGCATATCATGACCATTATATAGAATGTATACACAATCGTATGTTGTGCATGTTGTGACCCTACAGCAACGCCTTTTGTCGTCGACATCATCTGAGAACATGTTCTGCATTGTGTTTGTCCGTCTATCGGTCTGTCTGTCTGTCTGGCTATCCAACCGACTGAACTGTCTACTTTTACGTGTACGTACAATATTTACTTATGTGCAATTTTAACGATCTCTTAACAACTCATAATAGAGCAATTTTCACGTGTCCTTGCGTCGTTATGGCTTTGGCTTTGGCTTTCGCTTTGCCTTGGCTTACCACGAATGTCTGCTTGACTGCCTCAGCGCCTCAATGCCTGCCTGGCTGCCTGCTGCTATGTGATATATGCGCATATGCTTGAGCCAGTTTGTTAAATGTTCCTTTGTCGCGCCTCCTCCTCCTCTTCTGGCTTGCTTGCTGTTGCGCATCTTTTTAGCTAACTAGTTGCACCCTTTTTTCTTCCTTTTCATTTCCATTTCCATTTTTGTTCTCTTCTTTTTTTTCTGTTTTTTTTTTTTTTGCTTTGGCGCAACAATGTTTTCATAAGTGGTAGGCTTTTGAAATTGATCGCACTAATAAGTGTACGTTGCCTATGTGCGCCTAACATTGAGATTTATGTGCGCTCTGTGATTTATGTGCTCGGTCGTTTGCTTGTATGTTATTTTAGTATGTGTTAGGCAAGCAACTCACTAACTGAACTTGATTGTGCCGCACATGCACACACACTCACACACACACACTTGTAGGATGCAACAAAAGCCACTTGTAAGTGGCATGTGCAGTGACTTGGCTCCTGGTTAAATGCTTTGTTAATCACTGTTAGATGCCATGAACTTGAGAGCTTGGCCCTTGTGCAATTGCAATTGTGCAATTAGTTGTTATTTATGTTACGCAATAAATCTGCTGCAAGCATCGAAGTAAAAGTCATTAAATTGCATTTGAAATGTATTTGCAAATACTCGTCAATTGTTTGCTTAAAAATAATAAAATGATAGAACTGGGCTTGCTTCATATTAAATGCAAAGTATACATCTAAGAAACAATTCAAAAACTAATTTGGGTGTTTGTTAACTAAAGAACAACAGCAGAGTTCAACGTAGAAAAACTTTAAAGACCCTACGATTATCAATCATCATATAATTTATGAATCTTTAAAAGTTTTTAAGACAGCCTAATATAATATATAAAGAATCGCAAAAAACGAAATTGTCATCTTGCAATAATTAGCAGTCTTGCTGACAATAAGCGATTTGTACACAGCCAAGATACATATCTAATACTTTGCCTTAATTTCACATAATCCGGCTGTCAGCTACAGATTCTTCGTTTATAAAGAATTCACAAATGTTGAAAATATTTAACATAAAAAACTTTTTGACATACTTGCTCCCTCGCAAATCACCGAGTCATATTAATTAATGATTGTCGCTTTTTCGCTGCTGCTGATGAAATTTATCTAAAGTAAAAAATCTGTTGCTTGAACAAATCTCGGGAGACATTTTTCATTTTAAGAACTACTTAAGTATCCTACATTTACTTAAGTAGTTCTTAAAATCATCATACAGCTCTTTAATGCCAACAGCTGTTTGGCAATTCAGGGCATACGATTTGACTACGATTACGCAAATAAGTTAATAGTTTCGCACTTTACTCCAGCTACTGTCATTGGCCTTTAATTATAATTGCAGTTCTTATTGTTATTATTTCAATTTAACATCTCTGCACATTGCACATTTACAGCTTTTATATAATATATGTAATATATGTATATGGTAAAGTATATTGATGCTGAGTGTGTAACATAGAACAAGCGACATCAATTTCGTTTAAGACTTTTGACAAGACACATACATGCACGCGCGCCAAAATTTGGTTGACCTTGAATACTAAATCTGTTTTTTTCTTTTCTTAAATATTGTTTTTTTTTTTTTTTTTGTGCTCGCCAAAGCCAATTTGAATCAAAAAAGTGTTCAAGCAACTGACAACTTAAGAAACTACACAGACGACATCATCGCAGTCAGTTGCTCGCATGTCAGTGCAGCAAAAATAAAAGAAAAGGAACCCTCTGTATCATTAATGCAACCTTAAAGCTGTCAATCAAAGCCAATGCTTGATGTATGAGCGTGCTTATATATGCTTGGCATATGAAGCCCATGCTGCTGCCTGCTATATAGTAACAGCAAACGAAACTAAAAGGAAACTTTTTTATTTTTGTTTTGCTTTTTTGTTGTCTCAACTGAAAGCGCGTCTTTGCTTCGTAAGCAACGTCAACATTAGCAACTTTATCATAACTAAGATGATAATGATTATGATGATGATGATGATGATCTTCATGTAGGTCAAAAGGAAGCACATATGTATATCCGTACATGAGCTACATACAAGTAGCAGCAGCAGATACGTAGGTTATAGGAGTCTCGTGCAGCGGAAACTCGTTCGCAGACAAAAACCTTTTAAAGCGCCGGGCTAATTATTGCAATATAAGCAACTCGTACGTTCATTCATCTGCCCGTGCGTTCTTTTACTAGTCAGTCAGCAGTCGGCAGCACTCAGCAGTTTCTTAGCCTGCCCTGCCCTCTTGTTCTACATGTGTATTGTGTATTATGAAATAAGTTTCAGTTTTCGGCATTTGTGACAGTTTTCGTTTGCTTTGCCGCCATATTGTAAACTAAAAAATAATTTCTCATCCGTCATCTCTGTCACTTGCAGACTCCTTTGTGAACAGTCAGGAATGGACTATATCACGCTCTGTGCCCGATCTGCGTCTGGGCATTGTCGGTTCGCTAACATCCGGCAAATCGGCATTGGTGCATCGCTATCTCACCGGCTCCTATATGCAAGAGGAGTCGCCCGAGGGCGGTCGCTTCAAGAAGGAAGTATTCATCGATGGGCAAAGTTATTTGCTATTGATACGCGATGAAGGCGGACCACCAGAAATGCAGGTAAGCCAACTTATGAAATATGCAGTAATTTTTTTTTTGTTTTTGGTTTTCGTTTATGTTTTTCTTTTTCTTCCCATTTTTTTTTTTTTTTCGTTACCCGTTTTTTGTAATCATGTAATGGAAAAATTATGTAATATGTTGATAATCCTTGTGTACATGCAAGGCAAATTCTTATTGCTATGACGGTTGTAATAAATTTTCTTCATATCATCTTGTAAATATTTGTATTGAGGTCATTGGACGTGCAGACGGACACTATGTTTGCTTGTAGGGTTGGGGTTAGACAACAACATTTTTTGGGGGTGTTTGTACGTTTGTTTGCTTATGCAGTAGTCCTTAAGCTAAAACAAAAAAACTTTTACTGTCTTAGGGGGTTCTTTTTATTTTTTATTTTTTTTTTCTTTTTGTTTTGTATTAAGTATTTCTTGTCGTGCTTGTGCTTGCCTGCCTGCCTGTCTGTCTGTCTGACTGCTTACCGACTTCTACTGAATTACTGAGCACTACTTGGAGAGGGGGGAGCACGTTGTACGACTTGACTGTCGTGCCCACTTAAGTATGTAGGTTGAGCTGTGCCGCACTCCTCGTACTCAATCGAACTCTAACCTTTAGCTATAATAATAAAAAGGCGTACATATACGAGTATGCAGTGTATGCGGTAAGATATGTACAACAACTAAATGATAACTTACTCAATGTGATGCGCTGCGGTGCTATGCCTTCCACTACAACTGCCTAGATAGAGTGAAACTTGGCAGTGTGTACAGTTGCCTGGTAGGCGAGCACAGTGCGCCATACAACAGGCAAAAGGTAGAGAAGCTGAAAAACAAAAAAGCGAATTTAAGCTTCTAACAGAATCAACGAACTATATACGAGTGTACATACCTGCCTCAACAAAACCTCAGCTGAAAACAGTTTCGTTTTATTGTAGTGCTACTGTATAGCATATATTTTTTGCTTGCCTAGCTTTATGTGCTATGACAAAACGTGATGTTGCATATTTGTTTGCCTTGCCACACGTTGGGCAAGAACGTCTTGCACGTTGCTTTGGCTCTAAGCCAAAAAGTAGGCTACAAAAAAAAAAGAGAAGAAAGAAAGCAGAAAAAAAGAATACAACGATAAAAGATTGAATTTAATGACAACGACAAGTGACTGACGTGCTGCATACACTATGAAGTTTAGGTGTGGCATACCTTGTATTTGGCACGTTCACATTGCTGCGCAGCAAGAGCATTTTTAAGCGATTAACGGGCGGACGGACGAACAGTGCAACCCCCTTTATATGGCTTGCAACCCTTCTGCATGCTGAACAAGGCACAGCGTTTTGCGCAATTGCACTTGGCACAATAATATATGAAAATGCGATTTTAAGCTCCTTTGTAAATACGCAAAAACCTTTAATTAAAATGGACTAAAGCGGCAGCCTTACAGCGGGGGTTAACAGTCATATACCATTTTTTTTTTTCCTTTATGTGACTGAATGATTTGATCCTTAAAGCGCCGCCGACATGCCATGGCTATATTATTTGTGCAAAATCATTTTGCAATAATGCCAATAGCATTTTATGCAATTCTTCTGTGAATGTGTGTGTGTGTATGTCGGTTTGTTTACGCCAGTATAAAGCGTAGAAGCCCCCTGCAGTAAAATATTGCCGAGGGTTAAAAAATTTCTAAACAAATATGTTTTTAATATCTTGCTACTGGCGCGCATTTCTGTTAAATACAAAGGATTAAGCACGTTGCAAGTGCGACTTAAAAGTTTTAAGCTACTTTCACTTTTTAATGCCGCAACGACAACAGCAAACACACGCAGCTAACCCTTACCCGAACTATGCTATAAGTTAAAAGCAAATATGCCGCATATAGTTGGCATTATTTGCTTATGTCTAAATATGTATATATGTCACATTCAGTTAATTACAAAAAAATGAAATGAATATTATTTTGTGCAAAGTCAACCCGTAAATTGTGGCCTACTTATCCATAATACAGCATATGCACATAGTTGCCTAGGCACTACAGTTTTATAAGCGCGCTGTGTCTATTTACAGTTTTACTCTCATTGTTCAATGCCTGCAGTTTGATTTGCATTGCAACTGAAAGTTGCATTGACATAAAAAAAAAATATGCAAACTTTGTAAATGTTGTGAAATTATGGCTATAATTGCCAGTTCAGTAAACAGCTACGCTGATTTAACTAATTTAATAACACTATACGCGGCTTTATTTGGCAATATAAAAAAATATTTTATGCTAGCTAAGAACCCCTCCTGTGTTTTTTATAGTGCAGTATGCAGTAGCAACCCCAGTGAGCAATAAAACAAGCGGCGCATGCACCCCCAACGCATAAAAGTAGTAGCGATGGCGGCAGTGGCGGCAGTTGTATCAACAAAAACAACAACAACAACAACAAAATGTCGCAGTAATAACACAACGAAATCACACAATATATGCGTCGCCACACTGTCGGCGATGGCGTTGTTGGTAACGTTGTTTCTTTTACTGCTGCTGCTGCTGTTGTCAGTATCGGCGTCGTTGTGCCGAGTTTGACGTAGTGCACATCATTACCATATATACATAACATATACACATATGTCTTATGTTTTTCATAGCATTTCGTGTTTTATTTATTTTTTCCTGTTTTTTTTTGTTTTTGTTTTTTTTTTTTTTGCTACATACATATATATCCGCGTTCAAATAAAAACTTGAGTGTATGTATGTACATTACTGTATGCACTGACAACCCTACACCCAACCACCCACAGCTGCTGCACGGCAACACAGGCCAGGCATACAGGCAATCTGCTGCTTACTGACTGCCTGTGTTGACAGTTGTGAAGCGACTGGCAAAGCGTTCAGAACGCTGACGTTATCAACTGTCGAGTCGCAGGTTTTTTCTCTTGTTTTAACTTAATATACAGTTTTTTTATGTTTATTTTTGCTATTTGTAGCTTTTAAATAATTCAAATGAAAATAAAGTAGTTCAGTGCACAGGACAGTAGTGAAAATCGAAGTGTTCTATGCATAATTAATGCATCATATATTTTATACAGCATACAGTTTGCGCTCACAGCGGTTGCTGCTGCTGCTGCTCATACCGTAGTTGCTGCAAAGCGCAAGGAGCAAGTGAAGTGAGTTTGATTTTTCCTTTTTTTTCATTTTACATTTTATTTTTATTTTTTTTTTTACATTTCAAATTTTTTGTGTTTGCATAAAACCTGCGCAGTAAATGCTTTGCGCCAAGTGCCTTGTGTGTGTGCGTGTGTGCGGACATGTGTGTGCTGTTTACATACGTAAGAGTTCATTATCCTTTTGTGTCAAAGCCTACAGGACGCCAAAACAAGTAAAGCAATCAGTACTTAAAACGTCAACGTCGTCATAAACGTCGCCGCTGCACGCTTATAACGCAGTAAAGGCGCAAAAAATCGTTAAAAAAGTGCTTAAAAGCCGTGCAACCCTTTTTGTTGTATTTTCATATTTTCTTGGTTTTTTTTTCATCATAAATTTTTTACCTTTACTTGAACGTCGCGTCGTAAGTGCTTCATTAAGGTACTACATGCGCACAGCTCTCATTCCTTACGCGTTTGGCCTTTGTTTTTGTCTTTGCTTTTGTTCAAACGGCAGACTTCCGCTTTTGTATAATTTTCTACGTTATTTTTTTTATTTTTTTTTTGTTTTATTCAGCTTTGTTTTATTTTTAACAAATGACGTCGTCTTTGTTTGATTACGTCTTTGGCCTGTGGCTGTGGTTATGCCAGTAACTTAAACGCACAAAGTCAAGGGCTGACCGTCTGTAATCCTTATGCAGGAGTCAAGTCCTTTTTAACCTACGCGATCATGCTGCAAGCCTAACGCATACTCACTAACAGTGTTGGTTAATATCCTTTCTTTGGGTCTTTCCTTTTTTGCAGTTCGCCGGCTGGGTTGATGCAGTTATCTTTGTATTCAGCTTGGAAAACGAAAACAGTTTCAACACAGTCTACAACTATTACACGAAAATGGCAAACTTACGCAATGGCCAGGAGGTACCCATGATACTCGTGGGCACGCAAGGTAAGATCACTAATGCGCCCTGCATAACTCATGACACCTAATCTAAGCCGCAATCTACACTTAGATGCCATCAGCGAGCGCAATCCGCGCGTCATTGACGATACGCGCGCACGCAAACTGGCAAGTGATCTGAAGCGTTGCTCCTACTATGAGACATGCGCAACATATGGCCTGAATGTGGAACGCGTCTTTCAGGATGGTAAGTACACGCATGACGATTGCCTTTGAGAACATGCTCTTGACCTAGGACACACTTGCTTACAGCTTGCCAGAAAATACTCTCACAGCGCCTGCCACTGACGCCGGCCACATCCGCGAGTCAAGCAGCGCGTCCCACAACGCCGCAGGGCACCACACGCTTAGGCGTCGCCTCGTATCATCATGCGCCGCATCAGCAGAGCAACAACGGCGCCAGCTCAACAAACGGCTATGCATCAAGTGCCAGTGGCGGCGGCAGCGGCAGCAGCAGCAGCAATCTGACACTGCCCGGTCGTCATCATGCGCTGTCGACGTCATCGCAGCACATACCGTTGCGCATGAGCGCGGATTTCGTAAACGCCGAACAAAAGCTGTGGGCCATGCAGAATGCGGCTGCTGCTTCGGCCACTGGTGTGGTCGTTGGTGCGGTGCCAAATGAGAATAACAACGTCACTAAATACAATCCAGGAGCCGCAGCGGCGGCAGCAGCATTGCCGCCTCCTGCAGCCGCGTCATTGCTGACTGTGCATAGCACACAGCAACAGCAGCTGCAGCAGACAAATGACTCACTGTCTTTGGTGCAACTCAGGGATCCGCGTGATTTAGCGCCACCACCGGGTGCTGCTAAGGAATTGCCAACGCCCACGTCTACGCCCACGACAAGTCGCAAAAGCCGCCGCCGCTCGAATCTGTTCATACCTTCATCGTCGAAGAAGGGCGACAAGGAGCAGAAGAATGGCGAATTGGGCAGCGGCCGTTCAATACCGATAAAGCAGGGTTATCTGTACAAAAGGTCGAGTAAATCGCTTAACAAAGAATGGAAGAAGAAATATGTCACGCTCTGCGATGATGGACGACTGACGTATCATCCGTCGCTGCATGATTATATGGACGATGTGCATGGCAAGGAGATACCATTGCAATATGTCACCGTCAAGGTGCCGGGTCAGAAGCCACGAGGATCAAAATCGATTATAACGAATAGCGCGCTGACGACATCCTTGCTTTCCAATGGTAAGCAGCATAGCAACAACAATAACAGTTTTGTACAACAACAACAGAAAAAACTGACCGAGAAACTTTCACTAAATGCAGCCTTCGATACGCTGAGAGGTGGCAGCAACGGCGTTGAGCCACTGAAGTCGAACTCGTCACAACAGACAAGTGGCGACGAGGGCATAGCCATGTCGAACTCGAACTCACAGACATTCATTGCTAGCGATAATCAACAGCAGCAGCAGCGGGAATTGCTTAATCCCACGACAAGCAACAAACTGGATGCACAGACGCCAAATGTGAAGAAACGCCATCGACGCATCAAGAGCAGCAGCGTTAAATCGAATGAGGTGGATGACGGCGATGGCTATGAGTTTTACATAGTCTCGCTGGATGCCAAGCAGTGGCACTTCGAGGCGGCCAATTCCGAGGAGCGCGATGAATGGGTGGCTGCCATAGAGCAGGAGATCTTCAAGAGCTTACAGGGTATTGAGAGTACGAAAATGAAGCCGGCGACTACGACGGAGCTGGCAGCTATGGTGGCCATAAAGACCCGCGTGCCGGGCAACGGCTACTGCGTCGATTGCAGTGCGCCAAGTGCGTATTTCAAAATTCCTTAACTTTGACACTTGACACTAAACAATGATTCTTCTTTTTGTTTATGTAACAGATCCCGAGTGGGCCAGTTTAAATTTGGGCGTGCTTATGTGCATTGAATGCTCTGGCATACATCGTAATCTGGGCTCACACATCTCGAAAGTGCGCTCCTTGGGCTTGGATGATTGGCCGTAAGTGTACTTTGAATTTGTCAGCCGAGATTCGTTTCTTAATTTAACTATCGTTTAACCACAGTGCACCACATTTGAGCGTCATGCTGGCCATTGGCAATAGTCTGGCCAATGCGGTTTGGGAAGCGCATACCAGGCAGCGTAATAAGCCCACACCGAACGCTAGTCGGGAGGAGAAGGAGAGCTGGATACGCAGCAAATACGAGGCCAAGGAATTTCTCATACAGTGCAATACCCATACGAATGCAACACCCGGTCAGCAGCTCATCGAGGCAGTCATAAGGTAGGCATGGGCAGTTATTATGATGCAGCCTGCGAAGTATACTAGTAGCAACAACAACAATAACAACAACATATGTCTTGTTTACTTATACACTACGATTATTTTATTTCTTCTATACGCAGAGCGGACATGAAATCGATTGTTGCCTTGCTAGCCAACAGCAGCAGCGAAGTGACCAATGCGAATGTCAGCACACGTGATGTACGCACGCCGCTGCTGCTCGCCTGTGCCATTGGCAATTTGGCCATTGCGCAGTTGCTAATATGGGTAAGTTGTGGGACTTCTTGTAGACACTGTTAAATATTTTAATTGCTGCCTTTTATGCCTAACGTAGAACGGCGCCAACATCAAGCATACGGACCACGAAGGACGCACCTGCTTGGCTTATGCGCGCGCTGCGCAATCACTGGCCACCGCCAAGTCACTGAAAGCAGCGGCTGCAGCCGCGGCGGCCGCCAATGTTGCGGCGCCTAATACCAGCCAGCACAATAAAGCAAATGTGGCAGCAAGTGACACAAATGCCAGCAATGCGACAGTGGCCACAGCAGCTGCGAATGGCGGCGGTGGCAATGGCAGTGGCAGCATACCCGCACCGCAATACAATGTGGAGGACACGACGGCGCTGGTAGAGCTTCTCGTTGGGCTGGGTTGCCCGGAGTCGGCGCCATTAACCGCAAGCGGCACGCTGCCACGCAGACGCGACACGCTGGGCACGCCATCATATGAGAAATCCGTTTCGGGCGTTATTTAAACGTATTCAATGTCCCTCGTCTCCGTTTGTATTCGTTTTAAGCAAAAGCAGAAAAGCTAAGCAAAAAGTGCAAAAAACTTTTTATTTGTTGTTAGTTGCATACTTTTCTAAATTAATTAATTAATTTTAAATTAAACAAATACGTAATTATTTCAGTCAGTTAACGATGGGCGTGTATGTGCGAGCGTTTTAACTAGTGCATAATTTGAAATATTAATTATAATACTATATTAACTGAGTAAATGTTAATTAATGGTTTAAACATTTTTTTAAGAAATTTGATGTGCCGCTTTACGTATGTGTGTGTATGCTACCTATAAAAAAAAAGAATATTTAAATTAATTTTTTTTGTTTTTAAGTGTGTCTTGTGTAGTTTGTCGCTTTTATGTTTTGTTTGGCAATTTCCCTCCGCCTGAAATCTCATGTTTTATTTTTAACTATTATTATATTTATTTTATTGTTTAGTGTATATGTGCTTACATGCTTTGTTTTTAATTGTGTAAATGCGTGTTAATGTCAGTTTGAATATGAATACTATTGGAAAGTATTGTTAGTGAATTTTTTTTTTTTTTTTATTTTATTTTAATTTTTTGTTTTTGGTACTCATAACCTCAGCACTTTGTTTTTTTTTTTTATTGTTTAAAAATACATAACTTATTATTGCAATGTTTGTATTTTCGTTTTAAATAGTAAAGACTATATTTCAATGTATAATTAAATGTACACAATAATAAATAAAAAACAAAAAGAATATGCAAAGAATCTAAGATTAAAGCCAAAAAATGGAAAACATTATTTAGTTGAAATTGCTTGATAATCCGTATAAAAGTAAAACACGCTTAAATGTAGTTTATAAATATGAAAAATAAACAAAAATATTTAGTAGTGACACTAAATTGCACAGAAAAATTAAAAATTAATGAAATTTGACAATTTTAATTAGCAACATTTGAAAGTATTCAATTATATATACAAAAATAAAAAGAAAAACCAAGCAAAAAAAAAAAAATAAGAATATTATCTAAATATACACTTATGTATGTAAATTATGAAAATGAAAATGTATTACGTGAAAAAAACCAATTTAATTGAATGAACCACACAAAAAATAATAAAAATCTATTAAAAATGCAAAGAAATGGAATTTTTTATAAAATAGTACTATACTATATAGATAGTTTTCTGAGCTGGTAACGCGTAAGAATGCGAAAAAATCTCTGAGAAGTCGAACTTTTGTAATTTGCTCCTTGAGCGCGCGCAGCCGAAACACACTGGAAAGGTTAAAGTGCACAGAGATAGCCGGCCAGTTACTGACACATACCCTATTTGTAGATCGAGTTGATGGTTTAGACCGGCCAGTGTAATCAAGAAGTGTCTTCTTAATTTAAAAACAACTTTATGACTTAAACAAAGAATCTTTAGGTTGGAAGATATAGCTGGATAAAACTTTCTAAACTGATATAACTCGGAAAATTTAAAATTTTCAATTATTCGACTCATGAGCGCAGCTATAAAAAGTGTAGGGTATGCATAAACTCGTCAAAAACGACGCATAAGCATGAGGATGTACATTTTTCTGCTCGGCTGTACTCTTATGCAGCTCTCGTATTTATCGCTATAATAGCGAAGAAGAAGCAGAAGCAGCAACACACACGATCATCTGTTTATATTGAGGCAGTGTGTGTGTTTTTTTTTCGTTTCCTTTTAATTAATTTTTGTTAAATTACAATTGAAAGCATTTGATTTGTTGTTAGCTATAGTGTGCGTCGAACATGAGTCGCGATGATCACCTGAACTGGTTTCATGGCAAGCTTTCACGCGAAAGTGCTGATGAACTCATCAAGCAAGGTAAGCACAAACGAAAAAACAATCGAGGCACCGCACTCCCTCGCATAAAGAAAAACAACACCCAAAGTGATAACAACTGTTGCTCGTACTCTTGTAATGAACTTGCAGGCAATGAAGATGGCACTTTTCTAGTGCGTGAAAGCAGCACAGCTCCGGGCGATTTCGTCTTGACTTTGTTGAACAAGGTATGCGAGTCTATGACCCGAGTATTTGTACATTTTTAATCACTTATTTTTCGTAGGATGAAGTGTGCCATTATCAGATACGTCGCCATGGCGAGGATGCATTCTTTTCAATTGATGATAAAGTAAAGATACTACACGGTCTGGAGACGCTTGTGGAATTTTATCAACAGGACAGCAATGGTCTGGTCACGAAGCTAACAGTGCCACTTAAAAAGGATCCACCGCCGCATAATACGCGCAGTCACGGCTCCACGAATTTATTGCATCGTGCCACTCGCCAAAACGAGGTCACCGTCGTCACAGAGATGTTGAAAGTGGGCTACCGCAACTTCGACGCGAAAAATCAAGATGGCCAGACGGCGCTGCATCTGGCGGCGCTATATTGCGATGAGCCCATACTGAAGTTGTTGTTGGCTGCGGGCGTTAATCCAAACAGCATGGACTCGTTTGGTTATCAGCCTTTGCATGTAAGTACTTAATAGCTTATTCTGTTCCAGACGTCGCAATGGTGTCTTAATGCTTTCAGTATGCCTGCCGCAGTAAGCCTGCGCCATTCATACAAGCGCTGATTGATGCGCATGCGAACGTGCAAGGCCGTCATAAGGAGAATGGCTATGTGCCATTGCACGAGGCCGCAAAGTATGGCAATCTTGGCGCAGTGCAGGAGTTGCTTGCTGCGCATGCGCCCTTGCTGCCTCGCACAAAGTCGGGCGAGTTTCCTTTTGATTTGGCTAAGGAAGCTGGCCAGCAAGCAGTGGAGTCCTTTCTGGAAAACTATAAAATGCACACCGCTACGACAAGCAAAGATCAATGGTATCATGGCACGCTAAGCCGCGACGAGGCCATCGCTACATTGACCAAGTATGCCGATGAGCTGGAGGCCACGCAGACAGCAGATGGTAAATCTGAAGACACCTCCGGCTGTTTTCTGGTGCGATTTTCCGAGAAACGCGACGGTTCGGGTTATGTCCTCACATTGCTTTGGCATAAGCAGGTCAAGAATTTTCGCATACAACAAGCAGGACTCAGGCAGCAATCAACTTTGGTGCGTATTTTCTTAAATAGGTGACTATAAAAATATTAAAATTATTCATATTTAAATTTTTAGTCCAAGTATCTCTTCATCGACGATGGCCCTTATTGGCCTTCCTTGGAGCATTTGGTTGAGCATTTCATGCGATTTTCCTATGGTTTGCCAGTCAGCCTCAAGTATCCCGTGCCACCAAAGCCAAAACCAAAAGTTCCATCGTTCGCGACCATACCACGTGCACCTCACAACAAGCGACCGAGTCTGCCCTTAGCCACAACGACATCAGCGTTACTAATGCCAGTTTCGCCGCAGGCAGCGCATACATCCGATAGGCACGTGCAGACCTTGGCCAGCAGCAACAAGAAGAAGCAAAAAGAGCACGCCAGCTCTTCGGTCTTTAACACACTCAAATTGCGCAGCCCGAAGAAATCCATGTTCGACATGAACAGTTTACGTAAGAGCAAGAACAAATCCAAACGCAGTGACTCCGAGAGCAGCGTTTTGCCCGCTACAGTGGCAAGTAACGAAGAGGTGCTACAAAAAGCACAAACGATGCTGAAAAGTTTATCCTTCTCAACGGATTTCGCCAGTCTTAATATGCCTGCCAGCCAAGCTGACACCTCCGCTACTGAATTCTACAATGTGCCCAAAAACAACGCCTCAGTTTTGACTGATGGCGGCGCCAATGCTGTCGATGTGGTAGACGAACTGCCGCCGGAAACCAAGACTGACGACGTTGTCGAATATTTGACTAAGAGCGATGTTGTGATTGAAGACGAGCGTCAAGCTGCCGGTCCGTTGCCACCACAATATCTTCTCAATGCAAACGGCTACTTGCAAACTGTGGATTTGCGTGTTTTCCTTGATCCTTTAGCGCCAGGCGCCGAAACTATAGCACAGCAGGAACTGTCGGCAGCAGAGTTACGTGAATTCGCAAAGCATCCGGAGCGTTTGGATTCGCTTATCTCCACCGTGTCCACGGAAAGTGAACTGACCCGTTATTTGAGTCGTCAGTTAAGCGGCGGCAGCACTTCCTCGTCTGCTGCCACACCCAATCCTACTGAATGCGCAGCTAAATTGAATTACTTTATACCTGCTGAGTTTCTGGAACTTGACTATATCGTGGGTGAGGGCGAATTTGGTTCCGTATACAAAGGCAGCTTGCGACGACGTTTGAGCGAGTCTGGCACCGAACTACGGTGCGATGTGGCCATCAAGACGCTCCGCGATGACCATTGTCGCTCAAATAAACAGGAGTTCTTGCGCGAAGCATCGGTTATGATACGCCTGCAACATCATTGCATCGTGCGACTGATTGGTATATCCAAAAGTGGCGACACTGGTCTTATGATGGTGCAGGAACTGGTGCCACTTGGTTCCATGTTGGCTTTCATGTTGGAAAATCGCGCAAAGATCAATGCTAACTATGAACTGAAGCTCTGGGCTTCGCAAATAGCCTGTGGTGAGTAGTTGTCTCCAGATCAAATCAACAGGCTAATTGCTCTGATGTAATCTCTTTAGGTATGCATTATCTTGAATCGCAGCACTTCGTGCATCGTGACTTGGCAGCACGCAACATACTGCTGGCATCACGCAATCAAGCCAAGATCAGTGACTTTGGTTTGTCACGCACGCTCGGTTCGGGCGCTGATTGCTACCAGGCCACGCAGGGCGGCAAATGGCCCATTAAGTGGTATGCACCGGAGAGCTTCAACAATGGCATTTTCTCGCATGCCAGTGACGTCTGGTCCTTTGGAGTGACGCTCTGGGAAATGTTCTCGCTGGGTGAACCACCATATGGAGAGATTCGCGGCGTCGAGGCCATTGAGCTAATTGAACGTGGTCAGCGGTTACCACAGCCAAGTCTATGTCCAAATTATGTGTATGAGATAATGAAGAACTGCTGGAACTATAAACCCAAGGAACGTCCATCCTTCAGATATTTGAGGGATTTCTTTATTAAGGATCCTGACTATCAGAATTTACTTGAGCTCGTTAAGCAGGTGCATATAAGCTAAGCGTATATTATATTATACTGGGTCAGTGAGTTTCTGTGCTCGTTTTAGTGGTGTTTATTGTGCCTATAAGTATTTTTTATATTTGTTTTGTGTCTAAAATTTGTTTCTCATTAGTTGTGAAGTGCAATTTTTTGTAGTTTTTAAAATTATTTTTAATATTCCGATTCCGCGCGAAACGTATTATTTTTGTGTGTACTATATACAGTATATTTGTAATAATGCCATATATATACTATATATAAAAGGTATATAAGAAAAACTAGCTTTTGTTCTCTCTCTTTGGAATCTTAGTTCTATTAAAAACGAATTAAAAGTTTTTATCTGCAAAGAAATCTCAGCTAAAGTAACGTGCTGTAACTTAGTACTTCCCTAGAAGACAGTTTGTTTTGTTAAAGTCTGACAGGAAAGATTTGTTAGAGTCGATTCCACTCGCAGAAAGTGGCTCTTAATAGGATAAATTAGCCATATTAACATAGCCAGACAAATCTTATATGCAAATATAAATAACATACTGCCACAAAACCCACCAGGTTGCTATCATGCGATTTTTAATAATTCCATTAGACCTTTTTGATTGATTTTTTTCGGAAATATTGGTAATTTTTCTAAAAATTTGGCTACCGATCAACTGAAAATGTTAGCAAATAGCAGCTAAAATTCAAACGAGAATAACAGATTTTGCAATGTCGCTTCATTAAATAGCAGCTTTTCCGCTGCATCCCCAAGAAAAATATCAGTTACTGATATAGTCCTACATGGCAGTGGATTTGCTTCTGGCAAATTTAATCTGTTGGCATACATATCAATCTCTGCCAATCTATTTATTTGCATCAAATGCAATCATTAAATTAATAGCATACTAAACTATGCTTTGCGAAGTGTGTGAAGAGACCAGAGAACATTAACAGACTGTTAGAAAAACCGGTGAGAGTTGTGAATGTGTGTTTCAAAACGTTCACAATGGTTTGAAATGTTGCTAAAGTCAAGAAGAAGAGAGGAATTCTTTTTGTTGTGTTCAGTATTTTTCAAAGTTCTAGAGACAAAGTTCTAGTGCAGTAGTAAGTTATTAACTTCGCATCGTCTTTAAAAAAAAATATATTTTAAATTTTATCGCACGCTATGAATGTCGCTATTCCTTCTTCTTCTTTGAAATTGTTACTAGAAGCCTGTGAAATATTCGAGACGTAATTAAAGCGGTATATACTGATTTTTATATGAAAATCTCTTTAATCTTCTCGTAGAGTGTTGTAGTAAGGTTTACTATAAAAAAAAATTGTATCTCATTCACACACAACACCTGCGTAGCGACAATACTTTTATTCTTTTTTGAAACTACATTATATTTTACAGTTGAAAACAATTAAACTAAAGAGAAATTCACAAACTAAAATGGGCACCTATTGCTTACGCTAAGCAATAAATAGCGTTAACATATATTGCGGGGCACGCATTATTACCCCATATAGCAGCGAAAACTAACGAGACGCCAGGGGCACATTGCATTTTGTTTTATACCAATTGTTCAACAAAAACATTGCAAAATTATCTTCAAACGCACAAAACACGCAGCCAACAGCATGAGCGCCAGTAGCACTGGTGTGACTGCGGGCGGTGGGTGCGGTGGCAGCAGCTGCATTAGCCTGAGTGACGCTGTCATTGCTGCTGCCGGTGGCATTGTAGCCTCCACGGGGATGGTAGCCATGGCACCAATGCCCATAGCACAACTTGCTGATGGCTGGCTTGAACTCGAGTCGGATCCTGGCTTGTTCACACTATTACTCGAAGATTTTGGCGTGCGTGATGTACAGGTGGAGGAAGTGTACGATCTGCAGAAACCCATCGAAAGTCCTTATGGCTTTATATTTCTCTTTCGCTGGATTGAGGAGCGTCGAGCACGACGTAAAATCGTTGAGACTACTGCCGAGATCTTTGTAAAGGACGAGGAAGCCATATCGAGTATATTCTTTGCACAACAAGTGGTGCCGAACAGTTGTGCCACACATGCGTTGCTTTCGGTGCTGCTTAATTGCAATGAGGCCGATTTACATCTCGGAGACACACTTGGCCGTCTAAAAGCGCACACCAAAGGCATGAGTCCGGAGAATAAAGGCCTCGCTATAGGAAATACGCCGGAGTTGGCCTGTGCTCACAACTCGCATGCTATGCCACAAGCGCGGCGTCGGCTGGAGCGTACGGGAGCAGGAGTTGCAAGCTGTCGCTTCACAGGTGAAGCTTTTCATTTTGTTAGCTTTGTGCCCATCAATGGTCACCTGTTTGAATTGGACGGCCTCAAGCCATACCCCATGGATCATGGTGGCTGGGAGGCCGGTGAAGAGTGGACGGATAAGTTTCGTCGTGTTATGGCCGAGCGTTTGGGCATTGCCACTGGCGAGCAGGATATACGCTTTAATCTAATGGCAGTGGTGCCTGATCGACGCATTGCCATTACGCATAAACTAAAAATGCTGCGCACAAATCAGGCCATTGTCTCGGGTACGCTGCAAAAGCTACTGAAAGTCAGCGATGAGGAGCACAATAGCAATAATGGCAGTGGCGTGGGTGGCGCTGGTAATGGCAACGAAAGTGGCGATGGGCAAGTGCAGCGCGCGGTAACACCAACACCGTTGCTCGAGGCAAGCGCATTCACAGCCCGTGATCTGCAATCACTACTTAAGAATCTCGACACTGAAATTGTCATAAATGAACAGCACCTGGCTGATGAAAACGACCGGCGGCATATGTTTAAAGTAAGTGAAATGCAAAATTAAATATCATGAAAAGTATAATTACCAATTTATGTACTTCTCACCAGGTGGATGCCAGTCGTCGCACGCACAACTACGACAAGTTCATCTGCACATTTCTCTCAATGCTGGCGCATCAGGGCGTGCTCGGTGAATTGGTTTGTCAACATCTGTTGCCTACAAAGAAAATCGGCGGTCAGTCAACGGCAAATCGTATTGGCAAACCGAATAATGCGGCAAACACCGGAAATTCGGGACAAAAGCAAAAGAATGGCAAATCCCCAAAGGCGCCTGGTCGCCGACGCAAGGGTCGCAACAAATGCAAAAAACGCAACTAGCCAAGAATATTATTTGTTGTGTTTAGATAAGTCAATGTCGTCGCACGCTCGCTCAGTTGGTTGGTGGCTTTTAATCAACTGTCGTGATCTCAGTCAAGAATTATGTGAACTTGCTTAACAAATTAATTTTAATAACTATTATATTATGTATAAAAACGTGAAAAACAAAGCCGATGGAAAAATTATTGATATTCTGAACGGTTTTCTGTCTATTGAGAAGCAAAATGAAGTTTTCTCTCACCGTGGGTTAAATCCAACACTCAATGGATGCATTCTACTTCTACTAACTACTGTTTATAAGTTGATCGCATTTTTTAGGCTATATTGCAAGAATTGAAATCTGTAGTAGAAATTATTTTTGACTGTCGTTGTAGATTTGCCAGAAAATTCAAAATAGATTATTGGCTTTATCATTCCCCGACGTAATTAGATTCATTTTAGAAGTATTCTCAAACATTCCTCTAACAGTTAATATATGAAACAATGTATTTGCCAAAAATTACAGATTATTAAGGAATTAAACCAGGAAGACAGTTTCGATCCCATAACTTTGAACCAATCAAATATATGTCCATATGTACCATTTGAAGGTAATGCCAAAAATAAGGCTAATAGTTGAAAGTAGAGGAGGGCACGGGCCGGGCCGGGCTTCGTGGCTTACGGGCCCCTTTCTAAAAACTACGTGTTTAGTGGTTGAAGACTGTATTCGGGCTTTTTTCGTTCGGGCTCGGGTCTAAGCTAAAAGCCCGAAAGACACTAAAAAGGCCCGAACTCGATTTACACTTAAGCACATTTCTAGTATCGATAAGTTTGAGAATTTGTTATGAAGTTCAAAATAAAATTTAGTCTTTTACTAGAAAAAAATGAACGTCGCATAAAAAGACAAAAAAGACGATGTATTAAGTAATGCTCTTCGATATAAATGGTGTGCAATCAGTACAAGAATCTAAAAATTGTACGGTCAAACCGGATACTCCCATTTTAACATTCTGGAAAAATGCTAACGATCTAAAACTGTTACAAATTTTAGCAAGGAAAATCTTAGCTAGAACTGTGAGCACGGCAACGAGCGAACGAATTTTTTCTACGTAAGGAAGCATTTTGAACAAGAAGCGCACCAGGCTCTTGAGTTCTAATTTAGATCAAATTATATTCCTATATAAGAATATGTAAATGATTTCGGTAAATGTATTTAGATTTAAGAAAATTTCATATTAAAATATATGTATTCCTAAATAACACTTCCCACATATATTTCAGCATATTATTATTTCGTGGCGGGCCGGGCCTTTTCTGGATATGACCGTGCAGGGCCTTAAAATTTGGTTTTGTGTTCCTCCTTACACAGGAGGCCCGCGCCCATCTCTAGTTGAAAGTTTCGCAAGATTTAAATGAGTAAATTCCGTAGTTGAGAGTTCCTTTAAAACACTTGGATCGCGTAGCAGTAAAAATGTACTTATTGTGTCTAAGCAAAGTGCGAAGCCATATGCATGTTGTAGTTGCGTTTTCGATGAACAGCAGGTGACTAAAATTGGCGTGCATATTTCCGTTTTAATTTTCCCCAAGTCAAAGTCTTAGATGGGTTTTTTATTGCCGAGCTTGCTTTATTGTTTATAAAATCTATGAAAAAGATGTTTAAATATTTGAATTTTAAATAGCATTAACCATGGTCCAAATTCGCCATTGACGATTGAATTATTGAAATTATTTTCTTAAGGTTTTCCTCAACGCTGAAGCTTGCTGCAAAGCTCGACGATTTTTTTTTATTATTTTATATTAATATATAATTGTTAAATATTTTATTACGTGTTTGCGTGGGTGTATGTTAATAATTTTTAGTTGTTATTGGTTGCTTCTAAACATAAACAGAAAAAGAATACAAACAAAAGTTGAAAAAAAATGAAAACGCAGCCCTAACCTCATTGTTACGCTAAATGACTAAAAACTGACACATTCAGCTTTCATGTTGTTGTTGTTGTTGTTGTTGTTTTCATTGAGCGTATGCTATTGTATTGCTGCTTGAATGATGCATGTTGCTTGTAGACCTTAGCTGTTTGGGGAAAAGATAAACCTTAAGCTCTTAGGTGCGTATTGACATATGATGATTGCAATAGCTGCCCTCATTTAAGCCATTACGCCTGCACTAAAGCTCATGCCTTCATTTTTTTTCTTTTTTTTTTTTTAATTTTAAATAAGCTTATCTAGTTTGTTGTTTTTGTTGTTGTTCAACGTACACATTTTGTCGTACGTAGCAGCAAGTGTCTGTTGCTGCTGCTGTTGCTTAAGCTACAACAAAAAAAAATTATATTAACGAAATTATGCAAGTGATACGCAAACGCTGGCAGCAGCATATGACCGACAACTTCAAACAGCACTAACCGAAAAACTAAAGAACGAGTAAAATGAGAATGTAACGCACGAAGAGGAGAACAGCGCGTGCACTAACCACGCCAAGTAAACACACGCCTCCAAGGATCGTCGTCGCAGGACGCCATTAGTTGGTGTAGTTGTAGTCTAGTGCGCATCGCCGCTGTCGAAGTTGTTGTTGAGCTTGGAACATGATATAGATGCTTCATCATGATTAGTAGCAGCAATAAACTGCGTGTCTCTATGCCATTTCACGCCGCTACCGCTAACGTTGCGAAAAAAAAAAAAAAAAAAAAATAGCCGACGCCGTAGCTATATATATACTTATGTATGCTGGTATAAACGTACGTCGTACGACAAGCGAAGTCCTTATTGCTGTCGGATTTTTGATTGTTGTGATTGTTGTTGAGTTGAGCGCCTTTTGTCACACGCAGCATTTGTTTGGTTGAATGGATTCTTTGACGAAAAGTTGCCACGGTTTTTTTTTTGTTGGTTTTTCTTATGTGTTAAGATTTTTTCCATCCTATGCACAACATTCTCTCGTGTGTCCTGTTGTCTGCATTTCATTAGAAAAAAAAACTCGTACGCCTTTTTCGTTCCATTGCTGTTGTTTTTCTTGGCTAGCCGCTGCTACTGTTGCTGCTGTTTTTGTTTTCCGTTATCGTCTTTCTGCTTGTTCTTTGTCGTCCTTTATTTCCACTTGTATTTTCGCTTCCACATCCACATCCTATTCCACTTCTGTTCTGTTCCTGTTCGTTGAAAAAACGTCGAATTTTGTATTGTTTCCTTTTCTTCTTCTGCTTTGCTTTCTTTTGCTCATTACTCATTTTGTATATGATGTATAGACAACGCGTGCTCCCATTTTTGGTCAGCTCCGTGTAGCTTCATTTTTTGTTTGCCTTGAATTTCGCATAGAAACTTGCAATTTGATCATAGCGAACGGGTATGGAGTCCAGTATGCCCGTATAGCTGAAATTATGCTGTTGGCGATTTTTCTCATGCAGATTATCGCCAGATAGATATGTAACCACGTTCTTCTGGTATTCAGTTGCATTGGGATCAGAGTGATTGGCAACGAGATGATTGCAAAATTGTGCAATTTGTAGAAAAACGGCAGCATCGCGATCTAGAAACAAAAAATTACATATTTTATACTCAATCTCACATGCCGGCAACGTGGACATACCCATTTTTCTGGAGAACTTCAACAATGACAGTGGCTGGCTCTCATTGTCACGCTGTGCGCGCAGATGACGATTGCCATGTTTGAACTCTTGCTCCAGCCAGCGTATGACATTGCGTGCGTTCTCGCTGCGCTTCTTCAGCTCATCTAACTCATTGAAGACTGTAAATAATATTGAAAAAATGAAAACCAAAAAAGGATGATAACGTTGTATATGCTAACTCACCTGCATTTGGTATCAGGACAATGCACTTCTTACTCTTCACTAGATTCTTAACCATGCCATTGTACTCGGTCAGTGCCTTGGCATCCACGACTATAAAGGGCGTCATGACCAGGCTCACTGGATTATTGCGTAACTGTTCCTCCAGCGTTTCCACTTCGTTTTGCAACCACAGACGACCCATAAGTTCGCATTTCTTAGAACGTTCCGAACGTTCTTCATCAGCTCCGCTGCTCGATTGCACATTCAATTTCTCAATGACGCTATTAGTTGTAGTTGAGGCCGAGGTGCCACCTGTGCCGTTGCCACCACCGCCACCAGTTGTGGTCACTGAAGTGCCTTCGCAGACACTCGAAGCGCTGGCGGCAATTACCGCCGCTGCTTTCTCTGCATTTCGATTGCGCAGATAACCTTTGCGCGGCAGTTTACGTCCCTCCTCCACGGTATCTTTCTCCTCATTGCTGGTATAGCTCTTGCGCACAATGCCATTCTTACGATCCGAATAGCGGCGAGTCCGCCCCTCTGTGCGCTTACGTTGAGCATTGCGTGCCGTACGACGTTCGCGGCGACGCGATGAGTTGCCCTTCTTCTCCTCGCGTTTCTTTTTCAGATTCTCAATGAAGCGACGAGTCTTCACGCAAAAGCGATAGTTGAACTTCTTCTGCTTGCAAATGAAGAAACCGAAGTCGACCATTTTAAATATGCGCAATATGTTCTCTTCTTGCGGTGTAACGCGTTCGCGTATGATTGTCTCCCAATCGAGTGTAATCTGTGCACTCTGGAATATGTCGAAGTTCTTGAAAGCGAAGTCCTCGCTTAGTGGCACATTGATACGTGCATCGAATAGCTCGCTCAGCGCATAACGCACATTCGGTGTGTCCAGAAATTCACGCTCAAAGTACACCTTCCGAGTGAATATGTCAATGTTGCAATAGTTCAGCAGCTTGATGATCTTGTGCACGAACTCTGGATTCGAGTGATAGCAACCAATGAGTATCTCGTGATTAATGCGTAGCCAGTCGAAGAGCATCTTGAGTGCACGCATAGTCGGCTCGTTTTGTGTGAAATCGATTATAATGTTGGGATTAATTTTCGTGTACTTGTTGCGGTAGACCAGTTTCTTGGGAGGCTCATCAGGGTTAAAGAAATATGGTTCACTGTTATTGGCGGCTTCAGTTTCCGGCTGCGATTTGTTTTGTGTTCCGTTGATGGGCGAATTGCCGCCACTTGCGTTCTGCTGCAGTTGCAAAATTTCGAAGCTATGCAGCAACTCATCCGAATCAATTTCCTGCGAATTAGGTAATCTGCCCTGTGAATCGGGATAGACGATTTTCTCTTCCTCAATGACAACGTCCTCGCTGTCGGAATAAGTTGCTCCGCTAGTATTAGCAATTTGGGACTCGTGTTTGTTGGCGTCTATCGCAGTAGTTTTAGGTGATTCCGAGGGTTTTTTCTTGTTATCATGGTCTGTGAGGAGAACATAAGCTTATTTAAAACACATTTTAAAAACATGTTGCAACACTTACCCGCTTCATCTGGTTCCTCGCCATTCGGCTCGGCCACGTCTATATCACTGAAGTCCGTGTCAAAATTGGAGCTCAAGTCTGTGTAATCTTCGTCATCGGTATAGAAATCTGTATCCACTTCGCTCTCGGTGTCATAGCAAGAACTATCGTCGGATTGTGCTATCTTGCGGCGTCTGCGACGCAATCGCATACCACGTTTCTTGCTCTTGCAAGAGAGTGGCGTCTTCAGATCACTCTCTTTGGCTTCGTCACTTGAACGTGTCGATATTGGCTCAGCCCCATGCTTATCCGTCGAGTCTTCATGCAAATGCTTGACAATCTCCTGTGGTTTTATGCAGTGCTCATCCATCGAATGCTGACTTTCACGGGAATCAGTTGAGCATTCCTTAATCGGTTTCTTTTTCTCCTTTTTTTCGCACTCACCAACCGCCGCTAGCCAGTTTTTATACTCATTGCGCGATTTGCGCACTGACGTATCGAAAGACTCAAACATCTGCTCGTAAAAAACTTGGAATTTCGCATTCTCCGCAGTCTTCGCGAGTATCGTCTGTTCCAAATTGACAATACACGCGTCTATAAGGTCCGAGCAAACGGCAACAAGAAACGCATTCAATGCGTATATTTTTGGCGAATTGATCATCTTCAGCTTGGATAAGCAGAAGAACAAAATCGAAACAATCTCAAAGATACTTGTCTCCGTTACGCAAAAGTTCTTATTACATAAAATCTTGCGCAAATCAACCAAAACACAGTGGCAAATCGAATTGAAATCTGGTACCTCCTTGTCAAAAAAGAATATGTCGATAATCAAATAGAAACGAGCATAGAAATCTGCCACGCTGAATTCGATCTTATCCGGGTCCAGCTGTGACAAATACTCCGCATGCTTGCCAAACAACTTGTTCACATTATTCTCGCTGAGTTCAAAGGGTATGATGCACACAAGCGAGTACAGATAATGATAAATCGAATCTAAATCATTATTCTGCCCGTAATAAAGAGTGCCCAGTTGGTTTTGTGCCATACCTATGGCTGGATTTAGCTTGAATGCTTCCATGTAATATTTGGCCACTTGTGCCTTAGTGATCTTTAACTTGCTGTCGACACGAAAATCCAAAAAATAGCGATGCAAGTCACCCAGGCTTAAAAGCGATGAATGTATAGTATCCAAGGCAAACGATACAGCCTCAAGGCTTTTGTCGACGGCCTGTGCCGGATCAACAGGCTTATCGCCGCCGCCATCAGTTTCCGTTATAATGTCCGTGATGTATCCCTCACTTATGATTGAAAAGTCGATCAAATATTTTAAATCCAAGTCGTAAATCTCCTCCATTTTAGCCGATAAACGTTTGTAGTTCAATATGCCTGCACAAAGGAATCGTTCCAATTTCTGCATATACGCTTTCGCGTCGGGTCCGGCAATACACTTAGCCCATACTTTTTTTATAAATGCTATGAACTCATAGTAACCACGTCGCCACATAATTTCGCGCACTTTTTTGCCCACCGATTGATAGTCTTTGAAAATTATTTGCTTGCAAAGCTGCACCAGTTGTGTTCGCAGATGTTCAATCTCCGCTTCGAACAGCTGATCCATGCTGGTCAAGTGCCGCTTGGCATCATCAAGTTGTTTGGTCAGTGTGTACAAGTTGCTGCACATTCAAATAGTTATAAATGGTTGGTCGCACACACGTTCTAGCTGCCACCACTTACCGGTAAAGATCCTTGACTTCCGGACTTAGTCCGGAGCCCGTGCCATTGTTGTGCGCCATGCCACACAGTGCTGCTGTGGCTTCGTTGTCGCGCAAACGGCCGCAATCGCCTGCGCTCTCACTGGAGGCGTTCGAGCCCCCAGAGCTTATAGCTTGCTCCATTTTTAAGTTGTTTTCTGATTCAACTAAGGGAAAAAACAAAAATAAAATTGAATCATGCCTTGACGTTTGGGAAAAAAATAAAAAGTATACAAGCCAGGCACACTTTCTGCTTGTGAGTTATCACTTAGCAACCAGAGCGGTGTGGTGGCGGGCATGGAAACTTCCAGCTGTGCGTTTATTTTCACATTGTTGCGTAGAAGTTTGGCATGTCCGCTACGTTTTTATGCATATATATATACGTATGTTATTATGTATATATGTATATATATATATATACAAGCATATATAGCTTAATTTTTGCACAGATGTACGTATATATTAAGTATGTATATGTACAAATATACATACGTATATTGAATAATCAATGCATTTGCTTGCCAGCAGATATTGTTGTTGTGGAATTATACTATTTGTTGTTTTAATTTTTTTTACAAATGCAATGTTCACGGCACCTTCCATAGTGCAATTCTTATCTGCAACGTCATTACATTTACCTTATCAGTTTGTTGTTAACTTGCGTTTTCGTTTTTTATCTTCTTGGTTTTATCCGAAAGTTGAAATATGTTTTTGTTTTCAATTATGAATGCGACGCAAATTCAATACAGACGCGTGAATGAGATAGAACAGTTTTATGCAAGAGTTGACTCGCTTTCTTCAGACTTTACCTCAAAATTTTCAAAATTTGGGCGGGACTACCCTAATGTCAAAAAGTATTTTCTTACACAAGCAAATTATCACCTGTTTTTCACATGAAAAGTGTCGGTGTGACACGTTAGCGATGTTTTTATGTATGTCACAATATGTGAGACCTCCTTTGTTTGTCCGACCAAGTGGTTAGTGATTAGTCACTTCTCGTTCGCTCCAAGGAAACTTCTCGAAGCTAACGAAAGCGTGAGCGAGAGCCAGGCATGTGTAGGTAAAATATATTGAGTGCTGCTAACTTTCTGTATTTTGACAGAGTTACTTTGGATTTAAATGTGCTGTTAATTCGATTTGATAGGGTTGAAATTTTCCGCACGCCGACTTTGTCGCGACCAGCGGACAGACAGAATAGGGTGGACTGACAATGCGTAGAGAATATGTATTGAATTGTATGTCAGTTTTCTATACATGTGGACCTGGTTCAATTTCAGCTGAAGGCTGAGTTGTAAACAAACCTAAAAACTTTCAACTCCTGCTTTGTCGTTTTTTTTTGTTTCATTATGCATTTTTAATAATGTTACAGCATGGCGATATAATTTTTTTTTTGAATTTACCGCACACGCCTGTTTTTATGTCAAATGCTAATTAGCTGCTTTCAAATTGTATTCGTAAGCTTTCTCCGCTTGTCCATTGTCGGCTTAAGTGCAGATTTGCATATTAACCTTTTTGGAGTCACAGCTGATCTCCTTAGATATGGATGCGGGATGCCTTGGACAGTGAGACAGCACAGACGACTAAAGTTATACGCTGCAATTTGATTTTCTGCTGATTTAGAATATACACACATGTATAATGCGTTTTTCATTTATTACATGCTTTAAGCTATTACACAAAAGCGCCTTTGAATTCACTCGACTTAAGAGAATTAGAAACAAACAAACGAAAGTGCTTAACATTTAAATTACTTCTTCTTATTGTTATACACAGTGCATATCAGACATAGCGGCTACACTTGACCATCATAGCTGCATACATAAGCTGCTGTAGAGCAGTACGCATTAAATACAAAATGTTTTTTACCTGCGCCACCAATTTACAAGATTTCATTAATGCGCTGTTCAGTCAAATGTCACCGTTAATTTACTTTAGACCGTCATGTTTCGTTTTTATCGTTAGCCGCTACGGCTCTCGCTTTATAATGCGCCGATTATCAATTTTTTTGTTATTGCATGTTCAGCCGGCCGATTAAAAAAAAAAAAACAAAACAAAAGGAAAAATAAATAAATACGCACAGCAATTTAATTATCACTCACTATATACAATATAGCATAGTGATACTCGCTCGCACTCGCTCTTTTGCTCTCACTTTTGGGCCGCTTGCATATAAAACACACTCATTCGTGTTCGAAGATTTTCAGTTTTATTTTGATTGCCAAGTGCGCCGGTTCAAGATCGAGATCGGCGTTAACGAAGGGATTAATTAGCGACTTGTTAGTAAGTAAATAATTGATTTCAAAATTTTTACGTTTAGGCACGCTACAAGTTTGCTTTTAAAGTCATTCAACTTAAATTGTCAGTGAAATCGCAATTAATTCCAAAATCGAATTGCAATAATTAACAAAAAATAAATAAAAAAAAGCTCATTAAAAACAGCTGCACTACAAATTATTAGCTTGCAAACTTGAGCTCATTGCTCATACAATTAGTTAATAAATTACAAGCTGCTTAATTATACAAATTTCAACATATGTACATAAATTTGTTAATTTTACGCTGTTTAGCCGTGGAACACATTGTAAGGACCCTATTCCAATTAAAAAATAAGTACGCTAGCAAATTACCGGTTAATAAATCAATATCAACCTCAATGAGCTATTATTATAACGTCGGTACTACATGTTACGGACGCAGTCTTAAAAATCTTATCTGCTTATACAACGCTGTTATAAATTCTAGACAATATCTTTACCTGTTTACAGTAGTTGGAAACGTTCGATTACCGAAATTAAGCTTAGATAAGATCTGCGTACAAAACTAGCAACAGGAAATTTATAGCTGTGGCCATGTGCCTTGGTTATGACTGCATACAGGTACTACAGATGCATAAAACCTGTCGTTGTTTTAAATTTATCGCATTTCATTCACGTTTACTGCGTAGAATTTTTTTTAGAATTTTAATTAGGTAACGCTAAATGGTGTTTTAATCTCGAGCTTTCTCTTTTGTACCTTATCAAAAATAATCGTCTATCAATTTATATTGTGATTATTCTGCACTTTTTCCAGTTAGGAATATTGGTCTCGAAAGTGTTAAACTAACAATTTTGTGTAGTCTTACGAAGAAGTAGTATGGCAATAAGTGAAGTCTCTTCAAAGTCTGGCTTACTTGACGCTCTTCATTCCTCTATAAACGGAATAATCTCATAATAATAGCAAGTTCAATTTTATCCTTATTTTGCTTACACAGAGATTGCTTTAGTCTTTGTTCTATGGGGTTGAGACTCTTGTGTTTCGGGTTTTATTTTTAGACTGTAAATTAAATCACCATTTGCTCTTGACTTGGTTGAACTTGACTGAATATCTTTTGAGTCTATAATTGGCATTATCTTTACTGCATAATAATCAATTGACATCAGTGGGACTTTTATGACTTTGAAACTGAAATTCGTAAACGTGTATTGAATAGAAAATCGGAAGTGATTTTTAATTATATTCCACGCGTGTGCAATAAGAAATAAAAGCTCATATGAATTGGGATCGCATGGGATAAGCTAGGAGATATACATAAAATAAAGTACAGAAAAGTCACGCATTAATGGATCTATAATAACATTTTTGCAGAAACGTAACTAATACAACATTAATTTAATCAAAGAGCTTTTTATTCGTTTTCTCACTTTATAAGAACTTAAAATTCAGTTTTTCGCTAGTCCAAGTACTCATGCTATGTTCACAAAAAGTGATCAAATTCTCAGTTTACTTAAAATTCGTTCTCAAATATCTACAAAATTATGTCATTATTTTGAATTTCAGTCAAGTGAACCTGCACAAAATGAAAGCCATATTGATTGCCGTCTTGGTTTTCTTGGTGGTGAGTTTTTGAAAAACTTTTGAAAAATTAGAGAATACAATTTTACAATTTGTCTACCAAAGCTGACAGAAGCTGTCGTCAAGGAGGAAATCATAGCCAAAGAATATCTGGAAAACCTAAACAAAGAAATAGCTAAGCGTACGAATATTGAAACTGAAGCTTCGTGGGCCTACGCCTCCGATATAAACGACGAGAACGAGAAGAAAAAGAATGAGATCTCTGCAGAGGTGGCTAAGTTCATGAAGGAAGTCTCGAAGGATATACAGAAGTTCAATTGGCGCACTTATCAAAGTGATGATGTCCGTCGTCAGTTCAAGTCACTTTCGAAATTGGGTTATGCGGCTTTACCAGAGGCTGATTATGCTGAGTTCTTAGAGGTTATGTCTGGCATGGAGTCAAATTTCGCTAAAGTGAAAGTGTGTGACTACAAGGAAAAGACCAAATGTGATTTGGCACTTGATCCAGAGATAGAAGCCGTCATCTCGAAGAGTCGCGATCCAGAGGAGTTAAAATACTATTGGAAAGAGTTCTATGACAAGGCGGGCACGGCAGTACGTACGCCATTTGAGCGTTATGTAGAGCTTAACACCAAGGCAGCCAAATTGAACAGTGTGTAGACAAGAGGGGTGCATGTGGCTGCGGTTTGCTCAATATCTCATATTCTTTACAGATTTCACATCCGGTGCGGAAATGTGGTTAGATGAATACGAAGACTCAACATTCGAGCAACAGTTGGAGGATATCTTTGCCGAAATACGTCCACTCTACGAGCAGATACATGGTTATGTTCGTTTCCGTCTGCGCAAGAATTACGGAGATAAGGTGGTATCAGAAACTGGTCCATTGCCAATGCATCTGTTGGGCAATATGTGGGCGCAACAATGGTCAGAGATTGCCGAACTTGTTTCACCATTCCCGGAGAAACCGTTGCTCGATGTCACAGATGAGATGATCAAGCAAGGTTACACGCCACTGAAAATGTTTCAGATGGGCGACGATTTCTTTACTTCGATGGGTCTCACTAAGCTGACGAAGTAAGTGACTGCAAGTCGTCAGGTTAACAAATGTAACAATAATTGCTAAATTATTTCGAACAGGGACTTCTGGAATAAGTCGATTATCGAGAAGCCCACCGATGGCCGTGATCTCATCTGTCATGCGAGTGCTTGGGATTTCTATCTGACCGACGATGTGCGCATTAAACAATGCACGCGCGTCACACAGGATCAGTTCTTCACCGTGCACCATGAGTTGGGTCACATTCAGTATTTCCTGCAGTACCAGCACTTGCCTTTCGTGTATCGCACGGGCGCTAATCCCGGCTTCCATGAAGCAGTAGGCGATGTGCTCTCCTTGTCTGTGTCGACCCCGAAGCATTTGGAGGCTGTCGGTCTGCTAAAGAACTACGTACGCGATGATGAGGCTCGCATTAATCAACTTTTCCTTACGGCGTTGGATAAGATCGTCTTCTTGCCTTTTGCCTTTACCATGGACAAATACCGTTGGGCTCTGTTCCGTGGACAGGTTGAAAAGGAGAATTGGAATTGTGCTTTCTGGAAATTGCGTGAAGAATACTCAGGCATTGAACCCCCAGTTGTGCGCACCGAAAAGGACTTTGATGCGCCGGCCAAGTATCATGTTTCAGCGGATGTGGAGTATTTACGGTGGGTGACTAGTAAGCTAAGCCAAACCGTCAGAAATGTCATATTTTTTAATTGCAGTTATCTGGTTTCATTCATCATACAATTCCAATTCTACAAATCCGCTTGCATTAAGGCAGGTCAATATGATCCTAAGAATCCTTTACTGCCGCTGGACAATTGTGACATTTATGGCAGCAAAGAGGCTGGCGATGCTTTCCAGTAAGTTTGCACGTTGTGCCTTTAGACATTAGCTGGCTTTAATTGCTATGCGTATCCCCTACAGTAACATGCTCTCCCTTGGCGCTTCAAAGCCTTGGCCCGATGCATTGGAGGCTTTCAATGGCGAGCGTACAATGACTGGCAAGGCCATTGCCGAGTATTTCGAGCCACTACGCGTCTGGCTAGAGGCTGAGAACATAAAGAACAATGTACACATTGGCTGGACTAAATCGGACAGTGAGTATTGAATAGTACAAGACGATAGGGATGGAGGAGGATCAACATTGTTTAACTTAATTTATCACTTCCAGAATGCGTTTCTTCATAGTTTGTGGCTGACATGGAGTTAACTTAAAAGAGTTTTCCACAGTATAATTTTAAGTTTTATTTTATATGTTATGACTTTCAACTATGACATCGCATTGAAGCTGGTTCACTATTGAATAAAACTTGAATAAACTTATATTCGCCTTTAACGGTGCAACTTTGTTAATGGACTTGTTTGGTGTACAACGAAACGAGTTGTGATGTTTCTAGCTTACAGGGTGACTATAATGTAAATTTGCTAATAAAACCAGGCAGCAGAGCAAAGCAAGGCAACAAGTGGAGAACATTATACACCTCTTCACCATTGTGATTTGTCTGCAACAAGCCTTCAATACTCCCATGTCATAAATATAATGTTTTTCAAGAGCAACAAGATCCACTACAAAGAAGTAACGCGACATCTCAATAAAGCATTGTAGTCACATTGTTTATATGTTGTCACCAATACTGATTGCTTAGTTCTGTAACCAACTTTGCTGGCCACCCTGTATTGACCAATTGTAGCTTAGCTTGCCTTTTTGCCAATTTCTGTTGACCGTGCGCAGACAGTCGTTGGTAAGCTAGTCTGGCGCTTGCCTCGTCGATAGAATCAACGCAGCTAATTGCGTGCGTCGCATAGTAAATAAACAGAAAGTGGCTTCATTAAAAATTGTTTTTGTGATAAACTGTGCCAGGCGGCGTTTGTAATTGGAAAACATAAACATGCACTACCTTTATAATCTACTAATCATTGTGAGTACTGTCGAATGGCAACTGAAGCAGCGGTTTTTTAAATTTATAGACTTTTTACTCAGGTTCAGCTTAGTTGCGTCTATGCAACAAAAACGTCAGCGAAAAGTGCTTTGCCCAGCGAATTTTTGCCGACGGTGAATGCACAACTTGCATCGCTATATGACAAGGAGGTCGTGGCTAAGCTACAGAATGAGCTGCAGGGGCCTAATGATCTGGTGGCATTGCTACAAGCCGAAATTGCTAACGAGCAAATCGTTGGCTACATTAAAGGACTGTCACCCAAGGTGTCCAAGTACAAGCGACTCGGTTTGGGCGATGAATTGCAGCGTAGGCAATTGTCTAAGATACCCGTTCTAGGCTATGAGGCACTTGGTAATGAGGACCTGGCCTTGCTCTATGCGGTCACGGCCAATATGAGCGACAATTATAGCAAAGCACGGCTGTGCGCTTATGAGGCACCAAGCCAATGCGATTTGAAATTGATACCCGATGTGCAGAACATACTGCACGCAAGCGAAAACTTAGACGAGATCGCGCACTATTGGTTCGAGTGGCGACGCAAGACGGGATGGGCGGTTAAGTCGGACTTTGAGCAGTTCATTAAGCTGTACATAAAAACAGCAAGGTTGAATGGCTATGAGCAAGCCAGTGATTACTGGTTCCGAGACTTCGGCATGCGCGGCGACGAAGCGATGCAATTGTTGACTGACCTTATGCATCGGCTGAGGCCGCTCTTTCTGCAATTCCATGCACATGTGCGAGGTGCTTTGCGTAGACAGTATGGCGTCGAGGAGGTGCCAACGGGCAAACCGTATGCGCAACATTTGGCGGAAATATTTCTCGGCAATGCCTATCGCAATCCGCAGCCAAATTCGTTTGTAGAATATCCTTATCCGGCACTGGCAATGCCAAATATAACGGCGCGTCTGCAGCAAATAGGATTGAGCACAATGCAGCGCATTTATTGGAACGTTGCGGAGTATTACCGTGCCTTGGGTTATCCACAACTGGAAGAGTAAGTAAGGTCTAGTTAAGTAGAGTTTTCTTTGTCACAAGTGTATCACACGTTTTGTTTGGTTTTGCAGCGATTTTTGGCTGCATGCCAAGCCGAAGAGCACACATGAAGCAGATCATTGCTGGCATAAGGCTTGGCAGTATTATAGCTTACCTCAAATCAACTTCACATACTGTCCACTGGTGGATGAGGAACGTCTTTCCAATATGTTTGAGGCACTAAGCGATGTTTACTACTTTAAAGCCTATCGTACGCAGCCCACTGTGTTGCGTGATGAGCCTATGCCGAATTTTAGCGACGCTTTGGGCAAGTTTCATGCTTTGGTAGCCAACTCGCCAAGACTATTGAACAAGCTGGGTGTGCTGGAACAGGATTACAGTTCGAAGGCGGCGCGTCTTAATCGCTTGTACTTACAAGGCTTGCGTCTCATATTCTTGATGCCCGTCTTCTATGTGCTTGAGCGCTATAGAGTGTCGGTGCTGAACGGCAGCATTAGCGCTTTGGACAATGAGGCTTATTGGCAGCTGACTGAGTACTACACAGGCGCAGCGCCGCCATCACCACGTACTCATGAGGATTTCGATGTACCCGCTAAACTACTAATGGAGGTGGATGATCAGTATACAGGGTAAGCATGCTATATGGCGTTTACATAAATCGTATTAATTGTCTATGGCAAACATATTGCAGGCAAATCCTGAGCATTGTGCTGCAGTTCCAGCTTTACAAACACTTTTGTCTGGCAACCAAAAAGTATGTGCCAGGCGACGTCCGTTTGCCACTGGACTTGTGTGATTTATCGCAGCAGCGTATGGTAGGCGAACGTATTTATCACGCCATGCAGCTTGGCGCTTCAAAGGATTACAAGGCGGTGCTGCAGGCTTTGATCGGCGAACGCGAGCTAAGCTTAGATGGCTTATTGACATACTTTGAGCCATTTCATGAGTGGTTGGTAGCGCAAAATCATGCCAATGGCATCGAAGTCGGCTGGTAGTGTAAATTATTACAAAAATAGTTTGAAATAAATTATCCGTCTACAATAAAATTGTTACTATGTAAGTTACAGTGCGCATAAAAGTATACAATTATTATTAAAAGTCGCTTTGTCCGCACTGCTGCAACCTGTGAACAGATTATAAAACTGTTGCATATAGAAAATGTGCAAGATGCACATCCAATGCACACAACCGACAACCGGACCGCACGTCAATTTTGTCAATTGTCACCTGAGGACGGGCAGAATAGTTTGGACCAGAGAATATGAAGATATAAGAAGAATATGAAGATATATAAACTGCATTTCAACTCCGAATGACAAAATCAGGCAGCGCGTGCAGTGTTAAAAATGGTGATACGGCAGCTGTTCGAGTGCAATTTGAATTTGATTCGACCGCTCCAAAAATTAAGGCTGATGACCAAACACACTAACTGATGACTGCAATGTGTTTGTTGTGTTGGTTCAAATATTTTTTTAACTTCTCAAAAGCAGAGAAAATGAAAATTAACCGCCAGCCGGATTTGCCTCTAAGCAACTGGCAGTAATCAGCCGTAATATTTTCTAATACCTGTAGAAGATGGTACCAAAAATTTCTGCAAGTTTGATTTATTAAAAACCATGAACAATATAAACAGGCTTATATTACTCCAATGACAGAGCTTAAGTTTAATACTTCGGACGAATCATAATTTCTACAATCTTCAGTGACTTTTTATTAAGCCAGATATTCCAAACGATGCTTTCACCCTTATTGCTGTTACCATATTCGCCATTCAGATTTCTGTGAACGATGCTTTTACCCTTATTGCTGTTACCATATACGCCATTCAGATTTCTGTGAACGATGCTTTTACCCTTATTGCTGTTACCATTTTCGCAATTCAGATTTCTGTGAAGAATTTTTGTTTTACTGATATAAAAAATAAGCATTTTAAGACTGATGGGTACATACCTGCAGCAACTTCTATACCACCAGCCACCTTTAAATGCCTGTGCACAATTGTAAATCGAGTTGTCATTATCACGGTCAAACGTACTAAAATTGCATCCCCTATTTTTTCTTAAGGAATCGCCTGCATTACCAGAATAATCACCCAGTGTGTGCAAAGCATAAATTTGCTGCTCAGACCCAATTGCAAAACTGTTATATCTAGCATATTTTCGTGTATTTTGAAAGTCTTGCATAGTTATAAGCAGTTCCTGTGGCTCATATGTGGTCAATAGATGCAGTTGATCCAAACCAATGAAGAATTCGCCTTGCAGATCTCCGAAACCACTTTTGTAATCGTTCCAAGGGCGATAAAAATTAACACTTCCATCCGTGCGCCTCTGTATCACCCTCCATCTGCCGTCGTGTACATCTGCGTTGCATGCGACTCTGTATGGCGGGGTACTTACTTTGAAGACACCAGTTTTGTTGATTCCCGCACAGTTTTTAGGCAAATTTTAATTAATCGTCCCATTATTTAATATAGAATCATTAACCAAAATCGATGCTCTAAGTTCTTTAACCTCCTCAGTACAGTTTGTTAGCAGTTTTGAATTGTTTTCCTGATTTTTTAATTGCAAATCATTATTTAAGTCTGTTTTTGCAGAATCAATGGCTACCTCAGATGAATTTCTTAATCCTTGAAATTTTTTCAACATCCAAATATCTTCCTGTATTAAACTTATTTTGCCAAATCCATATGTATCCTAAATATGTCAGACATTCATTTAGGATACTTGTCATTATTTTATGCTACTTACTTTCTCATTTTCTTCACCCATCATTTCGGGAACTACATATCAAGATTATAATCAGGTATTTACGTGAATAACATTGTTACTACTGTTTGTTTTGTTAACTTACTGTTTGTTGTATTTATGCCTTCGCCATGTATAACTCTATTCAAGTATTCATAAAAACAATTTATCAATTTTCGAATGATTGAAAGACACGTGTTAAATTTAACTGACCTCTTTAATGCAGTGATCCGTAATTGGAGCGTGTCTTGCTGGGTTCTCAACTCATTTAAATGTTTTTCTATATTTATGAAAAGCTGCCAACTTGTGGAATCGACGTCGAACTGAAAATGCTGACAAAATAATAAGGAAAAGATAAACTGAGAATGAATTTCATGCTTTTCTAAAATCTAAATGGCCATCTTTTGCACATAAGTGCCGTGTAAATCTTTATGATTTTATTTTAGAAGAACATATCACTGTAGAGCTGTTTATAATTCCATCTTATAATTCTTTTTAATTGTTTCACATATTTTCACAGTGTAATTTACTTACATTCCCTTTAATGTAATTTAAAAAAGTCAGCTGAATAAGAATTAGATATAGTTTCATATCGAATTTAATTATTGTATAACGCAAACAAGTTTTCGACTGCAAAGTCAATTCTAGACTAAATATTTTATTAAGGTCTTCGGGTTTTATGCCATACAAATCGTTAAAGATGATAACAATTTGGCTTTCTGTTCCACAGAAATATGAGATTGACGCAAAAGATCTGTTGACTTCAGACGTACCTAATTAAAAAATTTTTAAATCAAAAATTATGTGTATGATAACCTTCCAGCAGAGAATATATGTATATACCAAGAAGACGCATGACCTTCTTGAACAAATTTATATACTCATTTATAAGTAGTTGAAAAAAGAAGTGTATGAGGTGTCGCTCTAATTGATATTTTGAGTTTTGTATTGATTACCAGGATTTTTTGTTTTGATATGATTTATTCTTTTTCCAGGGTAGTTGTCATATGTGAGGTGATTGCCTTTACATTTTAGTATTTTTTGCAATGATTGCTATTTTTTATAAGTTTCATTTGTTAAGCTACTTTATTTTTCTAGCTTTTTATGAAATATTGACTCTGCTTCTTCATTGTTACGGGCTGCTTCTTACCACTTTGACTGTAGAAATAAAAAAAGTCAAAGGTAATTAAAATATTTCGCAACAATCATGCATTATTGGTAAAAATGTTAATTTGCTAAAAAAATATGTATTAAATTCTGGTGCAATTATTCACTTCATATGAAAAAAAAGTTCGGCACGTAGTCAATCGATTCACCAGTTCGTTCAGATTGTAATCGAGTGCTGAACAAATTTTATGAAGACAATTGTAGGCATCTACGCAAGGTATGAATAGTTGATGGACGATTTATTTTGGTCTAACTTTTATTAAAGTTCATAATTAACCTTTGACTATTCGCTTTATAGGTGGAAAAGCAAATGTAAATACATATTTTTAAAATTGAATTTAATTAAATAACGCAACAATACAAACATATGAAATTAATTATTAAGCAATGCAAAAATATGCTCAATGCCTATTTTTGATAATTAAGCATTCATTGATGAATTATTAGTAATTAAAAATAAACAAACACTTAGCATTAGTGAGAGTACCACATGCGTAGGCAGAACTAGAAAGGCAGGGTTATAGTCGGGTATGCCCTGTACCCAATCCAAAATTCAATAATTTGTTTTTGTTTTAACATTTTGTATGGATATCTCAAGAAACAAAAAAGTTTTTCTTAGCAAAACTCATTTTTCGGCAGATCTTTCCTATGAAAGCTATAAGTTATAGTATACCGATTTTTATCATATACAGAAATATGATTATTATTATTATCTGAAATTATTTAATTCAAAATTTTTTTGTGAATGTTGCTTATTTTGTGGAGATTATGACCATGAAAAATTTTTGCAAAGGTGGAGAGAGAGATTTGTGTAGCTTTAATAACAATCCAAAGGGAGTTGATATTGACATTATTTTACAGAAAAATTAGAATATTATTAAATGAACGAAATTTGCGTGGATGCTCAGCCAAACAAACGCCGCATGTGCCAAAATAAATATTGAATGCAGCTTTGCGTTTGACAATATTTACAAAGACAATGAAGCGTTTTGCAGAGAATAGCATTTTGTGGGGTGTGCTAACTAAATGTCCACCAATGTGAATCATACATGCGTTGCAGCATTAGCCTGACCATCGGGTCGCAGGGGGCGTCATAGAAAAGAACAAAGAGAAACTGTAAGTTAATTTAATCACTAGCTAAACTGCTCAAATGACGTAAGTGATATGATATCGGGATATTTTAAAATTAGTTTATTTATAACTTCTATGAGTAAATGCTTTTAATGAATAGTCTACAATCAAAGTATGTACGAGTATTAAGCGTAACTCCAACAGTGAGCCACGGTGATTAATCACATGAGCTCTTAAAATAAATTACATACGCGTTTACTGAAATTGAGTGGAGTAGACTCAATTTGTTAAAAAGTAATTCCACTAACTGCGCACTCATAATTGTCGCAATAATTAAATGCAACTTATTATGATGATAGATGCTGGCACGTAGCTAACAACAATTGGCAAGACACAACAAAAGCAGTTGCCGCGGACAACGCAACAGACCCCGCCGATCGTCGATCACACCTGACGGACTAACGCTGTGCGCTCGGCTCTTGGCTAAAAAAAATAATTACGCTACGTGTTTTTTTTTGTGACATGCCAGTTTATTAGTTATGCTGACTGTAGCAGGGTAGCTACATATGTACATACACCATGCATATGCTATACATTTACATAAATTGATTATTTGCCGGCTTGGCTTGGCGTTTTTCCCACGTTGTTGTGAATTTATAATTGTGACGCCCTTCTTTGCAGGCTACCATGTCAAATGTGTTTTTACATTGGACCCTGACCGTGCGATGCTAAATACCCAGCTCATTTGGCTAACTAGGTATCATGTGGCTATATTGAAATTGCGCAATATGTGCCTGGAAAACTTTACTTACGGCCCGCAGAACTTAATAAGAACTTAATAGTGCTTTGTCTGCTCCTGTATGCGAGTATGCGTTAATGAGTTTTTAGTAGCATAAGTTGCAAATTTGTAAAAGATATGTTAACGTCAACGAGGTGGACAGTAAATTATATGAAACATTTAACAAACAAAAGCAATAACAAACTGCGTCCGTCCGTAACTTGAGATCTGTACAAAAGATGTCAACTTAATGACTTATGATCTCAAGGTGCCGCCTCATCATTCCGAACTTCAACCGGAAATATTTGTTCAAGCAGCAGCAATCACGATTCGTGCAAGTATTCGATATGAAATCTAGAACTGAATCACCTGCAATCTGGCACTCGGCTCATTAAACCATCGCACACTCTGTCAATCAGTTGAACATGACAAGCGTTTGTTGTTGTAAGTAGGCACTAATTAATTTTGCGACCCCTGCCGCCGCCGAATCTGCAGTATGCAAGTGTGAGTCAAAATATTTTTCACATGCGGCTAGGTCAAGTCGGCAAAAGCATTCCAATGGTGTTCAATTTCATATCTCGACGAGTTCATGCGGGAGGCGCGCAGCGTGCCGTGATGCGCATGCGCCAGTGCGCACAGTCTGCGCTTACAAGTGATTTACTAGTGTACTGGGTGAGCCCCAGCCAGATAACCGGTTACTTGTGTCTTGCACGCTCGTAAACTAATCTTTATGATGTACATATATGCATATAGTATATACAATGAAAAAGTATCAAATTGTATTCTATTCCTATGGGGTGACTATGCATTGCTACTGACTCTTTTATTTAAAATCGTGATTCTGAAATTAATCGAGTTTATGTTCTCGAAATTTTATAGTCGATAATAATAGTTTAAAAGTAATTTGCTTAGCGCAAGTGACTATAACGTTTTATTATGCTTTTTTAAATGTAGAGTCTATAAGTTTGGAACTGTTAGGGGCTTACAAGAAGAGCAGGATATGTGCTCATAGCCGAAAGGTGTTTGTGATTCTAAAAGAATTAACTTTTTTGAAGTTTCTTCGGCAAGTTCCTCATTTAGTCATATTGTTGGGGTATTAGAAATTGGTTAGCAGCTTAGGTCGTTTGTGATATTTAAGCAACTATCTCGTTCACATTTTACCTCTATATGTTGTTTTAAAAGTGCCAATGTTCAGTTAGAACAGAAAGAACACATATATATGGAGTTCGATCTCGCAGGTATGATTTTTGTTTTTTTTTTATTTAGTTCAATTTTGTATTAATTGTTCTTGTTAGTCATGGGAAGTAGGAAATGAAAAGTTTTTGGCAGTAAGAAAATTCTCATGTTCTTTGATATACTCGCCGCCTTTTTATATTGTTTTTCTTTGACTTTGTCGCAATCTGTTTCGCTAATCGTTACCGATGCGGATTACTCGTCTCGCACTTTGCAATTTTCACATGTACACTAATTTAATTTTACTTTGTTGTTGTGGTTTTTCGTTTTGTTTGGTTTGCGGTTAAACATTTTTGACTGATTAGAGTGAGTGAGCGAGTGAGTGAGCGAGCGAGTGAGCGAGCGAGTGACTATGTGAGTGAGTGCCACCCTCCCTTATAATTGCAGGCGTGCATGCAAAACACACAACTATTGTCTAGTCTCTATCAGTTGTATATAGTAAATGAATATGCATACACATACATACACACCTATTTACTTGTAACTGACGCTACTTACGTATGTATGTACATGCTTATGTACTATTACTAAATGATGTTATTGTTGTTATTGTATTTATATTTTTACCTTAACTTTTTCTTAACTACTTATTTGTTGTTGTAGTTAATGTTTTTCGTTTTTCGCTGTTGTTGCTGTTATTGTTGTTGTTGTTGTTTAGTGCTAATTTTGATTATCTCACATTGTGTATGTGTAAGCAACATTGACGCTTTTGAATTTGTTTGTTGCTGAAACTGCTGCTGCTTTTGCTGTTATTTGTGTAGTTGTCGACGCAGTCGCCACTTTGTCGTTAAATTTAAATTTTCAAGTCGAAAAAAGTAATTTCGAAAAATTCTTATTGCACAGACAGTCAGTAGAGTTTCAGACGCGCCGCAAAACATTACGTGATAGCTCCGTGCCGCATATAACATATTGTACATACAATTAGTTTTTTTTTGCATGGTAAAAGTTTAAGGTCGTGGATGCCATTACACAATAAGCTACCAATAGTTACGCAGATCATTGCAAGAAAGTGACAATTGCCAGTGTCTTGCTCTAAGAAAGTCTTAACTATGTTAGCAGCAGAAGTGTAGTAGAGTGAAGGTAGAAAAGTAAATTAGAAGAAGTCTGCGCTGCAATTAAACTCAGTTAGTCATTTATAGTATAAAAAAAGTGTACCAAAGCAATTAAGTGAAGAAAAAAAAAAAACATAAAAAATAAATCGTATTCAAAACAATTAAAGAAAATGTATTTAAGTGCTTATTGTGTTTCTGCCATATTAAGTTGTGTCACTTGGCATAGCTGCTATGGCCATGCGCAGGCCAATCCGCAGTTGGATCTGCCACCGCTAAACGCGCCGACACTGCAGCCTGACATCTATTTGAATGGCTATGCGCCCAATAGGGGCACCACGCCTGCACAGGATGTGGCCGATCTGGATCGCAGTCAACGCGGCGGGCCGCCATACACGGACGAAAGTGCCAGTGAGGATGGCGTTGACGATTATCGCGTAAGTGTTTGACGCAAAGTGTGGCCTGGTTGGGTTTTTGTTTTTTATGCATTTGCTTGCAGTACGGACAGACAATCGACGAACGCATGCGCTACGGTTATAACTTTGCACAGCTGCCACGCCTTAATTACACAACGCAACTGGATGTTGGTGGCAACGGCGGCGGTGGACGTGCCGGTGATTCACCATTCAGTGATCGTGCTGCGAATGATTATCGCTATGCGAATCACAACTATGATGCGCGCCCGTTCGGCGGTATCGGCAATGAACGCTATGACAGTCAACGCCCACCACCCACACAGCAGCATCAGCAGCAACAGCAACAACAACAATTTCAACAAGATCGTTATGGCAATTATCCTAACAACGATGTGAATTTCAATGCTCGCAATAACGATGTGCCCTTTGGCTATGGCGATGCTTATACATCGACCACATATAATCCAAATAATCCTTATGGCGATGCGCGCAATCGCTTTGAGAATCCTTTTCAATCGAATCCTCAGGATCGCTTCAATCTCAATCAGCAACAGTTCGAGCGGCAGCGTGTGCAGCAAGACCGTCGTTACCAGATCGAATTGGAGAAACTGCGAACGCTGCTGGTCGAAACGGATCAGAAGGGTTCGTTGGAGTGCAGCGCGAATGTGGGGGCGCAGTGGAATTTCGAGACGAATGTCAACGATTTTACGCAAACGGAAGCGGTGAGTAACAGCACGGGGGTGGCCAGAGAGTCTGGCCTAGTCGGTGTGCGTGTGTGTGTGTGAGTGTGTGCGGCACGCGATCTCTTCGTACATAGACTTGAAAATTTCCCACAAGTGTCGTTTATGTACAACAGCGTTTCACACGCGACATCTGAAGGTCAACGCTTGAGCCGTTCTCAGCACGGCATCAATGTCACTCTGAGCACCTTATTTTTAAGCTTATATACATCTACACTCGTACTTGATGCAAACTCACTGCATATCCACTCTTATGTGCCTATGTACTTTACTGTTCCGCACAGCTTAATGCACAGCAACGTTATGTGCTCTATCAGCGCATTGTGGCCGAGCAGTCCAAGCGCATCAACAAGGATCTCATATTCGATCGTAGACTGTATAGACAGCTTATGCTGCAGTCGGAAGTCGGACCCAATGCGCTGCCCTTGGACACGCTGGATCGAGTGAGTCGTCAGCAAATATAACTAAGTTTGTCTAAAAGCGAAACACTAATCTTTCACTTTCGTTGCACACAGTACAATCGTCTCATTAACGAAATGCTGTATCTGTACAACACGGCGAGTGTTTGTGCCTATCAGCAGCCATTTCAGTGCGATTTGCATTACATACCGGAATTGAAAGACATCATGGCCAAGAGTCGCGATTGGGATGAACTGCAGCACACGTGGGTTGAGTACCATCGGAAGGCGGGACGTGGCATGCGCGATAGCTATGAGCAGCTGATCGATGTCATGCAAGAGGTGGCCTATGTGAACAGTGCGTAGTGTTACACTGCAAAACACTTGACTACAAGTTTGACTAACTTTTGAATGCTTTCCTTAGATGTCACCAATGGTGGCGAGTATTGGTATCTGGCCTATGAGTCGGGCAACTTTCGTCAGGATGTTGAGATTGTGTGGGAGCAGATACGTCCGCTATATGAGAGTCTGCACTCCTATGTGCGTCGCAAGCTGCGCGATTATTATGGACCTGATCGCATCAATCGCATAGCGCCCATACCCTCGCATATACTGGGCAACATGTATGGCCAATCGTGGTCGAACATTTTGGATATTATTATACCTTATCCGGGACGCAAGCTAATCGATGTTACGCCGCGCATGTTCGAGCAGGGCTATACGCCGTTGCTGATGTTTCAGCTGGCCGAGGAGTTTTTCACATCGATTAACATGTCCGCGGTGGGCCCTGAGTTCTATCGTGATTCAGTTTTCGAACAGCCTTTGGATCGTCGCGTGCTCTGTGAACCTTCAGCGTGGGACTTTTGCAATCGCCATGACTTCCGTGTGAAAATGTGCACCGATATTAGTCAGAAGAGTTTAATTAGTGTGCATCACGAGATGGCGCATATACAATACTTTCTGCAGTACCGGCATTTGCCGAAAGCCTTTAGAAACGGTGCGAATCCTGCATTTCATCAAGCCATTGGTGATGCGATTGGTTTGTCCGTATCAACGCCAAAGCATTTGCAGACACTGGGTCTGCTGCAGCGCTCTTTGGATGAGTCAAGCTACGATATTAATTATCTCTTTACTATGGCAATAGATAAGGTGAGTGGCATTGCTAATCCGTAATCACAATGTGGAACTCTTCTTCCACACAAACCTCTCTTAGACGTCTATGATAGGTTTCACTGTGTTTATATTTTTCGGTTATATTAAATTAAATTGTTTAAATGAAACTGTTCTTGGCTAGATTGCCTTCTTGCCTTACGCCTTGGCCGTGGACAATTGGCGCTATGATGTATTCAGCGGCCAAGCCAATAAACGCATGATGAATTGTCACTTCTGGAATCTGCGGTAATTAGATATTTAATATGTTTAGTAAAATGTTTGCTAAATGCTTAAATTTTATAGTGAAAAGTATGCCGGCATTAAGCCACCTGTGCTGCGTTCCGAGAAGGACTTCGATTTGGGCGCCAAATACCATATACCCGCAAATATACCCTACATCAAGTGAGTACTGCATAACGCACTACAATTATCAATTAGACATGTTTAATGGTTTGCTGGCCGTTTATTATTTTGCTAACCGACAATCTAGCCCACAACTAATTAGTGGCTTCGATTGAAACTATGCTCTGTTGTTGTTTCTGCAGTTGTTGTAATTTGCTGTTGGCCATTCGCTGAGCTCACATAATATATTGTAGCATATAAAAGACAACAACAATGGCCACTACTGCGCTAAACTGAAATCATAATAAACACTTTCATGTGGTCGGTCTGAAATTTCAACAATGTTCGTGTATTTCCCGCATTCACTTTCCACTTCAGCTGCTGCGACGCGCAACTCGAGACTGGCAGCATGCCGCAGCCCGCATCGCACACTTGGGCGAAGAAAAGCGAAACCGACATTTAAATGAAGGTAAAAACTCAGTAGGGCGGGCAACTGCAGTCGACACACATGTTACGAAGAAAAAAAGAAATAGCGCAGCATTATTCGCTGACTGACCCATTAAACTAAATTTCCCGACCGACTAACTGACTGACTGCACAATCGTAATGAAAATGTTGCGGTTGTGTGTGTGTATGTGTGTGTGTGTGTGTGCGGACTCGAGTGTGCGATGTCAATGCCTGCCACAGTTTGCACGCATTTGGTCAGTGGCCATTGTGTCGTTTGTTTGTTTGCTTGTTCGCTTGCTTGTTTACTTGGTCGCACTGTTGGCCATATAACTTGGTTTCATTCATTCGTTCATTCATGCATTCGCATGCGGCCACAGTTGGCTTAGTATGTAAACCAAGACTGGCTTAGTTATGACAGCCAGCTTGCCAGCCATTACATAAGATTTACGCAGCCAGCATTTTATTTGTTGATATTGGCTTTTAACAAGACACAGTGTCTGTGTGGCTGTCAAGGTGATTCATGCGGGATTCTGTGGTTTATTCTTTAATGGGCTTCTTTTTCTCTTCGACTTATTCGCACTGTAGCGGTGTCGCACGCCGCCGATGTTGTTGTTATTGAATTACCAGCATTGTTTGACTCTTACTGTTTAAACTAATATTATATAGTCATCCCTATATCAAAATAATTTATATATAATTCAATAATTAAAAAAAAAAAAACAATAAAAAAAAAATACGAAAATTGAATTACAAAGCTGCAGGATTAACAAAGAAAATAGTATGAAATGTTTGGCTAAGACAAAGCTGGTAGCTTTTAAGCTTCTTGGGTTAGTTGAAAATTAGTTTTTGTATTTTTTGGTTGCCGTTGATTGGAAACCAACTTTTTTCCTTTTCGTTTTCAAGATTTGGTTTTTTATAATTTTTTTTTAACAATTTGCACTTTTTAATTTAACGTGGCTGGCCTATGTCACGATATCTGTCAGCGATTAGGGCTCATTAGCTTGGATGCCGTTTCTACAAAACTATGGCTTTTAATATTTATTTAAAAGCTAAAAACTACGCATTTTTATTAAAGCTAATCAAACCTTTTATAATACAAATGTATTCTTGATCTTGAGAATTCTAAATATGGCTGCGCTGTAGTTTCCATGGTATCAGTTAATCATAGCTTTGTCAATCTTTTATTGTTGCTTTTGCTCGATTATATTTGCATTGCGTTTTATTTGGTGTTTGTTGCTTTTTGTTTCTATTGGCTTTGAGTGAACGCCTTGATTCGTTATTTGTGGCTCAATTGTTGGCCATCTGCCGACTTTTCATAGGCGTTGCTGCATTCTTCGACGTGTTTAACATGACAATTCGTGGCAATCGTGCTTAATTATTGGTTTCAAAATAGTTGAAGGGCTATATTAAGTATTTATGCCATCTTTTCATTGAGTAGGTCAATTTATGTTGAAATATGAAGAGGCAAACAATTCTTAGATGCATAATAAAATAAAATCTTATTGCCCATAATTTAGACTGCTTAAGAATTAACCCACAGCAGATAAGAAACTAGTTTTGAGTTGCTATCTGAGGGTTGAATATAAAAGATAGGATGTTCTATTTGATACACAGTTCGATTGAAAAGGTTCCATTCATAAGCTTTGACAACTCATTCTATTGTTAAATAATAGGGTTCCTTATGAATAATTGACAAGATTGATAAGGTATAATAAAGTCGAAAAAAAGGTTGCCAATTATCCAATCTAATTATGATAATGCCAGAGTATTTACTTTATTGAGCCTATAATAACTTAGTGAGGTTGGATTGATCGCTTTCTTGCAGTAACATATAATCATTTGTTTCGAGATTTTTTATAACGGTATTATGAAGATTTTAAGATGGGATTAGTTAAAACTACATGTTAGTGTTTTATGTCTGATAACTATTTAAAATCTCTATTAAACGCCTACTTCCGTGCGTATATTGAAATATAGAAGACATATTCTTGTCAGCTGATGATTGTGTTACAATTCTGCTATCAGTTTATCATCAATACGAATAATAAAATGCTTAACACATTAAAATGAAAGTAGAATGCAGTTGGGCAAGCGTCTTTGCGAGTCCTGCAAGTGTTTTTTATTGATTAGCTTACGACGTTGTACGCATGAATATCTACTCTGCGTGCTTGGCTTCTGCGTAAGTGCGCCGCTCTTTACTTACTTTTACTAAGCATATGAATACACCTGTTTGTGCTATATATTGCATAAGTGCAAATAGTATAGTGCCGGTGTATCTTCGCAGCCGTCTGAAAAGTATGCGAAAAGGCACAGACAAGCACGCTCGGGTGCATGTTGAGCCGCCTGCAGTGCAATAATTACGTCAATAGTTATTTCCTTTTTTTGCTTTTTTATTTTTGCTATTTGCATTTTGCATATGTAGCACACCTCGCTGGTGTTTAATGCGCTATTCCACATGCCCCATACCTCAGACTCCCCCTGCCTAGGTTGGCGTCGTAAACCGTTTCCAATTAGACTCATTTGGCTTGGCTCTAGATGCCTGTTGGCGGCTTTGCTTTATATACAATATACTCGTACTCGTGTTGTGTGTGCGCAATGTTTGGTGTTACTTTTAGTAATTGTTGTTGTTGTTGTTTTCATTTTTGTTGTTGTTGCGTTGCATTTATTGCTGGTTGCTGCCTGTGGCTGTGTTTTAAACTATTAAGATTAAGTTTCAATTTGCATTTTTATTGTTGCACATTGCTTGGCTTGACTTGCGATTTTGGTTTCGTTTTTTCTGCTGGTGTCAGTTTGTTGCGGCGGCTATGGGGCACCAGAGCACTGCTGGCTGCTGCTCTTGGCATCGGCTGGCGAGTGAGTGAGTGAGTGCGCCTAGTGCTGACTGCCATATCACGTTTTATACCGTTTGTAGGACATGTGCTGCTAACCGATATTCGAGGAAGCATGACTTAATGGCAGCCCACTGTGCAGTGTGGTGCGCATGGCATAGAAGAAGAAGAAATGCAAAGAGTTTATTGCCATATTGAGTTTGTGGCTATTACTTGTTCGTGGCTGTCTAAGTTTTACGTAATTTTTTATTTTTTATTTTTGATTTTATTTTGCCAATAATAATGTTGTTGTTGTTGTTGCTGTTGCTGACGATGATGCAATGCAATAATGTTCGTGGCGTGTCTATAATAGGATTTTCGCAATATCGACGCGTATATTGCATGGAAATTGAAATCGAAATTGATTAATTGCTTGTTTTAATAAGTAAGAAAGCAAGTGAAAGAAGCTAAGCAAAGCATAGCATAAAAATTATATTTAAATGCGAGCAAAAAGTTGCCAGCGATGCTAGGACATTTTGTAAATGACAATTTGAATCAATAAAATTACAAAAGTGGTTTTCTTGTTCGATTCGATCACTTGGTTTTATTTAATCATTGTTCAACTTCGTTTCTTGCTTCATATTTCACAACAGTATTTGGTAAATTAAGTACTTTTTATAAATCAGTTTTTATGCTTTTTACACAACAAAAAAAAATCAACAAAATATACATACACAGGTGTATGCATATTTATATATATATATATATATGTATAGGATAGCTGCATTTGTATATGCGTGTACATAGTTACGATACGATATGTTAATGCATTACAGTTATACAAACTATTGTAGAATTCGCTTTATATAAGAAGTTAATACATAATACGGTTGTAGAACTGATACTTAAATGTTATATGTAAAGTCTGACTACTTAACTAAAGAATCTCACTTAGGTATTACAAAAAAGTCTTATCACACTTCATTAACTCGTATACTCTTATATGAGAGTACGCATGTAGAAGATCATTGTTATGCTTACTGGACGCCAGCTGCACGGGTGGACATTGAACGAGCGATTTAAGCAGGAGCAGGAGGAGTTGTTGTTGTTGCTTTGCTGCACAAAGGACAATTAACAGCAATCACTGCGTTCCACATTACTGTGTATGGTGTAGCCATGCGCCAAATTGTCTAATGTTTTGTTGTTTTCACTATTGCTAAGAAACACTTTTCATATTTTTTTCTTTTTTATGATTATGGCTTACAAGGCTAAAACGTTTAAGAGCTAAGTTCATTTCGTTGTTGTTTTTTTTTTTTGTATGCTTTTTTGTTTGTTTTTTTTTTGATTTTTTTTTTGTGTTATTTTTGTTGTTTTTCGTTCGTTATCACTATACAACACACGCTGAATATCGTTTCATAAAATCAGTTCGACAAAGCGCCAGCCAAATGCTGCGTTGAGCTGCGCAGCAGTTGGCTGTATGGGTTTGTTTCGGCATACCGTTTGTTTTGCATTTAGTAACCATGATGACCATGGAAATCGTGATGATCGTGATGATGTTCATGGTGTTCGTGATGTTCCTCCTCGTGATGTTCCTCAATCGGTGTGTGGTGTGCTTCCTCGTGGTGATGATGTGACTCTTCGTGATGATGGTGCTCGGGTTCGTGGTGATGGTGATGCTCTTCGATTTTCTTGTGTACGAATACGGGTTCCTTGTAGGTGAAGTGCTTTTCATGGTATTCGGGGACGTGTTTCTCAATGTGCACGGGCACGTGTTTCTCGACGGGCACTTTAACGGGATAGGGCACGTGTTTCTCAATCTTGACTGGCACTTCCTTGATAACGGGATAGGGTGCGGGCACATGCACTTTAACTTCGTACGGCACTGGTTTCTCGACATGCACGGGCACAGGGCGATCGTAGGGCACATGCACGGGCACTGGCACCTTCTTGATGACGGGCACGGGCACTGGTTTGTCAACATGGTAGGGCACTGGCTTGTCGACATGGTAGGGCACTGGTTTGTCGACGTGCACCTTGACGGGATAGTGTACAATCTTTTCAACTGGGTAGGGTTTGTCGACGGGTACGTGTTTCTCCACCTTGACGTGCACTTCCTTGTAAACAGGATATGGCGCTGGAACATGTACTTTCACGGGCACATGCACTTTCTTTTCGACGGGATACGGCGCTGGCACGTGCACTTTGACGGGCACCGGGCGATCGTAGGGCACATGCACGGGGTAGGGTATCTTCTTTTCAACTGGATACGGTTGTGGCACTTCATAGGGCACCTTCACGATTTCCTTGACCTCGTAGGGTATGTGCTTGACGACGGGATATGGCTTTGGCACTTTGACCTTAACGGGCACATGTACATTCTTTGTGACGGGCACGTGCACGGTCTTTTCAACAGGATAGGGTACGGGCACCTTCTTAATGATCGTCAGTGTCTTCTCCTCATGTACTGGGAAGTGATGATGATGATGGTGATAGTCCTCATGATGATGCAGGCCACGTTTCGATTTGGGGGTCTCTTCAGCCTCGGACTCGGCCTTTGCCTCCTTCTTTTCTGGTTCAGCTGCAGGTTCGGCTGCGGCAGCCTTTTTCTCCTCAGCATTTGTATAGCTGCTAACTAGGAGCAGTCCCAGCGCGAGCAATGTCGCGGTACGCTGTTGTTGCAAAAAGGAAGAAACAGAGGCAGACAGATGTGGTATGAGTAAAATGATGTGGGGTATTTGGAAAAGGTTAACACTTAGTATACGTAATGAACACTTGCACTTGTATTTTTTCGTATATATTTTTTGTTTTTTGGTAGTTGTTGACACTTGTCACACAAACAGAGTCCTTGACATTTGCTGCCTTTACATGTGTTGCCTTTGCTGAATTGCACTTGCACTTTGGCATTTAGTTTGCATACTCGGAATATTTGTCACTTCTTGCACTTGCTATACATACCATTAGCTGCATATTGCCAAAAGTTTAACGTATCCTTTTGTTGTGTTTTAAATATCCTTGTCGTATGCACGATCTACCGAATGAAACGAACCACTTCAACAACAAACTTCCTCGCTTCTGACGGCCGCGTTGCCAACAAAAGTGAATTTGTTTGAGGTTCACTATAACAATTTATAACGGGCTGCCGTGTGCCGCACGGTTGAGTACGCGTCGTTGCTTGTCTACGTCTTCTTCCTCGTCGTTTCAATCCACTGCTGTGCCTGTGCTTTGCTACTAAGCTGTGGATTGCTTTGCAGTTAACGGTTTAATGATACAAACTGTAGCGCCTGCGCGCACTTTTATAGTTGGAAAAACAAAAAACCGACAAGCGCCGCCGAATGTTGAGCGACGAGTGCCACTACAACAAAAACAACACCAACATCAACAGCAACAGCAACAAAACGAAAAAGACAGCATAGCAATCGGCCGAAAAAAAGATCATAATAATAATCGCAATAAGCAAACACACATAAGCACAACGCAGGCGTCGAACAGCGGCGAGTGACGGTGTCTGCGGTGTGTGCTGCGACGTGTGGAAAGAAGCGGCGTGACTTCACCGGCGTAGCAGCGACGTCGACGCCGCGCCAACAATGCATTGCACATGACTGCAGAGCATTATTGTCTTGTGTGCATGCGCAAGTGCGCGTCTATACATGTGTGTGTGTGTGTGTGTGTGTGTTTGTGTGTGCTGCGCTTAAAAGTGAGAGTGTGTCTGCGAGTGAGTGTGTATGTGTGTGTGTGTGTGAGTGTGCAGCGGAAGAGCACGCAAGGGGCAACGCTGCTTAGATTCGCGTAACGAACTTACCATATGCAGTTCGTAAGCTTGTCTCGGCTCGTGGCGCTTTGATATTCGTAAGCGGCTGGAAATGTGTCTAAAATGAACGTCAACTTCTATTTGGCTTTGTGTGTTTGTTGTTGTTGCTGTTGCTGTTGATGTCGATGTTGCTATTGTTGCAAGTCCAAGTGGCAGGCGGCTTGCAGCAACTGAAGAAGCCAACAGTTTGCCACGTAATTGAATAGTTTTTTCGCTTTTCTTCTGTTTTTTTTTTTTTTTTGGCTTTTATGATTTTTACAGTTTCTCGCGCATTTTTTGTTGCACGTTGAGCTGCTGCTCATCCATCGCCATATGGCGTCAATAATTTATGTTGCGCTTTAATGTGACTTTTTTATGACGTTTGAAGTGTTTTCGCGCTACTGAATTAATTTTTGTTAAATTTGCAATCTTTTTCTGTGTTTAGGTGGGTTATGGTTTATTCAAGTGTTTTACACAACTTAACGTGCCTTTTTTTATTGCTTGCGATTTTTATCTTAATTTAAATTGCATACTTTCAAATGTAAAGTAAAGAACCGCTTGGTAACTTTAATTAGTCATGTTTGTAAATTTCATTGTTGTCCACCCAGCTTTTTCTTTGTATGAAATAGCTTGATTGTTGTTCACTATTTGAATTAGTAATGGTTATTAAGATTGAAATTTCTGCTTTCTCTCATTGTGGAAAAGCTGTAAAGATACCGTACACTTCTCTTTTAAACAATAGCGACTTTGGAGACTTTACTTTTGGTTTGGAAATGACTTCTCCGTAAGACTCCTAAAGTTACCAAATGAGCTGTAGATTATCTTATAAATTAAACTTCAAGTCTTTATAATTGTAATCAGGATGCTCAAATATTATTTTAATATTAATAATATCTATTAGGCTATAGATCAAAGTTTTGAAAGTTATAATGTTATGCTTTCAGAAATTGTGTCTATACCCACGAGACTTACAGGGTTTTTTTTATTAAACTATAAGGCTGCAAGAAACAGAAAGTTACGTTGATTCAGAATCTGCGTGTCTATATTATTCATCAGCTCTTCGCCAAGGGTTGAGATCCAACTTATTGTAGTCAAAGTTAGTTAGTTATATAATGAAATGCCAACCCTTGTTTGATTCGAAACTTTACTTATATAATTAAAAATTATAGGCTTATATGTTTTAACTAGAAAATATTATATAGGAAATCAGGTATTTCATTAATGTGATGTAGTCATAAAGTAGGAGGTCACATACATAATATTGTAAACAAGTAAGCATTAAGCATGGTGGCATAAAAAAATGTTTTAAAGTGAAATAAAAATATGTATTTGAGTGTTCTTACATAAAGTTAAATTTATAAACATAAAGTTTTTTGCTTAAGTCTTTCGTTTTAAAATTAGATAAAACAAAATCTTAATTAATTTGTTTTACTTACCCATGCATGCTGATTTGCTAAATGCCGGCACTTGTTCGAGATCATTTAATTATGCATTTAAAATTTTTTTGAAAGGTAAACTAATATGGCACAAGAAATAAATTTTGGTAGCTGTCAGGTTGGTAAAGTTTATTAGTATAACTTAAAATCGTTAAATGTTAGTGTAAAATAAAATAACACAAAAAAAAAACAGAGAAATAAACAGAAAAAAAAGAAAAAAATTATAAAAAAAAAACCCCAACCCATTTGCAGTAGTTACAAACAGTTGCAATCAACAGCGAACGAAACAAAAGAAAATGGAACGCAACTCACTAACTAGCAAACAGTAACGAGCGAGTGTAGAAATGTTGATTACATTTTAGGATTTCGGCGTAAAAGCGAAAAGTAGTTCATTTACGCTAATTGCGCCTAGACGACCTTGACCAGCTGCAATGAACCCTGAAGTGGCCATAAAGAAACAGTTACAGCTTAATGGTAAAAACAAGAGAAACAAAAAGAAGAGAAAAAAATAAAAACTAAAAACTAAAAACAACGACGAGCAGAAGAAACTCGTCAATTATTGAAGCCACATGTAGCAAAAGCCAGCAACAAAAACAAAACAACAAAATTGTATGAGTCTGCTGTAAAATGTCATAAGCGACTGCGTTGCTGCGCCATTTGAAATATGGCCAACATGAAGACATCAAAGTGCAGCCGAGCCAACAATGTTTTACGGTAGTAAAAAAAAATCAAACAAAAAAAAAAATGGCCTAAAAAGATGTTAATAAAAAAACGGAAAAAAATAACATAAAATGAAAACGAAACATGTATCATATATCAAACGGCTCAAACGCCTTTCAGTGGCACAACTGATGCTCAAATGGCGTTAAAGTGTCAAATAAAATCTCGGCAAATTACTCAATAAATATGCAAATCGTATGTAACCAAGGGTCGGTGCTCGTCTGTATGGCAAATAAAAACAACACGAAGCAGGCGTTCATTGATGCTGACTTAAGGCGTGCGTTGTCTTTTTTACCGCTATAAAATGCAAATGAGGCACACAAAAGTCTGGTTTTAAGTTTTTAACAAGGTCGTTGATTGGTTAACGATAAATGCGTCTTTTATGCGTTGTTAGGTAAAGCGCTGCGGCCAATTTAAATATTACAATGGTAAGATCTGATATACCCACACATACAGGTCAAGCAGCTGGCAAGAAGTTTGCGCTATAGATGCACATTTGGTACATTTTAGATACTCGCATGTATGCAATTATAACAAGGAAGTAATCGTGCTTTTTAATCAAGCACGAAATTGACAGGCACCACAAGCATTTCGACTGCTGGCTGATTAAAAAAAAAAAAGCGAAATTAAAAGACAATGGCTTAATTCCCGTAAGCCAAAAGCAAAGCATAGCAAAGCCAAGCCAAGCCATGCAGCAAACCGAACTCATCCAATAAGAAATTAAACAAGCCAACAAACAACTTGCATGTGAATGACATAATCAGCTGTTTCCAAGCCAAGACTGTCGGACCGACTGCATGCATGCATGTACGTACGTATGCCTGACATACAACGGCATATACAAGCAGCAGCCAAAGCCACAGCTAGAGCTAGAGCCACAGCTGCTTAGCGTGCAAGCGTGTGAGAGTCAGACAATGTGGTCAAACTCCAACGAAAGCGAAAAGCAAATGCAAGCAGCAGCGTGCAGCTAAACAAACTTGCTACCGTATAAAGCGCACAGTAAGCAGCTAATACCCATGGTAAGAGTAACAATAACAGCAACGACCACAATTGGCAACGTTAGACGTTAGATGCGGTATACGTATATATGTGCCAGCTGCTTTTGCATGGAGTTCGAGTTCCAAAGACCCATTGACATAATAACGAGGAAGGTAATGAGAGACGACAGGCAGTTAGCCGAAAAGAAAATACTGTGGCAGACAGATTGTTGCACTCAATTTCAATTGTACTGCAAAGACAATGGAAATGGAAATTAAATTGGCAGCAACTGTTGCATGACACATGCAGATCTTGGCTTGTGACGCGGCGCATGTGGGCAGTTTAATTGCTGCGCGTGTTGGCATGACCCAGTGGCTTAGTGTGCTGTAGCGTGTGTGAGAGTGTGTGCAAAAAAAAATCAAACCCTTGGCAGTTTTGTGTTGTGCCAAACAAGATAGAGAAAAACCATATAAAATTGATATATCATAAATCATTCGCAGATGAAAGAGTCAAGCAACAAACTTAATTATGTTGTCTCTCTTTTCTAAAGTTTATTTGTTTTACATTAAATATTTGCCAAAGGCATACTTGTGCGCAAGCTAATGCTATTTTTAATTTAAAGTCACAGGGGACAAAAAACTATTAATAATTTCTTTGTGTGAAACAAAAGACTTAAGTAACAAACTTGAACATAAATAACTGCAACAATTTTCATTTGATTTTACATTGAACTAAATTGAGCTGAACTTGAAAATTCGTAGCAAGATGCTGTGGGTCAAATTGTTACAATCGCCAAAAGCCAGCCAGCAAGTGAGCGAGCCAACACACTCCCAAGCCAAGCAGCCACCACCTGCCCTTTGCCAAGTGCATGCGTGTGTGTGTGTGTACGCACGCTGGCATTGACTGGTGCGGCAACCAGCGCCAAAAATATGTAAATCACATGTGTTTAAGCGCCGCCTGCTTGCTGTTTTGCTGCCTTTTCTAAAAAATAAAGACTGCAATTACCGCAAACAAACCGAAAACAGCTGCACAACGAACGCATGAATAATAATTTAATTTTCTTTTTTGTTACTCGACGCCGACGACGACGACTCGTCTTGGCTGGCTTTATTAGAAATGAGGTCAAGAGCAAAAGCATTTGAACTCTTATGCTGCGTGCATGCATAGGCTAAACACACTAATGATCTTTCATTACCCGCTGAAATGCCAAACAACTTATTAACTATCAAACTATCAAATTAAAAACAAAAAAAAAAAAAACAAAACAGAAACAAAAAAAAATAGCAATAGACAAAATGCTAAAGAAAAAAGGGGGCCATAAAAACCAAAGTGCTTGGCCGGTTGTTCACTTTGATGTCAGATCTTATTGCTGATGGCGCAGCATTTGAGTTTTCTTAAATTGCATTTGCCCAAGTTTTGACTGGAAAATCTTTGAATAACATTTATTAAAAACGCAATTTGTGGTTTGCATGCGGCCAGCTGACGCACCCGTTGCTCGACTTGCTGCTGCTGCGGTGTGTATATAAGGAAGTGACCAACTGCAATGGCGTTTGGTCACCTGTGTGATCAAATTTGTAAGTTTAAAGTTTGCCGTTAAATTACAAGTTTTTGTGAACAGGTTTACGTTGCAGTTAAATATGCAGATTTTCTTGTGCAGCTAAACTGCTGTGCGCGGCTTATGTTAAAAATAAACGAATGGAATGGAAAAATGGAATCTATATTCATGTGCTGTTGCTGCCAGTTGCAGCAATTCCGCCTTCAGCTTGTGTGTCTGTGTGCACACTGGCAGTCTGGCTGCCTGGCTGGCTGACTGTCTGATTGCCTGGCTGGCTGGCTGGCTGGCATCTGCAAGCGCAAATGCTTTAAAGTTGCCGGGGCACATTTGACCGATTGACTTAGCGACTTAGTTCGTAGTGGAAAAGCTTGTTATTCATTTTTGCTTCTATAAATTTATAATCTTAGTTTAAGCTGTTGGTGCATTTCACTTTTCTTTAAATTTGCATAAGCGGGCAGTAATTGGCAAAAATGACTTAATAACAGTTTTGGCGCTTGTCAACATGTCAACATAAAATATAAGAAAAAAGCAACAATTTCAAAAGTTTTTTTCGTTTCGTTTGTTTTGTTTGCTGTTGAGTTATTAAGCGTTAATAACTGTAAAAAACAACAATGCGACAATAACAATGGACAGGTTGTGATTTTTTTTCTTTCTGCTGCGGTTGAAAATTGCGTAAATTGCATAAATATTAGTTAGTTTTTGTTGTTGTTGTTGTTTATTTTTATTTTTATGTACATATATTTTGAAAATCAATTTTGTAGTTTATGTTGTTTTTTTTTTATAGCTGCTAGGCTGCGCTGCACTGAAGCGTGGGTTAATTAAATGCTGATCGTTTGTTTTTTTCACTTAAAATTTTTTTTGGCTAACGAGAGTTAATTGTTAAGTTGCACGTGAGACCGCAAGCCTTTAACCACAAATGTGACAATTGCTTTGCAAAATTTTCAAATTAATTAATATTTTTATTGTTCAGAAATGAGCGCATAAATTATGCCAGAATGACAACAAAAGCCTAAAGCCACAAACTGGTTTTACTACATTAATGCACAACTAATGAAATTTTTTTTGTAGCTGCGAAATAAACAAGTTGCAAAATTTGTCAAAAATGTAAAAATTTATTAGTCATTTGTATAGAAACTAACAAAAACAAAAAAAAACATGCTTCAACTTTTTGGTCAAACTATTCAAACGCCACTCGCACTGGTTTGTGCGCTAAAATATAGAGCGCAGCGTAATTAGGCAGCTGTGTATTTTCGAAAAATTACAACCAAAAACAAAAAAAAAAGAAGTAAACCAAAACACGGCAACAATAGTAATGGCAACATAATAAAATTAAAAAAAAAAAAATACAACAACATATTGGATTAAGCTGCTTAAGCAATCCAATAATTTACCTTGTCTAGTTGCTAATTTATGTTTTGTCTGAGACTTGCGACATACAGAATGAACGTTTTATTGTAGAATTTAAAATACTTTGATTACACAATTTCAAACAAAAATATGCTTAAAAAAAAAGAAAAAAAAAAAAAACAAAATTTAATAAAAATTAAGAAATGCATAACTAACGCAATAATGGTGCATGCAAGTGGCGCATAAAAGTTGAATAAAAAAAAAAAAAACACGTTAAACTTCCTCTTAGAAATAAAACATCAATAAAGCGCAGCAGAAATTAAACCACGAAAACACATTAAAAATGCATAAAAAAGAAAGAAAAGAAAAAAAATTAAAATGAAAAGTAAAGAAAAAGTACATGCTGTTATATTTTTCTTTTCACAACTTTTGCCTGGCGAATGGCTATTATTATTTGGTTTAATATGTAAGAGAATAAGTGAGAAAATGCCAAGAAATTGCCAATAATAAATAAAAAAAATTAACGCAATGCATTAAGAAAACAAAAAAAAAAAAAATAGAAAGAAAGAAAATGCTCAAAAACAAAAACAAATGCATGCCTTACCGTTTTTGGCACATTCACTCGCACACATACTCACATACATACATGCGAGTGCAACATTGCTCTTTGTTGTGGCATATTGTTTTTGTAACTGCAGATATATTTCTACAACTTTGTATGTTGTAATAAAATTTTCTTTGTGGCGAGACAAAAGCCACTGTTGACTCTGCCGTCGACGGCGCTGCTGCAATTTTTGTGCATTTGCAATAATATTATTGCTTTGCCGATTTAAAAGCGAAAACAAAAAAAGAAAAAAAAAATCGAAAGCAAAAACTAACAGCAGCGAGTCAAGTATGCATGCATGCATACGAGTTAGCAGCCGGTGATCAAATAGCAGTTAAGCAGTCAAGTATGCAGCCAGGCAGCCAGGCAGTTAGGCAGGCAGCCAGGTAAGAGATGGCAGCAGAAATTGCCAACCAATTACCAACACTTATCACAGCCAACTACAGTGGCAGAGCAGCAACAGTGCCACTGGCAGCAGCAACTTTAAGTCAGGCGCCACCAAATGACGCAATAACACATTCACACACACGCAGATATACAGAGACAATCGCATATGCATACGCACATGTGGCAGCCACGCATTTGCACAAAATGCAACAAAACTGTTAACTGTTTGGCAGCTAATTGTTTGTCTACACGCCGGCGGTCCGTGTGGCGGCTGTTGTTGGCAGTAGTTATTTAGGTCTCTCACAGGTGAATGGTTTATTTGTTACGACAGGTTTAGGACAAGATCAATGTTGTGTCTTATCGATCTGGTGTGCTGGTCTGACCATATGGCTACAACAGATGCAGCAACAACACGCCAATATCAACAGGTTCTTGTTGCAAGTGCATGAGCGTACATGTGCGTGCTTGTTTTTGTTGTTTTGTTGTTACAGCACAAGCCGCAAATCATAAGCCATTCAATGCGGATCATTGACCAAAAAAAAAAAAAAAGTAAAAAAAAATCGAAAACAGAAACGAAAAAAATCGTAACAAAAACTAAAGACTTAAGCAACGAACTTGAAAGGCGTAATGAAGCATTTTCCCTGGCACCTTTTCAATTAATTATTTCATACATAACACATGATGTGATTTAAAGGATTTATTTCTCGGTGTCTGTATGTCTGTGAGTTGCTCTGTCTTTAATCGTTTGTGCGCATTAATTGTTGCATAATTGCTGCATTACGTTTTACGTTTGTCTGACTTAGTGACCAAGTAACGCAGAGTGCGCGCGCGCCTTGCTATGCTTAGCTGACCAGCCGGTTGGCTATCTCGCATGTGCGCGGTATGTCGTCTGGACGACTGGTTACTTGACTGATTGATTGTCTTGTGCTCCAGGCATGAGAGACTGGAATGGCTGGTTGCAGACAGCTGCATGCCAGACTGCAATGACCAGATTGGCCTAAGCCAGTTGGTTTCAACAGTTTGGGCCACATTTTCTACAATTACGCCAAGTAGTTCACTTGTTGAAGTTAAGTGAGAATGCTTTTGATAAATTGTATGAGCATATTTTTTATTGTCGGTTTTTGATTGAGTAGCTTATTAAATATAGTCTACTTTTAGGCGGTATGCTTTGGCAAAAAAATGTTTAAAAAAATATTTAAAGCTTTCGAAAACTTTTTTCTGGCACAGTTGGTTTTGAAAATAATAAAAAGCTTAAAATATTGTTTTTTAAACCTACACAAAACTTTTTTTGCAAAATTTAAAACAAAAGAAAAATATTTATCATAGTCGCAAATCAATGACTTTTTCTGGAAAAAGCTTTGCTTGGCATTTGACATTTAGAAATGAATTTTATATACCGTGTTTGGGTAGAAAACATTCGCGTTTCCACTAAACTCATTTAATATTGTTTTAAATTAACTTGTATTAAATTTGGATAAGTTTCTTTGGTCAAGTCTGTGAATAAGTTCACCCTTAATTAACACTTTGTGTTATATCTGAAACCCGATATATTTTCTAGGCTTTTTCATTGAAATGCGCATAACGCATTTTGTTGCTATTGATTTATGTTAAAGTGAGCCATTCTATGTAAGCAGTAAGGACGGCTTCCTACCTACCTAAATGTGTCAGTTGACTCAGGAACCTGTGATCACTCTATGGAGTGCGGATATGACAAAATACACAATAAAATCCATTCTAAACTAGAAAGGCAGGGCTATAGTCGGGCGTGACCGACTATAGAAACCCTGTACCCAATCCAAAATTGAATATATTTTTTTGTTGCTTTAATATTTTGTATTCATTATGTAAGGATATCTCAAGAAAAAAAAATTTTTTTTTAATGAAAGCCATTTTTCGACTGATCGTTCCTATGGCAGCTATATGTTACAGTAAACCGATATTTACCATATTCAGAAATATGATTGGATATTATATCAAATCATTAAATCCGAAATTTGGTATAGATATCTTAATAAACAAAAAAGTTTTTTTCAGTAAATGTTGTTTTTCGGCCGATCGTTCCTATGGCAGCTATATGTTATAGTAAACCGATATTCATAATATTCGGGAATATGATTGGATATTACTTAGAATTGTTAAATCCAAAATTTGATAACGATAGCTTAGTATACAAAAAAGTTTTTCTCAGTAAATGTTGTTTCTTGGCCGATCGTTCCTATGGCAGCTATATGATATAGTGAACCGATATACATAATTTTTAGATATGTGATTGGACATTAGGTAAAACAATTAAATTCCAAATTTGGTAAACATATCATAAAAAATAAAGCGGTTTTTGTTACTAAATATGGCTTTTCGGCCGATCATTCCTATGGCAGCTATATGTTATAGGTTGAGTATCGAAATGCTATGGATTAGGAGAGTCTTCGTCCCAAATTTGGTGGTTGTAGGTCTTACTGTTTCCAAGATCCGTGCGTTCATACGGACAGACGGACATGGCTATATAGACTCGCCTTTCGATGCTGATCAAGAATATATATACTTTGTGGGGTCTGCCACGCCTCCTTCTGCCTCTTACATACATTTGCACAACTTTAATATACCCTTTACCATTTTTTGGTACAGGGTATAAAAATATGTACTTCAAGGTATTCCAAGAGAGTGATATAACTGTTAAAAGTAATAAGAAGGAACAATTGAATTATTCACATTGTAAGAACGAAATCGACGAAAGTTCTAGGCGATAGAAAACCTTCAAGTTTAAGTTATAATATTTCTGATCCTAAACCTTTTTGTGGCTTGATAAGTTGCTTTTTTTATATTATTTAATAAACAAAAGCAATTCATTGACGTTGCAGACGTTTAGGCTTTTGAGTGTGTCTAAAATAGTATACAGTAAGTGTCCCAGCGGCTTTTGCGGAAACTGCTGAGAATAGCAGTAATATGTATTTATTGAATTGCTGACCAAAAGTTTCTGTTACTTGTTTTTGTTTTGAATATATAAGTCAGCCGTAAGCCTTCCTTGAATTAAATAATACAACGTAAATGTTTAATTTTTCCATGATTTTTTTGTTGTTTTTTATTTATTTACAATTAAATATATACAGAGATTTCATAGAAAAGAATTTACAAGAAAACCAAGTACGTCTGTTTTTTGTTGGAGTGCAGTAAGCAAGTCAAGCATAGCCAGACCTGTAGGACATGCATTTTTTTGAGTCGAACAGTGTGATAGGCAAGGTCTGATAGGCTGAGTTAATGCTTCCAGATTATTTTGACACACATGTCAAATGATTTTCCGCAGTTGTAGCCATGCTTGAAGTGCCTCTGCGACGTGCTCTATGTGAATTTAGATAGGTATCACAAACTAAAACTAAGTGTAAGTCGTACGTGCCGAACAGAATTTCGTAAAGGTTCCATTGCTTGGCTGGCTGAAAGTTGTTTGGTATTTTTTTTACTTTTTTGTTTTGCACTTATTCGTCCGCACGAAATACGTCTGTGTTGTGGTTGGTATTCTTTTTGTTGTTGGCTTTTAACGCTAAAATTGTCTACTTCTTTTTGTGGAGGTAACCGCCATGGCTTGAGATGCCGTGGCTAATGCTGGAAATGCCATGACCATAGAGGCCATGACCAGAGAGGCCATGACCAGAGAGGCCATGACCGGAGATGCCATGGCCAGAGACGCCATAACTGGAGATGCCGTGACCCGAGTAGCCGTGGCTAATGACAGCCGGGCCAACGTGGCTCTGAACATGTACGGGCACAGCGACGGGTACTTTGTAGGGCACATGACGTTCGACTGGCACGGGCACAGCCTGTTCGACATGCACTGGCACAGGACGATCGACGGCGACCTTGTATGGGACTGGCACTTGACGCTCAACTGGCACTGGGATCTCCTTGATGACGGGGTATGGCTGGGGCACGGGCACCTTAACGTGCACGGGCACGGGGCGATCAACATGCACGGGCACTGGATGATCGTACGGCACCTGCACGGGCACGGTAATTTTCTTCTCGACGGTGTATGGAACTGGCTTCTCGACAGGCACTGGATAGGGTTTGATCACATGCACGGGGTATGGACGATCGACGGCTACTTTGTAGGGCACCTGTACGACCTTTTCGACGGGGTAGGGTTGTGGCACATGTACGGGTACTTTGACGATTTCCTTAACGGGCACATGGACGGTTTTCTCCACGGGGTAGGGCTGGGGCACGGGCACCTTAACGGGGTATGTGACAGTCTTCTCGACTGGGTAGGGCACATGACGCTCGACTTGGTATGGCACAGGCACTGTCCTCACAACGGTGTTGGTGTGCACGCTGGTGGGTATGTGTCCAACGGAAGCATGCCCAATGCCAAAGCCGCTGTGACCATAGCCTGAGCCATAAATGGAACCGCCACCGATGGCGCTCGGGTAGCCGTGACCGATGCCATGCAGAATACCACGTTTCTCCTGCTTCTTCTCGGCCGTGCTCGCCGAGCTGGTGGAAGCCGCGTTGTCAGTGGCGGCGGCGGCTGCAGGCTCGGCCTGCTTAGCTGCCTCTTCGGCATGGGCTACGACGCAAAGGGCCAATAGGCCAAAAATGATCTGTAAAGTGAAAATACATTTTCTTAGGCCTATTTTTCGCTTGTTTTCTTTTGTTTGCTTTGTTTTGTGTCTATTATATAATCGTGTTGACAGCGCTACAGTCAACTTCCGCTTTGCTTTGTTGCATTGCGCTGTGTTTCGTTTGGTTTGGTTTTGGCAACCATTTAAGGCGTCGCCAACGCAAATTAGGCCATTGGCCGCTTGTGCTACAAATGCGCACGCACGCATTGTTTTGGTTTGGTTTGCTTTGCTACGCTTTGGTTTGGATTGGTTTGACCATTTATGAAAATTAATTGCAACTGGCATTATTGGCATTATGTAACTTGCATTGGATTGTGCCTGAAATGGCATGAATGTCGTATGTGCGTGCTGACAGTCTGTTGTGACGTTTAGGCGGCGCAGAAAACGCGCGAAATTTGTGGTAAGCATGCGCTGAAAGTTGGGCACGCCGTCAATTACAAAAACTGCTGGCACAGTATTTCATGTGTTAATAAATATATTTTATATTAGTTTAGTGACTTTAAATGAAATATGTGCAATAATTGCGATTTGCAAAATTATTCTAATGTTTTTTTTTTTTAATGACAAAGCATAAAAATCATTAAAACTATTGCTAAGTTTAATTATTTAATTTTATTATGCATATTTAAAAATTAAATAATATTTGTAATCTTTTAAATAATAATTTAATATTTTTTTGCGGCATAAATTTTTAAAAAGTTAAAATAATTCAAAATGCTGAATTAGCATTAAAAATAAGCAATTTAACTTTTTTTTTAAATTATTGTTGTATTTTTTCTTTTTGTGTCAACTTTGTTTTGTATGAGTTTACTTATATGAGACAGAAATGTTGAAATTTTTCCCACGCGCCGTATGCGCAATATTTTTAAAAGCCACGAATGAATTTATAGAGCAACTTGAAGCTATTCTGCAGTTCTGCATTTGAAGTAGTCGATTTTTTTAATCACTTTAGCAAAATTTTAAAAATTTTTGCTTTTATACACAAGACACTCTTGAATGCTTATTTTCTGCAAAATGCTGCAGTTCGAACAGTTAAACTTTGGAATCTTGTTTGCGCGCAGCCTCTGTCTATTTTCGTTATGAAACGTACCATGGATTTCATTTTACACAGATTTTTTATAATAAACAACTTCTAGCAGGATTGCACACTCCACGCCACACACTCCAAATAGAACTGGGTCTGTATGTCTCAACGAACCCACAACAGTTAACTGAATAATTTTGCACAGCCAGCGCAAGCTTTTATATCGAGGCGATGCGCAGCTTGGTCAAAGACGATGCTGTACGCTTAGCCAGCGGCGCAGGGAGTTTGGTTGGCACGCAGAGCACACAGACATGTCATGCGATATCTTACGCTTTGATTACACCTCAAATTGTCCGGCAGCAGCAGCAACAGCAACAGCAACGGCAGCAGCAGCCATTGTCTTAGCTGAGAGTGTCGTGTCTAGGCGCTGAGAGAGCGCGAGCTTTCGTTCGCATATCGCGTACACCATTGCTCGGCATATGTATTGAAAATGAAAGGCATTGCTTTGTAAGTCTCAAAAAAGCTTTTTCGTATACGTATATGCCATGGGACACACGTACACTGTACGTGTAGCACAGTCGGTGTGCATTGGCGCGTGTTGGTGCATATCCGTGTGCCATGTCGGTGTGCTTGGCTAGCGGCTCGCGTTGAAGGGTTGTTGCGCTTTGGACTGCATGCTGGCTTAATGGCTTCTTAAGTGTACAATTTGCGATATGTGCAAATGCTATTTGCAAATTTAATGGTGATTATAAACAAAATATAACGATTAAAATTATTGCATATTATGCATAAATATGATTATGGGGCGTTTGTTTGCTTACTCGTATGTTCTGCATACATGTTTGAAAAAAGCATCTATGCTGCTCATTGATTGAAGTTAATTGATCTGTCTGTACTAATGTTATAAGCAAGTAATTGGCACAGCAGCATAAATAAAATGATTGAATTTTTGTTTAAAGTAGACTTCAAGTTTGGGAATGTTCCCGGACATAGGGAGATATATTCTTGAAGCCTCTGGTGGCTATACACGTTATTTCTTAAGGTATTTAGCATAGGTTCTATTATATGCAGCATCCATAAAGCATAATGGCATGGTAATTGAAAGTTCTTTAAAAACAATTTGCATATGTGAAATGAAAAATGACACAATAAATAATTCACAGCCCAGCCGAGCAGGAAGACAAGCTGAAGGCAACAGCTTAGAGGTGAATGACAGTGACACTTGCTTGAGTTCTGGCACTGCGCGTGGCTTGTGGCTTTTTAATTTATTTTTACGTAAGCGAAAGATCTATTACCAAAGAGAAGAGAAAAAAAAAGAAAAGAAGCATATATAGTCAATTTGTAAAATGGTTTTTATGAATATTTAATCGCGTTGACAATGACGCAAATGTTTGTGGATTTTTATTGTATTTTGGATTGATAAATGCTATTTTTTAATTGTGGTATTGTGTGCCGGACTCTGGTTTTTTTTACCAAAGTAAAAGTTATCCTGTTCGAATGTCAAAGAAGCAATCAACTTATAAAATGAATATCTTTGTGTTAATTTGCATGTTTCGTCTGACATTAATGCCGATATAAATTTTCATTTGCTCTAAAAATCTGATATACACAACAGCATAATAAAATACCACTAAAATGTACAAAACAAAATAAATTATACAAAATAAAGAGCGTCTAACAATTAATATTTTGCTGTATTTCTGCTAAGTCATAAAAATCAACATCAACAGCGAAATTTTATACAATACAAATTATATTAATACAATATAAGTGCGGCGCTACCCCCAAAAATCTTGTTTACTTCCAGACAACTGCCAGACAAATCCAAGACATTTCATCTAGTGTTTGTTTTACTTCCATTTAAATATATGATTTTAAATTTAACTTTATAGCGATTAGCAAACCCGTCGTTGATAAATTTTTGTCAATTACTTATATAATTTATTTGCAGAATTTTTTTGAAACTTACGCCACTCCTAATTAAAAAACGGGTTAAACCGTAAAGTCATAAATAGTTTGAGCTTAGAAATTTTAAGAGAAATAAAAACGTGAGTCTTGTGTCGTCGCATAGCACCATAAATTATGTGAGCTTATAAATTAATTTAGAACCTCGTCTTGCATATTTTGTCATAGCACACCATTTATGTTAAAATATAAAAAAGTAAATGCAAAAAAAGAAAAGAAATAAATAAAATACATAAAATATATTTTTCAGTTTTTAAAGTGTTTTAAAATAACAGATGCTGTCATTAAAATAATTAAGTCGATATTGACATTTTGCCTAAGTTGCTAAATGTATTTCATTTATAAGCTTTTGGCTGATATGACATTTGCGCTAGCCACACTACACTGACTTCAAATCAGCTAAGTATCCACTATATGTGGTTGGCAGTAATTAAAAAAAGCAGCAGTTTCTTGGCATGCTTATCGCATCAACTGTATCAGTTGACTTGCAGCAGCAAACCCGGAAAAGTGCACAAAAAAGCGGGCGCAAGTTTGTTGCTTAAGTCTTTTGTTTTGTCATATTAGCGCTGACTGCAGCACAGTGAAAGGATAATGCAATTGAATCAAATACAAATCATTACAATTACTTTTTTTCGCATCATGTAGACAAATATACACAAAGACACACACACACACTCTCAACCAACGCGAACACACAAACTCACAGCAGCTGCACAACACGCCCAGTGGGCAGCTAACGTAAACAAATGGCTGCCTAAGCGTATGAATGAAAATCTTTGGCTGCAATGCAACGCTACCGACAACTCTATAAGCCACAAGCCGTAGCGTACACCTAAAACTTGCGCAATAATTCATAGTAAATAAATGCGCACAGATTTCGAAAGTGAAACAGTTGACTAAGTCGGTCGCTTCGATTCAATTTCCATTTTTTTTTTGTTTTTGCCGGAGTTTATCGGTCACTGGTGGCCAATGTAAGCGTACGCCCGAAAGGCGCGTCAAAATTGGGCGGCATACGTCTCAAGTAGTGAAAATCATATTACATAAGCTTTGAAATGAGGCGACTGCATGTGGAAAAGCCGAAGTCAATGTAGCTTAAGAAAAATTACTGAAAATAAAAATTTTCATTTCATACGCGTAATCAAAATGGTGAAAAAAAATTATGAAAAGTTGTACAACTAAATGAAATAGACAAAGTGGCTTCGAGATAGACGGACGGACGGAGAGACAGTTAACCAGCAGCCGATGCGTTGTTGTCATATACATATGTGAACTGTTAGTCTGAGCCATAACAAAAGCGGCAGCAATATTTGCTGCATGTTGCTCGCTCCATAAGTGTGTCTAACCCACTGCCTCGCACGCTGATACGCCCGCACGACACACTGCCACACTATTTTGTTGCATACGTTGTTCGCAGCTGCCGTTATCCGTCTTCCAGCTTTGGCGAAATGCCTTAATATTTATTCAAATTTAATGCAGACGTCACTTGCAATTCTAAATGTTTGCCAATTAAAACGAAGTTAAATATTATTTAGTTTGAGCAACTATGCATGGTGTCAAATCGATCTAACAGAAATGGTAAGCAATTCAAAGCATCACGGTGCAAAAAAGCAAACAATCTAATAAATGCAAATTGCAGTCGTAAAACAAAGAAAATTGAAATACCATACGCGCACATAAGGAAGTGGTACAAGCTGGCCAGTGAGGCAGACAACCGGACGGACAGACAGACAGCGTCAACGTTGTGGCTAACGAAGCCACCACATGCGAATAATTGTACTAGAAAAGGTAGTTTGGGCAACTTTCAAAAAAAAAAAAAAAAAAAAAAATAGAGGCGGCACAGCAGCAGAAGCTTTTGCTATTGTCAACTAATTTTTGTATATGTATGTGTGTGTGTGTGTGTGTATGGTCAAGGTGTGCTGTCTTTTATATTAATTCTTTTTGCTTTATTAATTTTTCAATATTTTTTGTTTTTTCTATCTATATCTTTGGTGTCTGTCAGAGGTCAGAGGTAATGTTTATTGAAAGCAGTAAGCAGCAGCAAGCATCAATCAGTGTATCCGCTAAGAAGGTTAATTATTTGCGCAAGAAAATCAAAAACAAAAACAAAAACGAAAAAGGAAAAAGGAAAAAAGTAAAAATGCAGGCAGACAAAGTTAAACAAATCACTTAAGCGCGATTAAGCTTATGGCAAGCGTACTTCATTTAATTGAACATTATTTACATGTCCAGGGTCGCCGCACAAGCAAATAAATGACAAACGAATGAACGTATGCACGCTGAGGGGGGGTAAGAAAGCATAAAAATTAATCAAAAACTTAAGTGATACATGCGCACAGCATTGCTGGCGGAAAACACAGGCAAAAGCATGCATAAAAAATAAAAACAAAAACAAAAAGAAAAAAGAATTGAAAAAAAAAAATGCAATACAAGCGACACAGTTTGACCTAAATTTGTCGTTGTTGTTGTTGTTGTATTTCTTTGGCATTTTTTTGTTGCAGCTTTTGTTTTCGCTGCGCAACGAGCAGAAGAAGAAAAAGACATTCGTGCTGCTGACTGCAATGTTTAACATTTGTCAATTGCAGCCGAAGTTGAACTGTAGCGGCATAGCTGCAAAACAGCAAAACAACAACAACAAGAAATGTACAAGTAATAGTCGTGAAAACCTTCGACATTTAATTTGGCCACATTTTAGGCATTAACGTTACTTTAAATACAAACTAAAAAAAAGAAAAACCAAAAAACAAAAACAATAAAAACTAAAATAAATAAAAACAAAACCTGGCAGCACGGCATGGAGACCAAATAAAAATCTTTTTTATTTGTTTGGTTTTTGTTAATTGCGCGAAAAGGTCATGCGAGTAAAGCAAAACTTACAAAAAAAAAAAAAAAAAAATCCAAGAAAAGTTTATTACATGAATGAAAACGTAATTATGCCAAGTGCCATAATAATTATGGTCAATTTTGACGCCTACCACTGAGGAAGAAGAAAAACAGCAAACAAAAGGCAAAAACACACAACAAATGGCCACAATGTGCGTCCCTTGCGTAATGAACTTTTGTGCTGCGCATTGCCGCACACGTTCTTAGTGTTAAATTAAAAATAATGAAAATTTTAATGCTGTTTAAAAAAAAAAGAAGCATATACATAGTGTATATTGAGCGTTCTTTTTTTCTAAGTACTCTAATTGCTGCTTTACAAATTTAATATGCCACTTGGCTGTGTCTGCTGCACATTTGGCATTTCGATGTGGTTGGCAATGTGCTACCTTGAAAATGTACGTACGCCTACAATACGGAACAGCGATGGTACCAACTAGAATACAACAAAAATAGCAACAACAAAACAACAACAAAAAAAAAAAAAAACAATAAAAAAACCATTGCAATAAAAGCAAAGAACAGCAAATCTCAAATAAAACTTAGACACGCCTACCGCCATTAGAGCGCACGCCTATAACGACACCTACTGGCAGTAGCAGTAGAAATAACAACAAAAACACATGACAACAGAAAATGGAAATAAAAATACAAAATACAAAATACAAAATACAAAATACATAATAAACGCGACTTGCAGTTGCACAAAAATCTGAGTTGCAAATCTTGCAGGCAACAATGACTTGGCATGTAACATGGCAAGAAAACAAAAAGCGAACAATAACAAAAAAGAAGAAGCAGAGACAACAAAAACCGATCGCATGAGAGAATTGTCGTGTCATTTTGTCGTTTTTCTTAAACGTTTTCATTTCATTTTGGCTGACTTGGCGCGCTGCTGCTCCGTGTCTTTGCTTTGGGTTTTGTTTTTGTTTAGCAATCGAAATAAATAAATAAATCATTTCTTCTTGTTGCTTAGCATTGTCTGCGGCATACATTGTTGCTATTGCTGTTTTCATTGTTGCTGCTATTGCTTCTGTTGTTGTAGTTGTTGTTATTATTATTATTATTATTGTATTATGCTAGAAGCTATTGTTGTTGTGCGCGTTGCCGACGACGGCAATTAGCACAAAAAACAAATACACCACAAAAACAAAAAATAATCGCATGGGAATTATGTCGCTCGCATTTGTTTTTGTTGTTTCTGTTGTTTTTTCCGGCGCATGTTGTGCAAAATTCACTTTTCTTTGCTGTCGTTTCTTGTGCTAATGAGCTATGTCATTACAACAACAAATTACGTTTTATACTAATATTGTTGTAATAAAGTATGCAAATTTTTCTGCGCGCGCAAGCAATACAAAAAAAAAAAAAATAATAATAATAACGAAACAAAAAAAAAGATAAAACAAAACCAAAAAAAGAAAAAAAAAACTTTTCACATAAATTCAAAAACGTGCAGAGCAGTTGAAATTGCCTTTGGCGCTTTTAATGCTAAGCTGGCTTTAATACGTTAATTTCATAATTTTCCATGGCGAACAATATAAAACAAATTAAATAATAATAAAAATGGCAATTATTAAAGTTTAATATGCGCGAAATTATGCAAATATAACAATCATTTGAAATATTTGCTTTAATAGACAGGCAAAAGACGTTAACGTAAATGTTTGCATTTTGCACGCTAGCGGCATTGGGCTGCGGGCATCCCAATCGGCATTTGTGGCAATGAAATGGAGACTAGGTCAGCAACAGATCAGCACTCGTGCGTATGCTTAGGCATGTGTGCAATTCTTTTATTATGTTGCCAAGTAAGTACGTCGGTTTTGACAATGGTAATGCAATAAGTTCCCTAAACATTTATAGAAAATAGACTATACAGCAAAGCAGACGAAACGCCAAGGTAAAACAAGTGGCACAAGGATCACTTTCCAATGGTCTCAGCCTTGTTACAGTTTAACGCAAAAGAACGTCAAGTGTGACGTGATCTCAAACTTGATTTGAACATATGAGTCTGACAGCTCACGATTCTGAACTGATGCCAACTTACTTCTTAAAGGAAAGAATAAGATACTTTCATTATAAATCAATTCAAGTTATTCCAAAGCATGAAAGAAGCACTTTTTTAAAGGTTTGCCAAAGGATATAGGTTATAGAGGATAATATAAAAATTGCTTATTGAATGGGAAATTATGGTTATAAGACTTTTTCTTACCAGGCACAAGTCTGTGAAAAAAAAAAATAATAATAAAAAAGAAGATAAGTTTCTACTAATGCAAAGTAACAGAAACTCAAAGTTGTTACCGGAAAATATTAACTAAAAATGCAAATATTGTTTAGCAATGCATATTGTAAGACCCTTTGTCAGAGTTGATTTAAATGTCAATACAGGAAGTTGCACAGCTGCGCAGTCATATTTATTTGCATTTAGATATAAATAATATAACAGTTTATTTCTGCATTCCAATCGACCACTTTGAAGACATTAACTATTTTTGTTTAAAAGTTAAAGTTTTTCTGCTTGCGTTTGTTTAGTTAAATACGTGATTTAATCAAAGCAAACATTTGTAGCAATCAAATAAATAAGCGACTAACAAATGGAGTGCCAACTAAAAATAAAAATTCATTAAAAAAAACCCATTGCTAACGGTGTGGCTTATACAAGTTTGTGCCTTAAGTCTTTTGTTTGATATGCGTTTTTTTTTTCTTATTGTTTCTGTTTCTGTTTCTATTTTGTGTGTAAAACAGCCAGAAATGAAAGTGATCTAGAAAACAATAAAACCGCTGACAAACTTGAACTTGAAGATGATCGTTTTGCGTTGTGTTGGTCTGCCACGACCACACACCTCTACCAGTTCTGCACACAACAACGTTGCTGCTGTGAGCATTTATATTTTATTATTCATCTGCATAATGACAGCAAAAACAAAGTGGTTTGTTGTTGTTTGCTGTGGGCATCCTAAACGCCTGTTGACAGCTGTAACTCACAAGCGACACAAACTGCGCCAAAGGTAAAGCTACAAGTCATGGCTATAAATATTAATTGTGCGCTTTACACTGCAGGGAAGAGTTAACAGTTAACGTGGCGGTGAAGACGTTGACGACGTCGACGTCGACGCAGACGTTGACGTAGACATAGACGCAGACGACACCCAAGTCAAAGTTAAACGTAAGCTAAAGCATACAAAAGCCAAAAATAATGCGCTTCATCTTTTTTTTTTTCATTTGTTGTTGTTGTTGTTGTGTTTGCTTTTGTTTGGTTTCGTGCGGTTAGCGTCAGCGAAACATTTGTTTTGGTCAATTTTGTGTGTTGTTGTTGGTGTTGTTTTATTTTTTCCTTTTTTGATGTTATTCATTTCATGACGACGTCGCATGAATAGGCGACCTTCACCTTCAACTACGCGTTTTTAATAAGCACAATAATAATTATAATCATGATGTTTAAGATTGGCTTTTATTATTATTTAGATTTTGTGGTGCTTTGATTGGCTTTGCTATTTTTTCTTGATTTTTTGTTTGTATTTTCTAAATAATTCTGTCGTATCTTTTTTTCGATTTTTTTCATTTGCCGCAAAATTGATTCTTGCATATATGCTGATCTTGTTGTTGTTGTCTTTCACACGTTCCATTTTTGTTGTTTTGACTGTGCTTGGCACAAGTTGCATTTACATAGTCATCGTCAGCGCATAACTCGGCTCACTTGCTTATGAAAATGTCAAACTGTTTGCAGCGCAGTCGTACACTCACTTACCCATTCATACACTCATTCATGCAGTCAGTCAATCGATCGCACAGTCAATCGTATATGCATTACACCTACGAGTTCGTTTGCATTATGTTGGCAGCTATTTCATTTTTTTTTATAGCTGCTTGCAGTTATTTTCGACCAAATGCGAGTGCAAAAGTCAGTCACGAATATTTTTGCTGGCTGCAATGCAATGAAAATTGTTTATTTTAACTAAGTTGACTGCTCCGGCTGCTGCTGCTTGCTGTTGCTGCAATAAGCTGTTTAATGTTAATTAGATTTTTTTGTTTCTCAGTTTTTCTAATATATTTTTGTTTTTAAGTAACTTGCATTAAACTGAAAAGCTAAGTTTAGTTGCCAAGTTGCTTGCTTTAGAACAACTCAATTGCCATTAAAGTGCAATTAAAGCGTCAGCAAAAACTGAAATCGCATAAAGTCACATGTAAGGTATGTTGCACTATGTAGCAAGACGTTGGACGCTGAACTGACGCATTGTGTGTGTGCTGTATATTGACTGATTGATTGCTGCATGCATGACTACATGACTGCGTGCGTGCAATGTATTTACTTCTTTTTTTTTCGTTTTTTTTCTTGGTTTTGTCGCAAATAGCGCAAAAGTAGTAAAAAGTGTTGGCCAGTGGCATCTTAAAACTGGAGCAGTAAACGTTACTTGGCAATATACAATAATAGCAATGAAGTAAGCAAGAAAAAAAGAAAAAATAAAGAAATCAAAACCAAACGAAACTAATGTTAAAAATCAAAGCTTTATGTCACGCAACTAAAATGGAAATGAATAAAAAAGCAGCAAAAGAGAGAAGCAGCAAATAAATTGCCAAAGCACAATGCAATGACACATGTGCGCATCCGAACATGTTGCAATGTATCGTTGACAATTTTGAACTTTGCTAAAATTTATTTGCAGTTATTTTTGCCTGGCTCTTGTGTGTTTGAATTTTTTTTTATTTTTTGGTTTTTATTTCTTAACAACAATTAAATACTTGCGGCTTATTAATATTTTCAGCAAAATTATTCAAAGGTTTGCCGCCGCATTAGATGCAGTAAGTAGATGCTAATTTAGGCGGCTAATAAATAAAGTTTTGCGCTGCTGCAAAAACTGGAAAAAGCAATTAATGTGCAGTGAAAGATCTTTTTAAATATTTAATTGGTCTTAACAAGCATTTTTTGCTTTTTTTTTTGCTCAATGGCTGTATTTAATTAATGAGTGTTTACAGAGCTTTGGGTCAGTGCCTGGCAGGTTTGCCTGTGCCAGTTCTAATTGAAGTTGAAAGCGTTAAAAATTAATTGAAATTAACAAAACAAACATCAAGGACAAAAATTATAAAATTAAATTGCACGCTTCGCTTGCAGAGTTTTCATGCCTGCAGATGGCGTGTTGTGTTATTCGAAACGCAAGACTTAGACAACGAACTTGCTTTTTATCCAAAACATAAAAACATGCATGTGCCGCGCCTATTTGCAGCTAAATAAGAATCGCTTGCTCTACACAGCTTTTGGCCAAGATTTCGTAATCTGTGCGGAAGTCGTGTCATAAACAAACAAGCAGCCGGGTGGCAGCATACATACTTATACTCGTACATACATTTGTTAATCAACGCTTAGATATGTAACTCTCGATGCCGCATTAAGTAAATCTACAAATTAAGCTAAGCAAACAAACCACACAGCACACTCACACACACACACTCACCATGCATACACTTACAGAGATTTTCGCCCCGAATTCGATGGAAAAATAGGCAAAAGCGTTTTTCACATGCCGCGCAAAGAAAGCAAAATTCGTAATTGTTGAAATTGAAAACATATCGCAGACATCAGCTTAACAACGAATGCGAATCTGACAACGAGCACTCATTGGAGGCCCAAATGTAATACAAGCAAGCGATATGCGAGCGATGCGAGCGATACTCGGCAACACCAAAAACAGTTAAAGCGGCTCACCTGCAGCAAAAATGCTTGAACATGCAATTGTTGCCGGCGGCTGTGGCTATCGCTGTGACTGCTGTTGTTTCTGTTGTTGTTTGCTGTTATTGTTGGCAGCAGCATGACAACAACACTGCATAAAAGTCCACATAGAGTTGCAGCATTGCATAATTTTCTGCTGTGCTACTATTTTGCTTTTTTGCGCTTACCTTGCGCCGTCATCATCAACATCATCGTCATCATCATCGACGTCATCATCATCGTCGTCGTTGTCGACAACAACATCATCATCAGCAACGTTGAGGCATTGCAAGATGCACTCTTGTCGAGTTCAGTTGAGCTGCTGACTGGCGGCCAAACTGGCTGTGGCAATCGCAGCCGCAGCTACAACAATTACAACAACAACAAGCCAACAATGCAACAACAAAAAACTGCATATGTTGCTGCTGGCCATCGTTGTTGTTGTGGCTGCTGCTGCTCGTTTTACTCGTTGCTGCACACTTTATCGTGCATTTTGGAAGTCACCCAGTTAGTGTGTCACTGTGGCATTTTAACCGTTTCCATTTGCGTTTTTCTCCCTTTGCTTTTTATTTATTTTTGATTACATTTTTGTTTAATTTTTTCTTGGTTTTTTTTTTTTTTTTGTGACTACCTTTGCTTGTGCATTGTTGCAGTTGCCGCTCGAAGACTTAAACAAGCAACAGTTGGCCCATTAATAAATGGTATTTCATATTTGCTGTAATTATTATTTATCATTGTCTACATTTAGAAATTTATATCGCGGAAATTGTGGGCGGTTAGTGAACATTTAGTGTTTGGCTCGTTCGCCGAACACATTGCCTTGCTGCACAGCTGCAGGCACTCGAGAGACAAAACGTTGGTAAACAATCAAGCCACATGCATTGCTCGAGTTCCAACGCCATCATCAACAGGCAGCTCAGTCATCAGCATCATCGTCAGCGCCCTCGTGCTGGCTTGGCACTAACTGATTTTCATATGTTTGTCGGTTGTCGGTTGTCTGTTGTTGATGTTGTATATGATATTGCTACTGCTTCTGCTGTTATTGTTGTTGTTTATATTATTATTGTTACTGCTTCTGCTGCTGTTGTTTTTGATGTTCCAAGTCAACGAGTCTAATTGCAAAAGTGAAGCCAAGCAAAGTCATGCGAACTATGTCTGTTTGAGGAGGAGTTTGTCTGCAAATGTGGTAACAAATTAAAGAAAAGAAAAAAAATAAATAAAATAAAAGAAATACAATAAAAACAGCAAGAGGCAAAAAAGTTATGCTGCTTAATATTTGCTTTAAAATAGTTTGCATTGTATTTTATTAATCGTTTTATTTTGTTAATAGAAAATTAAAATTTGTTTGATATTTTGTGCAAAGCCATTAAGTTGCTTTACATGGCAACATTGTGCAACTTCTTTGCTTATTTTGCATTAAGATTACATTTGCTTTTTGACTGCTTTGGCGAATGAACTTTATTATTAACTTGATTAATAACTAAATCAAAAATTTAGCTGAAACTTGTGACATCAACAGCAGCTCACGTTAATGACAGCGGCTTGCCGCTGGGGGGCTCAATTTGATTTGCTGGTTTGGCTTAGCGGCACAGAACGGATTATACATACATATATCATTTATATTCTACATATGATATTGCATATTTAATAATTTAAAATTTATAATGTTTACTGACGTCATTATGCTTCTTTGATTAGTGGGTTGAACTCTGCTACAAAAGTTAGCTACGTGGTGGTTTGATTTAAAATGTTTGCTGTTATGAGCAAAGTTTATTTTAAGTTTTAATGAGCTTTTGAAAAAAAAAAAATCAACTAAAGCAGCGCGGCCTAGATCAGTAGGTGCCTTGCGTTGTTGGTCACTTTCAAATAAATAGTCATGAATCGATCCTTAGCCACGTTTGGATTGCTCTTGGTAGCCCACATGTGCTGTGCTGCATAGCCTTGAATTGTCATTGTTTTCGTTGCATCAGCAGCGAACAGCCTCCAGATGCGGTAAGCTAAGCATTGGCATCCACTTTAGCAGGCATTTGCCTAATGGACTCCAAGCGGCAGCCTTAGGTTGACGAGCGGCTTTACAAGCTCGTGTTAGCAGTTGTGGTTTTCTCAAAAACCGAACAACATACCAAAGAATCGCAGCAGTTACGTAAGTTATATTAAAACATTTTTTACAGTCGCTCATTTAAAAATAATAATCGTGTGTGCCTGCCTGCCCAGTTGCCGCAGCCATTCTTTGGCTTTCATATGGCATTACAAATGAAGCAGAAAGTGTGTGCACTACAAGAATTGCATTGTGCATTGCAACAGCAGTCGACGACAACAACAACAACAACAACCACAACAACAACAATGGCACTAACATGAGTTGCTGCTTCACTTGTTTCATGTTTCAAATACAAATCGAATGCTATGCGGCTACAGATGTTTGCTGATTATTTGTTGCTTTGCTTGTTGTCGACTGCTTTAGTTTCGCTTTTTTTGGTCTTTGATTTAGTTGCCGCTGCCGCTGCTGCTGACGCTGACTCTGCCGCAGCCGTTGTTGCTGTCGTCTATGTTGTTGTTGTTGTTGCTGTTGTCTTTGATGGCATAAAATCGTCGTCAACGTGGTCGTCGCCGTTTGTCGTTAGTCTCTAGCATGTGAAACTAGTGCAATTTTTTGTTGTTGTTTTCTTGTTGTTTTTGTTTCATTTGCTCATGGCAGCAGACATTTGCCGACATTTTTGGACGCGCGCACACAGATTGTGCAATCAACGCTAGCTGCGACGCTCGCTTGCTGTTGTCGTTGTCGTTGTAGTCATTTAGATCGCTTGGACAAGTTGATGATGACCTCCAAAATGTTGGTTTTCTAAAAACCAAAAAAAAAATAAAAAATAAAACAAAAAAAAAAATAAAAGTATAATATGAACTAAAACAGTTACAACAACAATAATAATATTAATAACAACAACAACAACAACAAGTTGAGTTGTGCTGTGCGCATTCATTAGAGCACATATTTTATTTTGGATTTTCTCAAACTTTGTTGGCGACGTCTTTTCTCAGTCGAAATTATTGCGAAAAACTGTTTTTGTTTTTGGTTGCGATTTTTTTTTTTTTGTTTTTTATTTTTTCTTGGGTTTCGTTTGTCTTTGCTGCTGCTGCTGCTGCTGTTGCTCCTACCGCTGGTTGTTGCTGCTGCTGCTTAAGAAGCAGCATATTGTCGTCGTTGTCGTTGCCGTTGTCTTTGCTCGTTGTTCGTTGTTCGTTTGGGTCTCTTTGGCAATTAATTAATTTCAACAAATATGCGTACTTGCTGCTGTCTGTCCGTCTGTCTGGCTGCTTGCCTGCCTCCGTTCGTACTTTTAATGGGAATTATTGTTTTAATTGCTGCCTTGTCGGCAGTTGGGCATTCGCTTGTTCGCTTTGGCCTCAAAGACCTGTAAGCCATAATTAAGATTTTGATTTGGTTTCGTTTGCGCTGGTTTTTGTTAAATCGCAAATCGTTTTGCCTGCCTATAATGATTATGTAAGTCATGTGAAGACTGCGGTGAAATCTTCTTTTGTGTGGGCTCTGCATTTGTAATTTATGTGTCCGTCTGTGTGTGCGTGTGCGCATTCTTATTTGGCAATTTGCGTCTGCATATCCTGCATGTGGCCATAAGCAATTGTTATTGTTGCATAACAAAAGACTTAGACGACAAAGTTGTATGTGAAAAATGTTTGTGCATTTAAGCGCAATGACGTGTTAAAACTCAATTGGGCTTTCAGCTAAGTATGTGGAAAATGTACCTAATTAACTGAGATCCGCTTCTATAATAAAACTAATTGCCTCTAATAACAGGCAAGACCAAGAGCAACAACCAACGCGCGACTATGACAAAGAACAATTACCATTTATGCATGTGCACATGTAACACAAGCGTAACACCTTTTGAACTCTGCAACAAACACAAAGACAATAACAATAACAACAACAACAACAACAACAATTACAACAATAACGAGAACATTAAGGGGTACAGCTGTCAAGTACATGCGCATATATGAAAAAAAAAAAACTTATAATTGTTACAAATTAAACAGCAGCCAGCTTGTATGCGACACCACGCCCCTTGACGCCAACACACACACACACACACACACATACAAACATATAGAGGCATGGCCATAGATACACACACACATGTGTAGATATAAATGAGCGCGCGCGCACAGTGTAATGTAGTTATGGAGGCCAATCAATGTAAGCCAAACGACCTTCAGCAAGCAAATGAAACTCAAATGTATAAAAATAAATGCATAAAATTCTGTAAGTAATGTAAGCGAACTTGGAACTGGTTCTTCTGGTAAAGTGAACACAGCAACAGCACGCCATGGCTACATTTGTTGGTACATGCCTACAATGACGACAACAACAACAGCAACCACAAATGATTGACTACGGAACCGCAAATGATTACTGCAGCAGCAGCAGCAACAACAACAGTGACAATGAGCAGAACAATCAAAGCAGCAGCAGCAGCAGCAACAACAAGAAATGCTTAAAACAAGAAATATATCGCACCTTAGGCGAAATTAATCTGCAAAGAAAATTAAAACAAATCCGTTATGACTTTTGCTGATGTAGCCGTCGTAGTCGTCAGTGACTTGCCTGCTGCTAGCCAACGCCAACGCCAACGCCAATATCAACAGCAGCAACAGCAACAGCAAGAGACAACTTTTTTATTAGAAAGTTGTTTCAGTTCCGCTAAACTAAATGCCATGCAGCGATACTTTGCTGCTTCGCTCTGCTGCGGCAGAGTTTCAAGCCGCGTGTGTGACGTGTGTGTGTATGAGTGTGTGCGGAAGCCACGTCCTTGAACATTTTGCGTTTATGCGTACTTTGGCGCAAGTCGATGTTTGCTGATGCGTCGTAAAATGGCACATTTAATTTAATTAAATTTAATGTGTTTTATTTTGCTGGCCTAGGCCTAATTAATGCAAACTTGCTGGCGAACTGGACATGACACAATGGACATGTAAATATATGTAATAAAGGTTCTATTATGCGAAATAGTCAATTAGACGTTCTAGTAATAAAATTCAAAAAAAAAAAAAAAAACAATATGTATAACAAAAGGGGACGAAGAAAACCCTAGAATAGCGCTTAGAACCGCACATGCAGATTGGATATTGCATAAAATTTAAACTTGATTAATTATACGAATTAACATTTATTACGAAATTGATTTTAGCATCTTATTTTTGTTTTATTGTTTTATTTTTGAAAGTTGTAAAGAAGCATGGAAAACCCCAAACAAGTTCACTGTTTCTTGCTCTTAATGCGAAATTGTCTAATTTATTTCGCTAAGCAGGAGCAAATACTCACACAATATAAAATTTATTGCCAACACAATGTTATTGATTTTATTTTATTTATTTATTTTTTTTTTTATTATGCAGAAGTTGGCATTTAAATTGAGGTTTATGTGGGCACAACTGTTTTTTTTCCTCTTCTTTTTTGGATGAGCGATTTGTGCTAGCCTTGATGTTGGCGCATGTAATGTGAATTGTAAGCTCTTGATATGTCATTGAGTTTTGTTGTACAGCATTATACAACTAAAAAACAAGCAAATAAAAAATTTTAAAAAAAATGTGAAGAAACAAGATAAAGGCAATCAAAATCATATTTAAAATGAAATGAAATGCGCAGTCCTCTTATCTACGCATGTCATTCGCTTAAGTCGTTTGGCATGTTCATGTGCGCTTCCAGTCGAATTTGTTTGCCGCGTTGCCAGTCACTTAAAGGAGTCAAAGGCTAAGCATTTGCCATCGGAAGTGATTGTTTACAAAATGCTTACGAAACTCGCATTTATGAAAATGTTGTCGAGCAGCAGGTGGCACAGTGCACTGCGCTGGCTTGCTCTGACATGTCTGCAAAATGAGTTTTGTAAATAATGAAAAATGAAATAAATTGCCTGTTGGTCATAAGTTTAGATTTTAATGTTATCTAATATTTTTTACCGTTATTCCATATTATTTATTTTCATTTATGAGTTTGTGCTAAGCTTAGTTTATGCCTTAAGTCTTTTGTTTGCCTTTACTAAAGTGTTGGCTTATGCCAAGGCGTTAAATAAGTTTTAATAGTAATGTCAAATGGTCCGTTAAAACTTTTTGCTTGGCTGAAGCGTCTCTTGTTTTGCTTCAGCTTATAAAAATGAAAGGCGTTTTTTATTTTGCGTATTGCTGGTTTCTTTCTCTAATTTAGACTTTAGTGATACTTAGTAAAATATTTACTTCGAGTAAAACTTGTTCTTGGGAACATTTTTAGTTTTTAGCTTTTTCATAGTTCATATTCTATGCAAGTTTAATCAGTAACTAACCTACACTATTTTATTAGGATTAATACAATTTCTATGTATAATGGCATCAGAAACTTTCAACCCTAAATATGGGTAGCGGATTATCAAGCAGAAAAATTCGTTTAGGAAAATTTTGTAAACATTTTTTTATACTATAAATATTCGTATTAGAAAAGGTGGTAGCACACCCGATATAATGACTGAAGTTTACTTCTCTTCATTGCTTAAACGACTAAGGAATGTCTTGCTGGCATTCTTTACTATTAATGATATTAACATATGTATCGGCATTCCTTGATACAGAGCGAGACATCCACAACATATTCCACGATTCCAGTTATTTAATGTGAATTGCATTAAACACTTTCCTTCAAACTGATTGAAGCCATTATAATGTTCACGCACAGCTAAGTTGCGAATTGGCATAAATTGGATAGAAATTTTGCACCTCAGACAGCTACTCTCGGAAGAAGTTGTATACTCACTTTCATGTAGCTTCATGATTTAAGATCTTCCGAAATATATAACGTTGTTAATGCTACAATAAAGAGTCGGTTCTTATATCTTCTAAAATTGCTTTATTTGCTTAATAAGTTCTTAAACACATATTTACAGGTGTACGGTATAAAGTGATTGCTAAACCATTTTTTAAAAGTAGAACATAAGATTTTTACATCATTATTGTACATGCGACTCGAACAAGGATATCACTTAGCGAGCTGAGCCAATCGTGTGTGCACAGTATTATCACAAAGTGTGCAATTGTTGTTGTCCTTGAGACCTTGAGTAAGTGTACGGAATGTCAGTAAATATTCGTTAGTTTTCGTAATTCGATTTTAGAATTATTTTTATTTCGAAGTATTCATTTTGCATGCGAAGCACTGTTAAGTTGTACAACTAAAGTGTCTATAAATATGAGGGATCTATAAACATTTAGTAAGCAGCTTAACATTCACTTCGCACATGGTTTATACACATTTCTATACACTTAACAATTTGTTGTTGTTTTTGTTGGTTTTTGTTTGTGTGTAAATTTGTTTTGAAATAATTTACAAAAGGGACATCTTACATGCTAAATAAAAAGTGGCAGGGCAGAAGTAGAACTTCGTAAAATATTTTCTAAACAAAACATCTTTTTTCTGGACTGAGCTGGCATGTCCCATGTCGGATTGTCATCGGCGGCATGGGCTACTGAGAGGCGGCGCAGTGCAGAACAGAAAAGAGCTTAGTTGAAAGTAATAAAAAAATATAACTAAATTTTTAAGCTCGCATAGTGAAAATCATGTTAAACGTTTCTTTGTCTTCATCTTCATCTTCCTCGTTGAGTGCTTTGTTCGTTTGTTAAGGCGTCTTGTGCTGTGCTATTTACTTCTTCTTGTGATAGCCATGTCCGTCACTGTAGACGGTGGAGCCATGACCGCTTGAGGAGAAGCCGTAGCCGCTGGATGGGTAGCTGCCATAGGAGATACCTCCGTGCTTGACGATGGAGTGACCAGTGACAACGGGCACACCGACTGGCACTGGCACGGGCTTCTCAACGGTCACGGGCACTGGGCGGGCAACGTGAACGGGGTAGGGACGATCGACGTAAACCTTCACGGGCACTGGCACGGGACGATCAACGTTGTATGGTACGTGCTTCTCGACGGTGTAGGGCTGGGGCACTGGCACGGGCACCTTCACGGCATATGGACGATCGACGGGCACTGGATAGGGGCGATCCACGCGCACGGGCACCTCAACCTTGACGTGCTTCTCAACAACAACTGGGTATGGCTTCTCGACGGTCACGGGGTATGGCTTGGGCACTTCGACGGGCACTGGACGATCCACGGGCACATGCACGGGCACCTTGACGTGACGGATGACCTCATAGGGCTGTGGCACATGCACCGGCACTTTCACGTATTCCTTGACGGGCACGGCAACCTTGCGGATGACCTCGTAGGGTTGTGGCACGGGCACTTTAACCTCGACGGGCACACGACGTTCGTGCACAACTGGGTAGGGGCGATCAACATGAACGGGCACTGGCACACCCTTCGTTATGGTGATGGTCTTGTGCACATCAGCAGTTCTGCTGATCTCATAAGGCGCATGCACGGCATGTGCGCTATGACCAATGGAATAGGCAGCTGGGCCGGAGTGTCCAATTGAGTAGGATGGTCCCGAGTGACCATGACCAGTCAGTCCATAGGAGTGACCATGACCGGACAGTCCATAGGAGTGACCATGACCGGACAGACCATAGGCGTGTCCTGTGGAAATTGAGCCGTGTCCCAGATAGCCAACGTCGAGGCCAGCATGACCGTAGCCATAGCCCAGATCGAGCAGACCACGTTTGTCGAGCTTCTTCTCGAGCGGCACCTTCTTTTCTTCAGTGTCACCGGCATAGGCAGATGCCACCAGCAGAGCGGCCAGGCAGACCTGCGTCAATAGAAACCAAAACGAAACAAAACAAAACCAAAATTAAGTGAGTTAAGTGAAGGCAGACATTTGCATATACGTATGCACATATATATAGTACATTATTTCAGTTATTATCTAATAGCTGAACGGCAATTGGCAATCGCTGGCGTACGCTGCCACATACACGATTAGCACAAGCGAAAGTGCGGCGCAGTTGAGTTATTGCGCCCATTTGCGACCGAAAGTGGAACGTTGCCACACACAAATTCAAATGGTCAAGTGAAATTCGTACGTGCAGGGTATGGCAATGCTGCATTTGCTAACCGTGCTTTCATAACATAATACACGTCTACACTCACACACTCACACAGATGAGAAATGCGCATGTGTGCATGGAATTTGCAAAAGAAAAAATAAATGCGCCTCACATTGCGGCTTCATTCATTTATGCGTATTAATAACGCATCCCAGGTCAGTCTAATAGACAGACAAATGGACAGACAGACAAACAGAGAGACAGTTAGAGCATAGACAGTCATAATCGAAAGAAACGTGCAGGTGCGTAGTCACGCACGTAAATCGCTTCATTCATGCTGCGGCCGCTTGCTGCGCACATAGTCACGCGTAGACTCTTATAAACGTGCTGCAGTTTATTTGTATTTGCTTTTTCAAATTAAAAAATAAATTTGTTTTCATTGTTTTTTTTTAAACAATATTTCGTTTGGTACTTTTTTCTTTTTGCTGTATTGTGCGTGCGCTTCATTTGTTTCGCCAATAATGCGCTGTAATTGATTTAATTGCCCGATAGACAGACTCGTTTGATTTTTTTTTCATATTTGCTTTTTTTTTTAATTTTGTGAGTAACTTTTTTGCTTAAGTGCGCTGCGCTGCAGTCTACGGTTGTTTGCCATTTATTTTTTATTTTTATTTGGTTTTTTGTTTTTGCATTTCGCCCATTGTATACACATGCGCATAGGAGCGAGCAGCAATTATGCTTACAGTTGCCGATTGCGCTTGCCAATGCTGCAAATCACTTTGATTAGCGTCAAAACTGTTGCCTTGCTCGCACTTCAAGTTGAAGTTTGCCATATGTGTAATGATTTTATGCGGCAATTTTGCTTTTTACAGTATTAAATAGTCTTTGGATAAATTTATTCACATTGGCCAGGAAGTCTGTCTGCGACAAATGTGTGCGTGTGTGTGTGTTTGTGTGTTTTAGCTGATGTTGCTGCTAATTGCAGCTGACTGTGCGTGTGACTACTTGCAAATTTAGTTTTAAGCGCAGGCAGCAATTTGTTAAAGTCGCTTGCTGTGTGTAAGCTTCATTTGAATTTAATTGCCTTGTAATTGTTTCTCTTGGCTTGATTGCGTATCTTATTATTTGTTTTTTTTTTTTTTATTTTATATGCTCTTTTTTATATACTGCCACAATTGCCTGCTGCATAAATACATATTTGCGCTTAGTTTACATTAAATACGCAGTGCGCACAAGTACGCGATGTAATCTTCTTTGACTATTTAGCAATAATGCTTGAGAACAACCTTGTATTGTTTTATGCTGCAACAAATGGCAGCGGATTTGCGTTGTGGTTGTTGTTGCTGTTGTTAACCATAACAACTTTTGCTTTGCAACACAATTTAACAATTTAACAATTGGCTAAGGCAGGCATTTGTTTGTAATTTATAAGGGCTGCTAACACTTGAGAATCACTTTAAAATAATTCAATACTTACGAAAACTTTCATCGTGTTGTTTGTTGTGTGTTGCTTTGCGTTAAGGAATACCCAAGCGTAGCTGTAGAAAAATACAGGCAAACATTTATTTTATTATAAAAAACATAAGGCAAGGCAAAGTACATTTTTAATTTATTATTTACAATTTAATTTGTTTTAATTTAATTCGCTTTACTTTTAATTTATGCACTTTAAAATCTAAATTAAAATATATTTCAAATTATAACGAAAATCAAGCAATTTTTTAAACACACTTATGAGGCGACAATATGGTTATTATTTTTAATTTATTTCTTGTTTATTTTTTTTGTTTTTTAAATAACTAAAAATGAAGCACACGCACCTTCAACGTATAACTCAAGGATTGTAGAATCACAAACGATTCCAAACCTTTGACTGGATGCTGTCTGTGGTCAGTGGCGCGCTTTTATACGCCCCAAACAGTTTTTGTGCCAAAAAGCAAATGAGCAAATAGTTGGCGTTTGATCGAACGTACTTTACGTGCAAAAGAGCTTTCGGCCAAGCCAAGTCAAGCCAAGCCAAGCCAAGAAAAGCCAAGCTAAGTCGCTAAAAGTGAGAGTAAGCCACGAAGCGCATATGCTCAACGCACGCGCGACTGGCAGAAAAGCTTTTTTGGCGCTGAGTGTGTATTGGTATGCGCGGCTCGGTGGTTTGTTGGCTGCCTTGGTGTTGGTGCCAAGAGGAAGCCAAGCGCCGCAGTGGCTCACCCATACAGCTGCGCGGCACTAACACTTTGCCAGCTGCTGGGGTTTGCAGGCTTGTGGCTGGCTTTGTCTTAGTGCCGCCTTGGCTGGCTGCTTTGTGTTGGTGCCGCGCTTTGTCGCTTTATTTTTTCTTACGTACTGTAAATGGTTTAAGGTAGCTCGTTGATTTCTTAAGTGCTAATCAAAATAATAATGCTTTAATTTTTGCCATAAGTGCACTTAATAAATGTCATCTAGAATATTTTGTTTTATTTTTCACAATCTAATATTTTTACTTTTCGCACACATTATTCGCAAAGAAATTTATTGTTTCAATTTTGTCGTTGCTTTTGTAGAATTTTAAAATGCTTTTCGAAATGTAGTCAAAACATTTTTAGCGGTTTTTTGATTTTGTTTAGAACTTTCAAATCGTTTGCATTTCGGGTTTTTCAAAAATTTTTATTGCTTGTAGTGTTTACTTCAGATTCGCAATAATTTAAAAGAACATTGAAGACATTAAAAAGCAGTAGGCGTTTACATTTGAAGATATAGCTATTAACTTCTTTATTTAATTACTTTCAAAAAATTTTTAACAAAGTTGCATGAAACCACTTCGTTAAATGATGTACGTCATTTGTTAGCTCTGTGATATGTGTAAAGGTTTTTTTCTTTTGATTTTTTTAATATTTTTTTATTTTTTGTTGGTTATTTTGATTAAATGGCCTTTCAGACAATGTCAACGTCACGCTCTTCTTTATATGTTTTAAATTAAGTTGAGCAAGGGCCAATTCAATTAAAAAGTGACTGGCAGCAATTGCGTCTTAACTGCAAGGTCACAGATTCGGCAAGTGTTTCTTATGGTGTGAGGAATGTGCACTGGCTGTGTGCAATTTTTAAACGAGAACCAGAGTTTTATTTGGTGTGCATCAAGCTAAAGACTAATTCAGTTTTTTTTTGTATGGGGATAATCAAAAAAAAAAAATGAATAAAAAAAATCTTACTCAACTGTCTCACATTTGTAAAAGTTTCTATGGGGCAATTTGTGGCTCATCTAACTGAATACACGGACGAATCGTGTACATGACAGTAGACACCTTTTGCGCAACAGACCAGTGAATTTGCTTTTGTTGGTTGAGTCAGCTTGATTACTAAACTATGCAAACTATGCGATATTGGCTTACATAACTTGATAGACGAAAGGGATTATTGTCAATTATGTTAAGCATTTCACTGAACATGCGCACGCTTTCACACATGCTCGTGTTACCTGAAAGATGAACTTCCTCAGCGCTTTGCAATATGACAGAAATTTCCTGTTGCCAATTGATACTTGCTGAGCACATGCATAAAATATTTGCAAGGCTTCGGCCCACTGCGTTTGGCTCAGATAACGCAGCAAATGAATTGTTGTAATTTTTTTCTGTTTTGTTTTCTCTTTTTTGTTTGTTTTTTTTTTAAGTTTTATTTTGTCTTCATTTATTGCGAAATCTGCTTTGACTAGTGACTGGTGTCTTCGAACACGAATGCTCAACAATTTAAGAGCAAACAATAAATAAAGCAATCTAATTTTTTATTATGGCGGTTTTTTATTTAAGAACACAAGCATCTAACAGCAAATTATACAGAATAAAAAAACGGAAAAAAAAAACATTTTTAGATATAAACTAAATTGTAGAAAAACCGCTATTAAAAATGTTATTGTTAGTTAAAAAAATTTACATGCGCTTAAATCAATATATAAAATACATACACACAAAAAAATAAGCTGCTTTTTTTTTGCTTCGTATTTTTGCTTGTGGCTTACATAGTTAATAAATAAATTAATAACAATTCTATTAGTTACTTATGTGAACTCATTTACAGTTGCCAGTAAGCATAAAAAAAAAACAAAAACAAATGAAATACAAAAAATAATAATGTGGTTTAGCATAGCAAAAAAAATGAAAAGGCAAATGTTGTTAGTTTGCCAACTATGAAACAATTGTGTGAAAAATTGCATGCAACAGCGAGTCTCGGCTGTCATCTAGTCATTGGCTGCCTTTGCGCACTTTAATGGCGAGCGGCATGTGTAAAAGTATTCTTGCATGTCGCGTCCTCCTCCTCTGTCTCTTGGTTAAGAGGCTGTAACTGTCTGTGCAAATGTCGTTGTCGTTGTTGTTGTTGCTGTTGTTGTTGTTATTGTCGTTGATGCTGTCGTTTTCATGTAATAAGTAATAATTTCATTATCTAATTTCTTGTTAACAATTGCCGCAGCGCTCTGCACTGATCTCAGATGTCGGTCTGCAGATCAGATTGCAATGCACAACGGCACAAAAGTAAACCAATATGTGTATTAGGTGCCTACACGGCGGCATAGTGACTGTGACTGTGCCTACTCCTCTGTGTAATGTTTGTACGTATGTACGTGTGTACTAAAGCGCCGCAATGACTGCATAAGAAAAAACAATTGGCAATAAATCATGCGGCCAACTGCTGCCACAGCAACAGCAACAGCTAGAGCAACAGCAGCAGCAACAAGAGCAAAGGCAACATTATTTTTGTCAATAGTTACAGTGAATTACGTCGCATCGGTTGACCACAATTTATAGCAACGCCAACATGAGAATCCGCACACACACTCACACACATATGAATGCACATACAGAAGCGTAATAAAATGCAATGCTGCCTGCAACAATTGTTACTGCAATAAGCCAATGCAGCAACAGCAGCAGCAACAGCAACAGAAATGCTGCAACTTGCAGCCGCTTCACCGCTAAGCAGAGTCAATGAAAGCAAATCCAAACCAAACCAAACTTAACCAAAGCAAGTCAAACTAAACTAAACCAAGCCAAGTGGCACCGAGTCGAGCCGTTGCCTGGGCATGAGTGAGAGTTGCGCCTCGCTTGCACTTTGACAGCATTGCAACCGTGTATGCGTGCAATGCTGTAACATGGCACGCTGTAATGGCATGTGTTGCAGCGCGGTTTGCCGCATGCTGACTGACTGGCGGCCTAATTGCACTGCTGAAGTGTGCTTTGTAGGGCTGCGTATGCTTTGGGGTGGCTTATATAAACATATAATGCGTTGCATTTGCGTAAGCTAATGACTGGCAAAAAAAAGAAGCTTTTTGCTTTTGAAGCCCTTTTCGTTTTTCAAAGTATAATTATAGAATATATATATTTTTCCTTGTCCGTACATGTAATGTAGGAAACCACTTCGTAAACGTAGCATCTGTGGCATCTCTTTGCGTCTGTTCACGCGTGTGTAGCTATGTATTAAAGAGACATTCCCTGCTTAATGTTGAAATTGAAGATGAAGAGTTTTTTTTTGAGAACTGCCTCTGCTAATATACCCAGGCTTCACTGGGGCTCGAACTTTAAGCAGCATTGTTGACTACAATAACACTGTGCCACGACGGCGACTGCAGGCACAAAGCACCTTAATAATTATTTTCTTTGTGTGTAGTTTGCAAAGTGTAGTTTGGTTGCAGATTTGATCAAAATAATTAATCAAATTATATATATAAAAACAATATTAAAGTATATTTAAATTTATACTAAGCTAAACAATTCAGCTGAGTCTCAGGAAAGTGCATGCTGTATCCTATGAAGTGACGTGTTAAGCGCTTCGACAGTATGGCATGTTTTAGAGCCAAGTTTGTTCTTTAAAATGTGTCAGTTGTGCGTAAGAATCGGCTGTCATAGGAATTCAAGTGCCACCCATACATACTATATATGTGCGTTCGATCTTTGATGACAATTTGACCTTTCAAGGCAGCCAATTCGATCATTTTAATGGCTGATTCAGCAGAGTAGCAGATATTTGGCTACCGGCCACTTAGATGAAAACAAATATCTTCTCCAAAAACTCATCGCTTTCTGCAACTTTAGGCTGTTACATGTTAAGCTGAGCATGCACTTTGCTGCTACTCTCTCTGTCACTCAGTTCGGGGTTTGGTTTGGTAACCGATTTTCGTTTGGGAAACTTGTAGTTGGTTTTGAGGTACCTGCATAGTGTTTTGCAATGCTGCACTTAAAATGCTTGCATTTTTCGTTTTTAACAGGTTATCAACAAGATTCGTAAGCAAAAGTTGTGAGATGTTTGCAGGCGATCTACTGAAAGATTATAATGCATAAATGGAGACAGCTGCAATAAGCACTTTCACAGTTTTAACCGACTATATTTGGCAAATGCAATGCTCCTGTTTCTGGGTGTGAGTGATGTGTAGTTCTGATATACGTATAATAATACCCAAATTAGACTATCAAGTAAACGTGATGTATAATAAAATTGTCCTGAAAATCCATTCGAAAAGTTTAAAATGCAGTGCATGGGCCAACATTCTCCCCAAAAAGTTTGTTTTCGCAACACATTTGTCCTATATACGGCAAGCAACAATAAAAGCTTCACGCTGTATCACACTGTCACAGCATTTATGTGTTTAGTCGAAAAATGCACTGCGCCACTTAAGCAGTGTGCACAGTGCATCGGTGTGTGTATGTTTGTGCGACAAAAGCAAAAACAAAAAAAAAATTAAATGTAATAAAAAAAGCATGCTGCCGGAAACTATTTGCGCTTTGATTTTTAATATAACGGCAAATATATCAATTCGCTGCGAAAAACGCAACAACAAGAGCAAGTCCAGTCAAGTCAAGCCAAGTGAAGTGAAGTCAAGACAAGCCACGACCGGGCAACTCAAGTCGAGTCAAGTCAAGCCAAGCCAAGCCAAGTCGATGTGAGGCGAGTTTGCCTTTTATCTTTGTAGGCGTTTTTATTTAGTGTTGCATGGCATGTTGTCGATTTGATTTGGCTGCGTGTTAAGCATACGCCATGCAGACCCTGTCGTCTGGCCTATGGGCGTGTATAATCAAGCATGCATCGACGACGGCTGCCAGGCAAAAAAACAATAAGCGTCAACTTATCTATACAAAACATTTGCTGCGAGTGCACACAGACAGACAGACAGATGCGGGAGAATATACCAAACGTATATTGTATAAATATATATATGAGTATATTTATTTATTTGTTTTAAATCTGCTAAGCATGGCATGGCTTCCTTTTGCACTAAGCAGCACAGCATTGGCAACAAAAAAAAAAAAAATAAAAAAAAAAATATATAAGTATGCTATATATATTACAGTAATAAACGCAAGAAATGGCCATACGGTCTTTGGTTATGGGTCGTTAGCAGTTAGCTGCTGCCTTTGGCGTTTGTCTGCCATTCATTCAACTCAGCGCTTGGTCTGCGCTTGGCCTGCGCTTGGTGTGTGCGACTTTGTCTGCGATTCGTTTGTTGTGGCCTGTGTGTGTTGGCTTTGCTTGGCTTAACTTGGCTGATCTAAGTCAACAACTTTTGTGCTAAATGAATTAGTTTCATTCGTATGGCTTGTTGTTGTTATTGTTGTTGTTGTTGTTGTTTTTTGTTGTTTCGGCTGTTGTCGTGATCGTTCATTTGTGTGTGGTGCATAATTGTTGCAATTGCTTTAGAAAGAAAAACTTGCCAGCGTCTCTTGATCGGCATCGTCTCTGCATGCGGATGCAGGTTTCTGTTTCAACTTTGCTTTTATTTGTTTGTTGTTGCCTTTGCAATTGTTGCTATTGGTTTTTGGCTGACCATATGCGTTGTTGTCGTCGTCGTCGTCGCTATCGTTGCACAATATTCGCGTCGTCGTCGTCGTCGTCGTCATCGACGTCGTTGCCGTTGCCGTTGTTGCCTTCGTTTTTCTGCGCTGCTCGCGTTTTCAATTGAGTTCAGTGTTTATTTAGTTGCAGTTTTTATATGTGTGCGTGCGTGTGTGTGTGTGTGTGTGTGTGCTGATTTTGATTTTTGCTATAAACATGCTTAATTATTTAATTAATTACTAGATCCGTTTAATGTTGTTATTTTTTTAGTATTTTTGCCATAGCAAAAGGTCTTTGGTATTTGCCTTTTTTAAGTTAATTATGCTAATTAACCATGGCTTGGTTACTTTTAAAGTCGACTATTGCAGCACTTAGCTGCAAAAGGTAAAGATCCGTTCGGTAATGTGCGCATAAATCAATAAATTGTTAACTAATAGACGCAGCAGCAACCACAACAACAACAAAAAGCAACACCTATAACTAGAACAACAACAATAACCAGTTGCAATTTAGCCACCATTGGCTCACTTGTATCCAATCGAACTTGAACTGATTCTTACAAGTAAAATACATGAAAAATAAAATAATAAAAAAGGCACCAAACTAAAATTCAGCAGCTAAATAGTGTTTAGTGCATTTTGTTGTGCTGTTGTTGTTGTTTATTTGATTGTATATTTATTTATATACATATGTGCGTACAGGTACATATGTGGACATGTATATACTGCATGTATGTCTCTGCTCACTTGTACGCAGCATTTAAATGAATGTCACATTAATGTCTGCTTACGTTGAGGTCATGCGGCTGAAAGTGGTTCAATGTTGACTGTTATGCTGTTGGCCACAGTGTGTGTATGTATGTGTGTGTGTGTGTGTTGCTGTTGTTATTATTATTATTGTTGTTACACTGTATATATACATACATGCATGGCATTTTTCGTTGCGCATTGGTCCGCACATGCACTCTCAGCATTATCATTATGATTGTTGTTGTTATTGTTGTAATTGTTCGTAGCAAGTCATAGTTGACAGCGTGAAAACACATTTTCATGCCGCTCATGCTGACCAACTTTCTTGTGACCTTGAACCGTAGCGCAGCCAACATCTGCCAAGTGTTGCGTGTATTGTCAACTCACAGTGCAGAGGCAGATGGTTTTTATTTATTATTTTTATTTTTGAGGAAACTTCACTTATCACCATAGCGTACAATTAAGTCGTGTGGTTTTATTTCAAAAACAAAAATGTAACTTGTATCTGATCACGTTGCGTGACCAAGCTGATTGCGGCGTGTAGACGTCGTTTGCAAATATGCCGCATAAATCAAATATTTTGTACATCTTTGGCGCTCAGCGTTGGCCACGGCGCAACTAACTCAAGAAGTACGATTGCGAGTATTTAAAAGGTGCGTTGCTCAGTTGAAGATTGCAGTAGCCGTGTGTGATGTAAACTAGGTTCTACTGTGAGACCGTAAGCAAGCATTTTGACAGTGCACTTGTTAAGCTTATCATGGGCAAAATCTCTCTGCCCATGGCCAAGTTGGCATGTGACTGCAGGCCAGGAATCTATGCTATCATTTGCAATGCATTGCACAGAAGCTTTAACTGGCTAAGTTATTTCACTCAACTCAGAAATGTTATTCACTGCTTTGTGTTTGTTTATGTTTCCTAATTCATAGAGTTTTAGGATTTAAATCCAGTTTTAGAAGTCTTTATGACATGGTCTGCCTATGTAGGGTGAATAAGTAGCCTATCGCTCTGCCCGATATTATTATATGTTAAACGAATTTTGTTCTTTAAATCGTTTCAGTTTTTTATTTTATTATAGCGCTTCTATAAATTATTTCTATATGCAGAGGTATGCGATCCTTTTTAAATCAAATTAAAGAAAAAAGTTTCTCATTAAACAATCGGGGTTCTTTAGTTCTGATATATCGTTTCGAACAGAACTGTAGTGAGAGCGTTTTATTCTTTCTGCATCTTTTGTATAGTGGCTATCCCAGGCTAAATAATAAATCACTTATTTCTTCTATTGCCATCAGAAGTCATTATTATATGTCATTAAAGTATTTCAATGTTTAGTTTTTGTTAGTAGTTATTTACACTTGGTAGCAGAAAAAAATTGTTTTTTAAATATTAGCCATAGGTTAGTGCTTAATACGGCTTGCTGCATGTAAGTCTTTCATTATTTGTTGCTGCCAAAGCCTTTGCATGTGCAACAAAATTCAATTGAAGTGTTGTCTGTAAAGCACAATTAGGTCAGTGGAGGCAAATACAAAGCAGTTGCTCACAATAGCAACAATAACAGTGCAAACAAAACAACAATAGTGGCAGCAACAACAACAACAACAACAACAACAAAACAAAATGACAACAATGTCGGCAATGCAGTTAAAAGTCCAAGTTGCTCGTATAACAACAATAATTAGGCATACGTTTGATTATAAGCATAAACATAGGATTTGCCATAAGAAGTTTGCGGCTTAAGTCTTTTGATTAAGCAGCGAAACGAACGAGCAGCGGACGGACACACACAAACGGCAATTGTCAATTTCTCAACGGAATATTTAGACGAGTGATCATTATTAACACACGCCTCGAAGACAAATACTAAATGTAGCATATAACAATAAAAGTCGCAGCAGCAGCAGCAGCAACGACGACAACAACAATAAACACACCAATAATAATTGGCGCTTTTAAAGTAGCAATGAGCAACTGCAAATCTTTTTTCCCACTTGAAAATTAAAGATTTTTCAAATATTTTCCATGATAGAAAAATTTAAACACAAAATTGCCATTTACAAAACTGAAAAAAGAAAAACAAAAACAGAAAAAAATTGCATATTTTCTAAAATGCGCAGAAACACATGCTGCTGCCACTATGTGTACGTATTGTTGCTGCTGTTGCTGTTGTTGTTGTTGTTGTCAAAAGAATTTTCGCAATATTTAATTTTAGCACAAATCTCCGTTAAAATTGGACTAATTGCCGACAATGTTGTTGTCGATGTCGATGTTGTTGTTGTTATTGTTGTTGTTGCACACTCGTGGCTTTTAGCTGCTGGCTGATGTCTGTTGCTCTTTGGCTGTTACTTGTTGCTTGTTGGTGGCTGGTAGTCGCCTCTTGCCATGTTGCAGTCTTTTGGCTTCGTGTGTCGTTTGGTTTCGATTTTGATTTGGTTTCGTTTCGCTTTTATTTATATTTTTTTTTTTTTTTGGTTCGTTTTGGTGCATTTTGGCCAAAGTGTTGCAAACGCCATGTCAAACGTTGACTGACTGACTGAGTGACTGACTGACCGAGTATGCGATTGGGTGAGCGAGTGAGTGACTGAGTAATGCAGTGATTGAGTACATGATTGAGGCGCTGAAGTGCGGGTTGCTATGTCTGCCAATTGGACACGAAGCAGCTGCACACTTTGCCACTTGGCTGCTAATCCCTGTTATTGTCTATATGCACTATGGGAAAAACTAACTCTACGCCCGCCAGTCAGACAGACAGCCAAACAGTCGCACGGACGGTTAGTCAGCCGGCAGCGGCTTGAGAGTTTAAGTGTCTGTATGCGGTAAGTGAGTGGCCAAGTGAGTGTATGGCGCAATAGCAGCCATGTTTAGTGTGTATGTGTGTGTGTGTGGAAAGTAGGGACCAACCGCAGCAATGGCGTAATGAGCACACGGCTGGCAGCAACATCTAAACGTAGCTGCGAGCTTATGAAAAGTGTTAGTCGTTAAATTTAAATATTATGTATGATCAGCTTTAAGTATAAAATAAAAAAATGAAAATAAAAATGTTCAAATTGTGGCTGTCTTTTGCCATTGTCACGCGCACGATTTTCTCATGTTTTTCATGTTGACTTTCGTCTAATGACGCACGACAGACGGCCAAGCTACGCCAAGGCTGTGTTATAGTTCTTGATCTGATTGTTTTGCTTTTAATATTTTATTTTTAATGTAACCTCAACAAGCTGAGTAATGCAGCGCCTTGCCCGGCAACTGCGCAGCGCAGCGCTGTTGCATGGCAGTCGTTGCTTGTCATTTGGCTTTTGTCTGGCTATTGTCATTTGTTTTAGTTGCGGCAATTGTGGCAATTGTCTTTGTCTCGACGGCGGTGGCTGTACGAAATATGCGCACTCAAGCAGAAATCGACACAATCTAATTAAGTTCATTTTCACTTATTGGCTAAGTGACTTTGTTTTTATTTTTATTGTTGGATTTTTCCTGCTAAATGCGACCATGATTTTCTTAATGACAAGTATGCGGTGAGCTGTTGTACCTTTTTTTGTTTTTTTTTTTTTTTTTTTCTTTGTATGCTACGCGAAGTCAGCAGCCAAGGTTAACATGCGCAAGTTCGTTGTACAATTCTTTTTTGTTTGAGCGGCAAAAATTATTAGAAAGAAAAAAAAAAAAACAAATACCCGAAAATTATATTGAATACACAGGAACAGGAAATAAAATTATACTAATAGCAAAATTATAAAATTTTATAAATAAACAAATAATTTTTGATCAAAACATTTCTTTTTATTCTGCAAAAAGGGGAATTTTTTCTGAAGATTGGCATGAGACTTGTTATCTACGCGCTCTTTACTGCTGCATGATAATTATTAAAAAAATAAAAAAAATTAAAAAAAAAAAAACGAAATCAAATATGTAAAACAAGTTGCGACTAGGCACAAAAATTTCCAAAACACAGCAACAGCTGCAGAACTTGTTCTCACACTTAAAAAACAAATTTGAATGTTATTAAATGAATTTTGATTTATTCTGCAGGTATTTCTTCTCCACGGTGCTACAGTTTCAGATTTACCGCAGCATGTGTCGCGCTGCTGGCCAATACGTGCCAGATGATCCGCGCAAGCCATTGCATAAATGCGATATTTATCGGCAACCCGCGGCGGGCAATCTGCTCAAGTGAGTAGCCATGCAGCAGCAAAGCCAAAAGTCAGTTAATTAATGCGCTCCCATTTTCACAGACAAATAATGGCCAAAGGCGCCTCACAGCCCTGGCAGGAGGTGCTCGAGGAGACACTCGGCGAGGGTCGTCTGGATGGCAGCGCCTTGCGTGAGTACTTCCAGCCGCTCGAGGAATGGCTGCGACTCGAGCACTTGCGCACGAATGAGTACATCGGCTGGAACTACGATGGCGACTACTGCAAGCGCAGCATTGAGACGGCCAATCTGCAGGTCTACGGCGGCTTCTATAACTTCGCTGTCCGCCAGCAGCTCACTCTTCTATTGCTGCTGCTGTCGACTGCGTCGTGGCTGTTCGGGGCGTAGCGGCTGTCCTTACTTACTCTAGCCTCGTTAAGTGCTGACTTGGCAAATGCTTTGCCAAATGGCGTTAATTTTAAGTTTTTATATGCAATGTAAAATCCATTTTTATAGCAGCCAAAGTGCCTAAATGTGTTTGGGCAAATGTGTTTCAGCTTGTAGATACATTTTTATCTGATACATGGTGTGTTTCGGACACAGCACTTTGCGTTGATAAGCTCTTAATTTTATGCAAATAAATACAATAAAAAACATTTTGGTCGTGCGCCCGCCGTGGCATTTGTATATCTCAAAACGCTAATTTTAATTAAGTCATTTGTTATTTGTGTGTGTATAATAAATTAAACGTTTTTTATGGTGTTCATAATTTGTCAACAACAAATGAGATGTATTTCCGTGCAGCTTCATTAGAATTTTATTGCAATTGAACTTGAGTCAATGCCAATGCAAAATACACAAAACGCAGACAAACAAAAAACAAACAAAAAAACAGCACAAACAAAAAACAAAAATTAAAAAAAAAAATAGCAAAAAAAAAAAAATACCCAATAAACTTCAACACACCCTAAAAAATGCATAAAAGCCGACCTAACAAAAAAAAAAAAAACAAATCTCAATTGCATAAAAAAATAAAGAAAAACGCCGAAAACAGGAAAAAACTGTAAAGTAAACGCAAACCTGTTATGTAAACAAGCAACTGCGTGGGGTGTGCACTGCACACTGTTTTCGGTGTGTGTGCGGTGTGTGGAGTGGGGAGTGGGGCGTTGCAGTCAGTGCAATACGCGCTGGTAATTGAAAACATCGGCAGCGGCTAAGGCATCCAACATGCGGGTCATTGGTATACAAATGTCGCACGCACAATTTGTTTGTTTACACTTTACATTATTCTGTTAATGTTGTTGTTATTGTCCACATGCACAACAGCAATGTCATTAATTTAATTAACGCGCAGCAGCAAGTGCGAAAATATGTGTGCTTATGCTTGGGTGCAGCATTAAAAACAATTTATAACTTGCATCAAACTGACGCGGGCGGACACTTGCACGTAATTGCTACATTGAAGTTGTGTTTTTTATTTTTATTTATTTTTTATTTTATTTTATAACAATCTTCGTCAAGTGGAAAATCTAAACAAAACCCTATGGCGTTGTGCTTTCGTATGTTGCCTAGTTTTGCGCTATGCGTGTCTTTGAGCAAACGACAAAAGTGTTGCATGCTTTTAGGCCGCGATTTGCATTACGCTTGCACGCGTTACCAAAAAGAAGTTCAAGGCGGTGTTCGCTGCGTGTTAAGTAGACATTACAAGTTAAACAAATTTCAGCCTACACACAAGGCCAAACATTTGCTATGGCGTGGATGTTGGCGGGGCCTCTTTGGTCTCTTATGCGTCTGTAGCTGCACACAGCACGTAGGTATGCAAGCATTTATGCAAATTATTTTGCTTTTAACAATAAATCACATATAAGCAAGTATTTGCTTAAAATTAATAAATAAATAGTAAATATTTTTGGTGCTTTAGAACTGTCGCAATGCATAAGACCATGCCGTAGTACTGTTGAAGTCAATTATTTCTTTTTTATTTGATTTGCCATAACGCACAGCATATTCCACAACTGATCCTCTGGGTCAGGCGCAGGTTTTATTTTTTTGTAAATTTTGTCGTTTCATTATGTTAAAGTACCTGACAGCAGCGCCTGGCACTTTAAAAAAGCTCATTGGTCGCTAAGTTTACGAAGGGACTTACTATAATTAAACAACATTTTTTTTTATGCATTCATTGAAGTGACTTCTTCAACTTTAGTGTCAATCAGCGCTTATAAGTGCCTATTTTATGGCATTAACTTTCTTAAGCAGAATAGAATAATCTTTTTTTTTATATGTTTCAGCTCACTTAAAGTAAATTTTCAGTTAATATAAAAGTGTCCGAATGGAATTAAATTCACTAAGCTTGCTGCCGTATGTAACAAAACAAAGTGTTTTGTGCCCAGAAAATCCTTAATAATTGCAGTTTGTTTTGCTATCAATAAGCAGATTTGCGTTTCCCAGAATGACAACCAACTATCAATTATGCAGCTAAGGTTGTCGACTGCAGCAGCTCTCTGTCTGCAAATGTTCTTCGTGTACTAAAAGTGCATCGAACCTGCAGTTGAGTATAACTTGTTATGGCTTTAATTTAATTAGCATATCTCAATAGCGTAATGCACTGCAGCATCAATATTGTGCATGATTATGTCAATACAATAATGTATATGGACAAACGGACAGACATGCAGACAGACAGACAGAAAAGCGCTGAGCGCGTCAAGCAAATGCCAGGCAGCCAACGCCTGCGTGTCTGCAATGTAAGAAAGCGTTAATCATTGCACAAATTTATGCATTCTCCCACGTTTCGTCAGCTGCAGTAAACTTTATTTATTGTTTTTTTTTTTTATATTATTTGATTTGATTTTTTTTACATATATACAATATAATAAAAAAAAAACAAATGAAATAATAAAATAATGAAAAAATAACGACAAGCAAAGCATAAAAAGCGCATACTCGCTTATGTATGTATGACTGCAAATGACAACAACAACAACAACAACACGAAACAATAACAATGTAAATGACATAAACAGCCGCGCTGACAGCAGCAGCAGCTGTAGCAGCAATAACAATAACAACAACAATATGCGCAAAGTAACGCGTTAAGGACATCATCAACATTTCAATTAAGTGCAATCATTGCGCGTTTAATGTTGTTGCCGTTTGTTGTTGTTGTTGTTGTGTGCAGTTGAACGAAAATTTGCTGCGGCAAGAGGCAACGAGTGCCGTGTGGTGTTATACGGCTCTGTGTGTGTGTGTGTGTGTGTGTGTATTTCGTTTTCTCATATTATGTATGCTTGTGTTTGTAGGCTTTTTTCAGTTTGATTTGTTTTTTTGTTTCTTGCTTTATTTTTTTTATTGTCGGAATGTGTGTGTGCCTGACTGCGCAATGAAATTCACTTTCATTGTAGAATTTTTTTGTCCGTCCGCCAGCTCGACGAAACGAGGAACTGTTTGTCAGTTATTTTATGCTATTCTGGTGACAGTTTCAACGAGACGCGTATGCGTGCCAGACGCATTGAAAGCAGCGCAAATCACACAACTTATGCACCGTGTGCAAAGGAAATTTGCAAATAAATATAATTAAAATAGGAAAAAAAAAAATTGATAACCTATTAAAATATTCAAAAAAAATTAATATAATTAAAAAATTTTAGTACAGTTTGTGTTGTGTGCACATATAAAAATGTTAAGAAATACTTTGAAATATGTTAGAAAATTGCATTTATGCAGTTTACTGTGCTGCGTCTTGCTGCTGATGCTAACAAATCTGGCGCATGCGCAGCAGACAAATCTACGCATCAACACTGACTTAACCTTGGCAAATAGCGAGAAGTCTTCAATAAATGCCAATAACAATAACAACAACAATCTAAATCAATATGTGCAACAGACAGTGCCAAAAAATGCAACAGCAACAGCAAATGTCAACACGGCAGCAGGTAGCAACATCTGTACACGCGAAGAAACCTACGTGGAACGCATCGAGGTGCCTTCGATGGAGCCCGTGCGCATACGTACCTCCAGTTGGTGTCTCGAATTTCCGCCGCGCTGCACAAGCTATAAAACAACAATGCGTGAACGCATTGACATACAGGTGAGCAGCAAAACTAAACCAAACACACTTTTTGTGCATAGCAAAGCATATAAAAAATAATAAAATACAAATGGAACAAAAACAATGCAAGTGACTTTCAAATGTAGTTTATTGAACCAAGTCGAGGCACAGGCAAACAAAGTCGACACACAGGCTCACAGCAAGGCAGCCAGCCAGACAGGCCGACACACGGACACACAGACAGACAGACTGCCAGGCAGGCAGACGGACAAATTGTTTGCCTGGCAAATGGCAAATGGTGCAGTTAGGCAGGCAGCAGTTGGCCAGCCAACACAGCACACATGCTTCGTCTTCGTGCAGTTGCAAACTGGCCTGGGCTGCATTTCTCTTGCGTCATTTGGCATCCTGCATGCGAATAGGCAACAACTGTACTGTACAGCAACAACAGTACCAACAATAACAAACCGCATATATGCAAGGCGGTGCGGGTTGATTTGTTGTTGCAACTTTTACTTGAGCTAAAAACCTGCTCCACATTTTTGCAAGCGGAAAAAATATAACAAAAAACAAATAAACAAAAAAAAAAAAAAAATTGAAAACTAAACTAATATTTAAACCAGGAAGTTTTGTTTGCACACTGCAACAACAACAACAATGCATAGCTATAACGACCAAAACAACAACCACAACAACAACAGCGAACATAAATACACGTTTTTATGCCATAAATTGTAAATTGGCACTTTTCTGTTTTGATTTCATGTGTTTTACTTTTGCCTGATTGGCAGTTTTTGTTTTCATGTATTTGTTTTTTTTTTTTTTTGTTCGTCTAATATTTATGTTCTTGTTGCTGTTTTTGTTATCGTTGTTTAATATTTTAGCATATTTAATTTAGTGCATTGTGCAATACGAATTTCCTGCGAGTGCAGAACGGAAGCTGACTGCCACTCAAGCTGACATTCGGTTATGCTAAGCAGTTGAAAGTCTTCTGCAGGTGTGTCGGGTAATTTCTCAATAGCCAACTCAACTTCAATTGAAATCTTTATGCAGCAGACATTTAGGCTAGATTGCTATGCTGTTTGGCTTGAAGATGAGCAGCTCAATGAAAGTGTAATTGGATTTGGTTGTGAATTGCCTTTTGATACCTGTAGCTCTGTTGAGGATGATGCTCTCGCAGTTACTTGATGTTTTGTAGTTTATTTTGTATCGTATGCTTTGCTTATTGATTGCTGATAGGAAGTAGCAATTCATTTGTCCCAAATTGTAAAGCCTGACTTATGTACTGCTCCAAAGAAGATCCCTAGAAAATGCTTAAAGTGTGCAAGATTTTCCTCTCGGTTTGGTTTTGTGTAATCGCTGCATTTTCGTTAGTTTTTCTGACTCCCTTGGGTACTTTGGTTTCCAAGTATTTTTGTATCGTTAGCTTATGTAAGAAGAAATTTAGGAATAGCTGTAGTGTTGCAGTTTTCTTTTTAGATCGGTTTAAAACAATTTGCAAATCATTCGGATTCCTAGACTGCAGCCTTCTTATTTGGCCATTGCTTTTCTGGTCTTGCCAATTATTTTGTCAAGTTATTTTTTAATTTAGGAATTTCTTTTTCTGTTTGATGTGTATTTTTCTTTGCATATACACGTAAATATTTAATAATATAATAAACTTGGCATAACAACTTGAAATTGCTTTAATTCTAGTTATGAATAAACTAATCTAAATAAATATGTATAATATATCTGAGCATTATCTTATGTCCGCATTGAAATATTCTCAAGGCCATTTCTTGTTTGCGTTGCTACATGCTGTGCAGATTACTTGAAACTGGCAAAGAGACCAATAGCCTGTTTAACTGTGGAGCAGGTGGAATTCGACCTTGCATTCAATTATGCATGGCTTGGGCGCCATATGCCTTTTAATTTGCAAGTTAATTTGTTTATTATTAGAGCGAAACATGCGCCAATAATTATGCATTTTGAATATATTTATATTAGTGAGTAATCCCCGTAAGCGACTGGCTTTGGAATAGTCTGTCGAATGGCTCAACAAAGGCTACACAACAAAAGCTACAAACGTATTAAGTGAGTTGCGTTAATCCGTTGAGCCATTGTCATTGTTCCATTTGGCGAATGACAACGATGATTCACAGTCTGCCTGAAAAGCATTTGCAGTCCATTCAGGCTACCATGAAATTAGTTGATTTGTGATTTTTTTTTGACTTACGGTTCGTATGCTGCACGCAAGTCGGGCACAATCGGTGGCCATTAATGATTAATTAGCCGGCATGTCTTTTATGTTGGCAACTCTGTATAGGTTGCGTTATTTATAGTCATTATTAGCCATGGTTTTGGCCTTATTTTTGGTCGATCCAGACGCCTGCTGTCATTTCTGCTATGCGTTCGGCATTTATGCGCCAAACACTTTAGCTGCCAATTTAATTAAGTCAAATCAATTCTTCATTGCAACATTTTTGAAAGCAATGCGGCGTATACGTAATTCGTATGAATTTTTCGCCAGCAACACTCACGTAAATTTGTTTGCGCCTGCGTAAGACTTTGTTTACATATGACTTTGCATTTGTTTTGTTTTTTTTTTTCTTCAAAGCTAAGCTACCAAATGGACCAACAACCAGTTGGCGTGAAAGAGCAAATAGCGAAAAATTATGTCACCATGTCAGCGCTGGAAAGTGCAAATGAAAAGCGGAAAACGGTTGCAGCAAAAATAATAAAAATAAAAACGAAAAAACTAAAATAGCAAAAAAAAAAAAGCTGTTGACACACATACGATTGCATCATGCATGTTGTTGCACAGCAAAGTGTTGCTGATTGTTGTTGTTGTTGTCATTACTATTACAATTAAAATCAATAAGAAAACCCATTTTTTACGCATGCCTCAACAGTGTTGCTGTTGCTGTTGCTGCTGCTGCTGCTATTGCTATACGCATCGTAATTATGGCACACAGAAGGCTATGACGTCTGGCAAAAAAAATTAATTAACATTAAAAAAGAAACAAAAAATGTGCAAATAAATTAATGCGTTAAATGCATAAAAAAAGAAAAACATGTACTCATGTATGAAACAATGCAATAAAAACAAAACGAAAATAAAACTAAAACTAAATGCAAGCCATTTAAGCGCTAAACGAGTTTGGCTGCAGTTGCCGCGCAACTCTTGTGCCGCCGCACACGCTCCCCCCCACGCTGGGTCGGTCGTCTGTTATATGTAGCGCATGTTGCTGCCTGATCTAAGTCGCGTAGTTTCTAGTTATTTTTTATCTTTCTCTGTTTCGGTTTCTGTTTCGTGTTTTTTGTTTCTGTGCGCATACACAAAGCCACATTTTAATGTGATTTTCAACGCTCGTTTGCTTAGGCATTTAAATTATATAATTTTCGCATTTAATTCAAAATCTTGATTGATTAATTTCGGAGTGTCGCTTTGTGTGCATCAGCAATAACATTTTGGCTTGGGCAATTTGTTAGTTTGGCCCAGCTGCTGGCCTGGCCGACGTGGCCTGGCATGGCGTGGCTTGGCATGGCGTGGCGTGGCTTCGTGGCTTCGTGGCTGGTTGCGTGTACGCTGTGTGACAGTTGGCGATGTCGTCGCCTCCAACGACATCTTTGTCACTTAAGAGCGGCCACGTAACAGACATAGCGATGCATTCAATCAAAAATCCATTTGCGAAATCGTAAAACTGCAAGCGATATGCCACAACGAAGCGGGCAGTGGGTAGCAACTGAAACTGAAAACTCATATTGAGTCATATTAGAAACCGCAAATCAAAGCTGCAATTGCGTATGCCTCGGCTTGCGCAAATAATTACAAACTAAAGCAAAACAAAAAAAGACAAAAAGAAAAAATTGCCTCGGCTGGTTAAAATAACAAAAACGAAACAAAAAGACAATAATGAAACACGCATCAAATTTCGTGCGCTCGCATCGGAGCTTGCGTCTGTGTGTTTATATTAAAATTTCCGCCTTATTAATTTATGCATCAAAGGCAGCAAAACACATAAAGCATTTGCCCGACTGACTGTCTCTGCTGCGTTCCGCGTTGACTGGCTGTTGACTGTCGGCTGTACTCCCACTCCCACAATCAGCGTATGCAGCTTCATTCAATTAAATCACAAATTGTCGCAGAAGGGCTGCACAGACTGTTTGGGCATGGGCTCACTTTGTGGGTTGGGCTCGACAGAGGAGAGTTGCAATAATGATGAATACTTAAAGTAATACAGCATTTCAGTTGAACTTTGTAACCTGATCTTGCATGCGGCGAAGGAATGTAAGAAAGTGCGTAAACAGTGACTGAGCTTAAGTGGCTGTAATAGTGCTTCAGCCAAGGCGATGCCGCCTGAGATTGTAGATTGCAATAAAAATTCTAGCTGAAAATAATAAAAAATAAAAAAAAATTACAAAAGCAAAATAAAATAATCACTAAGCATGTCAATTGTTTTTGCAGTTGTTAAATTTCTAGCAATCTGTCATTGTTAGTCGTTACTGTGCACGCATCCGCTTAGTAGAAAGGGAAGACTTCACTACAGCAAGCTTCTGCTCGAGGTGTTGCTTTGTATAGCAAAATATAAGACTTTTTCTATTAACTTGAGAGGGTCAGTTATCATTTGTACAAATATAACATTGTGATGGTATCTTTATAAATTATCCGAGACAGCTTACACGCATCACATTTCATAAATCAGTTTAGTTTATTTAAAGCATCATTGAAGGTGTTGGTCACTTTAATATAACGAAACATTGTATTTATAAAATATTTTGCATACTTTTAGGCATTTATTACGAAGTTGGTTATAACGAATCTTATACGAAAATGATAATATCAGAAGCGTATCATCATTATTATACTCTCAACATTCGCTGATATAAAAGTGCATGCGATTCTAGTTAATTATCATATTATGATATATATTTATAATTAAAACCTCAGAAACTAGAATTGTCCAGAAATTATTGCCTGCAAAAGGAATTGAAATGTATCAGGTTTAAGAAAGTTGATAATTATGCTGGCTGGTCATGTGGGCTCTGTGTTAAAACTGCATATAAAACTTTGTTGAACTTTTAAGCCAATTTTTTAAAGCTTGTTTGGGATTGGTTGGGTTTCGTAACAAGAAGCTGGGTGTTAAATTTAAAGCCTAAATTTCTTTTTTATGTAGTTAATTGTGGGGATGACAGTGTTTGTAATATATTTGTGACTGGAACTTCTAATCTGTTGGTTTGTTCTAACATTATATTCACAGAACGTTACAAAAACTCGCACAATTCGCTTCTGCTGTGATGGCTACGAGGGAAATATATCAATCAATGACACCGTCTGCAAGCCAGTCTGTCGTGGTGGCTGTGGACGTGGCTATTGCCAAAAGCCGGATGTATGCAGCTGTGAGCCAGGCTACAGTGGCAAACACTGCACGCAACGTAAGTAGCCACAACAACTTACACTTAATAAACATCTTATGGAGTTCTCGCTCGCATAGGCTGCGATCACGATCATTGGGGCATGGCATGCCTTAATGTCTGTCAGTGCAAGAACGATGCTGTATGTGATAATAAATCGGGCATGTGCCATTGCATAGCCGGTTGGACAGGACAACTGTAAGTACGCATAAATCTTAGATTATATTCGTCAACATATAACCTAACTTAATTATTTCCTTACAGTTGTGAACTGCCCTGTCCTCTGGGCACGCATGGCGTCATGTGCCGCAAACAATGCGAATGTGGCGGTGCGCAGAACATCTGTCATCCACAAACGGGAGCCTGTACAGGAGTTAGTAGTTTGCCACCGAATGTCACGCATGATATGATCAAAACTTTGAACTCGACCATAGTCAACATTACACATAATCTTGACCGCATTGCCAAGAACATTGGGCAAATAACCTCTACGAGCGAGCAACCAACATATGAACTGACACCAAAATCTATGCCAGAGGTTATACTCATTAAGCAGGAGGAAACCCAACACACGCCGAAGATTATCGTACATCAACCGGGCACGGATCTACTCGAGAATCTGCATTCTGCCACGGCATCCAAGACACCCGATGTCATACATCTCATTACAAGTTGGCCCACGAATGCCACGCCCATGCACGAGAATAAACTTAACCTGGCTGGCTTCGGTGGCCTGCCGGCCAATGGCTTCGAGTTGACAGCCAAGCCGAATGTGGAGCACAGCGAACATGCTACGACTGGCGCCGAACATGAAACGAACCTCTTGACTACCTTACTCGTCATTTTGCTGATCATCATGGTTGGCATTGCGGTGAGTTTTCTGTATGTCTATCGTCGTTATCACTGGCACAAGGCACGAGTGGAGGCCGCCTTGGCAGTGCGTAACGGGAGCATTGGCAGCATTCTAAACACGACAAATGGGCTGCCGATCAGTGTGCTCAATCCGAATGGTGAACTTGTGCTCAATGAGTCCAGATTAGGCAAGAGCTTCTTGAAGCCTTTGCCAGATTTACCTGCGTTCACGCAAGCCATCTGCAATAAAATCGATGGTATGTAAGTGTCTGATGAGTGTTTCTATGTTGTCAATGGCTTCACTACACCATAAACTACATTTGCTTTTCAGGTCCCGAATTGTATGACTCACCGAGTAACAACTCCTCTATTAAGACACCTCCATATACCTATGCGCGTAAGGAGTCACTCTACTCCGTTGTGACGCCCAAGTCACGTAAGGGAAGCTTGGATTCGCATCTTTATGATGAGATACGATATCCGGGACAGCATCAACATCAAAATCAACATCAGCATCAGCAACAGCATAAGCAACACCATCATCAACACCAGCAACATCATCATCAACAGCAACATCATCATCAACAGCAACATGGCGTTGTTGTTGGTGGACATCAACAGCAGCACCAACATACAATTAGCCAGCAACAACATCACCAACAACAACAACAAACCTCACAGCCACGTTATCAACATGCCACAACTGCCGCCGCTTACCTGCCGCCAGCGCCGCACACACAACCGAGTAACGTGCAGAGCCCACCGATACCGGTACATCATGTCTCGCATTTAATCATACCCCCACAGAACTCGAAATTTTTGCAAGTGCCTACAGTAACAACAACGCATAAGGTCGCAACAAAAGTCGCTCATTTGTAAAAGAGGGAGGAGTGAAATTGAAATAAAGGCAAGAAATAAGAAAAACAAAAAGAATAAAGAATAGGAAGGGAAAGGCATAGAATGAACAATTAAGTGAAATGGACTGTAAAATATTCAAGAAAGTAATGACGAAACAAATAGTACGCACCCAATGTAAAATTAAGTAAGGAATACAAGGAGATTAAAGAGGTAATAAGCCAAATTATTGAAAGACGATAAAAAGAAGCAGAATTAGGTTAGCGTGAGTAAATCGATAGCAGGGAGATTTCAATATGGGAACTCCGAAAAAAAATATGAGGAAACAAAGAGAGGAAATATGATATGAATAGAAGGAGTCAAAGAAAATGGAGTGGACGAGTTTATAAAATAGTCGAGAGGGAAGAGGGCAGTGCAAGAATAATTTTAGCCATCATACAATACATATCCAATATGAATTTTTTATAAGTTTTTTACTATGTAAAGCAAAATAAACGATATTTCTTACGGTGTAATTTGGCTGTGTTTTGATGACGCTCAGCTTGCTTAACGTCCCGTTTCTGAGAAGCGTTTGAGCTGTATGCTGATAAGCTAATGCGTCTCAGCATACGCATACTGTTAGATAGACTCTATGGTCATTTTGTTTTGTTAGTTCGCGTGTATAACAACTAACTCTGAAGCCAGTGAAGAGTACTAAATAAAATCATGTGCCAAGATGGGTTTCGAATCTTATGTAGGAAAGCTCATATTATTCACATTACTGTCAGCCAGCTGCAGTGTAGCACGTGAGCTCTATGGTGACATTTACTTGGAGAGTCGCAGCTTGGTCAGCCGAGCACAGCAGCAACAGCAGAAATTGCACATTTGCCAGCGTGAAGTACCGTAAGTCAAAGAACAAGCAACGGACTGAATCCTATAGACCCCGTCTATCTTATCTGCAATTTAATATTGCAGCGCCATCTTCTTTCAAACCCTTAAAGATGAGATCGTGCGCGGCAATGGATCCACCATCTTCTATCATCGCATCGAAGTCTGCTGCGAGGGCTACGTTCGCTCGCCGTACAATTGGCATGAGTGCATACCCGACTGCGCACTCACCTCACCCGACAATTGCCGCAATGGTTTCTGTCGTGGGCCACAAGAGTGCATCTGCTTCAATGAGTTCGTCAAGAATGAGCATGGGGCTTGCATACAGACTTGTCCCATCGCTTGCCAGCACGGTCGTTGCTATCTCAACGGGACCTGTGCCTGCAACCAAGGATTTACACTAGATCCCGAGACGCGTAAGTTTTGTCGGCCGAAGTGCCAACAGGCTTGTGGCACCAACAAGGATTGCGTTGCACCGAATCAATGTGCCTGCAAGGCGGGCTACAGGCAGACCGACGAACTGGGCTGCCAGCCGATCTGCACTCCTGATTGTGGTATGGGCAAGTGTGTGGGACCCAACCAATGCGAGTGCTTCACGGGCTACATGAAGCGTCCACAGCGTAGTGTCTGCGAGGCAGAGTGTTACATGTGAGTGTGGGGGAAGGGAAGAGGTCATTTATGCACTGAGCCTGTACTGATTTACACACTCCTGCAGCAATTGCGAGAATGGATTCTGTGAGTCGCGTTACAAGTGTCAGTGTCGTGCCGGCTACAAATACAACGTGAACACGACCTCCTGCCTGCCGGATTGTGGCGATGATTGTCAGCATGGCGTGTGCATAGCGCCCGGCGTCTGTAAGTGCTTCGAGGGCTACGAGCTGAAGGGCAGCACTTGTGTGCCCATTTGTCGCGGGTAAGTGCATTGGATAATTGGTTGAGTTTTATATTTGACTCTGGCCTGCTCGCAGCGGCTGTGGTTTTTACGGTCACTGCCTGGCGCCCAACATTTGCGGCTGTGTGCCATCGGAGCAACACTGCATATACGGTGACTGCAATGCACAAGGACGCTGCATATGTAAGCCGGGATTTGTGCACTACATTGACCGCTGTCTGGAACCCAATGGGCTGTCATCGCTCGTCGATAGCATTGAGTGGCGTGACCACTATAACCAACAGCTGAAGTACGAGTTCGATGGCCTCATAGGCCGTCTGTTCAATCTTACCAATTAAAGGCAATAAATAAATTTGGCACAAGTTTTATTTAAAAAAATGAAAAGTGGAAAAATATGCTTAATTTGAGACTGGCATACACGTCTGGCGTCCCTTGATGCCGCTCTTGATGAAGCCCGGCTTGCAGACGCAGAAGTTCGGAGAGGTGCAGAAGCCATTGGGACAGCCTTGCGGGCAATGCGGCTTGCAGACATTACGCTGTAGATCGTCGAGCACATAGCCAGGGTTGCAGGTGCAGGTATTATGGCCCTCGCAGATGCCATTCAGACAGGGCAGATCACAGTGCGCCACGCACTTAGAACCGGTGCGATCGATTTCGTAGCCCGAAGCGCAGGCGCAGGTATCGGGGGCCACACAGCGGCCATTATGGCAACCACTGAAGATTAAGAGCAAGATAACGATTGAAGAGATGCACAGCAGATGCATGATGATGAATACTTACAGCGTGCAGACCGGCTCGCAGCGACTGTTCACTTTCATGTAGCCCTGGTTGCAGCTGCAGTAGCCAGGCGCCGTACATTGTCCATTCTCGCAGTTGTCACACTTTGGCTCGCAGGTGCCGATCGCTGTTAGGCGATAATCGTCCAGGCATGCGCACTTATTCGGTGCCACACACTGGCCATGCGCACAGCCGGGATTGCATTCGGGCACACAGAACTTCTGCTCCTTGGGCTCCAGTTTATAGCCGGGTTTGCACTGGCATTGATTGTGCTCATTACAGACGCCATTGCCGCAGCCCAGGGGACACGTGGAGATGCATTTGTTCTCGAAGTTGCGCACATGCCCCGGCACACAGACGCACGTGTTGGGCGCCGTGCAAATGCCATTGGGGCAGTCATCCGCACAGATGGGATCACAGCGTCTGAGCACATGCGCATTGCGTTCGTAGCCCTCGCAGCAGTAACGTATGCGACTCATGTCCGGTGTCGTGCCATTGCCCACGGGCACAACGTGCGGATTGTCCACCAGCGATGCGGTGCTGTGCATTGATTAGACGAAAATAGGATTACTCATACAAGGAGAGTTCCAAAGTAAACAGGACTTTTTGAATCTAGCGCCCTATAGTGGCGCCATCTATATGTCAACTGGTGCGTTAGAATCTGCTATCGTTTATCGACTTCCAGTAAAAATTTCATGACATTTCATCTATTGGAAGTGAGGTTATTGCGTTTTAAGTGTCAGTATGTTTTTGTCATCGGTGCAAGCCTTTTGAATGGCCTCTACGTCTGCATAACGCTTTCCTTTCATCGGCAAATGCATTTTTCCGAAAAGGTAGAAGTCGCACGGTGCCATATCAGGTGAATACGGGGAGTGGTTGATGGTTAAAATGTAATTTTTGGTCAAATAGTCGGACACAAGCGTCGATCGATGAGACGGCGCATTATCGTGCAACAAACGCCAACTTCCATCTTCTCGCACCGATGTCCTGTTTACTTTGGAAATCACCTTGTATATATAAAGCAGTATAAAAAGTAAGCGACGATAATGCCAGCCGCCTCGCATTAGATCGCCATATGGCAACCTTCCGTTGCACAATAAGAAAATATTTTGAATGCCGCACTGCTCGCATTATCAGAATAAGTGAGGATGTGGAGGTCACTAGTTCAGCAAAGCGAGCGAGGCTAAACGCTGACGTTATAAATAAGCTTCTGTATGCTTCTGAGAAACGAAAGCCCCCCTTGCCACCCCATCGCGATTTTACTTACGGCACTTCTTTGTAGCAGACGCCATCGGCCATGGCAGCACGGGTTTTATTTATGAACTCCGCTGTGGCATCCAGCACCACGGGACGTTGCTGGGCCTGGCTTACAAAGTGACCCTGTGCGCCGCCCTGGTAGGTGTCAGCGGCCACGAAGCGTCCGTTGTAGAGTGCCTCCTCCGTGTAGCTATGACTAACTGGCTGCAAGTGCAGTGTTGTTGTGTTGTATTGCAGTTGTTGTTGTTGTTGTTGTTGTGTTGAATTATACTGTTGCTGCACGTAGTGCGTCTTGATGCCAGCTGTCTTGAACTGCGCCTGCACGCAGGTCAGCGCCGCACAGAGCAGCACTGATGCCAATGCCAATCGCAGCGATGAGCTCATTATCTTGTTTTGGATTCTAATTTATGCACGATCGTTTAAGTTGTTCAGTTTTTGAGTTGTCTAGACGACGTCTGTACGTTTACACGATTGCACTTCAACTAAAAATCGAATTTGTCGCAAAAACTCAGCTTGGCATTCTGTGCGAATCTCCGAGCTGCGCAGCTAATGTGTTGATATTATATTCTAGGAATATACAGTGATGCATAGTGTAAATGGACAATGCTTATATGTTTGTAAATTTAGTATTTTGACGAAAAATTTATTTCATTTCAGACACTAAGGTAGGAATAAAGCAAAAGGATTTTTTACTGAGTGAAGCCTGTAGCTTGACACATATTACTGATACTGTGTCTTCTCTGATAGCAGGGCAATGGAAAAACATTTAATTAGAAGTTGTTTGCTATCTAATAACTTAATGCGTCTTATAAAGAAAGGTTCAAGTTTACTGTGTATTACTGTAGGCGCAACAAGCTAATCTCTGGTTAGGCAGTGGATCGAATATAAACAAATGAACAATTCGTGTTCAAGAGATTTATGAGATTTACTTGGAATTTATTCATACACCCTACACTTTGAAGATGAGTCTTTTAGCTTACAATTTCAATTATTATAATTCTATAAGATTTAAATTAATTACTAAATCCATAATCCTTTAAAAAAGCATGAACAGGAGTCGCATAGAGTAACTAAAGTGAATACTTTCTACGAAATGGAAGTCACCACTTGAACTTATAGCATGTCATATGAAGACAATCCCCGTTGTCGAAGTTACATTGACATTTCATTATTTCGAGTTTTTTAAGAATGTACGCAAAGTGGTTATATTTATTCTTAGGCTTCTAAAAATCCTTGGCATCATCATCATTTGCATTAGGGTCGTGCTTCCAATTCAAGCGCCGACCATCTGCCTAACAATGGCTGTGTTAGCTAAAGCGTTTTCAAGCCAATGCTTTAGTCGAATAGACCTTATAGTTATTCGAATTCGATTTTAGGAGTATATCAGTTGCTTCTCAAAAAGTCCACTTAGCCGTTTAGCATGTCAAAATATATTTCAAATAAATTCAATCAAAGTAATTCCAAGAAATCAAGTTTTGGTTGTTTTCGTTTTGATTTTGTTTTCGTTTCAGTTTTTGTTTTGTCTATCTGTTTGGCAGCCTGTCTGTTTGTCTGTCTATCACTCGTGCTACTCTGCTATGTATGCTAAGCTGAGATGAACGACAAACACCGACAAGACAATAAATTGATAACGTCATTAAACGCGTAGTTGTTTATACAAAAAACAAAAGATAAAGCAAACATTAACAACAGCAACAACAACAATAATAATAACAATAATAATTACAACAACAAGAGCGAGTCAACACAAACCTTGTGTCATGTTGACTGAAAGTGAAACGTGAATCAGTGCGGATTAAGAAAATATTTAAATTTATTGTCAGTACTCATACGTTCCGCCTTTTGTATCTCAGCCGTCCTCACAGCGACCGCCCTTCCGCTCATAGCCGGGATAGCATTCGCAGACGTCTGGCGCCGTGCAAATGCCATTCGTGCAATCCTCCGTGCAGATGGGATCACATTTCATGGCGCGCGTCTCTGCATTGCGTGTATAACCCTCGCAGCAATAGGAGATCATGCGCATGCGCAAGTCTGGATCGAGCGTTTTGCCACTGTGAAATGTGCACAGGTAACACTGTATTGTCAAGGCGAATCGTCTATGGAATTTCAAAAACTTACGGCACTTCCTTGTAGCAAATGCCTGATTGCATAGCCGAGCGTGTCTCAAGTATGAAGAGATCGCGATCGTTGAGCGCATTCAGCTTCCAGAATTGCGCATAGCCTAGCTCGGCACTCAATGCGAGCAGCAGCAGGCAAAGCGATAAAATGCCATGCGTGCTCAGTTTCAAGTGCATTTTCGTTTTTTTCTTTTTCGTTTTTGTTTCCGTTTGTTTTCTTAAGAAAATTTATTAAAATGACCTCCGCACTTGTGTGCGTCTGTATTACTACTGAATGCATGTCGCGTATAAGAAAACGCTTTGAGCGCTTGTTGGGCAGTCTCTGGAGGGCTGCGCAAGCCTTTGTCGTCGGCCATACCGACACGAGCATGGGTCTGCACCTCACGCTGTTGCGTAGCGTACTTTCACTGTGCAGCAGTTGAGACTTACGCAATTGTGAGGCTCATTGTAGCGAACTGATAAGCCGATAGGCATTTCAATTTCCTTTCAATGACTTCAGGCCTTGGCCTGCGCTAACACATATATGAAAAAAAAAAAAAAAACAATTCAATAGAAAGTTAGTTAGCGTAAAAGTTTATATGCAAAAGTGCAAAGGGTGTTTCGATGCCGGTTTAGCAATACATATTTTATTTAATAAAATGTTTTTTGTGTATATATTTGAAGTCTACAAAGTAGCATGAAAAGAAATTGAGCGCGCGCAGCTCGTGTTAATTTGTTTTGTTTGAGCTGCCTGCTTATCAAGTCATCACATAGCATGCGAACCGAGAGATAAGCCATTGGCCAGCGTCAAGCCTAAAAGTATGCAGTGTCATTATTGACTGGCGAGCTAAGACCAAGGGTCATAGTTGCCAGTCAACTCAGCAACGCCTAAAATAAAATGTCGGCCTATCAGGAGCTGAAACTCCTCCATGAATGAAGCATTTAGACTATGTGGTCGCATGGTGGCATACGTGGTGACCTTGTCGGGCGAAACGCACTGATTGATGAAACGTGTGGTGCCCGGCTGACAGCGACAACGGCCCTTCGCGTTGCAATAGCCGTACTCGCACTGCTGATACGATTTGTAGGGGCCTGGGATGATGGCACAGCCGCACACGTCGGGCGCTATGCACTTGCCATAGAAACCGCAGCCGTGCTCGCAGATGGCCTCGCATTTGGCGCCGTTGCGCACGTAGCCATTAAAGCAACGGCAGACGCCTGGCGCCGTGCAGACCCCGTTCTCGCATTCATCGCCGCAGTCCGGCAGGCAGGTGGTCGTGTTGTGGTCGTACTTGTAGCCATTCTGGCAGACGCAGCTCGTCCGATTCGCGCAGAAGCCATGCTCACAGCGCCTAGGCGGGATACAGTTTACACAGTGCAGTGTTGCCACTTTTCGTAAAGCATACTTACATGTAGCAATTGCTCTCACACGCGACGCCGTTGTCTCGTTTTTGAAAGCCCGCAAAGCAGGTGCACTGATTCGGTGCCACACAGTGGCCATAGCCACACTCGGGTATGCATATGGGTTGGCAGCCCAGCGTCTCTGAGTTCTTCAGGCCACGCGCGTAGCCCTCTGCGCAAATGCATTTGCCTGGCGACTCGCACACTTCGTTGAGGCCACATGTCATGTTACACTGCGGCAGGCAGTACTTCCGTGTCGGATCCAATTCGTAGCCACGCTCGCAGATGCAGGTGCCATTCAGATAGCACTGGCCATGCGGACAGCCCAGCGGGCAGGTGGGCACGCAAACGTTGCGATGATTGAGCACAAACTCATCGAAGCACTGACAGTTGCCGCCAGGCAGGCAGAAGCCATTGTTCAGGCATTTGTCGCCACAATCGGGCACACACTTGCTCCAATCGTACTCGTAACGTTTCCAGCCCTTGCAGCAGACTTCGATGACATTGAAGTGCGGATTGGAGGTGCTGTTGCCGATGATCTTCACGTCCTTCTCATATTGAAAGAAGACAGCGCTATGCGTGTGGATGAACTCGTTAAACTACTTGGATGCACTTTGGTTCTCCCTTAGATGGTTACACTTACGGTACTTCACGCCGACACTTATTCAACTGTCCTTCGCGTGCAGGAAATGCGAGTCCTTCTGTGCGTACGAATGGACGACGTGTTGTTGATGACGTTGTCAGATGATGCCATTTATGCTGCTGCTGTTGCTGCTGTTGTAGATGCAACAAATGCTCCTGATACTGCTGCTGCTGCTCCTCGTATTCCTGTCGTTGCCTTTGCAACGCAAGCTCAGCACTGATGTAGCTCAATAAACAAAGAAACACCAAAGATAAGCACGCATTGATTGCCAAAGCGCGCAGAAGTGACATACTTTCAGTTGTGTTCACTGAACGCCGTGCCCTGAATTAAAAAGCCTCAGCTGTGCCGTCTGTCTCATGCGAGTATTCGCTGTTCACTGCCTTGCTCGGCTGTATGCTGTGCTGTGCCTATGCTTCATTGTGCGCCTTGAGTCAGCAATGAAGAGCATCGATTAAATGAACACTGCCATGTAGTGGACTCAATAAATTATTTTTTGAGATTGCGCATTAAGAACTTTGCACCAAGCGCTTAGTTGAAGTCTTGTTTAACTCGGATGGTGTTTACAAGACTGGCGTATTATGTGTTTTAGGCGTATACGACTTGACTACTCAGCCTAACTCAACATATGCTCTTCTAAGACGCTTAGGCACTCTTCAGTAATTACTCTTATGCCTGTATTAGAACTGCGACAAGCATTGGGTTAATCATCATTGAGTGCTAATCAGCACCTTCATGAATTTTCAATGCTAATGTCAAAATCGAAAAATGTATATGTTAGAGTTGGGTGGAGCAGGCAGATACGCTACCATATGCCAAGGTTTAGTATCATCTTTGGAACTATCTTACATTCTATATTCCATCTTAAATTTTGGCCCCTCAATACATTTTTCTATGGATTTTTGAATCTACAGAGGAATTCTCTCGACGTTTACTCATTTTAATTATGGTCTTTCTCCAGGGCCTTGTGTGAGATTTTATATGACTGAATTTCCTTTCACTATCTATCTCTATTTTTTTATATTATTATTATCAAGGACTATAAAACGCTTGAACCTTTCATTGGAAACGTTTCTGGACTTACTGTTCATATGAAAGGACTAAATATACTATATACTTGAATAGAATCGAAAAGCTTTAATAAATTTTAGCTTGGATTAAATAGTTAAAATAAACTGTGATAAGAGAAACGACTGGAGTAGCTCCAGCAATTGGCCTAACGCAACACTTGTGCGTAGTGTACCAAATTTTTTTTCAAAACAAACTGATAAGACGCGTGTATTATAACATGTATGTATTAGAAGGCGTAAAAACTGAAAACAGAAGCGAAAACAAACATCAGGCACGCGGATATACTTAGTACGCGTTTAGCAACGTTCCGATAGAGTACGTCTTGACTTTATAACAAACTTAATTCGAAGATGTCGACCAATCACGACTTTTGGCTGTTTTGCGTCACATTATGCATTGCATTGAACTGCATACGGTACAATGCCGTGGCGCACATGAAAAGCTATTCGGCAGGGGATTACCGGCCGCCTTACGATTACAACAATGGCAACAGTCAACGGCAGGAAGCGATAGCACCGCAGCGCACAAGGCAGTCCTATAGTAATCGCATGAATGCGAACTTTGCACGTGCGGAAGCGGAGAGTCAGGTTCAGGGCCAGCCACAAAGTCAGCGGGAGGGTCGTGGGCAGTTTCGCGGACGCGCAGATGAAACAGTGTGTGATAAAACGCATAAACGCAGGATCTGGGTGCCGTAGGTATCAAGCTCCTAAGTCATGGGGCACTGGTGCGTTCGTTCTAACAGGATGTTTCCTTGCAGCATCGAGTCGGTGGACAAGTATGAACACGCCGATACGATTCAGGTCAATCAAAATAACCGGGAGGCCTATATACTCATCTGCTGCGTGGGCTATGCACCGATTAAGTGGCGTGGCCAGACACGCTGCCGCCCGGTGTGCGAGAATTGTCCGAATGGGGTCTGTCGTGCGCCAGGCGAGTGTGAATGCTACGAGGAGTATGTGAAGAACGACAACGGTGACTGCGTGTTCACGTGTCCATTGGGCTGTCTTAACGGTCGCTGCTATTTGGATGGCAGTTGTCAGTGTGAACCAGGCTATAAGCTGGATGAATTGCGTAAGTTTTGCCGACCCATTTGTAGTGCTGGCTGTGGCACGAATGTTCGTCACAATTGCACCGAACCCGAGGTCTGCGGCTGTGCGAAGGGTTTTCAGTTGACGGACGATGGTTGTCAGCCGGTTTGCCAGCCGGACTGTGGCGTGGGTGGTGTATGTCGTGAGAATAATGAGTGCGATTGCGGACCGGGTTACACATTGAAGGATGGCGTCTGTCAATCCGATTGCTATCAGTAAGCAGACGTGACATGATATAATTTAATTAACATCATTTCTATTTGATTTCTTGCTTTAGGAAATGCGATAATGGCATCTGTGTCAGCCGTAATAGATGCATCTGTAATCCAGGTTTTTCGTATCATGAGCGTTCGACACAATGTGTGCCAGCTTAGTGATTTTCTATATGCTGTTTCTTTTATAAGTTAAATTTTACCAATTTTAGGCTTGAATAAAACTTTTTCAAAATCTTGATCTAACACGTGCTTCCACAATAAGTCTTCCTATTAGTTTGGGAAGATTATGTTTACTTTCTTAATAAATTTAAAATATAATTGAAATTTGCTTTGAATACATTAAGCTGTATTTTCTCATTCTAGAATGAAGAAATAAAAAGCACTGAAGAAAGATAATCAGAAATTTATCTCATTATTGTAAGAAGTACTCTTCAATGCATATAATGCGCACTATCTAAGAACATCATTTTGAATCAAATTTTCATTTAGGATGATAAAAAGTCATGTCTTTCTTTACAATAAATGAAGCAGGTATTTTTTATATAACTCATTCTTTATTAATAATAAAATAGCCACATCAAAATACAACCAAGGCGTCAAGCGCACTATAACTCTAAGTAACAATAGTTTTAATAAACGTCGGCTTCTTGTTCAAAGGGTTCGTTAATGGGTACAAAGCGACCACTACGGTATTTTTTTACAAAATAGTGGACGCTCATGTACAGACACAGAGCGAGCAATGTCAAAGCGCCAAGGCATCCGAGCAATATCGGCCAGAAGTTGCTCTTCTTCCCAGGTCTCTGCAAATTACTTAAAAGCTCCTTTTTATTCGACGCATGCACTTCTGCGGCGTCTCTCACCGCACAACTGTAATGCGCCATGGTCTCCTCCACGGAGTCTTCATAGGATGCCGCTGTGTGATCAATGCCCTCATTGCAAACCAGTTCCAAACGATCGGCATTACAGCGACACCGACTGAGCTCAATACACGGCTGATCGTGTGCATCTAAGCAGACGTGCATGCATTTGGGAGCATCGTCAATGTGCAGATCATCCTGCTCTTGCCAGCATTTGCATAGTGTGCTGCAATTGTGCGCCAGCAGCAGCAGATAGTCAACAGCAGGCGAGGATGTGGTCATTGTCAGCAGCGCTGACTCATCAATGTCCGTCGCGGTCTGCATGGGCGTTGAAGTTGAGGGTTTGCATACATTACCGAACGGATTCTCTGTGGTTGCCAGTGGCTCATAATAAAGCCAGCACAGGCAAATATTGGGTGCCACACAATTGGCATGCACACAGTCATGCTCACAAATGGGTTCGCAAGCATTCACGGAGTTCGCTACGAACCGATGTCCCTCGGCACAGCTACAGATCTCCGGCTCCGTGCAGTTACCATTGATGCAGCCTAGACTGCAGACGGCTTCGCACTTGTTCTGCGGTCCCATCAAATACCCCGGATTGCAAATGCAAACACCCGGTTGATGACAGAAGCCATGTGTGCATCCCTCGGCGCAAACAGGCATACACGCGGGCTCTGTGGCATTGGGAAGCTGCTGCATTTCATAGCCGGGCAGACACTCGCAGACATCTGGCATTGTGCATTTGCCAAAGACACCACAATCTCGCTTGCAATGTGGCTCACAGTGCGCGCTGATGCCGCCAACTGTCGCTCGGTAGACGTAGCCTTTCTCACACAGGCACTCATCCGGCCGCTCGCAGTGACTATGAAAGGGGCAAGCTTCTGCGCAGATCGGCTCGCATACACCCAAAACGGTTGACATTTTGTAGCCTTTATCACATTCACAGTGCTCAGGCTGGCTGCATGTGCTGTGCTCTCCACAAGCTTTGCTGCACACAGGCACACAAACCAATCCCGAGCTCACATTCTTTGCAGGTGCAAAGCCAGACTCGCAGGCGCATTGGTAAGGCGCCTTGCAGTAGCTATGCGCGTCACATGGCGGCGTGCAGCTGGGCGCACACTCAGCGTCTGCGTCTGGGCGTTCGTAGCCCGGCTCACATAGACATTTGGACGGCTCTGCACAGAAACTATTCACACCACATGCAGTTTCGCAAATAGGCACACAATTCCATCCCTGCTCATCCTTTGTGTAGCCCTCAAGGCAGGTGCAATTGTTTGGTGCGCTGCACTCGCTATGCAGTGGACAAGCGATAAAGCAAAGCGGTTGGCAGCTGCCATTCTTCTCCAGATAGCCAATTTTGCATTCACATTTCTCTGGTCTAATGCAGTCGGCATTCGCAGGACAATCCTTAGTGCAAACGGGCACGCAATCACTCCCTTCGTCACTTTCATAGCCATTACAGCAATCTCTGATGGGCTTATATATGGTATATGGCTGAAATGAAACTTTTAGTATCTAGCAAAAAATACACTGATCCGGATGCACCTCCGTGTCCACATATGTCTGAGGCTCCCAGTATGAGTGGACACGATTGAACCAACCCCGTTTGGTCACCAGTACATTTTTAGTGCGCATCACTTGACGTTCCTTATGCTCCTGTACGATTTTCGTGCAATACTGCGCCTCTGCGTAGACGAGGTAAAGCAAAAACATGCCGATCTTTTGCATTTTAAGCATTTACTATAAGGCTTTAGATACTATCTTAGAAATATGTATTTTCTCTTTCTGTGTTTGTTTAAATTGCGTTTTAGTTTTACTTTTTAAGAATTTTTTTTTCTATAGTCTAAACGCTGTGCAGTCTCAGAGTGTACTAAAAAGCCACATAATCCAGTCTAGCCTTATAATCTTTGCCTCCTAAAGCCGCATCCGCTTTTTTCAGATATACATTTTGTGCTATCATCGCTTGGCACTGTAAAACTGCATAACCGCAAAACAAGTGGTAGTTTTATAATTTAGTAATATATAGAGTAACATGGAAAAGGCTTTTCGACATTGCACATTGGGACATGGCTGATCAGCATGTCGACTTCTCGACTGTTGCGAGTAGTAAGTGCCTGCAGCCCTCACGTCTCTGTTGTGTTTGAAATTAAAAAATTTTAAGCTTTTTTTCTATCGCAGATAACGCTTTATAGTCGGGTAGGGTATTCGAACTGCGACTTAAATATAGCAATTATGCACAAAGAAAATTTCCGCTTTATAACAACAAACAAATGAGTAAGCATGGTTAATGAATAGGCTTTATGAAAATATTTGCTGTCCCAGAATTCGTCCTCGAATGTGTTGCAATTTGGCATTCTGGAAGACAGGCTAACACGCAATAAGCTACTTATCTTGAAGTTTTCTTTGGATAAGAGTATTTAAGCATGTATTAAATATTCAAAACAAAAATATGTACGAGTGTGCCAAGCACCTTTCCAAAACGTGCATGCAATAAAATGTCTCCTAAGGACAATTAGTGACTCCTAAATTTCCGTCGCAAAATTCGGAAATAGGGAAAAATTATTTTATTTTAACTTAATGCACTATAATCTAGTACTGCCAGGCTGAGCAATGGAAACAGCGTAGACCTTGCTTTTGTTCTTTCGCTCTAACATATATATATATATATATATATATATATCGCAACTTTTGACAGCATTATTTATGTCTTAAAGGCAGAAAATTGACCATTACTGTGTAAGATCTCAACAATATTATTTTTGTGTTTTTGTAGTATTCAAAATACATTTGAAAACAGTTAAATAAAAATAGCTAACAAAAAAATAAAAAATTTTAAATTTATAGGCAACCAACGAACGACGCTTGCGAAAAATTGAATATTGTAAGCAACCTACAAGAAAATTTAACGAGCTATCTGGGACAGAACATCGACGAGTGTTAAATTTGGTAATAAATAAATTGTTTTTATTTTAATTTTTTTAATAGGATATTTGTGTCATTATTTTGTTATTTGATGAGTTGTTCATGAACTGTCCGTCTACATGCAAGCGTTTACATAAATAAAAAAAAAAAAAAAAAAAAAAAAAAAAAAAAAAAAAAAAAAAAAAAAAAAAAAAAAAAAAAAAAAAAAAAAAAAAAAAAAAAAAAAAAAAAAAAAAAAAATCTGCCTTATAATCTTACTCTCCCGCCTAAAGCCGCATTTGTGACGTACTCATTCTGTATGATGACGCTATCGCTTAGCGCTATTAAACTGTGTAGTAAGTGCCGGCAGCCCTCACGTCTCTGTTGTGTTTGAAATCAACAGATTGTTAGCTTTTTAACACTTTAATACAGCAATTGCGCACAAAGAAAATTTATAATTAAATCCGAATTATAGGAAGGCCTCTCTTAGATAAATAAATGAGTAAGCACGGGTAATGCATATGCTTTATGAAAATATCTGCTGTGCCACAATTTGTCTTTCAATGCGTTGCAATATGGCAATCTGGAAGTCAGTTTTGATGTTAAAAAAAAAAAACAAATGTATGAATGCGCCAATCACCTTTCCAAAACGTGCACACTCTTCATGACTAATATTCTCTCTAGCTTTGTACATTCTTTGTAACTGGAGAGCATGGCGGAGTTAACAGTTAACAATACCATACCGTGGCTCCGCCATAAGAAAATTAAAGATTTTTAATAACAAAAAAGTAACTAGATCCTAAATAGTAAGCCAATTTATGTGGTCCAAATGAAAATAAGGACATGTATTTTCTAGCTGAATTTGCTAATCAAAGAATCGCAGATGAGTCGAATATTCTTTGCCAAATCGAGTTTTTGCTGGGTCCCAAATAAATCTAGCAATTCAGTTTCAGCAAAGAAGTAATTATCTAGTGTTTAGCTAAGAAGAAGAAGTGTCAATGAACATTTCGTAGAGGCAGCATCATCCTATGTTACCTATGTGTATGTGGCTAAGCACACGCATGGGTTGATGTGAAACATTGTTTAATGGTTGCTTTATATAAATAATATACAGAGAGCGAAACGAAAACAAAATATTCAATTTAATTTAAATGTAAGTAATTTTCAATATTTTCACATATCCCCCGCAAAATTTGAATTCATGCAGCAAATTGATAAAAACCAGAAATTGAAAGCTATCTCGCAACATTTTCCGCAACGAGATCAAATCCCATGGTAAGCTTTCTTACCATTGAGCAAATGAGCCTTGCGGGTTGCCGTTTCTTATTTGTATATTTAGACTGTTCGATTTCGATTACTGAGTTGAGTTTGCATATACCTAATGCTTTACCGTTATGCAGTAAAATACATAATTAAGCAACGGCGGCATAGCGGTAAAGCGTTTGGTTAAGATTTCATTTCACTATAGCGAGCGAAAGATGTTTCACATTAAAAACATTATCAATTATAGACACAATGGATCACTGAGAAGCCGAGATATCAATTTTGCTGTCGCAAATGTTATTGAATTTTTATACCCTGTACCAAAAAATGGTAAAGGGTATAATAAATTTGTGCAAATGTATGTAACAGGCAGAAGGAGGTGTGACAGACCCCAAAAAGTATATATATTCTCGATCAGCATCGAAAGGCGAGTCGATCTAGCCATGTCCGTCTGTCTGTCTGTCCGTCCGTATGAACAAACGGATCTCGGAAACGGTAAAAACTACAACCACCAAATTTTGCACGAAGACTCTCTCAATCTATAGGCATAACAAGTTTTTTTTTTCGATATTCGTCCTATAACATATAGCTGCCATAGGAACGATCGGATGAAAACACACATTTAGTAAGAAAAACCCTTTTAATTTTCAAGATATCTTCACAAAATTTTGGATTTGAAAGTTTTAGCTAATGACCAATTACATATCTCAATACATTGTATATCGGTTAACTATATCATATAGCTGCCATAGGAACGATCGGCCGAAAAACAACATTTACTGAGAAAAACTTTTTTGTTTATTAAGATATCGTTACCAAATTTCGGATTTGACAGTTACAGGTAATATCCAATCATACTCCTGAATATGATAAATATCGGTTTACTATAACATATAGCTGCCATAGGAACGACCAGCTGAAAAATGGCTTTTACTAAAAAAAAATTTTTTTTTGCTTTGGATTGGGTACAGGGTTTTCTATTGTCAATTACACCCGACTATAGCCCTGCCTTTCTAGTTTTTTGTACACCAGTGTCAAAAAAACTTTCTGCTTATCGCCGCTGTCGGTAAACTGTTCTTTTAACACTATTTGCGAGCGCTGACGACTGTCCTTTCGGATAAGGGAATTTTGGTGTAGCAGAACTATTGGGGATAATCACTAAGAAATAGTATTATTTACAATTTTTAAATATCCTTATGCAATTGATAGACACAATGTTTTTGTTTTAAAGAAAAGAACATTTTATTAAAGTAGTTATCTGGTGCGCCATTTAACTTCCAAGGTCAGTCACACCTGCTACACCATCATCGTCTTTCTCTCCCACAATGTCAGTGGCCTCCCGTTCAGTGGTGTCCAAGCCTTTTGCCAGGCGCTCAGCTACACGTTGCATCAGTTCCTCAACGCTCATATCGATTTTGATGCAAGTACGTCGCGTCACATCGTAGCGTTGTTCCATGCCGCATTGTATACGCTCACATAGTACCGGACTGAACCAACTGCTGACATCTTTGTAGCCCGGCCGGCAGACGCATTCGTTGTGCGCAACGCAGTGACTGTGCTCTGGACAGCCTCCCTGACAGATTGGCCGGCATATGAGCTGGTGCTGTTTGTTCAGATGGTGCGAGGGTTCGTAGCCGTGCATGCAAACGCATTTGTTTGGCTCAGTGCAGTAACTGTGCGACGGACACGGCTCGCGACATATGGGCTCACAGAAGCCGAAGATGATTGTACGAAAGCCGGGACAGCAGACCTGCACAGTATCCCAGCGTATGCGTTCCTCATAGTGCACAAACTGCTGTTCGGTAGTTCGCTGATTTGTGGTATGTCCATTGCTGCTGGGTATCAGCTCATTGGGCGTCGTGGCGCTGCGTGTCTTGGTCACGGGCACCGTGTACTTTACACTAATGTTCTTTTGGCAATGTCCGTTAGTGATCGCGAAGCCTTCTGCGACTGCTGCTTGTTGCGAACATTCGCCACCCAGCAGCACTATTAGCATGAGCAGGCTGTAGCTTTGTAGGCTTAGCATTTCCGTGTTCTCTGTGCACTACTTTACTGCCGCTGAGTGCTGTTTGTACATGACTGATTAAAGGCGCCACAGCATCGTAGCGCAAATAACTTACAGCGAGTAAATGAGGTTTGCCTTAAAGATGCAGGCTGTCGTCTACTGTACTCTGTTCGTGATTAAAGAGAAAGCATACACAACTGGCTGCTGATCATAATATAATTTATCTACTGTTTTTT